>JACEFZ010003841.1:32500-692500 GCA_014155875.1 Cepaea nemoralis
CAAAGGTATACGATCTATTGAACAATTGAAAGATGCAATTCATCAAGAAATTGAGTCTATTCCACATGAAATGATCCGCCGAGTTATGGACAACTTTCAGCGAACGTCTTCAACAGTGTGTGGACAATAACGGCGAACATTTGACTGATGTAATGTTTAAAAGAAAATGAAATAAATTGACATCATATGTACTATTTAGGAAATAAAATACTTTTTTCATTATTCAAACAACATAAAACAAAATGGCATCATGTGTACATTTGATAAATAAAAATACTTTTTGTTCATTATTCTAATTAGTTTTATTAAAGTTACAAATGTGTCAGATCATTTTGCCCCACCCTGTATATATATATATAATATATATATATATATATATATATATATATATATATATATATATATATATATATATATATATATATATATGCCGGTCTCCGTGGCCTAAGGCTTGCGTTCGAAGCTCAGCTGCGAGCGATTTATGCAGCAGACCGTGTCGCGTTGTGTTATAACGTGCTGGTATGGTAGCAGGTCGTTCAGAAAGCAATGGCAAACTACTGAACGTAACACTTGCCTAGTACATCAACAAACCGTTGTCAAATGCTGGTGTTGACTGCAACGTCCCGTAAAGGATACGCAACTAGGGTATGCCTACCCAGCATGTGAAGACAGGATCCGGAAGACTGCGCGGAAGAAATCATTCCTGATTCAACGGGCAAGACGGCGTTTACCTGCAAGCGTTGTGGGAATTAATGAGCACGGCAAGGCACGTAGTAGAGCGCCTGGTCATCCACTGCACGTGTATTCGTCCCCAGTCGTCTTGACTTGTCCTGCCACTGGATTCAGATGGACTCAGGCGAGAGAGTGAGGTCGACGAATTGCGCAACTCTTCCTCACTTTAATCCAAGTCATCTCGCAAGTCGTTCTTCATCCAACGTCATATATCACCTTCAAGCCCTGTGGCGATGGGCGAGCGGCGAAGCGGCAGGCATGGGTACGCTGGCAGCCGTAGTCGCAGACCTGCACACAGGCGGATCAGGCCATATGGTCGTCTTCTACTGACCGGAGCAGCAGTGGGATTCGGCAGCCCCCTGAGCGAATGAGCAGCCCTCTATAGGAACAACTGCTCACCTCCATAGCATGAGGAAGGGGCTAGAAAAGGTGTCCTAAATATTGTCTGCTCCATCACTACCTAACCAGCTAGCCGCGGTTGGTGGGTACCCTAAATTGCGGTCGACACACAAACAAAGAAAAAAACCAGTAAAGCTAAAAGAGCAAACCATATTCTCTTAACAATCGGAACTTGGAATGTACACACCCTACTTGACAGAGATGGTGCGTCGGGTCCAGAGAGACGAACAGCGCTGATTGGGAGAGAGCTGGGCAGATACAACATCAACATTGCAGTCTTGAGCGAGACACGACTTGCAGAAGAAGGCCAAATCTGTGAAAAAGGTGCCAGCTACACATTTTTCTGGAGTGGAAGGAAAAGCGAAGAAAGATGCCATTCCGGTGTGGGATTTGCCAGTAAGTCGGCCCTGGTCGGCAAACTAGCTGGATTTCCAAAAGCTATAAACGACAGGCTCATGACCATTAAATTGCCCCTGCTGAACGGAAGGAAGCATGCAACCATTGTGAGTGTCTACGCACCAACTATGACCAATGAAGAAGATGATCCAAGAACAAGTTCTATGAGGATCTGCACAATGTATTAACATCTGTTCCCAAAGGAGACAAACTTATACTCCTTGGGGATTTCAATGCCAGAGTAGGCACTGACACTGTCTCTTGTAGTGGCATTATTGGAAAGCATGGAGTCGGAAATTGTAACAGCAATGGACTCCGCCTCCTTCAGACATGTGCCGAACATGATCTCCTGATTACCAACACAATTTCCCGTCTCCCCATGACAAACAGGACATCGTGGATGCACCCTCGATCGAAACACTGGCACCTCATTGACTATGTCATCGTCAGGAGGAGTGACAGACAAGACGTTCGGGTGACAAAATCCATGTGTGGTGCCGAATGTTGGACAGACCATCGTCTCATTATCTCGAAAATAAACATTCACATCAAACCACCGCGGCGTCCTCAACGGGTGAAAATGCAAAAAAAAAAACACACAAAAAACTAAATGTCACCCGCCTAAACAGCAAGAAAATGCAGCTGTCGTTTGAAAATATGCTGGAAGACCGCCTCAAGCCCAATGCTGCCGCTAAACAGGATACAGATACAGAGTGGAGAGCCCTAGAGGATATAATTTACACCACTGCTATGGAAATCCTGGGTTTCTGAAAGCATAAAGACTGGTTTGATGAAAATTCCGAAGACATCAACCAATTGCTGGCCGAGAAACATCTTCTCCTCAAGGCACATTTGAATGACCCGAAGTCAAAATTAAAAAAAAGATGCCTTCAAGAACATTCAGAGAGTAGTGCAGCAGAAACTTCGGCACATGCGGAACTCCTGGCTGAGCAGCAAATCTGATGAAATTCAAGGCTTTGCTGACAGACATGATATGAAAAACCTCTACGATTCATTGAAAGCGGTCGATGGTCCTACATCACCAGGCACAGCTCCTCTCCTCAGTGCGGATGGGGGAACATTGGTCACCGATAAGAAAGAAATCCGTCAGCGCTGGGCAGAACATTTCAGCAACATCTTAAATGCAACTTCCTTCTTCGATGATGAAACCATCAACTGCCTTCCTCAAGTTCCCAACAATATTACACTTGATGACCTGCCAACCATAGTAGAAGTAAACAAAGCCATCCAGCGGCAGGGCACCTGGTCCGGACTCCATCCCGGCAGAGAGATACAAGGCAGGTGGGCCGGTCCTAACAGAGCAGCTTCACCAAGTCTTTACAAACATATAGGTGAACGAGACCATGACACAAGATTTCAAGGACGCGTCAATAGTCCACATTTACAAACGAAAAGAAAACCGCCAATCCTGTGACAACCACCGAGGCATCTCCTTGCTTTCAATTGCAGGGAAGATACTCACCAGAACTCTTCTCAATCGCCTCACGGCCCATCTCCATCAAGGTCTTCTTCCCGAGAGTCAATGTGGCTTCAGAAAAGAACGTGGAACTGTTGACATGATTTTCGCTCCAAGTCAGCTGCAAGAGAAATGTCAGGAAAAAGATCTGCGAAATGTTTTCCACTTGCATTGACCTTACCAAGGCTTTTGATACAGTCAGCAGAGAAGGACTGTGGAAGATTATGGCAAAATATGGCTGTCCATGAAAGTTTGTCCAAATAGTGCGGCTATATCATGATGGCATGCAGGCAAGAGTACAGGAAAATGGTAAACTGTCTGAGCCCTTTCCTGTCACCAATGGAGTGAAACAAGGATGTGTCCTGGCATCAACACTGTTCAGTCTCATGTTTTCAGCTATGTTGACGAATGCCTTCGAGAATAACGACATTGGAATAGACATCAACTACCGCATGGATGGAAAGTTATTCAATCTCAGAAGGCTGAAACTAAAACCAAAATTGACAGCGACACCGTCAGAGAGCTCCTGTTTGCTGATGATTGCGCTCTACACGCCAACTCAGAGGCGGACATGCAACATAATGTTTCAGCTTTCCTCACATGCCTGTGCCAACTTGGCTCAATATCAATTTGGAGAAGACTGTAGTTATGTACCAGCCAGCTCCAGGAATAATCACACTGTGCCGAATATCAAAGTGAATGCTCATAGTCTAAGTGTTGTGGACAAATTCACCTATCTTGGCAGCACTGTGTCACAAGCTGCCACAAGTGATGATGAAGTGAATGCAAGCATTTCCAAGGCCAGCGCAGCCTTTGGCAGAATGTACAAGAATGTATTGGACAGAAATGGAATAAGCCTGCAAACACAGCTGAATATCTACAAAGCAGGTGTATTATCCACACAGCTATATGCTTGTGAAACCTGGACTGTTTATCAACGACCAACCGCTAGGAAAATTAAACCACTTCCACACAGTCCCTGCCTAGGAAGCTATCTGAAGATTAAATGGCAGACAGATCCCAGACACTGAAGTTCTAGAAAGAGCGTCCATGGCCCAGTAATCTACCTTACTAATGAAGAATCAGATTCGCTGGATGGTCACTTAACTCGTATGCCAGATCACAGGCTCCCTAAAGGATTTTTTTTACGGCGAGCTGCGTTGTGTAAACGCTCCCAAGAGCGGCCAGAGGGAAACGCTTTAAAGACACTCTGAAAATCTCACTGAAAGCTTTTGGAATTCATCTTGACACCTGGGAGACTGCTGCTAAAGACCGTAAGTTCGTGGCGTACTCAATTACATAGAGTGCAGTCAATTTGTGAAGCAACCAGGACTGCAAGAGCTGTGAAGAAAAGGCTGGACAGAAAAACCACTGCAGGAAAATCATCCTTCTTGGAAGCGTCAAGCATTCTTTGTCCACATTGTCAAAGAACATTTCGAGCTAAAATAGGCCTTAGTCAGCCATCTTAGAACTCACGGCTCCATACTTTCAACCCCACTGGATGAAATGAATGGTCATCATCATTCTTGATGGACAAACAACATTGTGTTAAACATCTTCATTCGTGAGCCGTGTTGGTTATGTATTTCTGTGTTGAACATGTTCATGTCGTGTGGCTTGTTGATTATGTATGTATTTCTGTGTTAGGCATGTCGTGAGGCTTTTACGTTATGTATTTCTGTGTTGAGCATGTCCATGTCTCGAGGCGTGTTTGTTATTTATTTATGTGTTGAGCATGTTTACGTTATGAGGCGTGTTCGTTATGTATTTCTATGTTGAGCATGTTCATGTTATCAGGTGTGTTGTGTATGTATTTCAGTGTTGAACACGTGCATGTCATAAGGCGTGTTGGTTATATATTTCTGTCTTCAACATGTTCATATCGTGAGGTGTGTTGGTTATGTATGTCTGTGTTGAGCATTTTCATGTCGTGAGGCGTGTTGGTTATGTATTTCTGTGTTGAGCATTTTCATGTCGTGAGGCGTGTTGGTTATGTATTTCTGTGTTGAGCATGTTCATGTCGTGAGGCGTGTTGTTTATGTATTTCTGTTTTGAGCATGTTGATGTCGTGAGGCGTGTTGGTTATGAGAGGCCAGCTGTTCTCGACAAGTGACCAGGCCAGTAGCACACCGGCCCGCTTTACTTCCCAGAACATGAAATGGTACGGTTAGTTATTTTATATCGGGTCGACGATGAGACTTATGGTGTTAGCTGCTGTACTAATTTGGCTCTCTCAGCTGATTATGGTAGATATCAAAAAACCCAAAATAACACCCCCATAACAGCAAACAGTATCAACAACTGGTGGATGTGCTTCTCAGCACCTGCTTCTCTTCCTCTCCAATATCAACAACTGGTGGATTTGCTTCACTGCACCTGCTTCTCTTCCTCTCCAATCTTCTCGTCGTGACGACATACTCCAGCTTTTCCCTTCTCTTGACTTGAGTGAAGATTGTGGCTCACGGTGCTCAAATAATCCTTCTATCAATCCACATCTCTGCAAACACTACATAATTACTCGCGTGTCTATCCCAAGTGTACATTACAATATGATTTGGGTAGCAGCAGGAGTGAACTTATCCACTCCGGGCAAGTGGGGCGGCGCGGGCTGGGGTGTTAAGGACGAATAATAAGAATAAATGACTCTATCGATGCCACGTAACTGAAATGAGAACACTTTAAACCCTATAACGAGCGCTATCAAGACAAGTCACCTGAACATGTTAAGCAATCTGACACGGGGGAAAATGGCACGTAGCAAGAACACCAAAAGACACGTAGCATCCAAGATGTGCAGTGTGGGAGCCGACAATACCGTCAAGAAGACGAACATGGAGAGCCTGCCTGTGAGCTGTAACAAAGAACCTGAAGCTACAGTCACTACTGAAACTACCACTAGAAAGAGCTACGTCAGTCCACCACAGAAAAAAGCCAAAACAGTTGAGAGGAAGGAAGAGAAAGACACCAGAGTCAGAAACACCGACTCAAAAACAGTCAGATGGGTTGTCAAGCGGTTTCAAGTGGAGCTGTCAGATGAACAAATACAGAAGCAGCTGCAGGAGGAAAATCTTCTATGTTGTAATTTTTGGTTTATCAACACCTGTTGTTGTATCTCGCAGCCCTCAGTCGTCACTACCGCCTGCGTTGTAGGGATCCTTGAGTATATCAGAATCCCCTCTGCCTTCAGGATTCTGCCGAAATAAAAGAGACCCAGAAAAACATAAAAAAAGAGGTGGAAAACAAGGCGCAGACAATAAAGAAGAACGAAGAGGTACTACAAAGCAATAAAAGCCGAGAGAAAACTGCTAAAACTGAGAGGGATTCAACTCAAATTAAACCAGCAGAAGACACGGAATAAGAACACAAAAAACCACACAGATGAAGATCAACAAGAAAAATACGAAAAGCTGCTAAAGACACTACATAAAAAGAATGCAACAGGACGCACTGAAGAAGCCAAGCCAAAGACCAATGTAAAACCTCAAGATGAAGCCAGCAACCCATTCACATTTACGAATAAATTCAAGGGGAAACCAGTCTTCAATCGAAACGTGACACAAGCCTAGTCAGCCTAGATGCGACGATCAATCCTGTCAAAGGACGCAGATTACCTGACTAGACGGAAGATATACAGAAAATGCAGAAACCTTCACCAGGGAATCAACTACAAGAAAGCAAAAGCAAGCAAACCCTAGGATGAGTCCTTATAAGGACTGAGCCCTATCACATCAGACGAGCCTGAAGCCAATACCGACAAAAGATACCATTTAAAAAGAGATACACTATAACGAAAAACTAACCTACCCGAGACAGACATCACAAGAGGCACAGGGAAAAACAACAGCGAAAAACCACAGACAAACCTACGGAATCTCCACTCTAACCACCGCTGAAAAAAGCAGATTGAACGAGACCGAGCTTGGAATTTTTGTTTCTGAATCAAGCAAGCAAGCAAGCCAGCAGTCGCAGTAATTCCGAGTGTAATAACAGTATTTCAGTTAAAATAAATTTGAGCGGGTGATCACGCGATTCGAGCGTCGACGAAGAATACAATTAGCTGCGTGAGTTAGTGCATTCATGAGTGTGACATCATAGTAGTAAGATATACAAAAGCGTTAAGTAAATAGAGAACATTTGACAGGTCTTGGAAAACGGTAGAACTTTAATTGATCTTAAACAAAACTGTTAATGAAAATTGGGAGAAGAACTGACACATGGAAATTGAGATTCTGCGATCAAAATTAAAATAAAAGCAAATTGACTGGAGTGATTACTAAAATGATAGGTACGCATAAACACAGACCTGCATAGTTATCTTCGTGTATTAACACTTCACCTGTAGATGCTAAGATTGCTGTTGTACGTTGACTAATTGCTAATACTAATACTGCATGTTTACTGAGCAATCATTAACATTTCCTTTCTAACATAACCTAACATTGCAAAGACGTCTAAACCTGTATTGGTTTCAAATCTTTTTAATCAGGCCACATGGTATTTGTTATTACATGTGACGGTCCCAAGGCCGTGGAAACTGAGAGGGAAGAGATACAATCAAGTCTAGTAGAATTTATCTACACCGGCACACAAAATACAAGATGTACACTGTGAAGATAACAAGTATTTACCTATCTAGGAGTGAAGCGGATTAGATCACTAATTGAAAGTCCTCACATTGATAGGGGAAAGAAGGAAGAAAGAAGAAGGTAAGAAGCAAAAAGAAGGGATGAAGAAAGAAGAAGGAATGTCGAAAGAAGATTGAAACAAGAAATTAAGAAAACATAAACTAGAAAGAAAGAATGAAAAGGAAAGAAGCAGGAAGAAGGAAAGTTAACAGAAAGAAAAGAGAATAGAAAAGGAGAAACAAAATATAAAGGACAGAAGAAAGAAGGCAGAAAGTACAATGGATGGAGAAAGAAAGAAAGAAAGAAAGAAAGACAAATTAAATGAGGGCGAAAGAAAAAAAGAACAAAAAACAATAAGAATGAAGGAACAAGAAGGAAAGAAGACATAAGGGGAGAGAAGACAGAATGAAAAAAGAACGAAGGTACGAAAGAATAAAAAAAATCACAAAAGAAGAAGATGTGAATAGAGAAGAAGAAATGACCAAAGAAAAAAGAAGGTTGAAAGAAGAAATGAGATTTCTCTGCGTATGTCCCAGGAATCAGGATGTAGCCTCACACATTGTGGGACGTGTGTTCGATTCTCTGTTTGACCGGAAGTTTAAAGTAAAATTCCCAGCCGATGTATGTTGTGACTGTCTGGGCAATCAGCCTTCGTTTGTGCAGTTGATCGTTCTCTCTAATCAGACACAACAGTGTCGTTAACTATATTAGTACGTCACGCTGTTACACTATGTACTAAACACTCGGGTATGTCATTTACAGTCCTAATTACGTGACGTATTTATAACGCTGTAAAATAAGTAATATGTTAGCGAAATTAAATTTCCCAATGGACAGGATTGTTGTTAGAATAAACCCATGTACAGACGTTTACAACTGGCCAACCGAAATAACAATCATTTGTGGTAGTGGTCGATGGTGAAGTAACATTTAACACGTTTACTCTATGAAAATCTAGGGGTTGGTTACTGCGGTTAATTACTGCTTACCACAGAAACCAACGTGTCCAGGACTGGCTATAAATCAATTGGGTAAATGAAAAAGTGAGTAGTGAGATGCGAGTCTAAATGCGAGCGGGAGTCGTTTAATGTTAATGTTCCTGAAAACGTGGGAACAGTCTGTTACGTGAGAACGGGTACGATACTTTGGCTGTGAGTTTTACTTTGTTAAAGGATATTCAGTACTGACCCAGAGATACATATCTTCTGTGGTTATAACATTGTTATTGCTTTGACTGTGGCTACTGTGTTGAGTTTATGAATGAATAAAGCGGCCATATGTATGTAGGTAAGAATGTTCTCTTCAGTTATTGATTATTTTGTATCAGAAGCTACAGTATAGCATTCGAGTCATGCCCGTAAGGATTTCGTCTCCCCCAGGACTCAAGAGTTTGGGTGCGAACCACCCATAAAAACGGGTTTATACGATTCAGTAAACAGTCTGAGAGTCTGCACTAAAACTGTGTCAGCGGTAGCAGCCAACATCAGCGTTACATGTTACTCTCATACACAACGGAAACGACCATGCCGCCAACATTGAGCAGCCTTCAGTCACGTGGCAACCTGGATAACCTAATGATTGGACACTCGCCTGCCGGCGCGGTGGTCACGGGTTCCATCCACGTCGGGGCGGATTCGGATTGTGAACTTTGACCTGGGCTCCTGGGTCGACCCAGCCTAAAATGGGTATGCAGAAATATCGTGGGATGTAAAGTCGGTCAGCGTGATACTGCCCACATCACAGACCGGGTGCCGATTGGTTAAACACATATGTCTCTAGCACAGTGTGAACAATGTGCGGGTGTATACAAAGATCCGTTACTGACTGTAGCCATGTTTACATCCAACCTGACAGAACATGCAGACAAGAACATCCGGCTGCTGTGGAGACGGAAGTACAATCGTTGATTTTCGAGAATTCGTTAGACTGTGATGCTGTCATCTACACAGATGGGTCGGTCGTCCGACATGTGAGAAGCACATGGACCTTTACGGCTCAGGCCGGAGGGATAACTTTGAAGGAGGACTCTGATGCTTTTGCTGAGACCACAAGTAGCCTGACTATGGAAGTCATGGCAGTAAGTCAAACAATGACATGGCTAGAGACACAGACATCCACTAGGACATGTTTCCTTAGTGACTCAACGAGCATGCTCAAGAGGATATAGATGGGATGGATCCAAAGAGAGTGGTTGCTGTCTCTGGAGTGGTCTAGGCTGGCAAAGATTAGTTTCATCTTCGTGCCAGGACATGCGGGAGTACAAGGAAATGAGCGGGCTGACAAGTTCGCAGGTGAGGCTACTGTGGAAGGCGGACGCGCCATGGACCACGCTGCCATTCTGAATGTTCTACGAGAAGTAAGACTTTGCGAGAACCAAGTGATGACTGTGAATCTACAACAATGGCCAGACTGCGGGAGCAGCAAATTAAAAGAGGGGTGGCCAAACAAGAACACTACGCAGGAAGCCAAAGAAGATTGATTAATCAACACAGAACTTTTGTCGTTAGCCGCTACACTCTGCGGGATTTGCCGCGGAGGGGATCCGAGCACTTATGGACTGAATGGTTCGATGTGCAATGAGGATGATCTGTCTACAAACTAACTAATTAACTAACTAGCCATGTAGTTTGATCATTATTGGATGTTTTATCTGAATCCAACTTGTCTTTAAGGGGATTAATACAACCACATAATGATGTCTGTCCTTTTACAAGGCAATGCAATCAACCCCACCATGCATTGGCTGGTTGTGATTTACTAGGCAATGTTACTTTAGTTGTTTGCCATTGTTGTCTGAAAGGCCACTGATCAGCATGGTCGAATGGATAAGAGCGCGCGCTCTTAAACATCCGGCATGCTAAAGCCGAGATCAGGGGTTCAACCCCTACACCGGACAGTTGGACAAAAATGTTGACCTGGCGTCCTTGACTTGAGAACGTAAATTAAAAGTACCTCTGAAATTGGAGTGGGTTCGCCTGACGGTGAGGGACACTATTAATAGGTAAAAGCTATTCCACACACTAAATTCCATTCAGCACTACTGGAAGTTGTGTGTATGGCCTACGCTTGAGTTCAAAGCGAGCTAGCGCAAAATTAAAAAACATAAAAAAAAAATCTGAAAAGCCGATGATTTATACCATTGACAACAACTCAAAGAGATCTACTTCCAAATGGGTTAGAGCCCTCCACTCGGTAGAGGGGAGGGGGGGGGCGCAATGGAACTGTTGTCTTGCTGTCCCCTAAGTCACAGCGCCGGTCATTGAAGAGGATATTGGAATATCTTACCGCTGACAGCTGTATCGTCCTTAACCACAGACAGTGGCAGGCTGTACCGAAGTTATTGGAATATGTTACTGCTGACATCTGTATCGTCTGAGCCAAAGATAGTGGTAGGCCCTACAAGAGAATAACATATATATGCATGAATTTATGACATTTCATCAATATCATGTGCCCTCTCACCAGACGCAAGTGTTCATGTCTCTCCACATATCTGGAGCCTTGGTGTTCTGGATCAATTCTCACGATGCTATTCCTCCTACCATTGTTCTTGTCCATAATTTCGGAAGAGGATGTCCTAAGATAAACGAAGTTCTCTGACTCTCATCTGTAGAATTCCATAACATCTTGGGTAGATAAGATGATAGTTTCCCTTTGCCTTCAACTTCCACATGTGAGTACCTTACGGGGATCTTCCTCCTGTTTGAACAGATTCAAGAATATCATGCACAGACAGGAAAACCAAGTCCCACAAGAAACAAATGAAAATCATAAATTGATTAGAGAAATTAGACGTAAACAGTAAACAATGTTTGGTCACGTTATGAGAAGAAATAAATTGGAGAACTTGGTGACAACTGGCAAGATTGAAGAGAAAAGAACAAGAGAAAGGGAGAAAAGTTAATACCTGGGTGGCTTGACCACGTGGTTTGGTCGAGACAAGAACACTGAGCTGACTCTCGAGTCTTGTGATCGAGTGAGATGGCCTGACATGACCACACACGCTTACCGACATGGTACATGATAATGATGATGATGATGATGATGGCAGCAATGTCCAACTGTCAGCACAAGTGAGCTCTCCACTCCGCTAAAGTGGATAATTGTCAACTTATCGCTGTGGGATGTAGGGATGTAGGTCACCAGTAGTTTGCCACATCGTGGTGAGTGTTCCATCCTCTACCACGTGTAGATAGCAACATAAATGACATTACATTTGCCTTTACATTCACCTGGACATACGAAAGATAAGTTATGAATGCCGTCGCTAACGGGCACCCATTGTTGAATTGTTTAGTAGATCAAGAACCTTGTCGACACTGGGCTAGGCTTTGTGGACAGGCACATATCTAAAACCTGTAGAGGAAACATGATTACATCAGGTCGAACCCCGGCCAGCCCACATGGGTTGTGCTGAAAAATGGCCTGGCTATATAATGGTATGTCTGTCTGAAGATTGAACATTCCTGTAGCAGTCTAGCACACATTCCGCTTATTGCTGGATTTGACAGTACAGGGAAAGGTCTGCAACACAGCGCCATGGAGATGGTAAGTTGCGACCGGATGGAAGAACACTCTCTAGACTGACTGACACATACATGCCCTTTTGGTGGCTCCGGCTACCTACATATCAATGCATTGGATTTAGGAGTTAAAGCTTAGTCTCCCACACTACTTGTTGGTTGAGGACGGGCTAGGCTAAGGATAAAATGTATAAAGCCAGCACACACAGCTCTACCAATGCAGACATGCCTGAGTCAGAGAGAATAGCACAGGGCGGGCAACTAAGACGTGGAATTAACAGCAAGGCTCAAGTCCAGAGCAAGGACTGAAACACTAAATGATAATGGTGACGATGTCCATGATGATAATGATACCAATGATGATGAAGAGGATAATGGTTATGATTATGGGTGTGATGATGGTGATGTATATACATATAGGCATTGCCGTAATCAAAACAAACCATGTTAACATGATATCTGTTTCTGAGGGATCTGCTTTCTTTGTTATATGCAGTGCTTCTCTTAAAATGATACAACCAAATAATGTTGTTTGTCTCTGTCTTATAGTTGTATATAATACTTTACTTTCATTAGCCTCTTTCAGACAGTTACTGTTAGTTATTCTGGTAGTCCAAGATATTCGCAACAGCCGTGCCAGATATCTCAGGATTCCAGGCATCCAACTGAAGAGTTAAACAGTCTTCCATAACACACGAGGAAGGGGTAGAGGTAGACCAAGGGCAACATTTATAAAACAGAGACGTTTTTATCTATCAATACAGGCAAACTCATCACGTGACTTGCTGGCAAGTGTGGGTGATCGTTCTTATCATCATGTGCCTTGCCGGCAGGTGTGGGCGGTCATTCTTCTCCAGAAATTACAATCTCTGATTATATGGATCAGCTCACATGTTGACTCCCTTCCGTGTCATGTCCCAAGATTGTCAATAATTTCTTTACGCTGTCTTCCGTTATCTCATATTACAATTCTTTCCAGTTGTCAGAACAGATTCAAGTTTTTTCCTTCTCATAATGTGGAAAAAACATAATGTCTGCCTCTTTCTGGTGATTGTGATATGTTGTCTTTGCGACTTAGCTTACCTCAATATGTCCAAACGGATCATTGTGGCTGCCAAATTAATTTTCAGCATTCTTAAATAAAATCACATCTTATCTCCTAGGCTTCTACAGATGTTTTCGATTGTTTACCAATTGTCCAGGATCCATAGCCGTGTAATAAAACTGGTGTTTGGTAACATCCAAGAACGTTTCTTCTAGCTTCTAATGTCAACAAACCATTGGATACGATGTTCTTCGTGTTATAGAATGCAATTTTTGCTTATTTTATTCTATTCTTTCTTCTGCGATGTATCTTCTATCTGTTGCTATCCATGTATCTAGATATCTAAATGTCTGCAACTGCCCACTAATAACGTCGCTTACTTGTATTGTACACGTGGCACACTCTGTTTCTTTGGTATCACCATGACTTCTATCTTTCTATTATTCAAGCTAAAGGCCCACATCTTTCACTTTCTACAACCGCTGTATCAACCATGTCTTGTAGTTCCTTCCTTCGCTATCTAGATGGTTTCCTCGGCATAACGTAAGTAATACGTTAATAAATACGTTAATAGTATGTCCAACTACCAGGATCCTTGGGATATAACAATTTTGTATTCAAGCATGATTATAATGGGGAGATACAGCATTAGGTTCACTAGAATTACAGATAATGGTCCATGAAAGAGACCTGAACATGTAAGAAGGCTGAAAAATATTGACGATGATGATGATATAAAGATAGATGCATGTCTTTTTATTTTACATTAAGCCCAGTTTTTCTAGTCAGTTTCATGTCAAGTAGCTTGCCATTGCTTTCTAAAAGGTTGACACTGGTGTCATTTATGAAAATCAACGCAATGCTATCTGCATGCATCCAAATCGGATGGGCTGACTTCGAACAATGTATGTCGGAATTGGTAAACTGTGTTCACTACCCCTAATCCACAGAAACCGGCAAAGATGATGTGCACCTAGATAATGGTGTAAACAGAACAACAAGTCTAAGACGTTATTTGTCTGTGCGCACATTTTTCTGACTGTATTATCTTAGCTTTATATCTGCATACAGGCAAGGATGTAATCCAGCAGCAATAATCATGGCTGTCATATTTTCCAGGTGGTGGACATAACGTCATCATTAGTTTGATGACAGGAGCACCACTGATGCTGGCTGGTCAAGACTAATTGTGTCAAGAGAAATTAAATAACTGTGAATTGTACAGATTGATCAACACAACAGCTAAATGTGGCCTGACTATGTACAACAATGTGTATGTGATTGTTACTGGGGCGACGTTCAGCTGTTGTGTGATAGCTCTCAGTTTATTACTTATTGTGACAGTTCGCAGGACTCCGTCGCTACACAGCAATACAAACAGTTATATGTCATCGCTCGCGGTAACCCAAATGCTTGCAGCTTTATCCTTCCTGACGTATGCTCTAGTCTATAACGTACAGATAAGCCGGGATCTTAAAAATGATAACATTGTGAATCTCTTCATACTTGGAATGTTACATTCGATACCTTTGTCAACAGCCGTCCATTTAGCTGTGATCGCTATCGACCGCTACATTTACATACTAAAACCGTTTTACTACATCACACATATGACCAGATCTCGAGTATTTAAACTGCTCTTGTTTATTTGGTCTCCAACACTTCTCTATTTAATTACACCGGTAATATTTTACAAGAGCGACACATTTCACACCAGTTGTGTTTTACAATTCCCTCCACTTGAGTATGCTGCTGTAACTATAGCAATTAGTTGTTTACTGTGTATTATTATCTGCGTGTGCTACTTTATAATTGCTCTTGTAGCATTTAGACGCAAGAAAGCAAAGATCGCTCGAAGACAGCAGCAAGATCGATCCTTTGATGTCAGCGTTGTTAGTAGCAATGTGGACGCTGCAATCAAAAGTGTGAAGTTCTTCGTCTCCATGTGTGGGACCTACTTTCTCTTTTATATTTGTCCTTCTATATTCGTAATAAGTGTGTGGTATGCTATGTCTAGCTTTGTATTTATAACAAGTATGTTTGCTTTCAATCTTCATTCGGTGTTGAACTGTTGTATTTACCTCAACATGAGCACAGACTTTCGTGTCGGTGTCAAGACACAATGTAAACGCTGTTTACTCATCTGTTGGAAACCAAGACAACGTGCTTAAGTCAATAAATTAATTTTAAAATAACATTAGGATTTGATGTTGAGTGATCGCTCTACATTTTCCTTTATATGAAAGAATAATGGCTGATTATGTTCATGTTTTAGGCAATTACTCGTATTTTAACATTTCAAGTCGTAATAAAGGGGCTGTTTTAAATTTCCAACCGAGGCATAACGGAATATATGTCAAAGCTTGCGTTTGACAAAGTTAAATCTTGATTAATTAATTAATTAATTCATTCATTCATTAATTCATTCATTCATTAGTATGTCCTTTGCAGAACCTCGATCCCATAACAACCTTCCGGAAAACTTCTCGATCACAAGTAAGATGTCCCGCGTCCGATACTTCCATCTGGAGATCATCCGCCACCTCCTGCACCCATCTTCTCTTTGGTCTTCCTCTTCCTCTCTTCCCATTCATATACCTCTCCATTATTTTTCCCTCCAAACTTTCATGACGTTTCAAGTGACCAAAATATTTCAATTTTCTTTGTTTTATCGTCTTTAATAGCCAACCATCTTCAATACTTAGCTCGTGAAGGATGGATGCATTTGTTTATTTTTTTTTACCCACGATATTCTTAGAACCCGTCTATAACATTTGTATTCAAAGGCATTTATGCACTGTTTTGATGCTTGACTAATGGATCATATTTGTCTCTTTCTTATATTTGGGGACAATTTTCTTCGTTCGATATCCTCTCTCAGGCAACCAATGTAGGTTACGCTGGTAGTCCATGGTAACAGCAATGTACGTATCAAACACCATTATCTCCGTTGCCACTAAGCGATGTGTAGACTCAATGTGTGCCTGCCTAAAATCATGCACAGTCTCTATAGAGTTATTTGATCACTCCAACCGTTACCGATATATATTGTTTGTTGGAATGACAGACAGCATTAATGAATAGTTGATCTCAGTCATTGAATGAGGCAATGGCAAATCCTGGGAACACAAAATACGACTAGAAGCAATAATCAGGAACAATACAGATTTGTAGAGGGCAAGGGCGCAATCAGAGGCATCACATAGCGAGGTAATTTGTTTCTGCTTTGGTTTATAAATAGAAAAGTGATAATTTATTTTCACATTGCTTTTTTTTTTTTTACTACCAGATTGTAGATTGTAGATTGTACTACCAGAAAGTAGGAAAGGGGAAAATGGAGGATGTAGTGGGGAATTATGGTTTAGGTACAAGAAATGAAAGAGGGGAAAAGCTAATAGAATGGCAAATATCAATGATATGATAATTGGAAACACATGGTTTAAACACCATAAAAGACGACTGTACACATGGAAAAGCCCTGATAAGAAAATACGCAACCAAATTTACTACATACTAATTAATAAAAGATATATAAATGCTTTAATTAATGTAAAGCAATGCCTGGTGCTGACTGTAATAGTGATCATGTACCACTATGTGGACAAATAAAAGTAAGATTAAAGAGAGGGAAAAAAATGGTTAAGAAAATGAGACTTAATAAAGAGGTTCTGAAAATAGATAAAGAACTGCAAGAACAATACAGAGTGACTGTGAAAAATAGGTACAATGCGATAGCTAAAATACAGAATATAAATGAACAATGGGAAATGTTAAGGGACTCCATTCATCAAACTAGCAAAGAAGTATTACTGGAGAGAGGCAAAATAGCTAAGAAAAAATGGATGAATGAAGAAATCTTAAAACTGATGGACAAAAGAAAACAGAGTAAAAATGACAAACAAGAATACGCTAAGATAAATAAAGAAATAAAAGATAAATGTGGGAAGGCTACAGAAAGTTGGTTAAACGAGCATGCAAAAAAATTGTATTAAATTCCATTAATGATACAAAAAATATGTACAGACAAATCAGTGAGCTTACAGGAAGAAAAATAAGAATAAATACAGGGTGTTTGAAATCAAAAACAGGAAACATATTATTAGAGGAGGGTGCTATAATGAAGAGGTGGAATGATTATATAAGAGAATTATGTGACGGAGAAAGGGAAGAATTAACAGAAGATAGTAACTTAGAAGGTCCACCTATTCTGAAAGAAGAAGTCGCTGACGCTATGAAACGTATGAAGAAAGGAAAAACAGCTGGGCCAGATGAAATCACAATAGAAGAATTAGAAGTGTTGGGAGAATTTGGAGTAGATATATTAACCAAAATGTTGAATGATATTTACAGTAGTGGATATTTACCCAGTGATATGCTGAAATCTGTATTATAGCTATACCAAAAAGACCAGGAGCAATTGATTGTGAAGATGTTCGTACAATTAACCTCATAAACCATATCACTAAGCTTCTACTCAGAATCATAATGAGAAGACACAAAAAGAAAATAAAAATGGAAATTAGTGAAGAACAGTATGGATTTGTGGAAGGAAAGGGCACAAACAATGCAATTTATACATTACGGACACTAATAGAAAGGTCAATAGAGAAACAGAGACACATATATTTGTGCGCTATAGATTATACTAAGGCATTTGATAAAGTAAAACATGATGAACTGATTAAAATGTTGGAAGATATCAACATTCATGGAAAAGATTTAAGAATAATAAAGAATGTTTACTGGAACCAAGTAGCAGCAATTAAAATGGGAAATAAAGAGGGTAGTTACGAACAGATAAAGCTAGGAGTACGACAAGGGTGTGTCTTGTCACCAGATCTTTTCTCCCTGTATAGCGAAGTAACAATGAGAGAGATCAAAGAGATGCCAGGAATACTAGTTGGAGGTTATAATATAAATAATATACGCTATGCAGATGACACAGTATTGGTGGCGGATAATTCAACAGACCTACAGCAATTATTAGACGTTGTAGTAACAGAGAGTGCAAGGAAAGGACTCTCCTTGAATATCAAGAAAACAGTAACAATGGTAATATCAAAGAAAATGGTGACACCAAAATGTGACATAGAAATAGAAGGAAAATCCTTAACCAAGTGGATAATTTTAGATACCTAGGGGCATTTATAACATCAGATGGAAGATGTACAACAGAGATTAGGAGCAGAATAGGGCAGGCAAAAGCCGCATTTCAGAAAATGAAGAGTATTTTGAGATGTGGTTCCTGAGACGAATGTTGCGAATTCCTTGGACTGCCAGAGTAACTAACGATGACTGCCTGAAACAGACTAATGAAACTAGAACATTATATACAACAATAAGACAGAGACAAACATCTTTCTTCGGTCACGTGATGAGAAGAGAGGCATTGGAGAACATCGTAACAACTGGAAAGATCGAGGGGAAGAGAGGCAGAGGCAGACCAAGAGAAATGATGCTGGATGGATTGAGACGGTGGCATGGAGGAATATCATCAGCAGAGTTGATCCAGAAAACCAAAGACCGAGATCTGTGGAGAGCCATGAACGCCTACGCCAGCTGGCACGGCACTTGATGATGATGACCAGATTGTTGTAATTGTTTGTTCTTTGTTTTATAATTAATGGACTGTGGTAATGTGTGTCTACTGAGACGTATAATTAAGAATATGTAATTTATTTTTGGCGATTATAATTGAGTGCGGTAAACTATATCTGCATGTTTTATGTTATAATTACTAGAGTTTGCAATTTATTTCCACATTGTTGTATATATAATAAGGACTTCATTTGAAATCCGTTCCAATGGCTTTATTACATAAGTATGAAAGAAAGGTTAACAGGTGTGGTAGAATTAAACAAAGCATTCATTTTGAATTAATTATGCACCATGGGTTTGTCAGAAGAAGTTGCCGTAGGCATCCCATTGCTAAGGTAGGCGGGAAATGCCGTCCGCAAAAAAAAAAAAGTATTGTGGTTGCTCACTGAACCAAGTGTTTACTGCGTTGATTACTTCTGCATCTGTGTGAAATCGTTGCCCCTTGAGAGCTTTTTTTTAGAGGCCCGAAAAAATGAAAATCACATGGTGACAAATCAGGAATATAGGCTGGATGCTGCAGAATTTACAACTTCTTCTTTGCTGATGCTTCCTGCACAATGTTTGTGACATGCGGACGAGCATTATGCGCAACAAATTCACACCGCGAGAAAGTATGCCGGGTCGTTTAATTCTTTATGGCTTTTTGCAGCTTGTTTAGTGGTTGCAAGTAGTGGGTAGAGTTGATGTTGACACCAGGTTCTTTAAAGTCGGCCAACAATAGTCCTTCATGGTAAAAAATGCGCTCAGCTTAACCTTACAAGCAGAAACCTGTAACTTGAATGTTTTTGGCTTTTGGAGATCCAGCATGCTTCCATTGCATGCTCTTTCTTGTGCTGCTCGGCTCAAAGTGGTGACACCATGATTCATATCCTGCCACTATGCGGAAGAGAAATGCACCACCCTCCACTCTGTAATGCAGCAAGTGGTTCGAACACCATCCCATGCGTTTCTCTTTTTTGTGGTCGGTCAACATCCGTGGTACTCACTATGAACACACATTCCGATTTTGCAGTTTCTTACGAACGACCTTTTGAATTGTCCCAATTGACACATCAAATTCTTTCGCTAGTAAACGTATGCTTCGACAATGGTTCGTCTGTACTGTTGCATCAAGTTTGGCGATGAATTTTTCTGTTGTAACAGTATGCGCTTGACCCGGTCGTCGAAGATAAGTCGTGAACTAACGTCCTTTCCGAAACATTAGTACCCAGTCTGTCACTGTTGTCTTCGACACACATTTGTTACGGTACGCTGCCTGCATTCTTCGATAAATGTCCACTGGTCGACATCCTTCAAATGAAAGAAACCGAATCACCGCTCTTTGAGCTTTTTTGGACGGATTTTGGATCAACCTGGCCATTTTCTCAATGGTCAGGAACAGAAACTATGCATCATGAGACGATAAGCACGTGCTCTTTCATTCATTGGTCAGTACTTATTACATGACTATGATATGACCATGTTCAACTTACGCAATTACGCGCGGTGCGGCACGAAGAGTGCTGTAATTTATTATGCATTATTTTGTTATTAATAGAGTGACATCATTTATTTCTGCGTTGTTTTATTTACAATAATGTGTGGTAAGTTTTTTTCTGCATTATTTTATAATTAATAAAATGTTATCCTTTATTTCTGCGTTGTTTTATCATTAATAGCGTATTGTCATTTGTGTCTGATTTCATGAATCAGCATGTCTCTGAGTTCCCTGGACGACACATCAGTCCACCACCAGACATTGCCTTGTCCGAAGCTACCGGCAACATGTCTGCATTAATTGGTGATGACAACAAGCTGCCAACCAAATTACCTCTCTTGTGGAAAATACAATTCTTAACCCAGAGCTCAAATATAAACAACTGGCTATATGTAAACATATGCTGGACTGTCTGCTGTTTTAGCTGTGTCATGCCACACCCACAGATCACAGGGTATGGCCTCATAAAATCTCGCGTTTATGAACGTGATCTAACAGAGCACACACACGGCCATCACGATATTTCTCATTCTCCTGTCCCTGTGTTTATTCGTTCACCGCTAGATGTGACTTTTAAACAGTTAATTTGAAATACACCAGTCACTTTATTGACACAACACTCCAGATTTTCCATTAGACTTCCATTTATGTCATGAATGTTGATCAGGGCATTCGTATTTGTTATAGCACTACAGTTATCGAAAAGCTACACATTTGTTCTCATTGTTCTGTGTTTTTTCCAAAGGAAATTGTGGTCAACATTTCTTGGTAAAGACTTCAGGCCGTGAAATAACGTAATGAAGGTGATCAAGTCACTTTGAGTTATGTCTGGGTAAGTGCTTTCTGATTATGGTAAATCTAACATGGTTCTGTGAATAAAGATAACTAACTCAATCTAATGGGGGTACCAATAATGGCATATGAAGTAAAGGCGACTGGCGAGATACTGACCTCATCCATACATCCATCGTGTGCCATGCCGATAAGCCTGGGCGGTCATGTTCTGCCATCTCACTCGACTACCAGAGTCGTGGATCAGCTCCGTGTTCCTGTCTCAGTTCACCTCTAAACAATGTTTATCAACTTCAAAATCCGGATGATGCTCTGGAATCCTGGATGAAGATCTTTATTGATGTGTTTGATAGACATGTGCCAATCAAGGAAGTTCGAGTAAAACATCACGTCAAACCACCTTGGATCACGCAGGATATACTTGAAATTATGAGAGACAGAGATAAGGCACATAAAAAGCGGGATCTCAGCACATACCGTACTCTTAGAAACAAAGTTCAATATACCATACTAAGAGAAAAGAAAAATTATTGTAAGAACTTAGTAATGGATAAAAGAAATAGTAAGGATATATGGAAGGCAATTAACCCCTTGACAAACAAGTATAACTTCTCAAATTCATTACCATCAAATCTTATTTCATGCGCCCAATTCAGTAACATTTTTCAAACTGACATAGATCAATTGAAGGCTTCAATACCAAATTCTCCTTGCAACTTATCTTTACTGTCATCGTTTTGAGAGAATAGATGCTCCCGGGATATCCTTTCTGACATATCGCTAGTGACAGTCACTGAAGTATTCACTTGTCTCAGTAACCTAAAAAAATACAAACTCATCTGGGTTAGATGGAATCAGCAATCGGATTCTCCGCTGTGCCTGCCTAAGTGATCTAATCGATATCACTCAACACCTATGTATATAATACAGGTGTCTCAATGAAGAGGGTTTATACTTTCATCAGGCTCTCAAAATCGACCCTGAAAGTGTTATCCTCTTCTTAAATCCTGGCCTTCACTGGACAATGATCTTTCCGAATCTCACTTTATAGACCCATTTCTTTACTATCATTCACTATCTAACCCCTAGAAAAACAACGTCCATACATGTAACTACAGTATTTAGATCGCAATAAGCTTATTTAGTTGACATGTCAATCAGGATTTGGACCATAATTATTCTTGCCATACGGCTCCTAACAAACATGATAGGAAAATTTCGGCACCAGTAATTATAAATAACAACAGATCTTTAACGTGGACGCTGTAGTTGTTTATACGATTTCAGGAAAGCATTTGATATGATAGACCATTGTCATTGTTTTAATTAAAAAACTAAAGAACAATGAAAACTGGCCCTAATGTTGTGACGCACTCAATAACATCTTTTCTTTTCAAACAGAAAGCAAGTAGTATCATACAATAAATCTCTGTCCCAAACCACTACCTACCGCTAGGCGCTATTCTTGGCCCTCTATTATTTGCAATATATATTAACGATCTACCTTTGCATCATTCGTCGTCCTGCAAATCTATTTGCAGACGACCGTACAGTGTATACAAACGCTGAAAGCAGTAATTTGCTGGAGTCGTCTTTGCAACAAGAATTAAATAATGTAGTTAAGAAGAGCTATGCGAACCGTATGCAAATTACCATCACTTAAACAAAATCTATATTATTAACAACCAGACAGACTTCAAACTTTAAATTCACACAGATCACTTCAACTTCACATCGATAACGTGCCAGTGAAAAGTGTAATTGAGCACAAAACATTAGGCCTCATCAATGATAGAAACCTAACCTTTAATCCTCGCTTTCAAGCGCCCACTAAAAAAAACAGCGAAAAACGTCAACCAACTTGACAAAATTAAAAATTTCCTTGATAAGGACACAAGTAAAGTATTCTATACTTCTCACATACAGACACATTTTGACTACTGCTCTACAATCTGGGACAGTTGTTCCAATTCAAGCACCAGCGATTTTACTCACTCCAGAAACGGGCCATGAATTAAATGTATAGCAAACATTTAACTGACAGTCCTAGCCTGGATAAACGCCTTCAGTTACTACAACTCCGCAAACGCCTGCTTTTCAATAAGGTCAAACTAATTCACAAAGTACTACATCGGAATGCCCCAAATTATCTTTGGCTTTTGTTGAAATATAATGCTAGACACAGTAAACGACTAAATATATTACACTTCCGAAGCCTAGGATAGACTTATACACAACAAGCTTAACGTACTCTGAGGCTCAGCTGTGGAACAATCTTCCACACGAAATAAAAGACACCACCAATCCCTATTCATATAATGGCAAATTATGTTAACACTATCTCGGAACGGATTACATTCCCCCTTAATAATATATATAATAATTATTATAAAAAGCTAGTATAACAGCCAGTCCCCTTTTGGAAGGCCAGTATATTCCACATTGCTAATAACAAGTGCCACACCATTTATTACTATTAATGATTCGTGTAGTATTGATTTTTTTTCCCTCCATTTTCCCAATGCCTTTAATAATGCATATCTTTCATATTGTTGCTGTTTACAGTTAGCCTTGTATAATGTGTGAATGATATAATGTACAAAAGAGAGTGATAGAAGGACATAATGTTAGACGGGCCTGCGTGGCCAATTCTTAACCCTCTGAAAATAAAGTTTGGTTTGTTTGTTTGTTTGTCTCGACCATGCCACGTGGCCAAGCCATCCAGGTATTTATTTCTCGGTCTTCCCCATGGTCTCTTCCCTTCGATCTTGCCAGTCGTCACCAAGTTCTCCAAGTCATTTCTTCTCATAACATTCCCAAAAAATTTGGACTGTTTACGTCTAATATCTCTAATCAGTTTATTATCTTCATTTGTTTCTTGAAGGACTTATTTATTGGTTTTTTTTCTGTCTGTCTATGGTATTGTTTGCATTTTCTTCAGAAATCAAATTCCCACAGCCATCAGCTGTTTTTATCGTCCACGCTTCACATCCATAAACAAGTATAGTTTCTATGTAGCACTTCTACACACTTTTACTCGTTTTAATTGATATCATTGTATGGTTAGTATGTTTTCATCTTGCAAAAGGCTAAATTCGCAATGGCAATTCTTGTTCTAATCTCTTCAAGGCATCTTCCATCAGATGTTATGACTGTACCGAGATAACTGTACGATTCACTTGCTTAAGAATATGCCCATTTACTCGTATATCAGCATTGTGGTATTTCCTTCTTCCCAGTGACGACTATCATCTGTGTCTTATTAATATTAAGTTCTAACCCTATTTGTTCACTGTGTGCGACAACCACATCTACTAAATTTTGCAGGTCCTGTTCATTGTCTGCAATCAAGACTATAATCTGCATATCTAATGTTATTGATGTATCGTCCCCAAATGTTGATTACTTCCATATCTTCTATATTTCGGAAACAATATTTTAACTGTACAGGGAATAAAGATCTGGAGCCATTATACATCCCTGCTCACACCTCATTTAATAGGCTGATATTGACCAACATCGTTATCAATTCTGATGGCAGCTTTTTGTTTCCAATGTATGTTGTTTTTTACAAGTCTAAGATCTTGTCCGCGACTGCAATAACTATAGGGGTATCTCACTTCTGAGTATTGTTGGAAAAGTATTTGCCAGAATTGTCCTGCGCAGACTTCAAGTCCTGGGAGATCAAGTCTACCCCGAATCACAGTGCTGCTTCCGTCAGAACCGGTCTACCATTGATATGATATTCTCATTGCGACAGATGCAAGAAACATGCCGGGAACAAAATCAGCCACTGTTTATTGCCTTCATCGACCTCACAAAGGCATTCGATTTGGTCAGTCGTGAGGGTCTGTTCAAAGCACTAAAGAAGATTGGCTGCCCACCAACTCTTCTGTCCATTGTGGAATCGTTCCACACAGGCATGAAGGGTATAATCAAGTTTGATGGCTCAACTTCAGAAGAGTTTGAAATCAAGAGTGGAGTTAAGCAAGGTTGTGTACTATCCCCCACCCTCTTTGGGATATACTTTTCACTTCTACTGAAATATGCCTTTCGTGATCAGGATGACGGTATATACATTCACTCACGCTCAGATGGTGGCCTCTATAATGCTCAGAGATTGAAGGCCAAGACCAAAATTAGGAGGGTACTAATCAGAGAGTTGCTTTTTGCGGATGATGCTGCGATTACGACCCACTCTGAGGAAGAATTACAACATCTACTATCTGCATTCTCCAATGCTTGTTCTGAATTTGGTTTAACAATTAACAAAAAGAAGACACAGATTATGTCACAAGGTGCACATGGTGTACCATCAATCTTTATTGACGACGCCGAACTGGAGATAGTAGACCATTTTACATATCTAGGATCAGAGGTAAATAGCAAATTATCCCTCGATCAGGAAATCAACATCAGGATTGGCAAGGCAGCAACAACAATGAACATGTTAGCAAAAAGAGTCTGGGAGAACAGGAAGCTTACTGCCAAAACAAAAGTCCTCGTCTACCAAGCCTGTGTCCTTAGTACTCTTCTTTATGGCAGTGAAACCTGGACAACTTACTCACGCCAAGAGAAACGTTTAAACAGCTTTCATATGCGGTGTCTGCGAAGAATACTTGGTATTAAGTGGCAAGACAAAATCACAAATACTGAAGTATTGGAAAGATCAGGTTGTGTGACGGTGTATTCCATGCTCAGTCTTCGTAGACTTAGATGGATAGGACATGTTAGGAGGATGGATGATGGTAGAATACCAAAGGACATCTTTTTTGGTGAATTACAGACGGGTAGGAGATCTCAGGGTCGGCCTCTACTACGATACAAAGATGTGTGTAAGCGGGACATGATTGATACAGGCATAGATAATGCACATTGGGAGCAAGTCGCCGCTGAACGTGTTGCATGGAGGGCAAATATCAGAAATGGAATAAAGACAAAAGAGAAAATGATTGCAGATAAAGCACACACAGAGCGTGAGAGACGTAAGATGGTGCACAATGGTGGAAATGACCATGTTTTCACATGCATCTACTGTGGGCAAACATTTGCAGCAAGAATTGGCCTTACCAGCCACACTCGCCACCGCCATGGGTCGTTTTATTTAGCCTTTTTGAAGCACAATGTAACAAACTATCGTCTGTCAAGACGGAAAGGTGCCAATGGAAAGATCTTGTCCATGAATTTGTAGATCTTCAAGTATCATTATCATGTCGACATGTCTCACTTCATCGAAAGCCTTTGTGTAGTCAATAAAGCAAAGATATAGATCTTAGTTTACTTCTATAGAACGTTCAGTTACTATTCTCAGTATATACACAGAATTTACTGTGTCCTTCCTTCTACAAACCCACATTGTTCTTCTCCTACTTCGGGTTGTATTTTCTTCCTAACACTTTGCATGACACTTCTCAGCAGAATCTTCGTCATGTCGCACATTATACTAATTGTTCTATGTTGATCGTATTCCAAGGCTCCTGATTTCTTCGGGATTGCAATAAATATAGAATGACATAATTCAGGAGGTATATCTCCAGTATAGTATACTGCGTTCAGCGGTGTGGTGACTTGGTCTATTCCATATTCTTCTAAGGCATTGATCTTTTATATTGTGGTGTTATCTGTACCAGAGGTCTTGCCAGTTTTCATATGGTTAAGACCATTCTGAACTTCCATCTTCAACATTGATGATCCTTCATTATTATTCCGATGATCATATTGTTCTTCTCTTGTATCATGATAAAGGTCTTTCAGATAATCTGACCACGCATGTAAAATCTGATCTTTTTCTATTATGATTTTGCCTTCTTTGGTTTTTAGGCAACCCACTGATGTGTGTGTTCTTTTGTTACTGATGTCATTAATTCTTGTTTGCATTAATTTGGTATTTCATGTGTTGTGTTGGTTTTCAATTTCCTTGCAATTTTCTTCAAGCCATGTTTCTTTTGCCTCTTTGCACAGCTTCCTAATTTTCCTGCTAATCTCGTCAAATTTTTTCTTGTTATTTTTGTTATTTTTTCTTACTTCCATGAGTGTTAGGATGTTTTCCATCATCCATATCTTGCGTCCTATTATCTTTATTTTTGGGATGGTTGTTTCTGCAGCTTGGTTGACTGATTTCTTTAATATTTCCCATTGGTCACTGACGTCTTGAAATAATATTTCCATATCGGACAATGAATCGAATCTGTTCTTTACTTCTACTTTGAATTTATCTTTTATTCTGGAGCCATCTGGTGCACATGACTACTCCTACCGGGGGATGCTGCTCATATGAGCACCCATTTACGCCATTTCTCTGATTATCGATAAGACTTCAGTACATGATATTCTTGGCATCTGTAAAGAAGGTAGTTTGCCATTTCTTTCCTTACTAGCAGTGACCATACTGGTTGATGACCGTAGCCATTGTCTCTCTCACGCCCCCTCCCCCCCCCCCCAAAAAAAAAGGAGATCCTCTGCCTACCGTCGTGAAGCTGGAGACTATAACTTGCAACTATCTCTTGGCTGCTCTTTATCTTCATCCACCACCTGCACTCATGGCTTCACGTAACCCTGATCGGGGGGGGGGGGGGGTCTAAACGGGTACTCCACCTTCCCAAGGGTGTCCCGTAGGCTCGCGGAGGGATGGAGGCACATTACCTCCCCTTTGCTGGGGAATACCCTTACCCCGCCACCCATTGACCCCTCTGACCATATTACCAGGCGAGATACTGACCATATCACCCGGCGAGATACTGACCATATCATTGGCACCTTACCTTCGTTACAGACAATAGTTTGTTACATTGTGCATCAAAAAGGCTTAACAAGTACAAGCCATGGAGGTGGCGAAAGTGACTGATAAGGCTAATTCGCCCTGTAAATGTTCAGCCACAGTGGATGCATGTGAACACATGGTCATTTTCACCATCATGCATCATCGTGCTCGGTGGGTGACTCATCTGAAACAATTTTCCCCTTTGTCTTTATTCCACGCAACACGTTCAGCTGCGACTTGCTCCCAATGTACATTATCAATGCCTGTATCAATCATCTCCCGCTTACACACATCTTTGTATCACAGTAGAGGACGACCCTGATATCTCTTACCGACATGTAATTCACCAAAAAAGATGCCCCTTGGTATTCTATCAACATCCATCCTCCTAACGTGTCCTATCTATCTACGTCTACACAGAGTGAGCATAAAATATACCGTCACACAACATGATCTTTCCAATACTTCAGTATTTGTGATTTTGTCTTGCCACGTAATACCAAGTATTGTTCGCAAACGTCGCATATGACAGCTGTTTAAACGTTTCTCTTGAAGTGAGAAAGTTGTCCAGGCTTCACTGCCATAAATAAGAGTACTACGGACACAGACAAGGACTTTTGTTTTGGCAGTAAGCTTTCTGTACTCCCAGGCTCTTTTTGTTAACATGTTCATTGTTGTTGTTGCCTTACCAATCCTGATGTAGATTTCCTGATCTAGGGATAACTTGCTATTTACTTCTGATCCTAGATATGTAAAATGGTATACCATCACTAGTTCGGCGTCGTCAATAAAGATTGATGGTATCCTATGTGCACCTTGTGACATAATCTGTGTCTTCTTTTGCTAATTATTAAACCAAATTCAGAACAAGCATTGGAGAATGCATATAGTAGATGCAATTCTTCCTCAGAGTGGGTCGTAACTGCAGCAGCATCTGAAAAAAGCAACTCTCTGATCAGTACCCTCCTAATTTTTGTCTTGGCCTTCAATCTCTGAGCATTTTAGAGGCCGCCATCTGAGCGTGAGTGAATGTATATACCACCATCCTGATCACGAAAGGTATATTTCGGTAGAAGTGAAAAGTATATTCCAAAGAGGGTCGGATCCTATACATAACCTTGCTTAACTCCACTCTTGATGTCAAACTCTTCAGAAGTTGCACCATCTAAGCCTCTACTACAATACAAAGATATGTGTAAGCGGGAAATGATTGATACAGGCATTGATAATGCGCAGTGGGAGCAAGTCGCCGCTGCACGTGTTGCATGGAGGGCAATGATCAGAAATGGAAGAAAGACAAAGGAGAAAATTATTGCAGATAAGTCACATATCACCAAAAAAAAGCGCCTGGAGGATGCAACCAGGAGATGTGGGATTGACCAGACACACGAGATCTCTCGGCAAAGTTCACGATGTATAGCACCTTTTGTAGTCAAAGGGAGATAATCCAAGTAATTTTACCCCTAAAGGAAGTGGAGGATTACGCCCATGGATTCTGGAAAGTTTTGGATGATGATACCGGAATTCGTGTTTTAACTGCGCAGACGCAATAACCTAGCTAGCAGCTGGGAGAAGATTATGTTCTAGCCGGCTGGCGAAAGGCTGGGTGGCTGCAGTTTGTCAGAAGGAGTAATGGTTCCCAATGTCAACATATCGTTTAAAGACGGTTGACTGTATGTCCCTAAGTTGGACTGAGGTTCCATACTTCTAACTGCATGTCAGAAGGAAAGGTAGGAATGCTAACTTTCTTTAAATTATGCCGTGTCAATAACGCGATTATCCGATGTTGTGCATTGCATGATGCAATAATTGCACAGAGGTCAAGGTCGAGCATGTAACTGTCTCCAACAAACAGGCTTGGTGACCTGACCCCATTTTAATCAGGCCTGTTTTGAACAGTCTGTAATGCTGTGAAAAGTGCAGGTGTTTACATAGTGTCGCCTGCCCAGAAAATGGCTGGGGAAAAATAGGATTGGCTTGTTTGTGATTTGATGGCACTACTGGGCCGCCTTTGAACTCAGGCGTAGTCACCAAAACCGGAAGTCGGTGATGGATATCGTGTAAGATATCCTCCGACTCGGCTTGTCAAGACGAATCTATTGGGAATGTCCGCGGTTTAATTGACGGGCATTTGAGCGATCCCGCGTGTGTTGAAGTTTGTATCTTTTGGCGGGACGACTGCTGGGGTTTTCTTTGTCTTCCTCATACACTTTATGTTCAAGGTCTCCTTAAGGAACTACCAACCTAATCTACAATGGCTTCCTGTGAGGAGAACAACGGGGAGGGGAAGGAGCTAGAAATGATGCTACAGACATGTCTGATGGTTGCAGGGGAGATGAACTGGGGAAAGCAGGGCCACCTGGGAAGAGCTGGAAGGGGGTATTGCCAACGGCCCTCCTTCAGGGCCACCTTTCCTATGGGTACTGTAGAACCGCTAACCCTGCATGTCATTAGAAGACTTCCTCTGGGGAACTGGGGGCAGACACTCATGACTAGTCACCGTGGGTTCACTCTATCCCCAGTCCAGGGAAATAGATGACCTATTCCGCTACTTGTCAGACCCCAGACCTTATTCTTCCTCTGACCCTGAGGCATGGCTTGTAATTGAACCACCGCCCACCTTAGGGAGGTGATTCCCTATCTGAGTACATGGGGGCGGTGTATCTCCATATGATGGGTCCTGGTCACGTGATTCTCACCGAGGGTTGCCTGTTTCATGTTTTCCAGATTCTACCTTTGGGAGAGGAGTGATGGACAGTCAGAAAAACCATCATTCTGTGTCAACATCAGCAGTCTGGAGAGACCAACTAACGTGAGGTGATTCTACTGCACACCATCCGGTCAGTCATATATGCCCTCAGGGCAGATCCAGGATAAGGCATCCACCATTCAGAGCTGGGGCTGCTGGGCAAGTATGGTTTGTATAATTGTCCAGCTATGCCACACTTAGTACCTACCCGATTACCCAACAACTGTGTGATATATCAAGTAACATTTGTTTCACCCGAATCTTGGTTTTTAATGGTGACTCTTAGTCTAATGGAACTCTGGCTACGAACAATGTTCTAACGTAAATTTAGCACTGGAAATTGTGCTTTGATAAACTGTAATTCATAAACTGTGCTACTAAAATTATGTACCTTTGAGTGAGGTATCTACCTGATGGGATGTGAATAGAAATTCAGAGTTTCATTTGGACACATGCGCAGATGTCCCAATGTCATTATCCTAACGGGCTGACAATTCGGAGTAGGTGCTATCTGGTGAAAGACGAGGACCTACACCAAGAAGATGAGTGACATTACCGTCTTATATGGAAATCTGACATTAGTACAGTGATTACCATCTTCGTATGGCTGCCTCAACTTACCGTCTTGTAGCAATTAGCACACCAGATAGACACTTGACTGAGTCGCTGCGGAAGTCTGTGGTCCGTAAAGTCACCTTCATCTTTGTCCCGGGACATGCGGGAGTCGAGGGAAATGAACGAGCTGACAAACTGGCTGGCTCTGCACCGACTGTAGATGGCCAGCCCATAGATCGTGCCGATGTTATTAACGTCCTCAAAGATATGGCGAGAACAGAGGACTTTGACGTCAGTGATTCCACATCGCTGTCCAGGACGAAAGACTTGGGAGTAAGAATCGGCACATCCAGACGCGAGAGGTACATCGGGAAAACAAAGCGCCTCGTCAACCAACACAGAACTGGCACTATTAGCCACCGGACACATGCTGGGGGGGGGGAGGATCTGAGCACCTATGGACATGTCAGGAGTGCAATGAAGATACCCCAACTGATAACTGATAACTGAACTGAATTAGCACACCAGACAGATCTGCACTACATCCACATTATCTTTACTTCCCTTTGTACAATACACTTTTGTTATTGAGCCTGTAGATGCCAGAGTTGCGTCATTTGTTGAGGATGTGTTTGAAAGGGTAACATCCCTTGGTTTATTGTGAGAGAGATAGGTATCCGAAGACTGGCGGTGTCGTAGACTGAAATTGTCCCAGTCCCAGATCTGACTACGTCCCGAGGTATATATTTATATATATATATATATATATATATATATATATATATATATATATATATATATATATATATATATATATATATATATATATATATATATAGAGAGAGAGAGAGAGAGAGAGAGAGAGAGAGAGAGAGATATTCGTTGATAAGTGTGAAAGCCTGTTCCCTTCACCCCAGGGAAGCTATGTGACACCACACACCGAGCGCGTGAGACGTAAGATGGTGAATAATGGTGGAATGACCACGTGTTCACATGCACCCACTGTGAATGAACCTTTACAGAGCGAATTGGTCTTGACAGTCACATTCGCTACTGCCATAGGTAAAAGTTATTATGCCTTTTTAAAGCACAAACTATCGTCTGTCAAGACGGCGAGGTGCCAATGCAATGTTCTAGTTTCATTAGCCTGTCTCAGGCAGTCGTTGTTAGTCACTCTGGCGGTCCAAGGAATTCGCAACATTCGTCTCAGGAGCCTCATCTCTGTTGCTTCCAATTTCTTCTTAATTTGTTCTTTTACATTCCAAGATTCATTGTCATACAGCAAAACTGGTTCTACGTAGCATTTCAGCACTCTCTTTCGTACATTCAGTGACAGTGACTTATTGCATAAGAAACTTTTCATTTTCTGAAATGCGGTTTTTGCTTGCCCTATTCTGCTCTTAATATCTCTTGTACATCTTCCATCTGATATTATAAATGTCCCTAGGTATATCCAATTATCCACTTGGTTACGAATTGTCCCTTCTATTTTTATTTCACATTTTGGTGTTACCATTTTCTTTTGATATCACCATCGTTATTTTTTTCTTGATATTCAAGGAGAGTCCTTTCCTAGCACTCTCTATTACTACAATGTCCAGCAATTATTGTAGGTCTGTTGAATTATCTGCCACCAATACAGTGTCATCTGCATAGCGGATATTATTTATATATTATACTATGTTAATATCGAGAAGCTTTCCGGAAGGTTGTTATGGGAGCGAGGTTCTGCAAAGGACATGCTACTGAATGAATGAATGAATACTATGTTAATAGGAACCAGGCAAAGACTTCACACTCTAAACTCGCAGAGAACTCTTCAGCTGCACATTGGTAGCACACCTATAGAAAGTGTAACCGAGCACAAGGCACTGGGTCTTATCATAGATCAGAATCTATCCTTCAATTCCCATGTTCATGCTCTTGTTAAACAAATAGCCAAAAAAGTATACCAACTTGCCCAAATTAAAAATTTCCTTGACGAAAACACAAGAAAGATATTTTATACTTCCCATATACAAAAACATATTGATTATTGCTCCACAATCTGGGATGGATGCTCCAAACCAATAATAAAAAGCATTTATTCACTCCAGAAAAGGGCAGTGCGTCTAATCAATGGTGATAAGCTTACAGACAATTCTAACCTACATGAAAGTTTTAAGTTACTGCCACTCCACAAACGCCTGCTTTTTAATAAGGCTAACCTCATTCACAAAATCTTATTTCAAAATGCCCCAAGCTACCTTAGGCATTGTTTAAATATAATGCAAGACATAGCGAACGACTAAATATACTCCATGTCCCTAAACCTAGGATAGACTTATTTAAAACAAGCTTAGCATACTCTGCCACTCAGTTGTGGAATAATCTTCCACAAGAAACCAAAGAGACCACTAATCATTATACATACAGTCGCAACCTGTTTGAACACTACCTCAGGACAGACTACATGCCCCCTTAAAAAAAACCAGCAATACGGACAATAATAATTGTAAACTATCTCGAACAACTAGCAAAAAAAAAAAAAAAACATACGCATATGTATGGCACGTTACACCCACCTTGGGTATTCATGATGTCCATGTTAAACATTGCCTCAACGAGTCATGTATTATTGATTGTTTTTCATGCGTTTTAATGCTTATTGTTCTTTTGTTGTCAAAGAATTGCATCATAAGAGATGTCGAATGAAAGAATGTATGAGAGGAAATAGAGAAGAAGGGCAGGATGTCAGACGGGCCTGCGTGCCCAATTCTTAACCCTTTGAAAATAAAGATTTACTTACTTACTATTACTTACTATATTATAACTTCCAACTTGTATTCCTGGCGTCTCTTTGATATCTCTATTTATTACTTCGCTATATAGGGAGAAGAGACCTGGTGACAAGGCACACCACTGTTGTACTCCTAGCTTTATCTGTTCATAGCTATCCTCTTTATTTCCCATTTTAATTGCTGCTACTTGGTTCCAGTAAACATTCTTTATTATTCTTAAATCTTTTCCATCAATGTTGATATCTTCCAACATTTTAATCAGTTCATCATGTTTTACTTTATCAAATGCCTTAGTATAATTTATGAAGCACAATGCATATATTGCATTATTTGTGCTTTTCCCCCTCCACAAATCCATACTGTCCTTCACTAATTTTAATTTTTTCCCCTGTTCTTCTCATTATGATTCTGAATAGAAGCTAAGTGATATGGTTTATGAGGTTAATTATACGAAAATCTTCACGTTCAATTGCTCCTAGTCTTTTTGGTATTGATATACATACAGATTTCAGCATATCACTAGGTAAAATATCCACTGCTGTAAATAATATTCAGAACTTTGGTTAATATATCTGCTCCAAATTCTCCCAATACTTCTAATTCTTCTATTGTGTGATTTCATCTGGTCTAGTTGTTTTTCCTTTCTTCATATAATTCATAGCGTCAGCGACCTCTTCTTTTAGAATAGGTGGGCCTTCTAAGTTACTTTCTTCTGTTAATTCTTCCCTTTCTCCGCATTATATAATTCTCTTATATACTCATTCCACCTCTTCATTATAGCATCTTCCTCCAATAATATCTTTCCTGTTTTTGATTTCAAACACCCTGTATTTATTCTTATTTTTCTTCCTGTGAGCTCACCGATTTGTCTATGCATACTTGTCAGCGCCTCAATTACTCGATGTATGGATAATGACAGGAATAACTACATGTACAAAGAATCGGTCAACACTTTTAGCATGTAATGACATTTATTAACGTGAAATCTATACTAAGGCAATTCACAACTCAAGTTACAAATTATTATGACAATATATAAGGTGAATATCAGCAATACACTCGTGCGCTCTCGTATCACAAGGTTTCTCACACACAGCGCACAGGCTATTCAATGCCACACTCTCTCAGCATTAGCAATCAGGTATTCGGTGCACTCTCTCTCACAAATCTCCCAAACACATCCTTCCTCAACACCCGTCTAGTCCAGTCTCTCTGTTTCGCTCTCGGTCTGTGGTCACGTGGTCTTTGACCTCGTGTCGTCCGTAATAGTCGTGCTAAGTAGGATGTCTCGGTCTTCTGGATACCGTCCTGTCCTTCATCCGTCTGTTGATGACTGGTGTCTTAGGTCATCCAGTGCATATTTGTACTGTCATTCAAGGACACTGTACTGTCTATAAACCCCCAATGTCCTGTCTATTCCTGGGTGTATAGTCCCGTCTACTCCCCTCATGCTATACCTATGTCCTGTCCCTGTCCTATGTCCTCCCTTTCATACCTCTGGGACTCTGACACGCTCCCGTCGCTCCGCCTCGTGTCACTTATTTTACCCTTATAAGTGACACGTTGTCTGATTTCTATATAATTAGCTTGAACTAATTCCTCAGAGGTCTCAGGGAGTCACTAAGTGGCCATGGTTTAGTAAGTTGGGGTAGCAACTGTAGTTTGTAAAGGCTCTGATCTACTGTCGAAACACCGACCAAATGGAGTTTATTCTGTAGTGTACTCTTGGTTAGTTGATACAGCGTCTACATCTGTCGCACATTCTACTACTAGGGGATTGTTACCGGACCAAGGTATCGTTGACTTACATAATTGGTGTGAACCTTAATAGCAACCCTCTCAAGCACCAAACAGTGCTACGGACAATGGTCTCATTTTATGGAGACTCATCAGGGGAAATATTATTACCTCTGGTCCCCGTAAAATGGCAATTCAACCTATTGTCCAAGATGTATGTACTCACTGTCATACTGTGACGAAACGCCATGACAGCACAATAATTTTTCTATCATTTTCTAAAGTAAAAGCATAAACGTCCACCAGAAAATAATCTGAGTCCCCAACCAAGGAATAAGGAAAAACTAATAAAGACTGAGAACAAGAGAAAAATACATTTTGACCCCGCGGGATCATTTCTATTATTCTAGTCTGAGGATACTTTGATATCCAGATCAAACGTAAACCCAGACACCACGGCTCATGTCGGTGGCGCTATCAAAAGGAAAACTAATTGTTTCAGTAGAAGAGAAGGTACCGAAAAGGTGCAACCTTCCCACTTCATGCCATTCATCGGGTTAACACGTTATCGTTAACCCAACGTTGTGTTAAAAGTCCATACGATCTTCAGACGGCAATATAATGCAGGCCTAACACCTATCTAAATTCCAGAATTTGATGAGCCGGGACAACAACTGTAATTGCTACAACAAGGGAGCGTCTAGGACCAGACACTTAACACCTCACCGCATTACAGCGGCAAAGTAGGAACACATGGCTGACACATTTTTGCCAACAACCGGGAAGCCTAGTGGTAACATCAGATTGGAATGTAGAATGACGCAACAGGATCGGCGCCAAAGCATGTTTCATTGTTTCAGATATGGGGCGAAGTGGGGGTCAATTTAATTGACAAATGAAACTACCCTTCACAGGAAAGGAGGAGGGGTGAAACGAATTTGGGACTTAATCCATCCCGGTAAATCGTCCTACGTGAAAAATAGGTGGAGTTAATGAATATGGGACATAGTAATTAGCCCGCGTGAAAACTAGGAGCAGGATGGCTAAAACCACGCCAGGAACGAAGAGTATAAAACTATTAGCAGTGACAACAAAACTTCAGACGCATTCACAATAGCATTCCTAGGATACCTACTGGAGAAATATTAACATTTCGTTCTGTTTGACTTCTGTATGAAGTCTTGTGACGAAATTTCCTAAAGCTATAACCTCAGGTAATACAATTATTCTGATAAAGTTTGTCTGCTAGTCTGAGGTCTGTGTAGTTTCTTGTTCTGCATATTCTCCCAAACTTTACATTGATGGATTTTCTTTGTACTTAATGTTCCAGTTCTAGCTTTATTATTCCACTGAGAACTTTATCTTCTTCTTTCATTCACTACTTGGTGTCTGATTTGTGTATGTGATAATTTGGAGAAATCCATTATCCAAGCTACATGAGCGTGTGGCTTATGCATGTACAGGAGATCATTTAGATTCATCCTGTATGATGTTAAACATTGGGGAGACTGACTATTTAGGAGAAATTCCTGAGAGCTACCAGTCTTGTGATAGCGTGCAAATTAACGTTGATTATTTAGACCAACAATTTGAATACCTACCGATATTGGGGTGAAACCACTTGGAAGGAGAAATGTCACTGGTTCCCCTTGTCTGCATGATGTCTGCATGAGAAAGACATGACTTAGGGCATTTAATATTCCAGACAAATTCAGGGAAGGCATTTTAATGTTCGACAGAGACTGTGCGACCAGCCCTTCCGACAAGACAGAATGAATGAATTAGAAAGGGAGAGAGTAAGTGGGGTGAACTTATATGGGAAACACTCCATTACTTAAATGTATGTGAATATGTATGTTTTGAGCTATAGATTTTCTAAATAGTTTTATGAATATATACATATATACATTTATTTAGAACTGATATATGTTTATGTAACATGCCATCATATATCATCATACCACCATATATTATGACTTGAATGTATGTTTATATGAATGCATATCCATATGTGTTTAGAGATGTGTAGACGTAAATACTACCCATCTTCGTTCGTTTCATTCCAGATCTCTTAGGAATAATGGACAGTCAACAACCCATATCAGGGAGTGGCTTAGCCTAGTGAAAGGACCAATTTGGACTCCTTCAGTCTGAAAGTGAACTGCGTCTCGGGGGGGGGGGGGGGAGGTTGACCTACGTGCTTCTTAGCTTCTTAGCCTGATGAGTTATGTATAACTTCATTACAATCATCATCATCACATTATCATCAAGAACATAATAATAAACAAAGTTGTTGTATTTTAAACTCAGCTTGTCCGTATAAATTCTAAATGTCGATAAATGTTTGTGTAGTTAAATATTTACACACATTGATAGAGCATAGGACATTTAGTGGGGGTTCAAACACATATTGTACAGAAGTAGGAATTTATGTCAGGATAGGTACCTTGCCTATGCAGTCATAAGTAACCAGTGTAACAAGGTATGTGGAGGGTCCCAAATACCCCTGTCACAATGCTTCAATATTATTCTTAAGCCCTGGCTGGGATAGGTCTATGTCTGCCAACCCTCCTCCGTTTCCCGGACTCACTGTCACTCTCTCTTTTGACCCTAGGACCTACTCACTGAGGTGACTTTCTGGCTGATCACAAATAACATTACGATCATTATAGTAACATATTTCTGAAATTTATTAACTTAATAAAGGACAGCACGGGAAGATATCAAGGCAGTTAAAACAGACAGTTATTTACACAAAATAAACAACAACCAATAGGGGTAATGTTTTCAGTTCAGGCACAGAGCCTCGTGGTTCTTTACATCCTCGGCCCTATAGTCAGATATTGTCCAGTCACTCCACATAAACCTCACCGCGTGTGCCATCAGTTCCTTCCTTCAAGGTAAGTGGTGAGAACAACAGACCGCCGTAGAACTTGGGATCCGGATTTTAGTGGACCTCTATGAGTATTCACCGTCTACTGTGCTTCGAAGCCACCTGGATTTACCTGGCACTCTTTAGGGTAAGAATGGACACAAGGGGAACAGTTCGTGTATAGGGAATGGGTATGTGCCTTTCACTGTCACTGACAAGGATGGTGATGACTGAGGACTAGGTATATGTCCAGTCAAGAATATAGGGTCACTCGCCCCTATGTCAACGAGATGACTTGCGTTGAGCTAGTACTGAGGATTGTCACTCGTTCAGGACTAATCGTGCCTCTATCCCTTGAAGGGTGCATTTTGCATGGTACGGCCAATAACTTGAAAGTCCATGGTTCACTTGAGAATTGCGTCAGGTGACTATCTCGTGGCCTTGCCGATACCTTCTGCACTTTTCACTTCCAGGAGAGCCCTGGAGAGGACAGAGATTAGTGAGTTACCTGGCTGACTCAAGTACCACAATCCTGAGGACCAATAGGGGCCTCAGTTCGATAAATTTGACATCATATACCTCACTACAATAATTATATAGGAGGCCTGAATGAATGGGCCTGACCTGTCAGGTAGCCCCTGGATTGACTACGTCCTTTCTAGACTAGGCCTCCAGCTTGTATAGGTCATATCGTTTGACCCTTGGAACATTACATCTTCTCTTCATACAAGATTCACTCTCTTCTCTCATGCCATGCCCTTATTATTATTGGGCACATTCGTTTTCTGGCTTCCCTCTCACTTGCAAACCCTACCTTTCTCACGACAAAGCTCTTGTGGGGTATGTGAGTAATTATGTGTGTTCCCCCCTCTCGTTTAATATGTGTAAGGGAACGTGTAGATCATACTCAGGGTTCTCGGGACCCATCTTCGGTGCCCTACTTAATAGCCTCTTTTGGCTTATACGGTTCGGTAGTGCCCGCCCCTACGCCCTAGGTTTTGGTCACTATGTTTTTATTTTAGTTAACCCCCTTTCCCTCTTAACGAGTAGTATAGTGGAGGTTCTGTATGGAACGAAGTTTAGTTCCCTATCTTTATTAAGAATAAGAAAGAAGACACTACACTTTCCGGCCGCTGCTCTCGTCTGAGCCGTCGCCGCAATGCACAGGCTGTGCCTCGCATAACAGAATTTGTTTCAATGATTTAGTGTTCTTCCCAGAGAGATGAAGTGGTCTATTTCTCTCACTGGAATCATCTTAACAACCAATGCCTATTGGGTCCACCTGGCTACCATATTTACTAAAAAGATTAAAAAGATAGCACAGTGCGGACCTTCTTCCGCCTTAAGTAAATAGAACAGAGATGGGTGGGACGTATCGCACGGAGCCCTCCCTTCATTCCGGCAGACAGAAGATATGTCATGCTTATATTCAAATTAAAGCTGACATAATACAGAGTTTAGGTTTTAGGAAGAAAGATAATAACAGCACATCTGCTGCCAAGAACAAGCAAAATCATCGAGTGAAATATATTGCTCGGATTCGTTCCAAGGCTAGGCCAAGAATAAGACGCCTAGCTGGGTTGGCCAGCTGTCGACCCTCCTCCCGATATGGCACGACTGGTATTTTTGCCAATTCGTCTCACCAGTCGAGATAATAGAAATTCGTAGGCCAAGGTCGGGCATGAATAAATAAAACCCACTCTTACCTTTCTCTACCATTAAATATTTCCACCAGAATTCTCCACCAAAGATGTCAAAATCTTTAACTTTTCAAGACATAGTGCAGAGAACCAACGGTTGTTGTTTAGACGGACATTGATTGCCAAAGAAATTGCACAAGTGCGTATTCGGTGCAAGGCACCCTATCGGGTTTTCCCGAAGAAAACTAAAACATCTAATAGTTCTCTTAAGAAGATTGGGGTATAAAAGTAACCCAGAGAACTATCTTCTAAGGGAGTTGAGCTGATAGGAGAACTGAGGGTTCCCGAAAGGGGTTTCCCTCTGTCTCCAGAACCCAAAGAAGGCATGAGGACATGGGCCACTGGCCGTTTTGTTTCATAGGTTTTGTGGCTAGACCCATCTAGATGCACCTGACTTTGATCATAGAAGCAACTTTGCTAAATGAAGCTCGGTGAGAGAGTGGGGCAGAAACCTATCCACCTGCAAAAGTTCCATTTCCCTTAAAGGAGAGGTAAAATTTCTTTAGCATAATTTGCCTGACCAATGGAACACCCTAAAGCCAATTAAACTATTATATCAACCTGGAAAGAACACACTGAAGCTTTTTATATATATACCAGGGCCTGCTTGGAGCAGGAATCCATATCCCACAAGGTCATACAAGGGAGGGAAGACCAGCTTTTCTGTTTGAGATTTACTACCACAGAGGATCTGCAGAAAAAGTAACCGGAGAAATTGGACAATAGCCTGTAGTGTTAGTCATATATGTGGAGAGGAGTTTCACTGATGAATATATCATTAAGTGTGAAGATCTTGATGTACATGAACTTCTGTTTTTTTTGTTTTGTTTCATGAAGATGTACCAAATTGAATATTGTTTTAGAAACATTACTGTTCATTACTAACTGAATCTATATATATAAAAGAGAATGTTTGTTTGTTTGTTTGTTTGTCTTGTATGCGTTCCCGAACGGTCCATCCGATTGAGATGACATTTTCTACAGATGTTGCTATCACTCCCGCTGATCCAACTGAAATAGTTAGTTAATGTAAAAAGTTTTGTACGTAATAAAATAACATTAATTAAAATATTACTAGGGACTCAACTTAAGAAAAGTTATATCAAGGGACGTTACTTTTAGTAGCATTGCTAAATTATGTAATTTAAATAATTGTTGTATTTTTCTTAAGGTTTTATAAAATAGTAAAAGTAGTTATCTACAGTCATATACGGTATTTTAAAAAAAAAGTGATAAAAACTTTAAGGCATCTTAAAAGTTTTCATAAAAATAATGCATCTGTTTTAAATACGTGAAACTTTTCTAACTCATCTTTTTATTTCTCTTCGAATCTATACTGAATAATGTAATCTTTTTTTTTTTTTTTTTTTTTTTGGAGAGACAGTTAGTTGCATATTCTTTGAAGTACGCCGCAGTCAACCCAGCATTTATTGGGAGTTCGTGATATATTGGCAAGTCTACGTTCAGTAGTTTCAGGTTGCCCTTTTTAGTTATTGGAATGAAGATAGTTCTCTTCCGATCTATTGGCCATATACCATTTTTCCATATCTTCTAGTTTGTGTGTGTGTCCTTTATGCGTTCCTGAACGGTCCATCCGACTGAGATGAAATTTTGTACAGATGTTGTTCTCACTACCGCAATCCAACTTATATAGTTAGTTAGTTTAAAATCAACAACTGTTCATCAAGCACGAAAGAAAAAAGGCATTATGAGCTTCAGAAACAGACGAGCAACGGGAACGGGAACGGGAACATCAGAAACAGACGAGCAGCGGGAACGGGAACGGGAGCAGGGGCCGAACGCATACTCTGTGAGCTTAGAGAAATATATTTGAATGTATAATAACTACATAAATGAATTGTGAGACTCTCCCCACCAGGGTCTGGGCGAAGCCGGGCCGGGTCATCTAGTAGTTAATAAATGATGAAAAAAGAGGTTGTTTCCTCTCGTAAGTGTAATTATTATTTGTCATAGTCAATTAGTTTAATTACAGCTACCCTAGATAAAACTAGGTTAACTCAGAGAGAAGAGGCAAGGAGCCATCAAAATTATATTTTGGGTATTAAGGAAAAACTTTTAATTGTTTTCCTAGAGGTATTCCTTGGTTTTCTGAGACTCTAGTTTTAGACTCAAGCAATGAGCCATTAAAGGTTAACATAATTAAACGGACAGGATCACATTGACAATTACATAGTATTATTTGGCGCTCACAGAAGGAAAGAAGGAATTAGAGACTAGAAGACGCGATGAACAACATAAAATTTAAAAGCTATAATAGTTACCGAGCGGGATTGAACCTTCGCCTCCAAATGACGACGGCGCCTCACTGCAGGAACAAGTGTACTTCAACGCACGACCAACTACCAGGAAATTGTATGTCCTCTATCTCTTTGAGATTGTCCCAAAAACATCCAACAACGAAATGGACGCTATTGTGTCTATACCAATCTCACTCCGATAGATGGTCTTTCTGGAGTTTACACGACATGGACGCCATTGTGTCTATACCAGCCTCACTCCGATAGACAGGTCACGGCCATCAAATCATGCGCATCCCACGAACGGGATCGGAAGACATTGGAACACCGTTTTTTTTTTTTTTTTGGTGATTCATTCATTGCCTTTTTATGCTTTACTGCAGTTCCCCTCATTCTTGTTTACCATTGTCCGTTCCCTTGAAGTGCTACTATATATTTCACGTTTCGTCTTCATTGTAGGTCAGATTGTTGTCGATTTTTAGTCTATTCTGAGCGCGCGTGTTATTGTGTTTACTAAGCGGCGTGCTACCCTTACCGCCCTACACACGTGTTGTCCCCCCCCCCCTCGCTAGGCTACAACACCTTACTTCTGTACACCGGTCCTTCATCCCTACGTCCGTTAAATCTCCACCGCTATGCCTCCCACTCACTCACCTCAGTTATTTCAACAGATGAGATTACATGTCATTTTCTGCTTCAGTCTCTTACCAACAGATATTAAAATCACAGCCACCGACTTGGCTCGTAACATCTACAAAAAGACCCGCACCACATGCCATTTTAATTTCCTCAAGAACTGCCTACGGCTTCATATCACCCCACGTGGCTTCATCTCTAGATTTCACCCATCGGCAGGCACTCTCTATGACAGTTGCAGCAGACGTCTATCTAAAGTTGTGTTTAAATGTGCTACTTTTCGCATGCGATGTATTGCTGACACGCGACAACTGTCTGACCTCAGCTCGAGTATAACTATATTCGATCAGCGTCTTAGACAACTTACCTCGGGTAACTATTTCTTGTATTGCGTTATACTGTGTATCATCACCAGCACTAACCACCATTTATACAAGTGTCTTTCCGCGGCCAAAAACGCCAAGTTAGCCAAACTCCGTGCCCCTATACCTACTCCCTCCTCGCCTCCTCTCCCACCTCACCTTACCACTGGCTCCGATAACTTAGTTGTGTGCATACCTCCCGACATTCCACTATCGGCATCGGAGAAATCGGTCCTCAGCAAAGTGTTCCGGTTCATACCGCTAAGTCCCTGTGGTGATAGATACGCATTACAGCAGGATGTTCATTTGTTCAATCGCACTCTCAGGCTAAAATATCACTTCAGCAATCAACCTCATAGTGATAACTCTTCGGATCCTACCGACCATTTCTCTCACCTCTCCAAACGCAGGTCCACTTGGGTTCCCAATCCAGATCCAGAGACATCTAAAGCCCTTGATTTATACATCGACAAAACACTTTGCGACATCCAAAACCTAAAATTCAAGCCACTACGACATTCCAACCTCACCGCGGATGAACAACGGTACTTACACAGTTGAAACGTCGTGAGGACATAGTTATCAAACTTGCCGATAAGGAAGGGGCGTTAGTGGTTTGGAGGAAAGACTTGTATATACAGGACGGCAACAAGCAACTTGGGGATGCAACCTTCTACAGACCACGGGCACAAGATGGGACAATCAGCAACAACACCCAGGTCAAAAGCGTGACTAACGCCATCATCCAGCAAGGTCTTTTGCCCAGCTCTGTCACCTCGCTGATCATCCACGATAGCTGCTTGTGCAAACCCGCCTTTTATATGCTGCCTAAGACACACAAACCAGGGAACCCAGGCAGACCTATCGTCTCGGCCTGCTCTTGCCCTACAGAACGGATTTCAGAGTTCCTAGACAGCATGTTTCAGCCGTTGGTTGCCAGCCTCCCTTCGTATATCAAAGACACCAACCACGCTATCTCCATCTTCGATTCCATCAGTTTCACAAACCCTTCTCAGTACCACATCTTCACTTTAGATGTGACTTCACTCTACACATCTATTCCTCACTCTGACGGCCTTAAAGCCTTGGAATTTTTCTTGGAGAAAAGGCATAACCCCTCAATAGCCACTGGACCATTGCTGCGTCTTGCAGAGTTAGTCCTCAACCTCAACTCGTTTGAGTTCAATGGGGACTACTTCGACCAGATTAGCGGGGTGGCCATGGGCACTAAGATGGGTCCTAGTTATGCCTGCCTCTTCATGGGCTATCTGGAGCACCAGGTATGGAGTCAATACACCGGTAGGCTCCCAGAGCTCTACAGGAGGTACATTGATGACTGCTTTGGTGTCTCACTTGCCTGACCTCCAGAACTTCATTGCCTTTTTCTCCGACTTCCATCCCAGTATCAAACTTACCTCCACCATTTCTTCGTCGGCCGTCAACTTCTTAGACCTCACAGTCTCTTTAGGTTCCGCGGGTCTATGCACGACGGTTTATTATAAACCAACTGACTCGCACTCATTCCTTCTCTATACCTCCTCCCACCCTCCCTCGTGCAAACGTTCTATTCCTTTCTCCCAACTGTTACGTCTCCGACGGCTTTGCCAGGATAACAACGACTTCCATCAAAAAGCCCACGAAATGCTTGATTTCTTTCGCCTTCGTGGCTATCCTGAGAATGTTCTATCTACAGCTCTTCACCGCTGCCAGTCTATCAGTCGCACTGAGGCTCTCTCCTCCAGGCCGAAACCACGAAATAATAGACCTGTCCTCTCACTTACTTACCATCCCCACAATATTGCTGCCAAGAATATCCTCTTGAGACATCTATCCATTCTCCGGGCGGACTCGACCACTCGTGATGTCTTCTCAGAGGCCCCTCTGCTGGCGTATAAGCGGGATCGTAACCCCAGGGATGTGCTGGTCCATAGCAGTCTACCCCAACCTCAACAGTCTCTTCCTGGCACGGTGGCTTGTCTTCGATCGCGTTGCAAGACCTGCCCACTACGTACTTCAAACCCAGAGTCTGACATTCCCTAAGACGACCTTCCACATCCGTGAGGGTTTCTCATGCATCAGTCGCAACGTCATCTATGCGATTACCTGCACACGTTGCGACATGAGATATGTCGGTGAGACAGGCTTACGTCTTGGGGACAGATTTAGACAACATCTTTCTGATATCACCAGCGGCGCCCAGAAACCAGTATCCATGCATTTCAACAGTCCTGACCACCATGGCGTAGCCGACATACAGGTCACGGCCATCAAATCATGCGCATCCCACGAACGGGATCGGAAGACATTGGAACACCGTCTCATCTTCCAGTTGGGCACACTCTCCCCTCACGGCCTTAATGTCCAACACAGCTTCATTTAACTCCCTACCCCACCCCCTCCCACCCCCTAGCTTACAGTCCACCATCTAGGTACGTGCAGGTCCTTTATAGGACATCACAGTCAACTTTCTTGGCAGGTTTGCGTTCGGTGTTTTGCCATCGTTTTCTGAACGACCGCCACTCATGCCCCTCTGTGTGGACCAACACTATGTAGTTTTCCGCAGCGGTGTTTCGAGCGCTTAACGAGAATTGCTAATTGTCAACTGCGTCCGCGACATCTTTGCCGGTCTTAATTTTCACTTTTCCGCACACATGGGCGCTTCTCCACCCCACTCCCCTCCCGCTTGACCTTTGACCCGTGTACCAAACATCCGGTCTATTAATCCACTGGAGCCCTACGCGTGTCAGTCTTTCCAAGGAAGGACATAGAATCAGATGAGTACATTTCAGTAGTTTAATAGTTTAACATTGTCATAGTGTGTTTCATGTAGGTTTGTGTTGGTTTGTATTTGTTTGTCCTGAGCTGACGAAGGCTTTGGCCGCAACGTCCAATTTGTCTCTTGTAGTCGTGGTTTAGTAAAGCTCACAATCTACTTCTCGTTTTTTTTTTTTTTTTGGTTATTCATTCACTCCGATAGAAGACCTTTCCAGGGTTTATACGACATGGGCGCAATGTGTCTATACCAACCTTACTCCGATAGATAACCATTCAAGGGTTTATACGACATGGACGCCATTGTATCTATACCAGCCTCACTCAGATAGAAGAAATTTCCAGTGTATATACGACATGTACGCCAGTAAGTCTATACCAACTCACTCGGATAGATGGGATTTCCAGAGTTTACACAACATGGACGCCATTGTATTTTATACCAACCTTACTCCGATAGACGACCTTTCCAGGGTTTATACGACATGGACGCCATTGTGTCTATACCAACCTCACTTAGATAGATGACATTTCTAGGGCATACACAACATGGACGCCTTTTTGTCTTTACCAATATCACTCCGATAGATGACCTTTCCAGGGTTTACACGACATGGACGCCATTGTGACTATATCAATCTCACTCTCATAGGTGACCTTTCCAGTGTTTACACCACATGGACGCCATTGTGTCTATACCAACCTCACTCTGATAGGTGACGTTTCCTGGGTGTACACGACATTGACGTCACTGCATCGGACTTAACAGTTAAAACTCAAATCTTTCAGAGGATTCGCATATAACCAGTCAATCAGCCATGTAGCCGGCCAACCAGCCAGCCAATCAAGTTGACAACCAGCCAATCAACTTACCAACAAACCAGTCAAACAGCCAGTCAATAATCTTATCAATAAGCCAATCAACCAACCGGCCAATCAACGAATCACAGAATAAACCAGCCAATCAACCAACCAGCCAATCGACCGATCAGCCAATCAAGCAACCAGCCAATCAACGTGTTAACCCGCCACTCAACCAACAAGCCCGTCAACAAACCAGCATATCAACCAACCAACCAATCAACAAGCCAATAAAGCAAAACACCATTCATCCAGTCACCGTAAACAAGTAAAGCTCTCTTATCCACGCCATCAGGAATACATGATATATTGTGCTACTCTATACTAATATGGACAAATCAACACTCGACTGGTTACTATCATACTTGTCATCTTTTTGTCCAGTATATTTACACGTAGCTCCTGCTCTTGGAGATGAGACTCACCTCCTGCTGTTCTTGGAGGTTTGATGCTGAGCCGCCAGCATCTGTAGCCTACCTTGTACCAGACGTACTGGTTATCCTTTCCTCTGGAATAAAAAAGGCAAGGCCAAGAGAGGGAACATGCTGCATGGGCAACGCATGTTCTCTGAATCCATGCCCAGGCATTGTGATATGGAACTTTGGCCAAATTTAAATCCAAATACTTTCGTCTGTAAAGACGGTAAGGTGCCACTCACATTTACTCGTGTCAGCCGGGGAGATTAAATCGATGTTTACACAAATCCCCGCGTCGGAGGAGACAATTGTTGAATTTTTTTTTTAAAATGAATAATAGTAAGGACGTGCATGGAACGACTAACACAATAAATTATCATTAAAACAATCATGAACATTGTGCTCTTGCAGAATCGAAGGACTAAAATGTACAACTTAATCATTAGTCCGGACATTGGGGAGAGACCTAGAGAGATTACAGAGAAGCAAGAGGTGAGGCAACGATGCTAGTGCTGGGTGTGACTCACATTGGGAAAAACTAATAATAGTGTGACCATGACCTACTCTGTTTGAAACTCACAGAGCACACGAAATAGAAGGCGACCTACGTAGAATAGAATCACATGGAGAGGATATGGCAGAAGTTACTCTGCATTGGGGGGGGGGGAGTGGGAGGGGCAGAAGTAGACTGATAGATGGTTAGTTAATGTCTGATGGGTGGATGGTAGGTTGGTTGGATGGATGGGTGGTTAGTTGGTTGGATGGATGGTTGGTTAGTTGGATGGATTGTTGACTGATTGCATACATGTCTGGCTGATTAGATGGTTGGTTGGTTGATTAAATGTATGGTTGGCTTGTTGAATGGTTCGTTGGGTGGTTAGATGGATGGTAGGATGGTTAGATATATGGTTAGATGGCTGTTTCGATGGATGTTTGGCGGGTTCGATGGATGGTTGGCTGTATAGATGGATGGTTGGCTGGTTGGTTGGATGGTTGACTGGTTGGATAAATGATTGGCTGTTTGGATGGATGGTTGACTGCTTGGGTGGACAGTTGGCTGATTGGATGGATGTTTGGATGGATGGTTGGATCGACGGGTGGTTGGTTGGATGGATGGTTTAATGTATTGTTATATCAATGGTTGGCTGGTAGAATGGATAGTTTTCTGGTTGCATACACGACTGGCTGAGTGGATGGTTGGTTGGCTGGTTGGATGGTTGGATGGATAGTTGAGTTGATGGATGGATGGTTGGCAGGTTAGATGGATGCTTGTCTGGTTGGATGGGCAAATGGATGGTTGGATGAATGGATGCTAGTCTGGTTGTATGATTGGATTGATGGTTAGCTTTTTGGTTGAATAGTTGGTTGGTTGCATGCATGGTTGGATGGATAGCTGGTTGGATGGATGGTTGTCTGGTTGGATGGTTGGTTAGATGGATGAGTCGATGGACGTTTGGCTGTTGAAAGATGGTTGGCTTGTTGGATGGATGGTTCATGGATGGCTGGATCGATGGTTGACTGTTTGGATCGATGGTTAAATCGATGGTTGGCTGGTTGTAAGGATGGTTGACTTGTTGCATCCATGACTGGCTGATTAGAAGGTTGGTTGGCTGGTTGGATGAATTAGTTGGCTAGTTGGATGGATTGTTGGATGGTTAAATGGACGGTTGGCTGGTTGGTTGGATGGATGGTTTGTTGAATTTATAGTTGGCTGGTTGAATGGATAGTTGGCTGGTTGGATGGAAGGTGAATGTTTGGATAGATCATTGGCCGGTGGGATGGGGGGGGGGGGGGGGTAGCTGCTTGGGTGGATGGTTTGATGTAAGTTTGGATCAATGGTTAGCTGGTTTGATCGATAGTAGGTCGATTGTAGCTGGTGGGATAGTTGATTGGCTGGCTGGGTGGATGGTTTGATGGATGGTTGGATGATTTGATGGTTGGATGGATGGATCGATGGATTTTTGACTGGTTGGATGGATGGTTGGGTGGAAGGTTGACTGGTTGGATGGATTGTTGGCTTGTTGGATGGTTGATTGTCTGGTCGGATGAATGGTTGGATCAATGGCTGGCTGATTTGAGTGATGGTTGGGTTGATGGTTGGCTCGATGGATGGATAATTGGATCGATGGTTGGGTTTTTGTATGAATGATTTGGCTTGTTTGATGGATAGTTGGCTGCTTGATGGATGGTTGGCTTGATGGATGGTTGGATAGTTGAATGAATGGTTGGCTGATTGGATGCATGGTTGGATGGTTGGATGGATGGTTAGCTTGTTGGATGGATTGTTGAATTTTTGGATGGGTGGTTGGAAATTTGATGGATGGTTGGATGGATGGATGATTGGCTGGTGGGCTTGATGGTTAGCTGCTTGGATGGATGGTTGTCTGGTTATATGTATGGTTGTATCGATGGTTGCATGAATGCTTGGCTTGTTGGATGGATCTGTAGATGGTTGGTTGGATGGTTGGCTGGCTGGATGGATGGTTGGATGAATTATTGGGTGGTCGGGTGTATGGTTGGATGGTTGATGAATGGTTGGATGTATGTTGTCTGGTATGATAGCTGTTTGACTGGATGAATAGATGGTTGGCTGGTTGGATGGATGGTTGGATGGATGATTAGATCGATGGTCGGCTGGTTAAGTGTATGATTGGATGGATGATTGGCTAGTTGGATGGGTGGTTAGTTCTATAGCAGGCTGGGTGAATGGGTGGTTGGGTGGATTGGTGGCTGGTTGTACGGGTGGATGGATGTACGATTGGCTGGTTAGATCGGTTGTTGGATGCATGGTTGGATGGATAGGTGAATTGGTGGATGGATGTATGGTTGGCTGTCTGGTTGGATGGATGGTTGGATGGATGGTTAGATGGTTGGATGTATGGTTGGCAGGTTTGATGGCTTTTTCGATGGTTGGATGGATATCTACCTGGTTGGATGGATGGTTGGAACGATGATTGGTTGGCTGGTTGGATGAATGGTTGGATGGGTGGTTGGATGGATGGATGGCTAGTTGGATGGATGTGTGGTTGGCTGGATGGTTGGATGGATGGTTAATCATGTGGTTGGCTGGTTAGATACGTGGTTGGGTGCATGGTTGGATGGATGGACGAAAGAATGGATGGATGCATGGTTGGCAGTCTGGTTGGATGAATGGTTGGATGGAAGGTTAGATGGTTGCTTAGCTGGTTTGATAGATGGCTGGATAGATGATTGACTGTTGGGTGGATGGTTCGATGTATGTATAGTTGGCTAGTTGGATGGATTGTTTGCTTGTTGGATTGATTGATGGCAGATTGGCTGGATGGCTGGTTGGCTGGTTGCTTGATTGGCTGATGGACAGATGATTGGCAGGTGAGAACCCTGTGGAGGATAGTGAATTATAACATTTAAGTTGGACGTGTTGAGGCCCTGGTCATCAAAGCCTGGAACAGAGCTGACATTTATGGGACTGCGGCTAGATTAAATACTTCTTTCCATCAGAAGCAAACGCAACCATGACCCAGAAACTAAATTTGGAAGTAAAAGAGGCGGGCGTGATATTTATCCCTTCAGCCACCGAGCGACGATTGGTCTATACAAGTGGGGGTCTACCACTATTTATCCCATCAGCCACTGAGCGCCGATTGCTCTATACAAGTGTGGGTCTAGCACTATTTATCCTTAAGTCACCTAACGCCGATTGCTATATACAAGTGTTTGTCTAACACTGTTTGCAGCTATACTTATTTTTGGATGGTTTTAAAGAGCAATTCTTATCATATTGGTGGAGACAACTAGTGTTTTTATAAATAACCCATTGGTAAGTGCAATTTTGTAAATAACTTTCACCTCTTTAATTTCAAAAGATTTTAAAATGTAAAAAATTATTTTTATTACATTTCTAACCTATAGTAATATACTAACGTGTTCTTTGTGCAATTTCCTTTAATTTGATATATAATACAATATATCTGCTACCATTTTAACAATTTTAAATGATTATTGTGACACACCCCTACTTCTCATTGTCTGCCATGAATTTCTGTTTGGTCAGGACCCACTTTTTGTTTTACAGACAATCAGTTTACAAGTATACGCCTATGTATAAAGGGACGTTTACTGACATGCCAGACACGGGACTTGACTTCTCGAGATTTAGCACCTGACATTAGATCATATAGTTACAGGGTGAATTACCCAACTCCATTACTCACTAAATTTAACTGTTTGTTTATTTGTATTTTTTTAAATAAAGGGTTAAAAAGCAAGAGAATCGATTTATTGCACCGCGTTTATTCAACATAGCTCAGTCTCTCTACACACAGCAGCTAACCGATGCCGAAATCATGAACAGAGCACCAACACCGTAGATCCAGCGACGATCCTTTAACGATTATACTCACGAACCGGATCAGTTGGATTTCAACGTTCACTTCTCGTTCAGAAAGCAATGACAAACCACTGAGCATAAACTTGCATAGAAAACTAACCTGTCGTTGTCATGTTTGCCATTTTAGGTGATCACCAGAGACGAGGATTAGCTTAATGTTCTTGTCCCGACCCTGCCATGTGGTAAACCCATCCAACGTCGCCTTTCCCGTATTCTTTTCCCCTTAATCTTGCCAGTTGTGAAGACGTTCTCTGGTTTATTGTTTCTCATATTGTGCCCAAAAAGTGTGCCTGTCTACGTCTGTGTTCTTTAATCAGTTTACGGTTTTCATTTGTTTATTGAAGGACTTGACCATTGATGTTTCTATCTGTCCATAGTATTCTTCGCATTTTACTCAGAAATCACATTTCCAATGTCATTATATGTTTTTCAGCTTGTCTCCTCACAGTCGACGTTTCACATCGATTACAAAAGTATAAGTTATGTGTAGCACTTCAACACTCTGTTTCTCGTTGCAATTGACATATGTTTATTGGCCAGCGTGTTTTCCATCTTGCAAAGGCTACCTCTGCCATAGCGAATGTCTTGTTTTAATATCTTCAAGGCAACTCAAATCAGTTGCTATCACTGTTCCGAAATAGTTGTACCGATTTACTTGTTTAAGAATATTCTCATGTATCCTTATATTGCATTGTGGCATTTCTTTCTTCTTATAGACGCCCATGATACCTGTCTACGTACAAGTTAATTTTAACGCGAGTTGTTCACTGTGTGTAGCAACTGCACCTACTAAATGTTGCAGCTCTTGCTCATTGCCTGCAATCAATATTACATCAACTGCATATTTAATGTTAGTGATGTTATTTCCCCCTATGGTGATTCCTCTCATATCTTCTAAATTCAATTTTAAAAAAGTATGTAAAAGTATACATAGGCTGATGTTGTCCTACTTCCGTATAATTTGTTTGTTTCTGGCAGCTTGCTGTTTCCTGTTGTTTCCGGTCGCCAACATGGCGGTTAGGCGTTGAACCGTTAAGGTTTTTTTGCTTGTAGCTACGGTTTGCAATCGCATATTCCTCATGTTGGACTGGTAGTACATGGTTCCGTTGCCCTGCTACTGAGCGAGTGCGTGGACGACACTGTGAGCTGTGAGATTCACGTGCAATGTTTTTACATCTGTCCCGTACAGTGACCTGCATGTTCGGAACAATGGCTACCGGCTGTTGCTGAATTGACAGATTTGCCTTTTCGGTTCACGAGTTCATTTTTCAGGAGACTCCTGGGAGTCGGCGCTGAAGCTGCGGAGTTCGTGCTTTATGCGACGCTTTTGGTGGGTCGCCTTGCGGTAAAAGACCGAGCCATGTGAGAAAACCCGGGTCAATGAGGTCTTTCTGGTGACTGCCGAGTCCATTGATGATGAACTGTGGTTTTCGTGGATGAATTTCGTGTTGGCATTATGGCGGCGACATTATGCACAGTGTACCTGCGCGGGCTGTTGATTGTCGAGACTCCTGTCTCTTCCACTTTTCACATTGGACAGTGGGGAGCATTTTGTATGATATTCTCTGGCACAGGAATGAAGCATAATGAGGACGACCCTTTGCCGTGAAGTTGGAACCTCGCCTAACTAACTAACTTCCTGGATATGTTTTTTCCAAGTCTAAGGCCTATCCAATCAATTTGTACTTTATTGAAAACTTGTATGTAGTCAATGAAGGCAAAGAGGTAGGTATTTGTTTATCTCTTTCCAACGGTCTATTAACGTTCTCAGCAAATACACAACATTTATTGTGCCCCTGCCTTCTATGAACCTACACTGTTCTTGTCCTATTTCGTTTTGTATTTTCTTCCCACCTCTTTACGTGTTGATTCTTAGCTAAATCTTCGTGATGTGGCTCATTAAGCTAATTGTTCGATGTTCATCAAATTCCAGGGCTCTTGATTTCTTTGGAATTGCTATAAAAATATAATTGCACAATTCAGGAGGTAAATCCCCAGTATCAGATATTCTGTTCAGCAGTCTGGTGACCTGGATTATTTCATATTCTTCTAAGGCATTGATCATTTCTGTTGTGATGTTGTTTGGACCCTGGGTCTTGCTAATATTCAGATGGTTAAGAGCGTTCTGAACCTCCATCCTCAGAATTGATGACCCTTCATTATTATTCAGAATATCATTATTGTTCATCTCTTGCATCATTAAAAGGTCTTCCACATAATCTGACCGTGTTTTTGAACTGTGATTGTTTTTTTTTAAATTATTATTTTGGTTATAATTTTTCATCTTTGGTTGTAAAACAACCCTTTGATATGTTGTTCTTTTCTGTGTGATGCCTGCCATTGTTTTGTGCATAAATTTGATATTCCGCATGTTGTTTTGGTTGTCAATTTCCCTGCAGTTTTCCCTCAAGCCATGTTTCTTTTGCCTGTTTGCACAATCTCCTTTGAAACTCTTCAGATTTCCAATGGTTATGTGTGTGATTTCTATAAATGTCCATTAGTTTGAAGATGTCTTCCGCCTTCCATTTGCATACATCCCATAGTCTGGCTGAAAGAGTTCTTCAATATTTCCCATTGGTCACTGACATCTTGAAATATAATTTTCGTATCGACCGACGCATCAAATATGTTCTTTACGTCTACATTAATTTAAATGTATCTTTTATCTCCCCAATCTTCAAAGTGTATGTATATTGTTAATTACTAATCTATCGTCCCTACAGCGGTCTGCATTTGCTGCAGTGTTTGCTATCTTTAAGGCATATCGAAAGCATCTGTTGATGATAATATGCAATATGTATATTGTTTTATCTATAATATTAATGTTAATCTATTGAAATTACAAAAGCACCATTAACAACAATAACACCAATAACGATTCAAGAGTACAAATAATAACAACCGTAGTCGCTACAACAGCAACAACAACAACAGCAACAGCCACAAGAGTAAAATAATAACAGACACCAGCAGCAACAATAAAAACAATACTTAGATCTGCTCATGGGCAAACGGGAAATGTTTATTTCAGTGACATAATTAACCCTGAATCTAACTTTTTAAGATCAACTGAATGTTGACAACAACAAATGTAATATAATGTTTACATTTCAGCGTTTGTTGTGACTTTAGAAAGCATCTCTGTTTTAAGTAATTACCCAAAAGAGTATGTGGATAAAATAAAGGTCAGGTTTTAGAATATCTTCTGCTTCCTATTCTTCCGGCCTACTGCTTTTATCGTGAAGCGTCGCAGAGGGGAGGCAGATGCACAGTTCTTTATTTCGCGTGTCGTGTTGCTTGTTCTAAAGTCGTATTTCGTTTCTTAAATGCCTTTTCAACTTCATTTAACTAATTCTTCCTTGTTCTCCCATACCACCTTGTGTCACGATGTCCTCATGTAGAACGCTCTATCCGCTGGTTGACCTTGCATTTCAACTAATTGTCCGAGCCATTTACATCTTTAGTCTTCTAATACATCGATCAAAAATATTACCATTACATTTGTTCTTAGTTTCTCAATTGAACCTATATCTCTTCTCATTGTTCCTGTTTTTTTTTTTTTAAAGCATATGAGTACATAAACAATTTACAGTTCACAGATGTGGGTAAAATAATAATATATTATAATTATCAACTTCCACTTTTGCCATCAAGCGTCGTGGGGTGATATAGTTGATGTTCACAGAGACCAATGGGTGGCACAGAAGACTATCATTCCGTGTGATTATACAATATCGTTGATATCGTCAATCCAATTTCTTCTAATATCAGGTCTTTTGTGGTTTAGCGCTATTGTTGGTAACTGAGGGTGTTGCATTCAAACGAGAAAGCTGGACTATTTGATCTTCTACAATACCAGTACCGTAAGATGTTGATCCCCAGGGTGTGTCTTTTAACACCTAGTTACAACTACGGTAGGGTTTATATATGTGTGTACGTTCAAATTACAAAATGTTCAACTAATTTATGTTTGCATTGTGTGGATAAGCTATAAGTAACTTCGTATGGCATTATTATGATCTGCCAAACAATGTTGTAATTCGCGTACTTTCAAACTGAAGTTAGAATAGCCGTGAACACCGCATGTTTCGACATATCATGGGACCATAGTCGTTGCAGCACGGGGTATCATAAAAACAGAAGTCACCTCTGACCGCACAAAGCCTGTCCACACTCTGCAACAATACAATACAAGGCAAATTATGTTATTGATAAGATCATGTTGCCATTAATGTACAACAAAGTCAAATTGCTTTCAGTGCGATATATTCAATATGTACGTGTGTGTGTGTGTGTGTGTGTGTGTATGTGTGTGTGTGTGTGCGTGTGTGTGTGTGTGTGTGGTGCCCGCAAGAATAAGAACGACCGCTCTTAAAATGCCGGTGCGCAGATGGCGAGGTAGGCGGTTAACCCCCAACACCGACATTTAGTTGAACTTAAACGTGGACTTCTCGTTCAGATTGATTGATTGATTGATTTAGGAACCGACATCACAGCATTCGGGACATTCCCATAAGCGCTCCGTCCCCATTCCTCAGCAGCCAGCGAAGAGTTCCAACACTAATAGTTCCAGTAGCAATCTGATTATATGTCCGTCTCGCCTTTCTTCTGAGCGTCGAGCATAGGCCAGATCCCCTCGTCACACCTCGCTGCCTCATTCTTACCAGATTATGCCCTTCTCTTTCTCGTTTCTCGTTCAGAAAGCAAAAGCAAACCACTGAATGTAAACTTGTCTATAAAATCAATCCCGGGTTGATGGCAACCTTCTGCAAAGGGCATGCAACACACATATACAAACAGACACACACACACAACACATATATATATATATATATATATATATATATATATATATATATATATATATATATATATATATATATATATATATATATATATATATACACACACACACAAACACACATGCCGGTCTCTCTGGTCTAGAGGTTGCACGATGTTCTCCGTAACCTCGTATACTCTCGTAAGTAACGTGGACGTTTGCGCGATAATTTTTAGCGATTTTCTCCGCGTCGGGAACTTACAGGGTATTGAGCCGGTCGCTCAAAAACAATGGCAAACTACTGAGCGTAATCTTGCCAAGAAATCAACAATCAGCTGAAAGATGCTGATGTTGACATCTATATATATATATATATATATATATATATATATATATATATATATATATATATATAATATATATATATATATATATATATATATATATATATATATATATTATATATACTATATATATATATATATATCCAGGTGTTTGTAAGGACTCACTACACTTTCTATGCAGAACACATTTGGAAAAAAAAAAGATGGCGTACATGACGTCATCAAAAATGTGATCCACAGTCCACTCTGAAGCAATATCCATTGAATGGGTGTCGTTTGCTGGAATAATTCCTTGCACTCCAAAATGAATGGTGCTTTCATCGGAAGAAAGAATTATTTTGGTTGAACGCTGTGTTTCGGCATGGTGTTAATACTCACGGATAGTTTTTTCAAAGATGTATAGCAAAATTTTCTGATAAGCAAACCTCCTCATCGCATTACGGTTAGAAATTTTTTGAATAAGTTTCTTGCTTACGGGAAATGTGGAAGATGATCCGCGATGTGGTAGACTTGTTGTGGCTGAAGTACAATATCTAGATATGCAATACATAACCCTAAAAAGTCTAAGCTAATCCTTGAAGAAAATTTCCAAACAAGTTAACGTATCAGTGAGCACAGAGCACATACTTTTTAAACAACGATTACATTTGCATCCATACAGGATTTCTGTCTTGTATGAACTACAATAGTGTGATAATAAATCCGGAGTCTACTACTCAACTTGGCTTCAACCATTTTTAGCTAAAGAAGACGTGTCAATTCTCAATGCAACATTCTTCTCTGGATATCTATCTGCTTACGTTAATAACCTAAATAATCGTATTTGGAACACTTTTCATCCCAATGCGTTTCATGAAGCGCCTCTACACGATACAAAAAGTGGGATATGGTGAGCCGTCAGTATAAAACGTTTTTATTGGACCACTCCATTGGCACCTTGCCGTCTTGACAGACGATAGTTTGTGCTCTAAAAAGGCATAATAACTTTTAACTATGGCTGTAGCGAGTGTGACTGATAAGGCCAATTTGCGCTGTAAATGTCCGTTCACAGTGGGTGCATGTGAACACGTGGTCATTTCCACCATCATGCACCATCTTACGTCTCAAACGCTTGGTATGTGACTTTTCTGCAATAATTTTCTCCTTTGACTTTATTCCATTTCTGATATTTGCCCTCCATGCAACACGTTCAGCGGCGACTTGCTCCCAATGTGCATTATCAATGCCTGTATCAATCATGTCCCGCTTACACACATCTTTGTATCGTAGTAGAGGCCGACCCTGAGATTTCTTACCCATCTGTAATTCACCAAAAAAGATATCCTTTGGTATTCTGCCATCATCCATCCTCCTAAGATGTTCTATCCATCTAAGTCTACGAAGACTGAGCATTGAATAAACTGTCACACAACCTGATCTTTCCAATACTTCAGTATTTGTGATTTTGTCTTGCCACTTAATACCAAGAATTCTTCGCAGACACCGCATATGAAAGCTGTTTAAATTGTTCTCTTGGTGTGAGTAAGTTGTCCAGGTTTCACTGCCATAGAGAAGAGTACTAAGGACACAGGTTTGATAGACAAGGACTTTTGTTTTGGCAGTAAGCTTCCTGTTCTCCCAGACTCTTTTTCTTAACCTGTTCATTGTTGTTGCTGCCTTACCAATCCGGATGTTGATTTCCTGATCTAGGGATAATTTGCTATTTACCACTGATCCTAGATATGTAAAATGGTCTACTATCTATAGTTTTGCGTCGTCAATAAAGATTGATGGTACCCCATGTGCACCTTGTGACATAATCTGTGTCTTCTTTTTGCTAATTGTTAAACCAAATTCAGAACAAGCATTGGAGAATGCAGATAGTAGACATTGCAATTCTTCCTCAGAGTGGGTCGTAACTGCAGCATCATCTGCAAAAAGCAACTCTCTGATCAGTACCCTCCTAATTTTGGTCTTAGCCTTCAATCGCTGAGCATTGTAGAGGCCGCCATCTGAGCTTGAGTGAATGTATATACCACCATCCTGATCACGAAATGCATATTTCAGTAGAAGTGAAAAGTATATTCCAAAGAGGGTGGGAGCTAGTACACAACCTTGCTTAACTCCACTCTTGATTTCAAATTCTTCAGAAGTTGCACCATCAAACTTGATTATACCCTTCATGCCTGTGTGGAACGATTCCACAATGGACAGAAGAGTTGGTGGGCAGCCAATCTTCTTTAGTGCCTTGAACAGACCCTCACGACTGACCAAATCAAATGCCTTTGTGAGGTCGATGAAGGCAATAAACAGTGGTTGATTCTGTTCACGGCATTTTTCTTGCATTTGTCGCAATGAGAATATCATATCAATGGTAGACCGGTTCTGTCGAAAGCCACACTGTGATTCGGGGTAGACTTGATCTCCTAGGACTTGAAGTCTGCGCAGAACAATTCTGGCAAATACTTTTCCAACAATACACAGAAGTGAGATACCCCTATAGTTGTTGCAGTCGCTCCGATCGCCCTTGTTCTTGTACAGTGTTATGATGCTTGAATCTCTGAAATCCTGTGGGACTTGTCCTTCTCGCCAGCATAGCTCTATTAGCTGGTGGATCTTTATAGTGAGTGTGTCTTGCCCGCTCCTGATAACCTCTATTGGAATCCCATCCTTACCTGGAGCCTTGCCAGATGCAAGTTCATTTATAGCACACTTAACTTCTGTTATGGTGGGAAGTGTGTCCAGGTGGTCAAGAGTTGGTAGAGCCTCTATGGCGTTAAGGGCATCATCCGCTAGTTTGGTCTCACTTGAGTAAAGCTCCAAATAGTGCTCTACCCATCTGTCCATCTGCTGTTTCTTATCAGTGATGACTTCTCCAGTCAAGGTTTTATTTGGTGCACTTCTTTTGATCACTGGACCACAGGCTTTCTTTATTCCTTCATATATGCTTCTTATGTCTCCCTTATCACTTGCGATTTGAATGGACTCACATAACTTGATCCAATAATCATTTGCACACTGCCTGGCAGCCTTTTGCACATCCTTCCTAGATTGCCTTAGCTCACCCAGAGTGTTACGCGTTGGTCTTTCCTTGTTTCTTAAGAGAGCTTTCTTCTTCTTATCAATCAAGGGCTGCAGAGTCTCGCTGTTGGCCGCAAACCAGTCCTGCCTCTTATGATCCACAGTGCCGTAAACCCCTACGGCAGTTTTATAAAGAGTTTCCTTAATTTGACCCCACTTTTCATTTACTGTACAATTTTCTGGTGTATCAGTGAAAGCGTCTTCAAGTTGCTGTTGAAACTGAAAGCACTTTTCAGGATCATGAGTGTTAATAATATTAATCCTGGGGCTAGATTTGTGTTTAGCTGTGTAGATTCTCTTTGGTCTCAGTCTAACTCTTGCAACAACCAAATAATGATCTGTATCACAGTCAGCACTGTGGTAACTACGAGTCAATGATATATGGTTCAGATGTTGTCTCCGTGTGATGATGAAGTCCAGCTGGTGCCAATGGCCGGATCTTGGATGTTTCCATGTGACCTTATGCATCTCTTTTGTTTTAAAAAAGAGTTTGTAATATATAGGTCATTACTGGTGCAATGCTCCAGCAGCCTTTGCCCATTTTCATTCATGCGACCGATGTTGATATTTTCCAAGGGCACACTGGCCATGAACTCGAGTCCTTGCCCACACGAGCATTGAAATCACCGAGCATATAAATGTAGTCAGATTTTGGAACTGCCTTGATCACGGAGTCTAACTCCCCATAGAACAAATCCTTCACATCATCAGAGGAATCGAGTGTCGGTGCATATGCAGTAATAATGGTGGCAAAACCACAAGAGGTTGCCAAGCGCAGGGATAATAGTCTTTCATTTCCTCCTGCTGGAATTTCAATCATTCCCAGTAGCGAATTCTTCACTGCAAAGCCCAAACCGTGTTGCCTTTTTTCTGCCTGCCCTCTACCCTTCCAGAAAAAGGTGTAGTTGTTTTCCATGAGTGACCCTTCCTCAGCGAGGCGAGTCTCCTGCAGGCCAGCGATATCAATGTTAAGACGATTGAGTTCGGCATCAATCACAGCCGTTTTTCTCACATCGTCAATATTGGTCAAGTCAGTGGAAAATCCTGGACACATGGTTCTCACATTCCAAGTTGCAAGCCGTAGCTTGAGGATTCTATTTTTATTTTTGTTTGTACCTGGTGCATTGGTTTTACAGCCTGCGATTCAGATTTTGTCCTAGCCCCAAGCACCCATTGAAGCAGGCAGGCTGTGGCGGATCAGCACCCAATTGGCTGGGGGCTGCCCAGCTTGAGGCGGGCGGTAGCTGATTCAGTGACACCTATAGGTGTCTCCCACCGTCAGAGGCAACGCGTGGCACCACCCCATGTCTACGCCAACTGACAAGGACTTATAACCCGTAACAGTTGCCTCTCGCTTTGATTCCGAGACCAGTTAAGACCAGGGATGGAGTTATTGCCTCTCCATAGCACAAAGCCTGGGCTAAAATATAGAGATCATGTGTTGCCCATGCAGCATGATCCCTCTCTCGGCCTGCCTAGTTCACTCCAGAGGAAAGGTAACACCCCTACATCTGGAACATGACAAGCTGCAGAAGCTGCCAGATCAGCAAAGCAATGCTCTAACTGTCCGCCTGTCGGAGCTTCGATCCTAGACCAGTCGCCAACCAAGGCTTAGGGCCTGGTCTGCCCTGCCATGACAATTTTGTCTTTAGCTTGCATTTCCTCGCACCAGGGTAAGGCTTGTACCCTCCCAATTGCGCTCTTCCGCCCGAAGCCATTGGCACAATGTGGAGTGTCGGGTTTGGTAAGCGCCGCCCAACGTTCGGCGCTAACAGAAACCAGGTAGTACCGTCTACTGTTATACGGTAGCTCAGTCATATCTGACTAAGACCTGACTGACTTATTGGACCAATTTTCTTCAAAATACTATAAATGCCGATCGGTATCTTACTGACATTCTGGAACCTTTTTTCAGAACAGCTGAATGAACGTGACATTGAAGAAGCGTGGTTCCAGCAATATGGGGCAACTGCACACACAGCTTCATCATCACTGCGTTTTATGGAAGAAATTGTCGCAAATCGCATAATATCATGCGGAATTTAGCCTGCTAGTTCTCCAGATCTAACTCCATTATACTATTATCTATGGGGTGTCATAAAAGGAAATGTTTTGCAGAAGGTATTTGACAACATGAAGAGACGTGTATAGTCATGTCATATCTTGAAGCCCGTGATGAACATTTCCAATACCTGTTATAATAACTACTTCATTGGTACTTTCCAACTTCTGCAAACAGCGTTAAACAATAACAGTGGCTAGGCTAATGCAACTGAATTAATTAAAGTTCTAGCACTTAATTTTAAGACGTTGAATACTTCATTTTTCACGTTTGTTCTACATACAAAATGTAGTGAGAAATTACAAACACCCCTGAGACTAAGTTTGTTTTAGCTTTACTGATTTATTCTTACTGTTTTGTGAGTGTGTGTGTAGTGTGTGTGTGTCTGTGTGTGTGTGTTTGTGTGTGTGTGTGTGTGTGCGTGGTGTGTGTGTGCGTGCGCGCGCACTGCTTTGTTTATTTGTAATTCTAACAAATTTACTTTAATACATATGCTTTTGTAGATCCACCAACACGCATACAAGCAAGCACACACACACACACACACACACACACACACACACACACACACTAAATAAAGAACGCGTTGGGAAGTATTGGGCATATGGTATCCTTCCCCATACCTGTAAAGACCAGTCGACACTCTACTCCGTGACTTAGCTACTGAATTAAGTGCTTGGAGCGACACTTTGAGCTGTTAATGTTCTATGGCATCCTTTCACATTTGTCCGCGATTGTTTGTAGTGTGAACTGCATGCTCAGAAAAATGGCGGACTGCCTATAGTTGAAGTATATGGCTTTTTACCTTATGCCGTGATATGTGTGCAATTGCTGATTTGCTAGTGACTGTCGCTTCCATCGACGACGATCTGTAATTTTAGCGGCGGACTTGCATTCTCGTATGCATATATGCCTGTGCATGCTGTTGGTTTGTCGGGACTACTGTATGTTCCACATATCACATGGAACATTGAGGAGCATTGTGTGTGATACTCACTGGCACAGAACGGAGCATCATGCGGTGACCCTTTTGCGGTGCAGTTGGAAGCACGACTAACGACTAGAATGTCTGAAACTTTACGTAAGTTACCGGCCTTTTTGCGTGTCTTAGTGGACAATGTGCATATGGTGCTACACCCAGATGTTTATAGGCACCAGTCGGCACTCGATGGGTTATGTAGACAACATCACGCCGGCCACCTTTATCTCCTAAGACATTTTTAGTACCCTTGTCAGGTTAAGTTAACCTGGGAGGGGAGCACTAGCCCATTTTAAACATCCGCATTGATGCGAATTCGAACCTATGAGTAGTACGTTAGGTGATAATGGAGTCGGAAAAGAGGTTGGAAACCTCCGATAAATCCGTCTATACAGCGTTATCCCGTCCCTTATTTCGTCAAAAAACCAATATCAACTGTCCAAGATATTTGAATTTGGCTGGGGTTTGGTACTTCCTGTCTCTTTACTGGTTATCTGTGGTACTTCCGGTTGTCTTCCGTTCCATGGGTGGCAGATGTGTGTGTATCCCTAAGGTAAGGCGGACGGGTGGGGCGCGCGGCGCCTGGCGGGTCGGGTTCGAGTCATTGCGGAGATCGAGTCTATCGGTGCGGAGATCGAAGTCAATACGATTGACATATCGAAGGCAGTGAAACATGGCTTGGTTCGTTACTCAGGTAAATCGAGTAGTCCTAAATCAGACGTTTCGATCATTACCCTTTCAAAGACGTCACCGATTCAGACTGATAGTCCCGTGACCAGACAATAACCAAAGCAGTTGCCATGGGTTTACCCTCACAGTCTTATCATTCCTAAGGTGTTTGTCCATAGTGAATAATAAATTGGCCATGTTGTAACTTTAGGAGATAGACTGACGCTATAATACAGTTATTAAATATTATCGAATGAATAGATTAGCATAAATAATAAACGTAATACCGTATTAAATTGTCATGAATCCAGATAATCTAACATAAACTACTAGTCTCATAAGTATACAATCAATTCAAATAATAAACCCAAATAATTTTGTGAGATAAATGATAAAATATCAAATCATTATAACAACTTGAGTTATTGCCATTGTACAACCCAAACGTAAACATCTCCCCTTGCAATTTCTCCGGTATCTACCTCCGCTCACCATGAGCAGGAATCCTTAGAGATCAACCCTCGCGGGAAGACACGTGTCTTGGGAAAATGTCGATTGTCAACAAACTGCGATGCGTAAAGATTTTTAAGATATATACCATGCGGCCCTGCCTATTTGTTGTGTTTGGTTCCTCTCTCTTTCTCTCTCTCTCCCTCTCTCTCGCTCTCTTCTCTCTCTCTCTCTCTCTCTCTCTCTCTCTCTCTCTCTCTCTCTCTCTCTCTCTCTCTCTCTCTCTCGCTCTATTTCTATAATTCTTTCTTTTTTTCTTCCGTTCTTTCTTTCTTTCTTTTTCGCTCTTTCTCTCTGTTTGTGTATGTGCTGCCATTACTATAGTGACTATACAAAACTTTACGTAACATAAAAGTATAGTCCCAGTAATTTCAGAATCATTGTCTATACGCCCCGACCTTGACAAACATATCTATCTGCCCTTTCCATGATCCACCAAGTATCTTAATGAGTAGTTCTCGGTGACTCATCGCTGGAACTGGAAACTTGTCTGAAAACGTTTTTGCAGTAAACACTCTACAATTCTCCGAACAAGGCAACGATAAACAACGCCTATTCAGCTCAGCATACACACATGGAAAGGTTTACAACAAACATAATCCAGTTTGGAATGATGATACTGATGTCACGCCGGTGAGTATAAAACAACCACGTGCATTGGGTAAATTCTCATGCTTTGGTGAAACAACGCAATAATACAGATCACCCCACAGAAGAGACCAACCGTCATCTCACATAATAGACCAGTGGTGAGTATGATTATAGACATTCGTAACACGGCAGCAAGTATGGACGGCAACAGAGAAATATATTAGCCAGTCGGGTGTTCGTCGCACAGAAAACCGCAATGACAAGTGTTAATACCGCCATATAAAAATAATATATTTAGCCTATTCAAACTACGTGTGGAAAAAATATTAAACGCGTAAAATATAAATGGGCCTGCAAAATAAATCGCTGGAGACTCGCTGGTTATTATCTCTGCGCCTGTTCTTCCTGAAGCTATATTCTAAAACCGCCCGACCACCGCTCACCGATAACGCGAGATAGATTAAATATTGTCCATCCAGGCAAGCCCGCCCCAGCGCGGTGCTAATATGATACTAATTAAATTAGCGCTCAGCGTTGGTATACGAGCCGTATTCTAGTTAACGCGGCCACGCTAAATATGTTATGGTATTTTCGGCAGATACAGCCAAGTTACTTCGTTTGTTGTGTATGTGTTTCTACTCTTTGATTTAAAACCAAAAGTGTTGTATCTAAACAATATCGCAACGCTACTGATCTCACAATAGACAATAATCAATGCTAATCTTCTGAGCGATCAACAAATCATATCAGTTTATTAATATCACCATCAAGTGTCATGCCGACTCGCGCCTTTCAGTCGATGTTTTGCGTGTGTATTGAAGAGAGCGTATATCGCTCTCTTTCTGACGTGCCCCAAAAATAACGGCATAAATTCATGTGGCTTCCTGTGCCATCATTATCATTACCATCATCATCACGTGCCGTGTAAGCTTACGGCTTTGTCATCTCACCACAAATGTATTGCCTCTTATTAATTATAGCTAGTTGTCTATTTTTTACACGTCGTAGCTGTCAATCCCAATGCATACCCTTTACGGGACGTAGCAATCAACCACATTATATTTTGCTGTTCGTGATTCCTGGGCAAGTTTACGTCCAGCAGTTAGCTATCGCTCTCTTTCAAACATGCCCCAAAAATAACAGGGCATAAAGCATATGGCTTCCTGTGCCATCATCATCATCATTACCATCATTACCATCATCATCATCATCATCATCATGAAAATGTGCCGTGTAAGCTTATGGCTTTGTCATCTCACGATAAAATTATTGCCTCTTATTAATTGCTAGTTGTCTATCTTTTACAGGTCGTAGCTGTCAATCTAAATGCATATACTTTACAGGACATAGCAGTCAATACCAGCATTATTTGATTGTTCGTAATTACTGGGCATGGTTACGTTTTCCATTGCTTCCTGAACGACTGGCACCCACACAATGTCATAAAAACAAGACTATCTGCTGCCAAATTACCTGCAGTTGTGTATCGAACGCAGTAGGCAAGATAATAAACTGCAGTTGTAATCTTACTAGTCTTAGAGCTCTTCAATATCAACATTCATCATCATCATCATCATCATCATCATCATCATCATCATCATCATCATCACCATCACCATCACCATCACCATCACCATCAGCAGCAGCAGCAGCAGCAGCAGCAGCAGCAGCAGCAGCAGCAGCAGCAGCAGCAGCAGCAGCAGCAGCAGCAGCAGCAGCAGCAGCAGCAGCAGCATCAGACTGGCACTGGCACCCACACAATGTCATAAAAACAAGACTATCTGCTGCCAAATTACCTGCAGTTGTGTATCGAACGCAGTAGGCAAGATAATAAACTGCAGTTGTAATCTTACTAGTCTTAGAGCTCTTCAATATCAACATTCATCATCATCATCATCATCATCATCATCATCATCATCATCATCATCATCATCATCATCATCATCATCATCATCATCATCATCATCATCATCATCATCATCATCATCATCATCATCATCATCATCATCATCATCATCATCATCATCATCATCATCATCATCATCATCATCATCATCATCATCATCATCATCATCATCATCATCATCATCATCATCATCATCATCATCATCATCATCATCATCATCATCATCATCATCATCATCATCATCATCATCATCATCATCATCATCATCATCATCATCATCATCATCATCATCATCATCATCATCATCATCATCATCATCATCATCATCATCATCATCATCATCATCATCATCATCATCATCATCATCATCATCATCATCATCATCATCATCATCATCATCATCATCATCATCATCATCATCATCATCATCATCATCATCATCATCATCATCATCATCATCATCATCATCATCATCATCATCATCATCATCATCATCATCATCATCATCATCATCATCCATCATCATCATCATCATCATCATCATCATCATCATCATCATCATCATCATCATCATCATCATCATCATCATCATCATCATCATCATCATCATCATCATCATCATCATCATCATCATCATCATCATCATCATCATCATCATCATCATCATCATCATCATCATCATCATCATCATCATCATCATCATCATCATCATCATCATCATCATCATCATCATCATCATCATCATCATCATCATCATCATCATCATCATCATCATCTCATCATCATCATCATCATCATCATCATCATCATCATCATCATCATCATCATCATCATCATCATCATCATCATCATCATCATCATCATCATCATCATCATCATCATCATCATCATCATCATCCATCATCATCATCATCATCATCATCATCATCATCATCATCATCATCATCATCATCATCATCATCATCATCATCATCATCATCATCATCATCATCATCATCATCATCATCATCATCATCATCATCATCATCATCATCATCATCATCATCATCATCATCATCATCATCATCATCATCATCATCATCATCATCATCATCATCATCATCATCATCATCATCATCATCATCATCATCATCATCATCATCATCATCATCATCATCATCATCATCATCATCATCATCATCATCATCATCATCATCATCATCATCATCATCATCATCATCATCATCATCATCATCATCATCATCATCATCATCATCATCATCATCATCATCATCATCATCATCATCATCATCATCATCATCATCATCATCATCATCATCATCATCATCATCATCATCATCATCATCATCATCATCATCATCATCATCATCATCATCATCATCATCATCATCATCATCATCATCATCATCATCATCATCATCATCATCATCATCATCATCATCATCATCATCATCATCATCATCATCATCATCATCATCATCATCATCATCATCATCATCATCATCATCATCATCATCATCATCATCATCATCATCATCATCATCATCATCATCATCATCATCATCATCATCATCATCATCATCATCATCATCATCATCATCATCATCATCATCATCATCATCATCATCATCATCATCATCATCATCATCATCATCATCATCATCATCATCATCATCATCATCATCATCATCATCATCATCATCATCATCATCATCATCATCATCATCATCATCATCATCATCATCATCATCATCATCATCATCATCATCATCATCATCATCATCATCATCATCATCATCATCATCATCATCATCATCATCATCATCATCATCATCATCATCATCATCATCATCATCATCATCATCATCATCATCATCATCATCATCATCATCATCATCATCATCATCATCATCATCATCATCATCATCATCATCATCATCATCATCATCATCATCATCATCATCATCATCATCATCATCATCATCATCATCATCATCATCATCATCATCATCATCATCATCATCATCATCATCATCATCATCATCATCATCATCATCATCATCATCATCATCATCATCATCATCATCATCATCATCATCATCATCATCATCATCATCATCATCATCATCATCATCATCATCATCATCATCATCATCATCATCATCATCATCATCATCATCATCATCATCATCATCATCATCATCATCATCATCATCATCATCATCATCATCATCATCATCATCATCATCATCATCATCATCATCATCATCATCATCATCATCATCATCATCATCATCATCATCATCATCATCATCATCATCATCATCATCATCATCATCATCATCATCATCATCATCATCATCATCATCATCATCATCATCATCATCATCATCATCATCATCATCATCATCATCATCATCATCATCATCATCATCATCATCATCATCATCATCATCATCATCATCATCATCATCATCATCATCATCATCATCATCATCATCATCATCATCATCATCATCATCATCATCATCATCATCATCATCATCATCATCATCATCATCATCATCATCATCATCATCATCATCATCATCATCATCATCATCATCATCATCATCATCATCATCATCATCATCATCATCATCATCATCATCATCATCATCATCATCATCATCATCATCATCATCATCATCATCATCATCATCATCATCATCATCATCATCATCATCATCATCATCATCATCATCATCATCATCATCATCATCATCATCATCATCATCATCATCATCATCATCATCATCATCATCATCATCATCATCATCATCATCATCATCATCATCATCATCATCATCATCATCATCATCATCATCATCATCATCATCATCATCATCATCATCATCATCATCATCATCATCATCATCATCATCATCATCATCATCATCATCATCATCATCATCATCATCATCATCATCATCATCATCATCATCATCATCATCATCATCATCATCATCATCATCATCATCATCATCATCATCATCATCATCATCATCATCATCATCATCATCATCATCATCATCATCATCATCATCATCATCATCATCATCATCATCATCATCATCATCATCATCATCATCATCATCATCATCATCATCATCATCATCATCATCATCATCATCATCATCATCATCATCATCATCATCATCATCATCATCATCATCATCATCATCATCATCATCATCATCATCATCATCATCATCATCATCATCATCATCATCATCATCATCATCATCATCATCATCATCATCATCATCATCATCATCATCATCATCATCATCATCATCATCATCATCATCATCATCATCATCATCATCATCATCATCATCATCATCATCATCATCATCATCATCATCATCATCATCATCATCATCATCATCATCATCATCATCATCATCATCATCATCATCATCATCATCATCATCATCATCATCATCATCATCATCATCATCATCATCATCATCATCATCATCATCATCATCATCATCATCATCATCATCATCATCATCATCATCATCATCATCATCATCATCATCATCATCATCATCATCATCATCATCATCATCATCATCATCATCATCATCATCATCATCATCATCATCATCATCATCATCATCATCATCATCATCATCATCATCATCATCATCATCATCATCATCATCATCATCATCATCATCATCATCATCATCATCATCATCATCATCATCATCATCATCATCATCATCATCATCATCATCATCATCATCATCATCATCATCATCATCATCATCATCATCATCATCATCATCATCATCATCATCATCATCATCATCATCATCATCATCATCATCATCATCATCATCATCATCATCATCATCATCATCATCATCATCATCATCATCATCATCATCATCATCATCATCATCATCATCATCATCATCATCATCATCATCATCATCATCATCATCATCATCATCATCATCATCATCATCATCATCATCATCATCATCATCATCATCATCATCATCATCATCATCATCATCATCATCATCATCATCATCATCATCATCATCATCATCATCATCATCATCATCATCATCATCATCATCATCATCATCATCATCATCATCATCATCATCATCATCATCATCATCATCATCATCATCATCATCATCATCATCATCATCATCATCATCATCATCATCATCATCATCATCATCATCATCATCATCATCATCATCATCATCATCATCATCATCATCATCATCATCATCATCATCATCATCATCATCATCATCATCATCATCATCATCATCATCATCATCATCATCATCATCATCATCATCATCATCATCATCATCATCATCATCATCATCATCATCATCATCATCATCATCATCATCATCATCATCATCATCATCATCATCATCATCATCATCATCATCATCATCATCATCATCATCATCATCATCATCATCATCATCATCATCATCATCATCATCATCATCATCATCATCATCATCATCATCATCATCATCATCATCATCATCATCATCATCATCATCATCATCATCATCATCATCATCATCATCATCATCATCATCATCATCATCATCATCATCATCATCATCATCATCATCATCATCATCATCATCATCATCATCATCATCATCATCATCATCATCATCATCATCATCATCATCATCATCATCATCATCATCATCATCATCATCATCATCATCATCATCATCATCATCATCATCATCATCATCATCATCATCATCATCATCATCATCATCATCATCATCATCATCATCATCATCATCATCATCATCATCATCATCATCATCATCATCATCATCATCATCATCATCATCATCATCATCATCATCATCATCATCATCATCATCATCATCATCATCATCATCATCATCATCATCATCATCATCATCATCATCATCATCATCATCATCATCATCATCATCATCATCATCATCATCATCATCATCATCATCATCATCATCATCATCATCATCATCATCATCATCATCATCATCATCATCATCATCATCATCATCATCATCATCATCATCATCATCATCATCATCATCATCATCATCATCATCATCATCATCATCATCATCATCATCATCATCATCATCATCATCATCATCATCATCATCATCATCATCATCATCATCATCATCATCATCATCATCATCATCATCATCATCATCATCATCATCATCATCATCATCATCATCATCATCATCATCATCATCATCATCATCATCATCATCATCATCATCATCATCATCATCATCATCATCATCATCATCATCATCATCATCATCATCATCATCATCATCATCATCATCATCATCATCATCATCATCATCATCATCATCATCATCATCATCATCATCATCATCATCATCATCATCATCATCATCATCATCATCATCATCATCATCATCATCATCATCATCATCATCATCATCATCATCATCATCATCATCATCATCATCATCATCATCATCATCATCATCATCATCATCATCATCATCATCATCATCATCATCATCATCATCATCATCATCATCATCATCATCATCATCATCATCATCATCATCATCATCATCATCATCATCATCATCATCATCATCATCATCATCATCATCATCATCATCATCATCATCATCATCATCATCATCATCATCATCATCATCATCATCATCATCATCATCATCATCATCATCATCATCATCATCATCATCATCATCATCATCATCATCATCATCATCATCATCATCATCATCATCATCATCATCATCATCATCATCATCATCATCATCATCATCATCATCATCATCATCATCATCATCATCATCATCATCATCATCATCATCATCATCATCATCATCATCATCATCATCATCATCATCATCATCATCATCATCATCATCATCATCATCATCATCATCATCATCATCATCATCATCATCATCATCATCATCATCATCATCATCATCATCATCATCATCATCATCATCATCATCATCATCATCATCATCATCATCATCATCATCATCATCATCATCATCATCATCATCATCATCATCATCATCATCATCATCATCATCATCATCATCATCATCATCATCATCATCATCATCATCATCATCATCATCATCATCATCATCATCATCATCATCATCATCATCATCATCATCATCATCATCATCATCATCATCATCATCATCATCATCATCATCATCATCATCATCATCATCATCATCATCATCATCATCATCATCATCATCATCATCATCATCATCATCATCATCATCATCATCATCATCATCATCATCATCATCATCATCATCATCATCATCATCATCATCATCATCATCATCATCATCATCATCATCATCATCATCATCATCATCATCATCATCATCATCATCATCATCATCATCATCATCATCATCATCATCATCATCATCATCATCATCATCATCATCATCATCATCATCATCATCATCATCATCATCATCATCATCATCATCATCATCATCATCATCATCATCATCATCATCATCATCATCATCATCATCATCATCATCATCATCATCATCATCATCATCATCATCATCATCATCATCATCATCATCATCATCATCATCATCATCATCATCATCATCATCATCATCATCATCATCATCATCATCATCATCATCATCATCATCATCATCATCATCATCATCATCATCATCATCATCATCATCATCATCATCATCATCATCATCATCATCATCATCATCATCATCATCATCATCATCATCATCATCATCATCATCATCATCATCATCATCATCATCATCATCATCATCATCATCATCATCATCATCATCATCATCATCATCATCATCATCATCATCATCATCATCATCATCATCATCATCATCATCATCATCATCATCATCATCATCATCATCATCATCATCATCATCATCATCATCATCATCATCATCATCATCATCATCATCATCATCATCATCATCATCATCATCATCATCATCATCATCATCATCATCATCATCATCATCATCATCATCATCATCATCATCATCATCATCATCATCATCATCATCATCATCATCATCATCATCATCATCATCATCATCATCATCATCATCATCATCATCATCATCATCATCATCATCATCATCATCATCATCATCATCATCATCATCATCATCATCATCATCATCATCATCATCATCATCATCATCATCATCATCATCATCATCATCATCATCATCATCATCATCATCATCATCATCATCATCATCATCATCATCATCATCATCATCATCATCATCATCATCATCATCATCATCATCATCATCATCATCATCATCATCATCATCATCATCATCATCATCATCATCATCATCATCATCATCATCATCATCATCATCATCATCATCATCATCATCATCATCATCATCATCATCATCATCATCATCATCATCATCATCATCATCATCATCATCATCATCATCATCATCATCATCATCATCATCATCATCATCATCATCATCATCATCATCATCATCATCATCATCATCATCATCATCATCATCATCATCATCATCATCATCATCATCATCATCATCATCATCATCATCATCATCATCATCATCATCATCATCATCATCATCATCATCATCATCATCATCATCATCATCATCATCATCATCATCATCATCATCATCATCATCATCATCATCATCATCATCATCATCATCATCATCATCATCATCATCATCATCATCATCATCATCATCATCATCATCATCATCATCATCATCATCATCATCATCATCATCATCATCATCATCATCATCATCATCATCATCATCATCATCATCATCATCATCATCATCATCATCATCATCATCATCATCATCATCATCATCATCATCATCATCATCATCATCATCATCATCATCATCATCATCATCATCATCATCATCATCATCATCATCATCATCATCATCATCATCATCATCATCATCATCATCATCTCATCATCATCATCATCATCATCATCATCATCATCATCATCATCATCATCATCATCATCATCATCATCATCATCATCATCATCATCATCATCATCATCATCATTCATCATCATCATCATCATCATCATCATCATCATCATCATCATCATCATCATCATCATCATCATCATCATCATCATCATCATCATCATCATCATCATCATCATCATCATCATCATCATCATCATCATCATCATCATCATCATCATCATCATCATCATCATCATCATCATCATCATCATCATCATCATCATCATCATCATCATCATCATCATCATCATCATCATCATCATCATCATCATCATCATCATCATCATCATCATCATCATCATCATCATCATCATCATCATCATCATCATCATCATCATCATCATCATCATCATCATCATCATCATCATCATCATCATCATCATCATCATCATCATCATCATCATCATCATCATCATCATCATCATCATCATCATCATCATCATCATCATCATCATCATCATCATCATCATCATCATCATCATCATCATCATCATCATCATCATCATCATCATCATCATCATCATCATCATCATCATCATCATCATCATCATCATCATCATCATCATCATCATCATCATCATCATCATCATCATCATCATCATCATCATCATCATCATCATCATCATCATCATCATCATCATCATCATCATCATCATCATCATCATCATCATCATCATCATCATCATCATCATCATCATCATCATCATCATCATCATCATCATCATCATCATCATCATCATCATCATCATCATCATCATCATCATCATCATCATCATCATCATCATCATCATCATCATCATCATCATCATCATCATCATCATCATCATCATCATCATCATCATCATCATCATCATCATCATCATCATCATCATCATCATCATCATCATCATCATCATCATCATCATCATCATCATCATCATCATCATCATCATCATCATCATCATCATCATCATCATCATCATCATCATCATCATCATCATCATCATCATCATCATCATCATCATCATCATCATCATCATCATCATCATCATCATCATCATCATCATCATCATCATCATCATCATCATCATCATCATCATCATCATCATCATCATCATCATCATCATCATCATCATCATCATCATCATCATCATCATCATCATCATCATCATCATCATCATCATCATCATCATCATCATCATCATCATCATCATCATCATCATCATCATCATCATCATCATCATCATCATCATCATCATCATCATCATCATCATCATCATCATCATCATCATCATCATCATCATCATCATCATCATCATCATCATCATCATCATCATCATCATCATCATCATCATCATCATCATCATCATCATCATCATCATCATCATCATCATCATCATCATCATCATCATCATCATCATCATCATCATCATCATCATCATCATCATCATCATCATCATCATCATCATCATCATCATCATCATCATCATCATCATCATCATCATCATCATCATCATCATCATCATCATCATCATCATCATCATCATCATCATCATCATCATCATCATCATCATCATCATCATCATCATCATCATCATCATCATCATCATCATCATCATCATCATCATCATCATCATCATCATCATCATCATCATCATCATCATCATCATCATCATCATCATCATCATCATCATCATCATCATCATCATCATCATCATCATCATCATCATCATCATCATCATCATCATCATCATCATCATCATCATCATCATCATCATCATCATCATCATCATCATCATCATCATCATCATCATCATCATCATCATCATCATCATCATCATCATCATCATCATCATCATCATCATCATCATCATCATCATCATCATCATCATCATCATCATCATCATCATCATCATCATCATCATCATCATCATCATCATCATCATCATCATCATCATCATCATCATCATCATCATCATCATCATCATCATCATCATCATCATCATCATCATCATCATCATCATCATCATCATCATCATCATCATCATCATCATCATCATCATCATCATCATCATCATCATCATCATCATCATCATCATCATCATCATCATCATCATCATCATCATCATCATCATCATCATCATCATCATCATCATCATCATCATCATCATCATCATCATCATCATCATCATCATCATCATCATCATCATCATCATCATCATCATCATCATCATCATCATCATCATCATCATCATCATCATCATCATCATCATCATCATCATCATCATCATCATCATCATCATCATCATCATCATCATCATCATCATCATCATCATCATCATCATCATCATCATCATCATCATCATCATCATCATCATCATCATCATCATCATCATCATCATCATCATCATCATCATCATCATCATCATCATCATCATCATCATCATCATCATCATCATCATCATCATCATCATCATCATCATCATCATCATCATCATCATCATCATCATCATCATCATCATCATCATCATCATCATCATCATCTTATACACATCTCATCATCATCATCATCATCATCATCATCATCATCATCATCATCATCATCATCATCATCATCATCATCATCATCATCATCATCATCATCATCATCATCATCATCATCATCATCATCATCATCATCATCATCATCATCATCATCATCATCATCATCATCATCATCATCATCATCATCATCATCATCATCATCATCATCATCATCATCATCATCATCATCATCATCATCATCATCATCATCATCATCATCATCATCATCATCATCATCATCATCATCATCATCATCATCATCATCATCATCATCATCATCATCATCATCATCATCATCATCATCATCATCATCATCATCATCATCATCATCATCATCATCATCATCATCATCATCATCATCATCATCATCATCATCATCATCATCATCATCATCATCATCATCATCATCATCATCATCATCATCATCATCATCATCATCATCATCATCATCATCATCATCATCATCATCATCATCATCATCATCATCATCATCATCATCATCATCATCATCATCATCATCATCATCATCATCATCATCATCATCATCATCATCATCATCATCATCATCATCATCATCATCATCATCATCATCATCATCATCATCATCATCATCATCATCATCATCATCATCATCATCATCATCATCATCATCATCATCATCATCATCATCATCATCATCATCATCATCATCATCATCATCATCATCATCATCATCATCATCATCATCATCATCATCATCATCATCATCATCATCATCATCATCATCATCATCATCATCATCATCATCATCATCATCATCATCATCATCATCATCATCATCATCATCATCATCATCATCATCATCATCATCATCATCATCATCATCATCATCATCATCATCATCATCATCATCATCATCATCATCATCATCATCATCATCATCATCATCATCATCATCATCATCATCATCATCATCATCATCATCATCATCATCATCATCATCATCATCTCATCATCATCATCATCATCATCATCATCATCATCATCATCATCATCATCATCATCATCATCATCATCATCATCATCATCATCATCATCATCATCATCATCATCATCATCATCATCATCATCATCATCATCATCATCATCATCATCATCATCATCATCATCATCATCATCATCATCATCATCATCATCATCATCATCATCATCATCATCATCATCATCATCATCATCATCATCATCATCATCATCATCATCATCATCATCATCATCATCATCATCATCATCATCATCATCATCATCATCATCATCATCATCATCATCATCATCATCATCATCATCATCATCATCATCATCATCATCATCATCATCATCATCATCATCATCATCATCATCATCATCATCATCATCATCATCATCATCATCATCATCATCATCATCATCATCATCATCATCATCATCATCATCATCATCATCATCATCATCATCATCATCATCATCATCATCATCATCATCATCATCATCATCATCATCATCATCATCATCATCATCATCATCATCATCATCATCATCATCATCCATCATCATCATCATCATCATCATCATCATCATCATCATCATCCATCATCCATCATCCATCATCATCATCATCATCATCATCATCCATCATCATCATCATCATCATCATCATCATCATCATCATCCATCATCCATCATCCATCATCCATCATCCATCATCCATCATCCATCATCATCATCATCATCATCATCATCCATCATCCATCATCATCATCATTTATCCATCATCCATCATCCATCATCCATCATCAATCGTCATCATCATCATCATCATCATCATCATCATCCTCATCCTCGTCCTCGTCCTCGTCGTCCTCCTCCTCCTTCTCGTCCTCCTCCTCGTCCTCGTCGTCGTCGTCGTCTTCGTCGTCGTCGTCGTCATCATCGTCATCGTCGTTGTCGTCGTCGTCATCATCGTCATAATCGTCATTATGGACATTATCGTCATCATCATCTACCACTGTTGCCGTTAAGAGAGAGATAGAGAGAGATAGAGCGAGCGAGAGAAAGAGAGAGTGGGAGAGAGAGCATCAGAGCCCTGTGGGTGGTACTGGCTAGTGATATTCCATGTTAATGTCTGGCTTCCTTTTTCGCTCCGTGATCTTTGTCGTTAGGTGTTGTTAATGCATTCTGTGTAAATGTGTTTCACTAGAGTATATTTTCTCTGTTCACTAAAATAGTCTGCTTTTGTCCTTCTGCAGATTTGAACCAGTCTCTCATTGACACGTGGACCAAAGCGATTCTGCCAAGTAAAAAAGGTATGTGAGCTTCTTGTCTCCCTTTAGTGTAACATATACTGCTCGTGTATCTGTTTACTTTATCTGGGATAACTGTATGAAAAACCATTCAGTATGGATCACTACTCCGTGCACTCCCCAGAAAGAAAATGACACATGAGAGCATAGAGTCTCCCTTACTATGCGGTTATCTCTCTTGCTTTGTGTTACTATTTTGTGGTCTCCCTTGCTATGTGGTTGTCTCTCTTGCTATGTGTTAACAATTGTGTTATCTCCCTTGCTATTCTTTCATCCCCCTTGCTATGTGACTATCTCCTTTGCTATGTGCTCGATGGGACTCATGAATGTATACCACAGGACATCAAACTACTCTGTCTGTTTACACTGTGTCATAATTATATAGTGCCTATCTGTTATTACTTGTGTGATCTTCTATATGTAACCTATCGGTTGCTCCTTCTACAGCTTCATACGGACTACAACAGACAAGAGTTTAACAATTTACAACTTTAAACTGTTTACACAAATACGAAGCGTAAATTCGTTGGAAATAAAATTCAGCCATATACCACGTTATGTATGCTTTCAACGTTTCTCACTTCTGTTGTGCGTTCACTAATATTAATACGTTTTATAGGTCATAAAAAGAACACAAGTATGAACCAGGCCGTTGCTAACTAAACACATAGTCACGGAGAAGACTCCTCTTGAAGAGTGAAAAACAATACTACATGTTTAGTGACGTCAAATTCCAGAGCCTTATTTGCTAAAAATTTGTAATGTGCTATTTCTTACAAAATGTGATGTGTAATATTTTTCTGTAGATACTTTAAAACATATAATCAAAATAATGGGTATAACGTGTATAATGTGTGTTAAAAGTTTATAATGATGTTGTCTTTTCTCCACAGCTGTTTGACGTCCCATACTTACATCAATTGTAACGATTGTGGAAGATTGCAAACATGTTATAGTGCTCATTGTACCTTAGCCCTTGGAGCAACACATGAGTTTATTGCACTACCAAGAATGCGATATTTAATACAGGAAGTTACAAATAGTGGACAGTGTGGAAATACTACACACGAAACAAACGGATGCCAGCCCCATGCCCCTCTTAGTTAACAACGAACAAGACTTTGTCAACTTTATAGCCATAGTTCAGGACAGTGACATAAATGGTAGATACAATACCCGCAAATAATTTTTATATATACCACATTAATAAGCACCCGATCGGGTGCTGCTTAGAGGACATAACTGACCACGTACGACACAATAGGAGTATCAACATTTTACAGCTTGACTCGAGACTCATGACATACACTGGCATATTAAGTTTCTTTCAACGCGTTGCGGTATCTAACGGGCCACCTGCTAAGGATCTTAGGAAACCTACCAATCACTTAGCTATCCAGTGACAGAAATATCAAAAGGTAGAGTCGTTAGAAAACTTCTTCAGTGTTAGACTTAACGACATGCCAGATATAGGAAATTGTTTTGAGTTAAATTTAGATATTTTATTTTAGTTCAGTGACACACAGGCCCTGGTTCCCAAACCTCGCAGTAGTGGGAAACAAACATTATGCGAGTAATAGTGTATTAGGACCACTTTTTGTATATTAATAGTTTTGATAGAGCAGCCAAGTCATTCGGGTATAGTGAGTGTTGGAAATTGTGGATTGGGTTCTGGAGGTGGAGAATAATCGCATGTAATGGGCGAATAACTGTAAACAGTTATAAAAGAGGTGTCTATTCCGTGACAGAGACTTGTGGGAGACCATTAGCTCATTGGGGGTCCCAGTGGATACTGATTTTATCTACACATTCACAGCTGCACACGACTATGAGGTGTATTTTGTGACTAGCAATTTAGCGGGAGAAACCAAGTCCGCTAAGATTTTTGGGTAAGCATGTCACCCATAGCTAGTCAATAGCCTGTAACGTCCCTGGTTTTGAGGACCCCGTCTGCCACATCACAGTGGGTAATTCTCAGGAAGTGTTGAGGAACATGGTTGACTATCTGACTCTAATCGCTGATGCAGCGTATGTCGAATTACGGACAACATTCGATTGGGTGTATACAACGACAGAAGCACTAAATGAACACGGAATAATAATTTAATGGCCATTTCCACAAAAAGTGATCATTTTGAGATATTGTAAACTAATAAGCACCGGGGTGTAGCTACTCAACATATTTAGCGGCCTATGATTTCATGTAAACCAACGGTTTCATTTGCTATGAGTACATTGCCCCATTAGATAGACTACTGGGGACTCGCTTACCCCCACATAAGGCATTTCATTCACAGCTGAAAAACTGTAAAATTCCAGCTGCTGAATACGACGAATGCCAGAGGGTATGAAGCGAGTACCATATGTCGACACTGGCAGACTTTTTTGCTCTGGTACAACAATAAGGACGTAAAGCCTTTAATTGAAGCCTTAAAGGCTCAAGTCGAATTTTATAAAGAGTAACTGTTAATAGCCAACACACCTGGCCAAGGGATTTAACGTCTTTCTCAATAATCCCATGTACTCTAGTGGTTAACGTGACGACGGCGAGAATCTGTTGGGGTTCTTTAACTTAGGGGTATGTGAGCCGGTCGATAAGAAAGCAATGGCAAACTACTTGGTGTAATCTTGCCAAGAAATCAACAATCAGCTGAAAGATGCTGATGTTGACAGTGATATCCTGTAAAGGATATGCGAACAAAAATTGTTAATATCTTCAATGATGCCATCTCAGTCCCCATGGTGACCCTAAAGTATTTGCCTAAGACCATTCCTAAAAAATCTCCTTTTCTCTGTGTTCCAACAAGGAGAGTGATCTTCACACCACCGCTAGAGATAACATTGTAGGGGGTCCCTCGAACATATGTCATAGGTATCATGAGGTAGGTCAGACCAAGATTCGAAAGGGTGAGGTAGTTAAGAGTGTGAAAGAGTACGATGCCAATGCTCTGATGCAAAATATGCCCACGGATTTTCCTGTAATACGACAAGCAGGAGATGTGTTCAAGCCCCATAAACCCTGAGTTTACATCGTCCAGTGCAGAGAGTGGTTGGCATAGGTAAAACATAGCCAAGGCATATAGCTAAAAATCCAGTTTAACGAGTGGGAGGTGTCTCTAGGAGAACGAGACATCATTGTGGACGGATGGGATAAAGAAGCTCAAATCGTCTACCTGTTTCACGGGTGCTTATTCCACGGACATGGTGTTGATGTTAACCCGGTGAGCAAAACACACGTGGCAAAACTGTATGCAAACACGCATAAGATTCGCAAATATCTGGAGAATGAGGTGAAAATTAAGGTCGTTCGGATGTGGGAATGTGCGTGGAAGACTCTTAAAAACGACTGATATCGATATTAAGAGCTTCGTTCAGACCAAATTCCCATACGTCGCTCCCTGGCATGGTTACCAGGACATAAACAAAGACAAGCTTCTCAAGGCTGTAAGAGACGAGACTTTGTTTGGTCTGGTAGAATGCGACATCCACGTACTAGACGATCGAAAAGTGTATTTTTCTGAAATTACACCCTTATTTAAAAACACTGAAGTGCCTCCAGCCGACATTGGCGATATTATGAGGCAGTATGCCGAGACCCATAAGCTGTCGAACGGCTGATGTCGGACTCTGACAGATAGTTATGTTTTGGGGTAAAGATCCTATTGGCCACACCATTGTTAAAGTGCTACCTGACACATGGTCTAAAGGTCACCAAAATATACCAAATAATTTAGTATAAATCTGAGAAGTGTTTTGAAAAGTTTGGTAAAAAGATGCATGATGTCAGCCGTGATGGTGACAGCAATACGGCCTATACCATTAAGGCCGAGACTATGAAACTATTGGGAAACGCAGCCTATGGCAAAACATTAACTAACAAGGCCAAGCACACCAATTTATCAAATTGTTGTGGGCTGGCATGTCAAAGTTGGTGAATCACCCTGTTTAAGAAAATGATCATGCTGTCAGCTGATGTGTTTGAAGTGGAGTCTCTGAAGAAGACCACCCTATGGGATCTACCTCAACAAATATGGTTCTTTGTGTACCAGTACGCAACGTTGCGCATGTTAGAATTTTATTATGACGTTTAAGATAAGTTTATAGCTAGAGAGGATTTTTCAGTTGTGTGAGATGGACACCGATAGTCTGTACTTAGCTCTTAGCACCCCGACCCTAACTCAGGCCGTCAGACTGGAGCTTCAAGAAGAATTCTATAGAATCTATAGCTGCTGGTTCCCGTCTGAGGACTGTGATAGCCATCAACGGGATGTTATTAGGAGTAGAGGAGCTGTATCAGCCTGTGACACGTGTCTACGACAAAAGAATCCCTGGGTTCTTTATGTTACAGTATGAGGGTTTAGGGATTGTCTCCTTAAGCAGCAAGGCATATCGCTGTTTTGGAGACTATACCAAGACCAGCACGAAATGGCTGACAAGATATCACAACACCTACCTAGATTGAGAGAGTTTTCTATATGTATCTGACACCCAGACTGGGGTAACAAACATAGGATTTTACACACAAGCTTCCTGTGTCTACACATATCAACAACACAGAGACGCCTTATCCTATGTTTAAATTAAAGGACAAGTACACGCAGACAATTATAGCACTTCACCACTAGACATATAACACACTCTTGTCATGCTGCTAGTGTAAATATGTACCAAAAATATTTTTCTACTTTTTAGTGTCTATATTTCGATCTATTAAAAATGTAAAGTTGTCATCACTGTGATATCCTTGTGAAAGTCTATATCAATAAAAATATAAGACTGAATGTTGTTTTTGACTTTCTGTCACATAGTTCACTGGGCATTAAACGCTGTATGTGATAAAAAATAAAACATTGAATGTTGTGCACACAACAATTGACAATACTGATGTTTGTTGGAAAATAAAAGGTATGAAAACGAAATTTCTTGTTTGTTGGTTTATTGCAGTGGTATGCTTGGCTTGTTTTCGTCTTTTTAGGTTTAGTCTTTCTTGTCTTTCTGATCTGTCATACTGAGGGAGGTTGTTTTTTTTTTCTTCATGGTGACTGTAGCTGTGGAAAAATTGGTACATGCAATGGAACAAACAAAGACACAATAACCTGACAGATCACAGGGGTAAAAAACAAAGATAACGCTACATTTCTTTTCTTCATTTTTATTTACACAAATATATACACATTCTTTCTTCACATCATTGAATGGGATGGGTAACTTCTCCGGTGGGCTGTCATCTGAGCTTGGTAGACAAACCCTTGGGGCTCATCACACATCTAGGGTCCATCAAACATCTGATAGAGTATTTTGGCCTGGGTATCTTCGTTTAGTACTTTATTTTAAAAATTTAGCACTGACTTGGACTTTCTTCCTTAGGTTAGTGCCTTGTTTGACCTGTTTACTGACGTGAATAAGTTGCTGGTTGGGTCGATCAAAGTCAGTTAGGATCTCGCGATGCATAGCTATCATCTGTTCATATACTTGACGAGTAAGTGTCATGCCCAGCGGAGCAGGAAACTTGTCTCGGATTCACAATAGAATCGCTGGATGCCTAACTTCGTCGTTCCTCTGTAGGATATGATAAATACGGCCTTGACACCATTCCCACTGGTCTAACAATGTCACCATTAAGAGTCAGGTAGACCCAGTTAGCTGTGTTGAGTTCTGTAGTCATCTTCAGAATGAGCTAATGTTACCAGCTTCGGGTTTATATACTAGTGTGTAAACCGGTTATATCGCCTCAGCTACATTACATATGGCGTGGCTAGGCGAACTACTACCCGGTCGTTGACACGTTGTAGGCTTGACAAGGGTTGGAGAATGCGCGTCATGCTCGCTCTACGTTCTTTCATCTGGATGAAATAGATAGAGTAGAGGCCACAGGTGTTACTTAACACATCTTGCAGAACACTGGTAATATGCATGAGCTGTGTGTCTGAATGATGATCAATAAACTTGTACAGGTCGCTCTGTAAGGGCGGGAGACCAAATGTGTCAAAGTACTCGCATTTGCCTAATCCGTCATAGTACATAGCGATCCAGTGGGAACAGGTTTATCACAAGGGTCAGTGTTTACTATAAAAGCCACGGGTCTACTTCTATCTAGATGTCTGGGTAGCTGATCTGGAGCGTACACTCTGACCTGTAATCGTCGAACACATGTCTCATTTAGTAGTATTCTGGTAATCTGTTGTGTGTCTATTATAAAGCGTAATCTGTTAGCACTTGCCTGGTATTGGAGATTTGATTTATCCCGTCGTGTTCGGCGTAGACGATGACCTGTAATGGCTCTGGGTGGGTGTGCTGAACTTAAATTCCAGTGTTAAAGGTCCTGTCCTCGGCATCTCAAACTGGTCTCCGTCCAGTAAACTGAGACTCAGAACAAAGGCATACAAATTATAGCCATAATGGAATTGATTATAGACAATTGAGTTGCCGGCGTCTTTGCCCACTAAACCCATGGCTAGATTAGTGCCAAAATAGGCTCGTGAGTATTGGTGCAGTTAGCATACCCCGTGGGATAGCTAATGTTTTCAGCACAACACGCTTGGACGGGGGATTTTGCATTGGCTCTCATCAAGGCTTTCTCGTGGGCGAACACGATGACCAGATGTAGCCCTTCTTTACGAACCACCAGGGTGGCATACGTTATAATGGATGAATAAACCAGCCCCCCCCCCCATCGGGTGTCAAAGAGTTTAAAGATAGCTTTGCACGGAGTCAGCTTAATTTTCACATCCACACCGTTTATCACGTTGCAGTCTTGCATAATATTGTCACAGTGTAGTCTACCTATCATATCTATTTCTTGACCTCACTGGCTAGTTGACGTCGTGTTCTTAGTCCTTTGTTGTTGTCGCCTTGGGTGTCATCGTGGTGTTTGACCGTGGCATAGTAATAGAAGGCGGCTGAGAGATGACTCTTTTGACTTCCTATCCATGGTTTAAAGTCGCTTCCAGGTAGGCTCTATACGGATATGTATTTTCACTGAGGATGATTAGCGTGTCATTGAGTGAGAAAGCCACTTCAGAAAATAAACTGTGCTGGTAATAGTTGACTGGAGCGACATTGGTCGTGGGTGGTAGTGTGTCACCATAGGGTAGTGTGACTAGCCCTGACGTGTAAAAAAGTATTAAACAAGATAAAGATACTCTGACCTGGCACCAGAGATGGCAAATTATAGAGGTGTACCGGGGCCTAGCGACGCTACAGAGTGCATCTCCATAAACTGTCCCTCTACTACGGCGGTCTTCGTGGGTGGTAAGCTAAACAGATCCAGACCATAATGATAAGATATTGCAGGAATGGGGGTGAAACAGAACCATATGCAAATATATCCGATTACTGTTGCTTCTTTTTATGAGCTCGACGAGGTGCGGGGGTCAGTTTCATACGTTTACTGGGCTCACCAGGTGGCACTGTACGTCTCTTTTGTCTAATACCGCTTCCCGATTTGCTAATGTGGGTGGCCGCTACTTGTAGTAGCCGCTGACTGGCTTGCTTGGCAAATTAAATTAAAGGATTCCCCTAGCATTCCTACCAGCTAAAGCGTCTTGGGCCACACGCAGACCCGTACCGACACCGTCATCTGAGTAGGGCCATGCCACCGGTCTTTAGCCAGGGTAGAATCGTGCGCCCGAGTTCTACTGAAGAAACTACAGATACAATGACCTCTCTGACTCCGACAACGAACAAACACCTGCATGCTATGTCCAGCTTATTTACAGTAAACGTTCTCGTACAGTCTGAGATTTCGACGTAACGCAACGTATTTCAGCATTATTCTAGATCTGGGCGCTTCCGAGTTCGAAAATGCAACGTCAGCACTGAAGTCCCGGTAGTGAATGAGATCTGTGTGCCCGTATCGGTGGTTAAAAGTATTTCCACCTTGTCGAAGGAGTAACGACTCAGCGGTACATAGTGAGGTTTGTCGTAGGAGCGAAACACCGAGACCGAGAGCTGATTCATGATAGGAACCGCCCTTAGCAGTGGGACCATGGGGTCTCCGACTGGTCTCGTCGCTATGAGATCACACTAGACGGAAACATTTTGCAGGTCGTTATTCAGGTCTATTACCACTTGGCTTCCCATTATTGGGTTGACATGCGATATCCCAGACGGATGCAAGTCCTAATATCTCTTTCAGCTTGTCGCTAAATGTAGCCACGGCCAACGCTTTCAATAATTTCACGACCACTTTCTTTGACGCATTATTCATTGAAAGAGAATCTTACTCGCGTCTGATCGTCCACCTCCAACTCTGTCATTATTCGATTCAGCTCCGCTATAAATGCGTCTGGTGAGGTGTATAGGCCCTGGGGACATATCCTTCTGGACACTTCTCTGTTTGCTGAGTTGTACCTTATCCACACTTCATTCTCTAGCACATTGCAGTAGTAGGTGGGAAATTGAATTTCGGCCAGACCCACTTCGTAATGTTGACTCACCTCAATAATCTACTGTATCTTGACGAAATAGTGACCTGGAGTGTTGTTGGGAAATATGTTCGGCGATGCATTGCTCGGTAATGTCACGTAGAAACTCATATTTTTGGGTTTGGTAACATGTAAGCCAGGACAGCTTACTTAGAAGAGCGACACACAGCTTGCCCTCGGCTGCGTAGGGCGTTTTATCGAGACAGAATGAATAGTGATACGCCAATGATAGTGTATATAACGACCCTTGATAGAAGAAGACAATCTCTAACAGCGGTATTCGCTGACTAAACAATGGCCACTCTGCTTTACCATTCTGAGGTTATTTTGTGGCTTAGTTTCCACGTTAGTTTCTTCCATTAGTATCTGGTTAGGTCTGAGATCCAGCTGTTGGATGATTTGGGATAGCCGAAGCACTTCACTAAATACTTTTTACCACCACCTCACCTGTGTCTTTCTTGTAAGACTGTTTCAACGCGATACACTTGCCTGTCTCTAGCTAGCTTGTATTTCGTGTCAGATAAATGAGCCTTGATGTTCCTCTCTTGAATCGTCTTTTAGCACATACGTCACCGGACTGGTCTGATGTATACGACTGACTGTAAACAGTTTTTCTGGCCATGACGGCATAAAGCCTTTTTTTAAAAGTTTATTTTTGTTGAGCCAGTCTGACTCGATCGTCAGTTGTAAAATTGACTTTACTGTCGATTTCTTCTGATACAAGTTATTCCACACCTTTTCTTGATTCGTATAGTTGACTTGCCCTAGGCGCCATGAATATTTCGGTGATATGAACCGTTATGGTTTTGGATCAGTTTATCTATTACATCGACGTAGCGAAGTGTATTAGTCTTGGTGAAATAAGCCACAATTTTTCTTTAACGGTTCGATTGAATCTTTCCACTATCGCCGCATTCACATCTTCATTCTCAGTGGTAAAGAAATGCACACCTCGATCTTTCAGAAATTTTAAGAATGTCCGGTTAACAAATTCCGATCCTTTATCGGTCTGAAAGTTTAACGGTTGTCTATCAGTAAATATTTTACTCATGGCCTCGACTAGCTCTTTCCCCGTTTTCTCCTTGATCTGGATGGCCCAGGCATATTTTCTAAACACATCCAGACAAGTCACTAGGTAAGACATCCCATTGTTTATCTTTGTAATTGTCTCATATCTATCAAGTCTGCTTGAAAATGTTGAGCTAAACCACCGATTATGGTTTGGCGACTCTGGAAACGACGGCGAACCGGTTTATGCAATGTATACATATCCTCATGCCATAACCATGTCTTTATCTTCTTCAATTTAGTATCCGCTTTAAACCGTTGGCTCCGCCGTAGGCTCCTGAGTTTCTGAGGACCGTAGTAAATACATTTCTTATTTGCGCGGCCATGTTTCCCACTTGGGTGTAGGCAGCTTACGTTTCTTCTTGTTTCGCCTGAATTTGTAAGATGGTGTTGTCTCGAATATTTTAGCCTGTGTTACTTGACTTTTAGCCGGTGTTAGGTGAAGAGGTTGAATAGGTGTCTCGACTACTGGTGCCGGTAAAGTGCTGACTTCGGATTTTTGTTCCTTGATATCCACTGTACCTAAAGGCTATGTCTGTACTGCTCAAGTCGATTCAGATACCGCTGCAACGTTTGTTGATACACTCGGGCGTTTTCCCAGCGGTGGTAGATATTCGGTCTCCAGGATGTGTTGCATTTAGCTGATCCAAGTCACGCAGATTATCTAGTTAGTGTGTCGGGTGGTACATAGAGTTTTGTTTTTCTAGCATCCGGGGATCGATCAGGATCATTTTCTTCATTATAAACCCACGACGCCTTTCAACATGTTTAGAGTAGAACCTAGTAAAGTGCATATGAAACCACCTTGTTGCAAGACTTGTTTCCTTTTCTTGATTGATAGCTTCTAACGCGTAGACTGTTTTTGTGCCGCTGCAGACGCCTCGTCTAAGCCGGGGTAAGTGGAATATTACTGTCACAAGGTCATTATGACAGACAGAGGTGGCGATAGAGGATATCTGTGTGGATGTTGTGTTGGACGATTGATCACCAACTATAAATCGATATCGAACACCAGGTTGCGCACAAAAGAATTTAATTTTACACAAACACGACGTCTTCACAATCATCAGGAAAAAAAACCTCCGTTGCAACAATATACTCTATTTCACACACTAAAGTCCTGCGACCACACGATAGCCGTTTGTTGTTTGTCCATCAAGAATGATGATGACCATTCATTCATCCAGTGGGGTTGATAGTATGGAGCCGTGGGTTCTAGGATGGCTGATAAGGCCTATTTTGGCTCGAAATGTTCTTTGACAATGTGGACAAAGAATGCTTGACGTTTCTGGAGGAGGATTTCCTGAAGTGGTTTTTCTGTCCTGCCTTTTCTTTACTTTTACAGCTCTTGCAGTCCTGGCTGCCTCACACATGACTGCACCCTTGTGTAATGATGCACGCCACGAATTTCGGTCTCTAGCTGCAGGCTCCCAGGTGTCATGATGAATTCTAAAAGCATTCAGAGAGATTTTCAGAGTGTCTTTAAAGCGTTTCCTCTGGCCACCTTGGGAGCGTTTACCACAACGCAGTTCGCTGCATACAAAATTTGTTTAGAGAGCCTGTGATCTGGCATGCGAGTCAAGTGACCAGCCCAGCGAATCTGATTCTTCATTAGTAGAGTGTGGATACTGGGCATGGACGCTCTTTCTAGGACCTCAGTGTTTGTGAGCTTGTCTTGCCATTTAATCTTCAGTAGCTTCCGTAGGCAGACTGTGTGGAAGTGGTTTAATTTCCTAGCGTGTCGCTGATAAACAGTCCAGGTTTCAGAAGCATATAGCAGTGTGGATAATACAACTGGTTTGTAGACTTTTAGCTTTGTTTGTAGGCTTATTCCAGTTCTGTCCCATACATTCTTGTACAGTCTGCCAAAGGCCGCACTGGCCTTGGAGATTCTTGCATTCACTTCGTCCTCAATTGTGGCAGCTTGTGACCCATTGCTGCCAAGGTAGGTGAATTTGTCCACAACACTTAGTCTATGACCACTCATTTTGATATTCGGCACAGTGTGATTATTCTCTGGAGCTGGTTGGTACATAACTACAGTCTTCTCCAAGTTGATACTGAGCCCAAAGTTGGCACAGGCATGTGAGAAAGATGAAACATTATGTTGCATGTCCTCATCTGAGTTGGCGTATAGAGCGAAATCATCAGCAAACAGGAGCTCTCAGACGATGTCGCTGTTAATTTTGGTTTTAGCTTTCAGCATTTTGAGGTTGAATAACTTTCCATCCATACGGTAGTTGATGTCTATTCCAATGTCGTCGTTCTCGTAGGCATTCTTCATCATGGCTGAAAACATGAGGCTGAACAGTGTTGGTGCCAGGACATATCCTTGCTTCACTCCATTGGTGACAGGAAAGGGTTCAGACAGTTCACCATTTTCCTGTACTCTTGCCTGCATACCATCATGAAATAGCCGCACTATTTGAACAAACTTTCGTGGACAGCCATATTTTGCCATGATCTTCCACAGTCCTCCTCTGCTGACTGTATCAAAAACCTTGGTAAGGTCAATGAAAGTGGAGAACATTTCGCACTACACTGTTCTGAATCTCTTCTCCACTCTTACTTGTTACGTCCCCCCGACTTAACTGGAAACCACCAGGCGGACTTCACTCTAGCTCCGCCACAACACCACTCCACTAGTTATGTCTCCCCGACTTAAATAAAAAACTACCAGGCGGTGTCTCTCTATCTCCGCCACAACTCCACTGACCCCAATTTGCCCAGCCTTGTCTCTTTTTTCATTATTTCTAGACCTCCCACCAAACATGATTTAACCCTTTTAACCCCAATTATCAGTTCCAATGAAAATTACCTTAGAATTTGTCTTTATTTCTACATAGACTAACTGGACACACCTCCCCACCGGTGTAGACAAGTACGTGATATATTCACCAATTGTTTAGTGTCCCACCAATAACGTGACGATTTATGTTGATTAATCCGTGCCTTCACCATCACCTTGACTGTGATTATCCAAGTTTGTTGAAGATTGTAATAAATCCCTCATGGCCTTACTGCTGCATATTTTTCTTTGGCCCAGTTAACCCTGATTTTATTTATAAACTCCTAATGATTAATTGATTTATTGATTTAAGAACCGACATCATAGCATTCGGACATTCCTATACGCCCTCCGTTCCCACCCTAAGCAGCCAGCGAAGAGTTCCAACACGAATAGTGCCAGTAGCAATTTGATTATATGTCCTTCTCGCCTTTCTTCTAAGCGTCGAGCGTCGGCCAGAACCCCTCGTCACTCCTCGCTGCCTAATACGTGCCATACCATGGTGATCCATTTGCTCCTCCGAGGTGTGCATAGGCTCCAACAAGGCCGCAACCACTTCTGCCTTGTCATGCATCAATACTCCACCAAGTTTTGTAGAGCCAGCCAATCTGTCTGCCTGTTCATTCCCCAGCACACCGGCATGACCCGGAGAAAAGATCCAGGAGATGCTTGCCACCCGTGTCCTCCGTAGAGAGGCAAGCCACTCTGCACGAAGCTTGACTGTCCTCACCTTCCTCAGCATGCTTTCTGAGTCGGTTACAATCACGATTTGTGTGTACCGTATTCTCCATCCAGCGGAGAGCTGCAGTGACCACTTCCACCTCCATTCTAAAGCTAGATGTTGTGGTATCATATGCTAGGCTCTAGTTCACCAAACTTCGACCTTTAGCATTTGCTACGAACTTCCATATACTTCTCCTACCTCGTCAGATCATCACATCACCTGAGCGAGCATTATCCTGAATGAGTTTCAGTGGCACCTGCTGGCCACTACATGCACCCCCGGCTCAATGTCATTATGACTCTGCACAAGTCTGACTGCTCCCCTGGCACTCTGACCCACTCCTCTCCTCGCCTAATGTTCTCCAAGATGCACATGTGTACGATCGTATCCTCCACCTGAGCCATCCATGATTTCCCTTTTATCAATCGCTGACCCTCCAGCGCCTCGCTGGAGGCACTCCTAGCACTCCTAGACCATAATCAATCACTGAGAGGATTAAGTTCTGGTATAGTGTGAAAAGCAATCTCTGTTCTATGTCCATTGCAGCCATAGATTCAAGTGTATTAAGTCCCTTTTGAGATCTTGTCACAATCGTCTCAACATGGTCATTGAAGGATAGGCTCCTGTCAAATGTGGTTCCCATATACTTTAGGTTGTTCTCTCTGTTGACATTTCTACCATCTATCGTGAGGCTCGGGACATCAGCTCTCACAATCCTTTTATCCAGAGAGCACTAAGTCCCTAAAACATGTCCAACCGCTTGAAACTGCAAGGAGCCTTGCTGCGTTTTCTGGGCGAGGCGAAGCCGGCTGGCGTGAAAGGCGTAATTACATCGGCTTCCCCGGACCTCCTAATTTGTACCTTCATCTCAAATTTGTATAAACAGACGCACGTTACAATTACCTTTTAATACATTGTGACAGCACTCGCCAACTGATTGGCCGAGATCCGGGGAAGCCGAGGTAATTACGGCTTTCACGTCAGCCGGCTTCGCCTCGCCCAGAAACCGCGGCAACGCCCCGTGCCGTTTAACTCGATTGGACATACTTTTAGGGGCGTTGACGACTTGGCGCTGATCGGGAAATATATGACTTCGTAAGCGGAGCTGATCCGGTGTTTCCTGTCGAAGGTCTAAGATCAAATAACCGTGTGTAGCCGCTGCCGTGTCCTTAAAACTCTCTTGGACATATGACACACCGCCTGGGTACATCTGTTTGGCCAGACTGATAATCTCATGCATGGATTCATACTAGGATCCATGACTAATAATAAGCACCTACCCAACCATGCCACATATTTTATGGGATTCGAACCCGCCCCACTCGCCAGCCGTAGACGCCGCCCACATGCCAGCCCCGAGCCGCCCGCGTGTCTATGTCCGGTCTGTTCCGCGCCGGTTCACCAACGTGCTCCGATTGCCCGCCCCGGGAGACACACATCTACCACCTGGACCGGTAGTACCACAGATAACCGGAAGAGACATCGGAAGTAACAAAAACCCACCAAATTCAATTATCTGGGTCAATTTAGGTTGGCTTTTGTGACGAAACAAGGGGGTGGTTAAACCCGTATGGAAGGATTTATCGGATATTGCCAACTTCATTTCCGACTTCATTACCACCTGACGTACTACTTCTATCATCACTGTGTCGGCAGGTTAGAGACTGGCCACTGGGCTACAGGGGTTCCCTTATGTGTATGTAATTGCCCACAATTCAGGTCATTGACGTGATGTGTACATTTAAACATGTTCCGTTCTTTGATATCACCATTAAGAAATATCCTCATCATCATCATGTGCCATTCCAATAAGGGTGGGCGGTCATAGTCCGCCATTTTACACATCATCAGAGCCTTGAGTCAGCGCTGGTTTCTTTTCTCTATTGTGCCACGTGACCTCACCATCTCACACATCACCTTGGATCAGCGCTGGTTTGTTGTCTCCATTGTGCCACATGACCTCACCATCTCACACATCACCTTGGGTCAGCGCTGGTTTCTTGTCTCCATTGTGCCATGTGGCCACGCCGTCCAGGTAATTATTTCTTTAATTCCCCCTGGCTCTTTTCTATCAGCTTATAATTAAGACATATACCTCCTGATCTATAACATCAGCTGAAAAACACTTACATGGATCACTTGTGCCATGGCCATCAACATCATGAGAACTAACACCAATTTGGTCGGCATTTTGGTAGACACAGTAGCAAGACTCCTGACCAATGTATAATATCCTGAAAATATACAACATATTTAAAATATTAATCGCTTGTATTGATTGACATTTGTAAAAGGTAATGGGGAAATTATATCCACGTGAGTAACGTAACATGCGCGAGAATCAGTAGCCGTTCTCGCCACGTTGTTAATTTAGGTGTATGTGAGCAGGTCACCCAGAAAGCGATTGGCACACTACTGGGCGTAATCTTGTCAAGAAGTCAACAATCAGCTGAAAGATGCTGATGTTGACAGCGATGTCCTGTAAAGGATATGCGAAAAAAATGAGGAAATATACAAATTATAGACCATCCTTGAAGACTACGAGATACAAGGACAATTTCTAGGAAACATCATAACCATGTACCACTGGAGTAAAAATGTAATAATAACACTAGAAGTTATATCATGTTCACAGTGAATACAGGAGTAAGACAGGGATGTGTGCTCTCTCCTGTATTTAATATCTACATAGACAGAATGTCCAAAGACGCAAGCCTTGACATAACGAATTAAGCAAATTTTGAACTCTTTACTTCAGATGATACTGGCAAGATCGAAGGGAACAGGCCAAGGGGAAGAACGAGAAGTAAATACCTGGATGGCTTGGCCATATGGCATGGTCGAGACAAATCAAATCAAATCAAATCAAATCAACTTTATTAGGGTCACAAATTGGGCGCGCAGGCCCGTCTTACATTCGGCCTCTTCCAATCACTCGTCTTTCGTTCATCAAGAGCATTATACATTTACATAGGAAGAAAAATAAGCATTGTGAAATGAATGTTGTAAACATAAACAAGGCAAATTACCATGATATGAGGCCCATCTCCCACCTACCCATACATCACCCCACCCACACACACACACACCCCAGCTACCCAACACCCACACACCAAGGGACACATACATACCCCACCAACCGACCCATCCCCCACCCACACACACTGCCCTCAACTGTTACCCCGACCAAAACACACTCGCCACCCACAAACATTCCCCGACCAACCCACACATCCCACGCCCACCCACATACACATCCTAACCTACACATCCTCTCCCCACCCACACCTCAAACCACCCATCCCACAGCCTCATCTCCATTGACCACATATTCCCCACCCACGCACACAATCCCCCACCAACCCACACATCGCACATCCACTCACACATCCCCAAATCACACATACATCCCCACCAACTGACATCTCCCTACCACCCCCACAAACACACACACACATCTCCCTAACCACCCATACATCCCCAATCCACTCACACACACCCCACCACCCACACATACATCCTCCACCCACCCACACATGCTTAACCCAATCCCCCACCAACCCACCCATGTCTTAACCCAATCCCCCACCACACAATCCCCCACCACACAATCCCCCACCCGCACATCACAATTATAAATCAATTTGATTATTGCTCATTGGATTTAGGAGGCCTGGTGTTCCTTGCCAGTGAGAAGTCCTGAATACGATCAGCGTTGCCGGTGGTGGGTTGTGCTCAATATTTAAATTTCAAATCCCGAAATAACCAAATAAATCAATTTGATTATTGCTCATTGGATTTAGGAGGCCTGGTGTTCCTTGCCAGTGAGAAGTCCTGATCGTTTCGGGTCCACATCGATTGACGGACGTCAGTCGCGGCGATTGGGCAATCTTGAGCATAGTCTACGGTGGGTGACGTTGTGATATTCTGTTATGATAATTTGGCTGTGAGTCCAACGTGTGCCGCGTGGTTACACACCCGCTTCACACGCCAGTGATCCGGGGCTTGTTTCCGGATCCGGACAGGGATATGCACTACTGACGAGCTCAAACGAGGGCGAAACTCGAGTCTAGTGCTTCCATATTGACGTGGATAGGCCTTAGGTTCATACTAGAATACGATCAGCTTTGCCGGTGGTGGGTTGTGCTCAATATTTAAACCCACAAATATCACTACCCACCAAAACCCACACACCCCAACCCATCCAAACGCATACCCCCACCCACACACACATCCACCACACACACTCCCACCTCCTCACATCTAGACACATACCAAATGTCTCACGTTAGCATTGAAACTATTATGAACAAACTCCCACACTTTACTCACACACATACACTGACACTTGTCATGAGCAGTCTCATGAAAATGTTAAACATGGAGAAAAATGTGTACATAAAAAGTATGTGACGAAAACATAGTGATGATCCCACACACAGAGAAGGCAGGCAGGCACACATACACACACAAACACACACACACACACACACACACACACACAGACACACACACACAGACACACACACACACAGACACACACACACACACACAGACACACACACACACAAACACACACAGACACACACGCACAAACACACACACACACACAGACACACACACAGACACACACACACACATTCACTCCAGCTGATCAACGACTCTGGTGATCGAGTGAAATGGCGAGTCATGACCGACCACGCTTTCCGACATGGCACTTGATTGATTGACTTCAGATGAAACAATGTATTTACATGCAATGAACTAATTTTAGCAGACGATCAGTGCCTGTATTATAATAACTATGGCAGACTGCAAAATCATATTAATAAGCTGAGTTAAAAATGCAGAAGATACAATATGAGTATAAATGCAGTCACAATTGAAGTTATAGCAAGTTAGCAGATCTCCTGGCCCGCAAATTATACTGACATTTCTCATCTCTGAAACAATTTGGAAAATTCAAATATTGTGCGAGTATGAACACAGAAGATGATAGATTAGACAGAAAAATCGAAATCAGACGCCAGAAAGCAATTGCGCTCATCCATCAAATATGACTCACTCTGACATATCCAAATATAACAACGTCCTCAAAGCGAAAGATAATAAATAGCTCATTCACACCATAAGTATGCTAACAATGTTGTACTTGGACATCAACCTGATTACACTTACGAAATATCAACACTTGTGAGATGTTTGAGGAGAGCAGCCAACTTACTATCCGTGACCGAATAAGGAATGATTTTATCAGACAGACAGTGGGATCAACATCTTGTGCCACAAATATTGAAGACAGGAGATCACATGATTTATCCATCTCTTTAGATTATGGTGATGATGATGATGAATGGGGTATTACTTATAAAGAAAGGAACATTAGACAATAATAGTCAGTTGCATTTCCTTTACAAAACGTCATAATCAACCCCAGCATTGTTTAGTTACATGTGATTTCTAGATAGTTAGTTAGTCGATAGATCATCTTCATTGCACATCGAACCTTTCAGCCCGTAGGTGTTCGGATCCCTTCCTCAGTAAAGCCCGCAACGTGTAGCGCTAACGACACCAGTTCTGTGTTGGTTTATTAATCTTCTTTGGCTTCCTGCGTAGTGTTCTTGTTTGGTCACACCTCTTTTAATTTGCTGTTCTCGCATCCTGGTCATAATTGTAGATTCACATCAGCACTTGGTTTTTACGAACGACTTACTTCTCGTAGAGCTTTCATAATGTCAGCATGGTCCATGGCGCGTCCGCCTTCTACAGTAACATTACCTACGAGCTTGTCAGCCCGCTCATGTCTTTGTACTTTCGCATGCCCTGGCACGAAAATGAAACTAATCTTTGCCAGAGAGAGCAACCACTATCTTCAGATCCACCTATGATTTCTAGACAATTGTACCTTCAGCATTTCCCTTGCTTTCCAAACGGCCGACACTCATACCATTGTAAAAATAAATGCAAAGCAGACTGCTACAACATCGCACGCGCCTGACTTTGAACCTAGAATGTCAGGGTTGTGAAACTGCGTTAATTACCCTTAGGCCTCAAAACAGCAGACAAAAGAATACCTATCATCTATAGAAAACACGGGAAATCCAATATGTCCGCATAATCAACGTATAATCAATTTCGTTAATTTTGTGTATCACGTACACAGCCAGCGGGATGGTGTGGTAGATAGCAGGCTTGCGTACCGACCCAGTGGTCATGTGTTTGAATCACCTCATTGCAGGGATTTATTTTTACAAACCTGGGCTCCCATTTATAAACTGCCTAAAATTGCACCATGGTATTTTGTGGGAAGTAAACGAGAAATGATTGCATCGCAGAATAGAGAGAATAAAATTGTATAACATAAACACCAATGTGGGGCTAATGGAGAGAGCTCGACAAATATTAGTGAATGTAAAAATGAGGAACAGGCGTTGAGAAAATCTGCAGAGTAATATAACCTTTGTTTGGGGATTCACAAGGCAAACGAAACAGATAAAGACCAACAAACCACACGGAGAAGGAAAATAGAGATATAGACGAATACTATGTGAAAGAGCCTGAGCGAGCTGCGTGAGATGACCAAGTCCTTGTAATGATCTGGATGAGAGCCTTGTCTCAGTGGGGGATACAGGACGAAAGACAAGGTAGAACGGATGACACTTGACATAGATAACATTGTAGCGAAAAACATAGGTTCTCTCCTCTTGATCTGGTTATCGTACCGGGGAATCTGTTTCTTCATGACGCGAGCGGGGGAAACCCTTTACTATTTTCAGACTAGAAAATCCGTCTGGGAATTCTCGCTAAAATAGGCTCTCTCATACAAATACCGATGTATCTTAACAAAATAGGAGTGGTATACTTAAAAGTGCTTACTAGAGCTTACTACGGCATGCGATCTAGAACTCTATTCAAAGAGCGAGCGTAAAACTCATGAGTCCTCGAACAATCTCCGCGCCGATGATTTATGCTAATCAGGCAAAGCAGTTCTGGGCGTTATTTAACGTTTCCACCCAGTGGTGACAGCATCTCCATGTTTTACTGTATTTCTGTGCTTCAAAGCGCATCCACAGTTGAAAGATTCCGTGGATCAAGATGTTGGTTTGCTAGATAAGGTATTTGTTCTTTCTAATTTGCTCACACATGGTGTTAACGTAAATTGTAGATGTAACAACAAAAGAAGGGTCTTGCACTGAACTTGTCTTGAGAAGGTCAGTCCCTTACATAAATAATGAAGGATGAAAAGGTTGTTTTGGGCGTTTTGTGCAGATTACATGCTTGATTTAACAAGCTAAAACGGTTGATAGCTGCAAAAAACCTCACCCAGACTACACTATCAGATCGTCGCTACAGTCGTAGTGAAATACGCTTTAAAGAGAGTACACACAATATCAGTATCTTTTACCTTGATAATCTGGAGGACGTTCACTGAGGAGTAGAGTCTCTGTCAAAGACTTCTTTGTGAAGTACACTACTGTAAATATACTGTACATACTGTACAGATTAGAATGGAGGGAGTTCATTGAGAAACATCGGCACTTTCTGTGCTTTTAAATTATTGACTGCTGTAATATACCTTTTATAATATTGTGGGCTCCAGACGGAGGATAGGAGCTCATTACTTCACTTTTATCAACTGATGTATTACACCTATCAGTTAGTTAGTTAGTTAGTTAGTTAGTTGGTTGGTTGGTTGGTTGATTGGTTGGTTGGTTGGTTTGTTGGTTGGTTGGTTAGTTAGTTAGTTAGTAGACAGATCATCTTCATTGTACATCGAACCATGCAGTCCATAAATGCTCGGATCCCCTCCTCAGCAAATCCCGCAGCGTGTAGCGGCTAACGACATCAGTTCTATGTTAGTTTATCAATCTTCTTTGGCTTCCTGCGTAGTGTTATTGTTTGGCCACACCTCTTTTAATTTGCTGTTTCGCATTCTGACCATGGTTTTAGATTCACAGTCATCACTTTATTCTTACGAACGACTTACTTCTCGTAGAGCATTCAGAATGCCAGCCTGGTCCATGGCGCGTCCACCATCCACAGTAGCCTTACCTGCGAGCTTTTCAGCCCGCTCATTTCCTTGTACTCCGGCATGCCCTGGCACGAAGATGAAAGTAGTCTTTGTCAGCCACTCTCTTCGGATCCACCCCATCTCTTTACTCTTGAGCATGCTCATTGAGTCACTAAGGAAACATGCCCTAGTGAATGTCTGTCTCTCGAGCCATGTTATTGCTTTACTTACTGCCATAACTTCCATAGTCAGGCTACTTGTGGTCTCAACAAAAGCACCAGAGTCCTCCTTCACAATTCTCCCTCCGGCCTGAGCCGTAAAAGCCCATGAGCTTCTACCGCTTCGGATGACCGACCCATCTGTGTAAATGACAGCATAACCGTCTAACGAATTCTCGAAAATAAACGTTGGTACTTCCGCCTCCACAGCGATCGGATTTTTCTTGTCTGCATTTTTGTCTAGTTGGATGCACACTGAAAAGGATGTACATAACTCTATGGCACTTATACATACTTCTCGCCAGGTTCTAAGTGATCAAGTGAACAAACCTGTTGAAGAATGTCTTCGGCTTGAGCATTCTCTTTTTAACCTGCTGAAATTAACTTTCGTATTTTCACTGTGCAGTGAATGGTGTACCGTCTCCCTGGTCTAGGGATTACACGACTTTCTCCGTAATCCCGTATACTCTCGTTAGTAACGTGACGTGCGCGAGAATCGGTTGCGGTTTTCTCTACGTCTGTAACTTACGGGGTATGTGAGCCGGTCGCTCAGAAAGCAATGGCAAACTACTGAGCGAAATCTTGCCAAGATATAAATAATCAGCTGAAAGATGCTGGTGTTGACAGCGATGTCCTGTAAAGGATATGCGAACAAAAAAAAAAAAGTGGATGGTGTGTGTTTGCGTTAACTCTGAGGTAGGCACATGCTCTGCAAATTTGTATTCTGTCTTCATTGTTTGGAAAATGAAGAAGGTAGCGCATCGCCATGCATGCTGTATCTCTTGTACATTCAAGAATAATGCGCATAGCTTCGTTCTGTATCCTTTCCAACCTTCCTATCTGCTTACGATTGAGTCTGGATCGCCATCGCATACTCAAGAACAGGCATGAGCAGCCCCTCGTATAGAAGACATAGATGGCGCTGCTCACAGTTTTCTGTCGTCATCACCCGCATCGCAGCCAAACCCTGCTTGGCCTGTGTTATCACCTGGTCTATGTGCTCATTATAAGCAAGGCTTCGATTAATTCATTGCCTGCGTTCTTTCCACAGTCTCTGAGCACAGAATTACAGTTGGTGTTGGAGTGTTGACAATATGAAGATTCAACGAGAACCATGTCACTGTTGCCTTTGTTGGGTTGACCATTGCCCCAGCTTCAACACACCAAGTACTTATGCGATTGAGTTCTGTTTTTAGTTCCACAGCAAACCTGATCTTTATCCTTGCCCTGACGATACACTAAAACATCGTCGGCATATGACAATGTCCTCCCCGGTCCTGTGATCTGCTCGCTGGTGATTCTTACAGTGTAAGCGCTGAACAGCACCGGAGATAATGGTGATCTCTGTGGTAGGCCGGGATATATTGTTGTTGGTTCCAAAATCCAGCTGCCACATCTAAAAATTACTTTCAGTTGGAAGAGGGCTGCAGCGATCCAACTAAGGAGAAAAGGACTTATCTTGAGTTCAAGAAGCTTAAGGGCCGAATGTAAGACAGGCCTGTGTGCCCAATTTGTTACCCTTTTAAAATAAAGTTCGTTCGTATGTTCGTTTGTTCGTTCGAAGCTGAAGCATTAAAAAATCCAATGGTAGTCTGTTGTACGCGTCCTCAAGTTCAATCGCTGCAGCAAAGGTTTCAATACCTAAGTGGAAACCTTCATATACATCATGGGAAAAAACGCTGCATTGGTCCAGGTTTCTCTTTTGGTACGTTACCCTGCCAGGGTAGGTGGGAAAATACCTTGCCATCTCTAGCGGGCTTGATATTTTTCTGGCAATTAACTTCTCCAGCAGCTTGCCTATTGTATTCTGCATAGTTATTACTCGATATCCCTGAATTTTCGTGTGGTATTTGCCAGGCTTCGGCAAGGGAATCAGATGACTGTGTAACCACTCCTCCTTGATGCTAGCACTCCCTATACTGTTGTTGTAAATGTCTGCTAGTTTCTCTAGCTCGTTGTCAGTACACTTATTGATGTCGTCGTATCTTATGCCATCTGGCCCTGGTGCGGTGGTTTCTGATCGTCGAAGCAAAGCCTTCATCCGGAATGTTCTAGGTCTTGCACCTGTTTGAGGTGACCTCCTTGGCAGTATTTCGGCCTCTCATGTCTGTCTGATCCCTGTGCTCTAGATAGCGTTCAAGGAGAGCTTTGCCCTTTTCCTCGTAAGTCCTCTGCCAGATGAGGTCAGCACCTTGGAAGTCAGAAATTCTTTTATTCTTGACTACCCCTCGCATACTTTTATGTAGTCGCCAGAACAATTTTAGTGACTTATCTGTGCTTACTCTTTGACATACCTCTGCCCATTTTTCACTTTTAACAACCTTAAACAGTTTTTTTTTTTAAAAATAGTTTTCTTTTGTGCGCATCTCTCTTTCAAAGTGCATGCAGGGACTCGGACGGGCAACTCTGTTCTTCTTGGCGTTTTGCCAATTCCTTACGGCCCTACGCTTATTCACCCAGGCCTTCTCCACTTCAAAATTCCAACATGGTGTCTGCTCCCAGCATTTGTTTCTGCCCTAAATCTTTCTGTGCTTGTCGCGCCTAATTTTACTCACCACATCTTGTCCTGTACTGCCTTACTGGCAAGTCTTCACCGTTGACTTGTGCTGCATGGTTCTGCCTTTCTCCACCAATATGATGCAAGGGTGGTGGTCGCTACCGTGGTACGCTAGGAAACCCCATCTACACACTGTAGTGACTGAAGAAGAAACCAGCGCCAGATCAATAGCACTGTCCTCATAATCTGGATGGCTTGCTGTCCTGGTGACACAGCCACTATTGATACAAACCAGGTCAATGTTTTCAAGTGCAGTCTCGAGCTCCTCCCTCAGTGTGTTGGAAGAAATGTTTCCTCATGATCTACTTTTAGCGCTGAAATTGCCACAGAAAATAACAATTCTCTCGTAACCTAATATGTGACATGAGCACAGCCACTTCTGGGAATCCACACTCGCGTTACAGGCACAAACATTAACCAACACGAATGGTAGACCGGATTGGACTCTTACCGCTTGTATATGTATTTCGTCATTGTCCCAACTTGGCATGTATAGCTCTGACGCCACCATGCTGTCGCGAATGAGAATCGCCATTCCCTGATGTCGCCTGTTGTAGACGCATTTGAAACCGGCAATTTGAAGTAACTGATCACCCAGTCTCGTCTCCTAGAGCGCTACAATTTCGTTCCTGTATACCTGGTTTTCTAGAATAGAGCCTGGTTATTTTACGCTGGCACTGTTCCAATATAGAAAACGGGTATTCCTGAGACCCAGACGGGCACACTTAAGTCTAAAACGTCTTGCTCCGCCTCGTATGCCTTACTGTTTACGGCCACCCCGTCGCCTTGTTAGGTTGGCTGCTCTCCGCACGGAGCACAAACGTTGTTCCGCTATATTTAAAAACCTATCACCACAGAAACACACACGCTGTGATAATTCACTCAAGGATTGCTTTGCTCAATTAACGAACTCCGTAGCATCGGCGCAGATCTTTAGAGGAAACTCCTGGTTTTACATCCTCGCACACAATTTACAAGCAAGAGATGAAAAATATCCATCGCCTACGTGAAAACGGAAACGGTCTCAAAATAACACAACCGTCCGCCGCCATCTTGACCAGAAGAGTGTGCTTATGTGTACCTATCAAACTTCTCTAACTGCAGAATGAGCATCAGTACCTTCACTTTATTATTATCTATTGCCTGACTGGGAATATTATAAAAATATTGCTCCTATAGGAGAACAGGCGCTGTCTATACTTTATATTTATCTAGTGTCTTACTTTATGATTAGCCTGATGCAGCGCCTTGGGAGCATAAGGAGCCGTTCAATTGACATTAACTTCTTAAGGGAGGGGTTAATGAACGGGATCTTAGATAACGCACCAACTTCAATATGGGGAAAGGAAACATGTATCGCCAAAGACTCTTCTACAGGGTGATTATAAACCGTAGAGAGGGAGAATGTTGTGATTAAAATGACGGGCTTTCTTCTGGTGCGAATGTTACACATCTCAAGCAGAACACTGAGCAGATGAGTGTTCTAAGACAACCAAGACGACGGACTGTCGTTTAAAATCCCAACAGTCATGATACATTAACAATACGCATGTTTGGACCGAAGACAATGATGAGTGAAGAGTGTAGGAAATAGTGGTTTCATGCATGAAAGGGTTCCGGATGTCAAGAGTCTGCATTGATTACCTGGGAATATAGGAGCCGAGACGATGTTCTTTCAAGACAGTACTTTTCACTTGAGCCTTCTGTTAGATGTTCTTCTAGCCTGCTCAAGTCTGCTAGCCAAGCGAAAAAGGATAATGTACTGCATGTATATTGATGAGATTTTTTTCTGATGGTATGCCTGCTTAGGTCCATTGCATGTGCAACTGTGAGTAGAGCAGGTCACTTTCACTAGGTTGTCTATTTTAGGGTCTCCCTTTTTGTGGTTGACGACTGAAGAAAGTTATGATTTTCTAAACATGGCGGATCACTCCAATGAAGCCAGTCAAGTAATATTTTACCATTGATTGAACTATACAGCTTGTGGAAGCGACATTCTAGATCCGACCTTTTGAGAACAATCCGCATCACGCAGCCAGCACGCAGCATGGCAGCCTTAGCCAGATATACAGTACCCCACCAGAGACATGTTGTCATTAGTGATCATGAACTGTGCTATAATTAAAGACACTTCATCGACTAATGTCTATGTTCTAGGATGCAATCCGGAGGAGGACGCCAAATCCAATCAAGTGATTCGACAGCTGACTTCAGACTTGCGTACTTCGATGGCACATTATCCTTGTTGAGATATTCCTCTCCATTCAGCAGGAATAATGTGCACTATTACGATTTCCGTAGAGTGGTGTTCTTCATGTGTAGATGTTCTATTCCTTTAACTATTAGTTAGTTAGTTAGTCTTTCCTCTTGAGCCTAAGGCGGCTCATAGGGCAGAGGTCATGTCTCTCCATGCTCGGCGGTTCGCTACTACCTGTTGTAGATCTTGGATATTTACTTGGCCATTGAATGAGCCTTCTCTAATGATGGTTCTACGCAGGGTCTCTCTTGGTCTTCCCCGTTTTCTTTTCCCTACTGGTGACCATATGAGGGCTTGGTAGGGGAGTCTTGACTTGTCCATTCTGAGTACATGGCCGATGTAGTTCCAACGGCGTTTTCTTATGAAATTGGATACTGTATCTTGCTTAGTCTCTTGTCTTATTTGCGAATTGGTTCTGAAGTCTGTCCAGTGGATGTTTAGAAGTCTTCTAAGACATTTGTTCTCAAAATTGTCTAATTTTTTTATCTAAAGCTACCGTTGATTTCCAACTTTCACATCCATAAGTTAACACTGGAATCACACAAGAGGTGAAGATTTTAAGTTTTGTGTGTTTGCTGAGTGTCTTTGACTTCCAGATGTTTGACAGTTTATTGAAGGCACTAGATGCCAGTGCGATTCTAGATGATATTTCTGGTGTTGAGTCCCCTGTAGATGTCATTTTGCTTCCTAGGTATGTAAAGCTGTTGACTTTTTCAAGAACGTAGCTGTTCAGTTTGATGCCATCTGAACTGTTGGTAAGATCAATAGTCTTTGTTTTTGTGGTGTTAATTTGGAGACCAATTTAGCCCTGAAACATTTTGGAGGTGGTTTATTTTCTCTTGGGCATCCGGGTGTGTTGAACTCAAAAGCACTATGTCGTCGGCAACTACTATTATTTTACTATATTATTATATATATTTTTATTTTATTATATTATTTTATTATATTTAATTATTTTATTATATTTTATTATATTATTATACTATTTAACTATTACCTGACCGATATTACATATGTGCATTTCTTTTTTGTTTTTGGTTTGAAGTTGCAAGTGTGTTGTTCCTGGACTTCTATAGAACTATAAATATATGTGTGTTAATGTTTAGAGGTGATTGTGTGAACACATAGATCCCGAAACTATGGTGTTGGCAGAATATTCCTCCTTGTCTCAGCCAGTGATTATCCATATAATCAACTGTAGCATTTAGGGAACTAGCCCATTACTTCTTGTTACGAGTGGCACCTTGCAGTCTTGACAGACCAAAGTATCTTCTTGTTACATACATCCTTTATCTTGTGTTGACAGTTATAAACCCTGGCGCTAGATATATTTATTCAATAAGCCCCATGACCCCTATGACATGGAAGGAGTAAAAGACTGGACAGACCCTGGAGATCAGGTCAATGTTTAACCTTGGAAATCTGGCCCTAGGGGATGGAACACATGACCATGGGGCCGGCAGGTGAGCGTCTAGCTACTACGCCCCCGTGGCTCCCTGGTGCAAAATGGGAGTCGTCTGAACATGAATAATACATAGCTTTGGTAGCTGCTAATTTTCTAACCGCATGATGTGGTCTCGATAAATGTCTTGTCATCAAAGTTATTATACTTGTACAAGCATACATGATACGTTGGCATTGTGGAATCACGAGTGTATAAATATATGTAGACACAGTGTCCATAATAGGTGTCTGGTGCTGTCAAGCTTATAACAGAGTGCAAAATGAAAGATACAATATGAAAGAGACGCTGGATGAGTGAATAAACCACACTCAGATACAGGCTGGCGTTTCCACCGAAGTCTTTATCAACGGCACAACAAGGACAACAACGTTACAATATCCGTCGTTCTTCAAAGTTACAGTGTTTGTGTGTGTGTGTGTGTGTGTGTGTGTGTGTGTGTGTGTGTGTGTGTGTGTGTGTGTGTGTGTGTAGCGTCTGTGTGTGCGCGCGTCTCTGTGTATTTTTGTGTTAGTTTCTGTGTGTCTGTCTGTGTGTATGTGTGTCTGTTTGTGCGTGCGAGTGTCTGTGTATGTGTGTATGTGTGTGTGATTGTGTTGTAAAGAATGTAGCCTGTCATTGTTTTCCATCTTGACAGTGACCATACAGGTCTCTATACTCTATAAAGTGATCTTTTGTCTACCGTGGTAAAACTGCAGAAAATAATCACAAGCTATCTATATGCTGCTCTCCTTCTTCATCAACCACCTGATCACATCACTTCGCATTAGCCTGGTTGAGGAGATACAGATGCCCTCTACCTTGCCAAAGTCTGCCCTTTAGGCTAGAGGAGGCAAAGAGGTGCCTTACTTCATCTTTGATAGGGAATACCCGTTTCTGGCCAGCCTGGTCTTATCCTGTTCTTGGCTTCCTCTTCTTCTTTGAGCTCACTCGCTTTGAACTCTAGCATAATCCATAATCGTGCTACTACTTCTAGTTCACTGGACTGAATTTCGCATGTCGGTTATCGTTCCCTATAAACAGTGCCGCTGGCCATCAGATGAACAAACTACGATTTCCGTCACTGTGTTTCACTAAACCTAAGCCACAGACGCGGGTAGCCACAGTAACTTACCAGATGTTGCTGCTTGCGAAAACGTCACGTGCAAACATATATTCATATATAAAGAAAAGAATTATCAAATCAGTCAGAAGGCCACCAAAACCTGCTCTAGACGACTACCACGTTATGGACAGACCAAAACAAGTCATTATTCTGCGCCTCAGAACAGGACACAATAGATTAAACTGTTAGAAACAGTCGATCAGCAGAAAATTGATAATGTGCTGAATGAGCAGAGTGACTCAGAAACAGAATTAGAGTGTCAGAATGACACGGAATTGTCATATTTAGATTAAACTTTGTTTTAATAAAATACTCTTGAATATTAAAATTAATAAATTGTGTTGTTTTACATGTCTCTTTGTACATGTAGTACTATTTAGTAGACACTAACCCTAAACTTTCATAAATTTCATAATTTTATTTGAACTGTATTCCATATTAATATTATCATGGGAATCCCATGGGATGGGATGAGATGGGACAGGCATAAATTACCATGGGATGAGATGGGACTGAAAAATGTGTCCCATTGATAAGCCTGCTGATAACCCAGTTTCTTGCCTCGGAATTTAAGCGTATTGACTGTAAATCCACTGCCAATTCTCCACCCGTATCCTTTCAGCGCTACAAAAGGGAGAAAGAACATGGTCGAGATGCATTAATAACAAAACCCATAAAATAAATAAAAGAAAACAAAAGGGGGAGGAGCAAGGATGGTGTTTCCATTTTTCCCATCCCTCGTCTCTTACTGTGGAGTTTTGTCCATCTCCGAATGTGAGTGATGTATCCACTCAATGTGCACACCTATTCGGGACTGAAACTTCCTGAGAAGTTAGACACATCCTAACCATCCAAACATCCTGATAATACACCTGTCATAACATGACAAGGATTTCTGAGACACAGGCCTCATGTCAGGAATTCCTCATCTATTTTCCATTGCTACAAACAGCATTAGGTAAGTATCAATAACAAATGGCAAATGGCCAACGACCAGACCCGCCATCCTCCTCTTCTTGTTGTACAGACGTACACAAGGGCTTCTTTCATCATCATCATCATCATCATCATCATCATCATCATCATCATCATCATCATCATCATCATCATCATCATCATCATCATCATCATCATCATCACCACCATCACCATCACCACCATCACCACCATCATCATCACCATCATCATCATCACCATCATGGCCATCATCATCATCACCATCATCATCATCATCATCATCATCATCATCATCATCATCATCATCACCATCATCATCATCATCATCATCATCATCATCATCATCATCATCATCATCATCATCATCATCACCATCACCATCACCATCACCGTCACCATCAACATCAACATCACCATCACCACCACCATCACCACCGCCGCCGCCACCACCACCACCACCACCACCGCCACCACCACCACCGCCACCCCACCACCACCACCACCACCATTACCACCATCATCACCATCATCATCATCATCATCATCATCATCATCATCATCATCATCATTATCATCATCATCAGCATCAGCATCAGCATCATCATCATTATCATCATCATTATCATCATCATCATCATCATCATCATCATCATCATCATCATCATCTTCTTCATCATCATCATCATCATCATCATCATCATCATCATCATCATCATCATCATGTGCCTGTCTCCACTGGGGTAAAATTCGAGTGTCTACTCCAGCAGTGAAAGTATCAATCACTAACAGAATATATAAAACACTCATAGCAGAGAAAACATGTGAATCTTTCAATAATAATAATGAGAAGCCATTCATGGGATATTCCTCGCACTCATCTAATTAGTGCACAATAACCGATGGTCATCTTCCCACCTGACTATTAGAAGCTGGGGGCTTAGTGAACGCTGTTCTACCACCCACCAAATTCTGTGAGCCTAAGAAGTGCCCTGACTTCAAGAATAACTTATGTAAAAAGGCTAGCATTAAGAATGGTATGGCAAATTCCTGAACATAAATTATTCGCCCAGGCACCGACAAAAGTGATGCAATGCACACGGAAAATGCACGCCCTGCGAGACCCTTGAATATTTGGTGCGTTTTCCTTTCTTCTCACTTGATATCATAACTGACATTTCCTTCATTCCCATAACATCATGAATGAAAAAGATTACAAGACAATCACACCTCTATTTATTCACAACGATGTAAACAAAGGATTGACTGCAAAGTGCATGAGACGTCAATCCACGGCCCAGCAGGAACATTTCCTCTGCATCAAAAGACTGTTTATGTTACACTCAGATAGTAATATTTCTCCAGCATAAGGAAAAAAGGTACAATATATGCGCTCAGAGAAAACACGTTATAACACAGAAACAATTTGCAGTTTACATGTATTTTATAAGATGTATTCACAAAGCATATAAGAAAGTTTACTCATCGCAAAATGAGATTGCAAGCATTAGGAGAACTGGTTGGACAACCGTGTCGGTCCTGCAGACTGCGAAACACAGGCCAACTTTTCAATGAAACGCTAATCTCACAGTTTTAACAATCCACATCAACAATGCTACTTGTTGCATCAAAGACGCTTTCATAACATATAATATAATACATTTATATGCTTACCCTAGGCGCAGAGAGGCAAATGGGTGACACAAATACTTTCCCTAAATCAGGAAAGGACCCGTTTAACTTGAAAAATACATGACAAGTGACGGGACTCGCCTTTGCAAAGCTAAGCTTCTTCTTTTCTTTTCTTTTTTTTTTTGGGGGGGGGGGGGGGGGGGGGCGGGGACTCAACTAATCGTTGGGCTGAAATTGAAACAAAACTCGTTTCACTTATTTCTCCTTTCCTAATTTTGTATCGTCGGCTTGCTCCTGTCCTTATATGGTAGCATCTGTGGCATCAATTCATGGAAGCACTGCTGGATGATAACAAATACATCATAGATGGATTGAATTTTATGCAACCGAGAGCATTCATCAACCTACTGGAATCGTCTGACACAGATTAATGTCTGGGCAGATCGAGGACATAAATCCACATGCACCCACTGGGATATTTTGCTCCAGCTATTCAGAAGAATTGTAGGCCCTAAACATTAAAGCATTGGCACAAACAATACAACTTGTCTATGGCAACAGTTTATATTCCACAGTGATGAATTTTCAGCGGTGACAAACTGGCACTGAAATTTGAAAAAAGAAAATTTCTCAACGCATTGAATACCAACAGAACAGTAATATTGCGGTGGAAACTGGCACATTGTCGCATAAAAAGAAACGTGAGAACAAACACGTTGTCAATATGATGGGACAACAAACGAATATATGAATCAGTCTATAACCTTCAATGAAAAGAGGACCAACATTTTTGCCGTTAAGAAGGAAGCCCATTACAGAGACATTCACTACTATATTCGTCCTGCAAAACAGATAACCATGTTCCGTCTCTGAACATTAAACAGCAGAGTAGACATTCTTTCCAGAAAACTCAAAACGGTCCTGTCACCCATGTGCACGTGTGAACAAACTACACAGAAAGCTGAACAGATCTTTAAAAATGTACACATGATGACTAAATTGCGGTGTCATCGCTGGTCACTCCATACGCACATTAACGCACAGCTGTTTGGAAGCTTTCACGAAGGACATATAAAAAGCAAAATGTATCCTAGTAACATGATTCCTTGTGTACACTTTATTAACCAGCAGCTGAAGAAACAAGAAGGAAATGAGAAAAAACAAATTAAGTAAGAAATGCATTCCTTCTACTTTCCTGTCCATTTTCATTTCAATTCCACAATATTTACCCCATGCCTTTGTAAATCCTCTGTCTTTACTAATATTACACTTTGCACCCACTCCCATACGAATCTGGACACGCCTTGTGCCGTCACACGAACTGAGTCAATTCACTAAATATTCTCCAAAACATCAAAGAAATGTCACCGCTTGCCATGATTCCATGAGTTGCCATTAGGTCTATCAAAGACATATTCTTTGGGTGGGAGGAAATATAATACGGCAGGAAAATTTTCAAAAAGATACAACAGATAGTTTTAAAAAAAGAAATTGACCATGAATGAGGGCAATCATTTATGAATGGACTATAGTGCAGCTAGTAGAGAAGCATAAACAAATCGGGTTTTTTATTTCAAAGAGTTGGGTGTGAACGGTTGTCTGTTTCGTGCTGTGTATGGCTGAGAAACATCTAAGGTCAGATTTGAAGGTTGTCTATGTTGTGTGAAGTACCTTGGGTTTAAGGTGTGTAAACGTAAACTTTCGTGAGTAACGGAAGAAGCATAATGAAACTACTCACAGATGGAAGGGTATTTGAAAGTAGCGAATTGCAAAATTAGTCAGACTGCTTAGGGGTAAAGAGAGAGATTGCTTCGGAGAATGCTTGGTGGGAGAGGCGAAGGACTGCTTGGGAGAGACAGATATATACCTAGGGAGAGACTGCTTCCGGAGCGGAAGACTCTAGAGACTACTTTGAGACTGCTTTGGGAGAGAGAAGAGAAAGAGCATACAGAAAGAGATTGACTCGGTCATTCATATAGTCACTCATTCAGAGAGAGAATTCATGAATCATTGCCATTCAAATAGTCACTCAATTACGCATTGATTGATAGACAGATATTCTTCTTTTGCCAGCGTGGTTGGTATGCCACAATATGGAATGGCATGATTTCAGTTTTTAGTACATTTAATAATTGATGACGCTAAGTTATATCTGAAACCCGCATTTCTGCTGTTTGGAGAAATTTGCATCAGGCGAAACTACAAAATCCACTGATCACACTGACTAGTTGACCTCACCATCAGAAATATTCGGTAATTTTCTATAACCACACATCTTGTCGTCTGCCTTAATTGCTCATATTTCTAAGTATTAATCTGCTATACGCTTATTTACATGCAACTCCAGAACATTAAATGAAGCCGTATTAAAGCACAATTCATTAATACGTGTTCATATTATTTATTTATATTATTTATTCCTACAATCTCAAATAAATGTTGTATTCAGCTATGTTGTGCCCACTACATAATCATTATTTCAAACCTGTATCATTGTGAACGTAATTAAATTAATCATTGACAACTTACGGTTAATTGCACCAAGGGCTGCCAACAAATGAACTATTTGCAGATGGCGGAACTACTGCAGCTTTCTTTGCCGTAATGCAGATGGGTCGACAACAAACTAGGACTGGTATATCTCGTTTGTTTTGGTTTCCCAAGCTCAACTCTTCCAAACTACAACGCCTCGTGGTTTAAATACCCTTAGGATAGTAGGTGGCTTATTCAACTTGCTTATTGTAGAATATTCTGGCTTTGGCATGTGCTTTTGAAACTTGATATTTGTGTGAGACTCACGTTCCGTTGTGTTTCGCACGTACTCATTTGGTTTTTGTTTTATTTATTCCGGCCAAATATAATACAGGTTGTTGACATCATATACTCTTGAACTCAATTGCGCATTTGTTACTAGTGGTTCGACCTGACCTGAAGGCACTGACCTGTTTATTTGGAGAACTGTGGAGCACACTGACCTAGGTACGTTAATTCCTCGTACTCAGTCCCCACTGTTACATTTGTAACTCCGTTCATGTTATCCCCACATATAGCCTCTACGTCTCTTCTCCTGTGCTGTTATGTCTGTTTCTGTTTCTTGTGCTCTGTGGGTTCAGAACAAAAGCATTGCCACTAATACTATACCCGTATAGTCAGTCACATTGCCACTTATATTATACCTGTATAGTCAGTCACATTGCGCATAATATTAGAATAGCGAATCGAACTGAACTCACTACATTATATAGGAATTCTGGACTATGAAAAGGCCGTTGACAAAATTGTGAGAGAATGCCTTTGGACATTAATGAGACATTATGGGATCTTGCTGTTGATACCGTTATAGATTTCTTTTCCCCCGCATATCCTATTTCCAGGACATTGCTGTAAACACTAGCATGTTACCGCTGTTGTTGATGTCTTAGCAAGATTACGCTTAGCAGTTTGTCATTGCTATCTGAGCGACTGGCTCACATACCATAGTAACCAACACGACGCGATCCGCTGACGAATCTCGCGCAGCTACGTTACCCTACGTGGATGTACGGGATTACGGAGAAATTCAATAAGTACTTCGCCAGGGAGAGCGGATGTTATAGATTAAATGTTGCTAATTTCTATATTCTCCAAAAATATGTTAGATTAAAGGTAAAAGTCGATCCCAGAGTCGTAATTGGTATACAAACATTACTGTCTCTGCAAACATTGAACCACGACAATTATATTACAAGTGATAATTAAGAGATAATACACATTTATAGCCAAGCCAAAACAAAACAAAACTCTCATGAGAAGTGTTTCCGCCAGGAACGTGTTCTATCAGCTGTAATAGCTGGCTTGTCGGTCTGTAAGTGTTACATGCAGTGTATAAGACGGACCTTGACTGCAACAGGATATTACAATATATCATGAAACGACCGGGTGTTGTTTGATAATGTGGAGAAACAATAAGAATGAACACATGTAAATTACAATCCTATGTTACTCGTATTTGTCCTGGTTCTTATTATAGTATTGTATTATTTTGATCTGTTTTATCCACGTTGTTGATTATGTTTGCCTGGTATGGGGTCCCAGTCAAGTATGTAAGCGTGATTGTTTTTATTGTGTCTCGGCACTGTCTAAAAGTATGTTTATGTTTCATTATGTATTAAATATAGCATGATTGTTTACTGACCAATCATTATCATTTACTTTCTAACCTAACCTAATATGGCAATGCCGTCTAAACCAGTATTGGTTTCAAATCTTTTTAATCAGGCCACATGGTATTTGTTATTACATGTGACAGTCCCAAGCCCGTGAAAACTGAGAGGGAAGAGATATAATCAAGTCTGGTAGAATTTATCTACACCGGCACACAAAATACAAGGTTTATACTGTGAAGATAAAAAGTATATACCTATTTAAGAGTGAAGCGAGAGCCTTATTTCACCAATAATTAATCACGGGAATATTGTACTATGGAGAATATTCTGAGATGAAATGCTGTGACTCATATTAGGATGTTTGTTTTAATATATATGCATGTGACAAGAAGATCCGTGATCAAAAACTGTGAATTTAGAAAGCAAATGTATATAGTGTAAGCAGAGCCGATTCTTCGAAGTGAACGTCTGGAAATGTGGAAGTGCATGATTTTTTGTACACTGCATGAGGCGTCGACGGTTGAGAAAGTAATTGCAAACTTTTTTTTTAAATTCGCATATCCTTTTACAGGACATTGCTGTCAAGAGCAGCATCTTTCAGCTGTCTGTTGATTTCTTGGCAAGATTACGCTCAGTAGTTTGCCATTGCTTTCTGAGCGGCCGGCTCAGTTATCCCGCAAGTCACTAGCGGGGGACGAACCGCTCCCAGTTCTCGCCCGCTACGAGACTCTGCGTGATAAACGGGATTACGGAGAAAGTGGTGTAACCCCTCGACCAGAGAGACCGGCAATTGCAAACTGCTGAATGCAAAATTGCTTTTAAGAATACAGAGAAACAAATAGCTATTTGTATAGATTCGAAGGTGGTTATTTCAAAACTGAATATGAGAAACAGTGAAGATCTATCAGACTATATTATAGCAATACATTATTATACCAAAATCCAAAAGGGTTGTAACATAATGGATTCCTTCACATTGCAACATACCTTGAAATGAATAGGCCGAAAGACTGGCAAAGTAAGGTGGATGAGCACCCGACTCACCGAAAGATGATGTATGCTACCAACTCCAACGAAGAGAACCAGTAACAATCTTTAGATTCCTCACAGGACACGACAGGCTAAACTAACACATGTGTTATGTGCTATGAGATAGGATTCTTGTAATTGTGGAATTTGTAACATGACAACTAAACATAACGTTAAGGACAGTCTACATACATATGTAGAATAGAGAAAATATTAGCATGCAAAATCAATAGGTTGTATGCTCAGTACACCCGCGTTCAAGATCCCATCGCATTTGGAAATCACAAATAGCAGGCCAATGCCGGCTCCCTGGCCGAGGAGTTATCAGCTTTCTCCGTAACCGCGAATACTCTCGTGGTTGACGTGAGCGCACGAGAATTGGAAGCGGTTCGAGTCTCGCCAGTGACTTATGAGAGGTGAAGCCCGTCGCTCAGAATAGTCGTGGCGTGCTGATGAGCGTAATCTAGCCTAGGAATCAACATACAGCTGAAAGATGCTGATGTTGACCGCAATATCCTGAAACACGATGGAAACGCGGAAAAAAAAGAATAGCAGGCCAATAGTACACTCACCTGGCAATATTGTTAAAAGGGAAACCATACCGACAGATAGATAGAACCCGTTGCCTTATATGAAACCTATCTAGAGGAAGTAAATCTTATAGAAATCGATGACGGAGTTGGACACTGACCTCTGAGGGAGAGTGTGTGTGGGAAGGAGGGGGGGGGGGGGGTAACATGGTCTAATGCACTGCCCTGGAAAGAGGACTCAAATTAAATCAGCAAATTATTAAATATTTCACAGGACATGGAAGATACTAAATCATTTCTTAACCCATCCTCTAAAACGAGTGTCTATTCTTATAGTTCCGTCGCTTCTCTCATGGACTTCCCCTGCTCCTCATCCTCTCCAACCTTTCCTTCGTGGTGACGTATTCCAGCGTTTTCTTTCTCATAATCTGCATAAAGAATGTGGCCTGTCGTCCTCTGTTGCGAGTAAGAAGTTCTCTTTGTCAGTTAACTTCTTTCTCAAGATATATTAAAACCTCCTTATCTCCGTCACTGGTGCGCTCATAAATCTTATACCAATCCACATCTCTGCAAACCCTACATAATTCGTCCCGTGTCCATCCCAAGTGTGCATCGAAATATTATTTGGATGGCTGCAGGCATGAAACTTACTTATTCCAGGCAATAAAGGTGGTGACGAAAAATATCATTACATGACCCTATAGATGCCACGTAATTGAAATGAGAATAATTAAAACCCTTTAACGAGAAACTATTTTAGGGCAAGTCTTGCTCCAGTAGCAGCGGTACGTCAATCTCCATTAGCATATATCATAATTATTGCAGTTAAAATAAATGTAAAAAAGACTGTGTGGTTGATGACCCTGCTCGGGTCGTCGATGTAGAATGCAGTCAGCTGAGTGAGTTAGTATATCCGAGAGTGTGACATAGCGGTAGTAACAAAAACAAAAGGGTGAAGTAACTAAATAATATATGTCAGGTATAGGAAACAGGTAGGAAATTAGTTGATCCTAGACAATACTGCCACGAACATTTGGAGGAAAATTGATACATAGTGTTGAAGATCGCGATACATAGATAACCATAACTCTGTACACCAAATTGAAGGACTGATTGGATTTTGCAGCTAAAAATGTCCATTGCAGTGGAGAAGTCAATTCCCGCCTAACCCTTACCGTCGACTTTTGCGACATATATGGTAGATGACGGCATGATATTATTCTTTGCTTTACTAAAGGGTCTCGGTAGCACACGGGCGCGGTCGTTCTTAGTCGTCACTTACAGTAGGCATGGCAGTTTACAGTGTCACTATTCTTTGCGACCCCCTAGGCTCACGGTAGTTTACAGTGTCACTATTCTTTGCGACCCCCTAGGCTCACGGTAGTTTACAGTGTCACTATTCTTTGCGTTCCCCCCCCCCCCCAGGCTCACGGTAGTTTACAGTGTCACTATTCTTTGTGTCCCCCTAGGCTCACGGTAGTTTACAGTGCTACTATTCTTTGTGTCCCCCTAGGCTCACGGTAGTTTACAGTGTTACTATTCTTTGTGTCCCCTCAGGCTCACGGTAGTTTACAGTGTCACTATTCTTTGTGTCCCCCTAGGCTCACGGTAGTTTACAGTGTTACTATTCTTTGTGTCTCCCTAGGCTCACTGTAGTTTACAGTGTCACTATTCTTTGTGTCCCCCTAGGCTCACGGTAGTTTACAGTGTCACTATTCTTTGTGTCACCCTAGGCTCACGGTAGTTTACAGTGTTACTATTCTTTGTGTCCCCCTAGGCTCACGGTAGTTTACAGTGTCACTATTCTTTGTGTCCCCTCAGGCTCACGGTAGTTTACAGTGTCACTATTCTTTGTGTCCCCCTAGGCTCACGGTAGTTTACAGTGTTACTATTCTTTGTGTCCCCCTAGGCTCACGGTAGTTTACAGTGTTACTATTCTTTGTGTCCCCCTAGGCTCACGGTAGTTTACAGTGTTACTATTCTTTGTGTCCCCCTAGGCTCACGGTAGTTTACAGTGTCACTATTCTTTGTGTCCCCCTAGGCTCACGGTAGTTTACAGTGTCACTATTCTTTGTGTCACCCTAGGCTCACGGTAGTTTACAGTGTTACTATTCTTTGTGTCCCCCTAGGCTCACGGTAGTTTACAGTGTCACTATTCTTTGTGTCCCCTCAGGCTCACGGTAGTTTACAGTGTCACTATTCTTTGTGTCCCCCTAGGCTCACGGTAGTTTACAGTGTTACTATTCTTTGTGTCCCCCTAGGCTCACGGTAGTTTACAGTGTTACTATTCTTTGTGTCCCCCTAGGCTCACGGTAGTTTACAGAGTCACTATTCTTTGTGTCACCCTAGGCTCACGGTAGTTTACAGTGTCACTATTCTTTGTGTCACCCTAGGCTCACGGTAGTTTACAGTGTTACTATTCTTTGTGTCCCCCTAGGCTCACGGTAGTTTACAGTGTCACTATTCTTTGTGTCCCCTCAGGCTCACGGTAGTTTACAGTGTCACTATTCTTTGTGTCCCCCTAGGCTCACGGTAGTTTACAGTGTTACTATTCTTTGTGTCCCCCTAGGCTCACGGTAGTTTACAGTGTTACTATTCTTTGCGTCCCCCCCCCAGGCTCACGGTAGTTTACAGTGTTACTATTCTTTGTGTCCCCCTAGGCTCACGGTAGTTTACAGTGTCACTATTCTTTGTGTTCCCCTAGACTCACGGTAGTTTACAGTGTCACTATTCTTTGTGTCCCCCTAGGCTCACGGTAGTTTACAGTGTTACTATTCTTTGTGTCCCCTAGGCTCACGGTAGCTTACAGTGTCACTATTCTTTGTGTCCCCTCAGGCTCACGGTAGTTTACAGTGTCACTATTCTTTGTGTCCCCCCCCCCCCCAGGCTCACGGTAGTTTACAGTGTTACTATTCTTTGCGTTCCCCCCCCCCCAGGCTCACGGTAGTTTACAGTGTTACTATTCTTTGCGTTCCCCCCTCCCCAGGCTCACGGTAGTATACAGTGTCACTATTCTTTGTGTCCCCCTAGGCTCATGGTAGTTTACAGTGTCACTATTCTTTGTGTCCCCTCAGGCTCACGGTAGTTTACACTGTCACTATTCTTTGTGTCCCCTCAGGCTCACGGTAGTTTACAGTGTCACTATTCTTTGTGTCCCCCTAGGCTCACGGTAGTTTACAGTGTTACTATTCTTTGCGTCCCCCCCCCCCCAGGCTCACGGTAGTTTACAGTGTTACTATTCTTTGTGTCCCCCTAGGCTCACGGTAGTTTACAGTGTTACTATTCTTTGTGTCCCCCTAGGCTCACGGTAGTTTACAGTGTTACTATTCTTTGCGTTCCCCCCCCCCCCCAGGCTCACGGTAGTTTACAGTGTTACTATTCTTTGCGTCCCCCTAGGCTCACGGTAGTTTACAGTGTTACTATTCTTTGTGTTCCCCTAGGCTCACGGTAGTTTACAGTGTTACTATTCTTTGTGTTCCCCTAGGCTCACGGTAGTTTACAGTGTCACTATTCTTTGTGTCCCCCTAGGCTCACGATAGTTTACAGTGTTACTATTCTTTGCGTCCCCCTAGGCTCACGGTAGTTTACAGTGCTACTATTCTTTGTGTCCCCTCAGGTTCATGGTAGTTTACTGTGTTACTATTCTTTGTGTCCCCTCAGGCTCACGGTAGTATACAGTGCTACTATTCTTTGTGTCCCCTCAGGCTCACGGTAGTTTACAGTGTTATTATTCTTTGTGTCTCCTCAGGTTCATGGTAGTTTACAGTGTTACTATTCTTTGTGTCCCCTCAGGTTCATGGTAGTTTACAGTGTTACTATTCTTTGTGTCCCCTCAGGCTCACGGTAGTTTACGGTGCTACTATTCTTTGTGTCCCCTCAGGCTCACGGTAGTTTACAGTGCTACTATTCTTTGTGTCCCCTCAGGCTCACGGTAGTTTACAGTGCTACTATTCTTTGTGTCCCCTCAGGCTCCCGGTAGTTTACAGTGCTACTATTCTTTGTGTCCCCTCAGGCTCCCGGTAGTTTACAGTGTTACTATTCTTTGTGTCCCCTCAGGTTCACGGTAGTTTACAGTGTCATTATTCTTTGTGTCCCCTCAGGTTCATGGTAGTTTTTAGTGTTACTATTCTTTGTGTCCCCTCAGGCTCACGGTAGTTTACGGTGTTACTATTCTGTGTATTCCCTCAGGCTCAAGGTAGTTTACGGTGCTACTATTCTTTGTGTCCCCTCAGGCTCACGGTAGTTTACAGTGTTACTATTCTTTGCGTCCCCCTAGGCTCACGGTAGTTTACAGTGTTACTATTCTTTGTGTTCCCCTAGGCTCACGGTAGTTTACAGCGTTACTATTCTTTGTGGTCCCCTAGGCACTCGGTAGTTTACAGCGTTACTATTCTTTGCGTCCCCCTAGGCTCACGGTAGTTTACAGTGTTATTATTCTTTGTGTCCCCTCAGGTTCATGGTAGTTTACAGTGTTACTATTCTTTATATCCCCTCAGGCTCACGGAAGTTTACAGTGTTACTATTCTTTGTGTCCCCTCAGGCTCACGGTAGTTTACGGTGCTACTATTCTGTGTGTTCCCTCAGGCTCACGGTAGTTTACAGTACTACTATTCTTTGTGTCTCCTCAGGTTCATGGTAGTTTACTGTGTTACTATTCTTTGTTTCCCCTCAGGCTCACGGTTGTTTACAGTGCTACTATTCTTTGTGTCCTTTCAGGCTCACGGTAGTTTACAGTGTTATTATTCTGTGTGTCCCCTCAGGTTCATGGTAGTTTACAGTGTTACTATTCTTTGTGTCCCCTCAGGTTCATGGTAGTTTACAGTGTTACTATTCTTTGTGTCCCCTCAGGCTCACGGTAGTTTACAGTGCTACTATTCTTTGTGTCCCCTCAGGCTCACGGCAGTTTACAGTGCTACTATTCTTTGTGTCCCCTCAGGCTCCTGGTAGTTTACAGTGCTACTATTCTTTGTGTCCCCTCAGTCTCCCGGTAGTTTACAGTGTTACTATTCTTTGTGTCCCCTCAGGTTCACGGTAGTTTACTGTGTCATTATTCTTTGTGTCCCCTCAGGTTCATGGTAGTTTACAGTGTTACTATTCTTTGTGTCCCCTCAGGCTCACGGTAGTTTACGGTGCTACTATTCTGTGTATTCCCTCAGGCTCACGGTAGTTTACGGTGCTACTATTCTGTGTGTTCCCTCAGGCTCACGGTAGTTTACGGTGCTACTATTCTTTGTGTCCCCTCAGGCTCACGGTAGTTTACAGTGTTACTATTCTTTGTGTCCCCTCAGGCTCACGGTAGTGTACCGTGGTACTACTCTTCGCTTCCGCTTAGGGTCCCGGTAACACATTGAGGCATGCATGGCGCATTGCATAGATTGTCTGAAATGGTATGACAGAGCATCGCCAATGTGGAGCACATGGAGAGAACAAGCAAATCAATCAATCAATCATGTGCCATGCCGGAAAGCGCGGGCGGTCATGACTCGCCATTTCACTCGATCACCGGAGTCGTGGATCAGCTCAGTGTTCCTGTCTCGTCCATGCCATGTGGCCAAGCCATACAGGTATTTTCCTCTCGGTCTTCCTCGTGGTCTGTTCCTCTCGATCTTGCCAATTGTCAATAAGTTCTCCAATCCATTTCTTCTCATAACATGTCCCAAACATTTTGACTGTCTTCGTCTAATTTCTCTAATCAGTCTACGATTTTCATTTGTCTCCTGTAGTACTTGGTCATTGCTTTTTCTGTCTGTCCATGGTATTCTTTGCATTTTCCTCAGAAACCACATTTCTGCAGCCATCAGATGTTTTTCAGCTTGACTGCACATTGTCCAAGTTTCACATCCATACAAAAGAACAGGCTCTATGTATCCCCTCAACACTCTTTTTCTCGTTTCAATTGACATCTTTTTATTGGTCAGAATGTCTTTCATCTTGCTAAAGGCTACTTTTGCCATGGCGATTCTTGTTCTAATCTCTTCAAGGCATCTCCCATCAGATGTTATGACTGTTCCGAGATAATTGTATCGATTCACTTGTTGCAGAATATTCCCATTTACTTGTATATTACATTGTGGTACTTCGTTCTTCCTAGTGACGACCATAACCTGTGTCTTCTTACAATTTAATTCCAACCCCAGCTGCTCACTGTGTACAACAACCGCGTCTACTAATTGTTGCAGATCCTGTGCATTGTCTGCAATCAATACTGTATCATCTGCATATCTAATGTTATTGATGTTTCTTCCACCAATGCTGATTCCATTTATATCTTCTACATTTCTGAAAATATTTTCACTATATAGGGAAAAAAGATCTGGAGACATTACACATCCCTGCTTAACACCTCTCTTAATATGTTGATATTGTCCCACTTCATTATCAATCCTTATGGCAGCTTGTTGTTTCCAATATATGTTTTTTATAAGTCTAATGTCTTTCCCATCAATTTGTAGATCTGCAAGCATATCCACCATGTTGACATGTCTAACTCTATCAAAAGCCTTTGTGTAGTCAATAAAGCAAAGATGTATATCCTTGTTTACTTCTATAGCACGTTCAATAACTGTTCGCAGCATATACACAGCATTTACTGTACCCTTTCCTTCTACAAACCCACATTGTTCTTCCCCTATTTCAGGTTGTATTTTCTTCCTCACTCTTTGCATGATAATTCGTAACAAAATCTTTGTGATGTGACTCATTATACTAATTGTTCTATGTTGATCACATTCCAAGGTTCCTGATTTCTTTGGGATTGCAATAAATACAGAATTACATAATTCAGAAGGTATATCTCCAGTATCATATAATGTGTTCAGCAGTCTGGTGACTTGCTCTAATCCAAATTCTTCTAAAGCTTCAATCATTTCTGTTGTGATGTTATCTGCACCGGGGGACTTGCCAGCTTTCATATGCTTAAGAACATTTTGAACCTCCATCTTTAAAATTACTGGTCCTTCATTATTGAATCTAATATCATACTGTTCCTCTCTGTTATCATTATACAGGTTTTTCACATAATCTGTCCATACATGTAGAATCTGATCTTTTCTATTATGATTTTGCCATCTTTAGTTTTTAGACAGCCTGTTGATGTACTTGTTCTTTTATTAGTAAGTTCCTGAATTCTTTTGTGCACTAATTTGGTATTTTGACTGTTGTGTTGTCTTTCAATTTCTAAGCACTTTTCCTCAAGCCATAATTCTTTTGCCTTCCTACATAATATTCTGACTTGTCTGTGAATTTCTTCATATTTGGCTGGATTATTTTTGTTGAGTCTTCTTGTTTCCATTAGGTGTAAAATTTCTTCAGTCATCCATTTCTTACGACCCACCTTCTTTAATTTTGGAATAGTTGTTTCTGCAGCCAAACTGATTGAATTCTTTAACATTTCCCATTGATCATTCACATCCTGGAATAATATCTCTAGATCAGACAATACATCATATCTGTTCTGTACTTCTATGTTGAATTTGTTTTGTATTTCCTTGTCATTACTCAATGTACACAAATAATATTTAGTGTTTCCTGTTATATATTTGACTTTCTTCAGCTTTATCCTCAATGTTCCTGTAAGTAGTCTGTGGTCACTATAACAATCAGCACTGGGAACTGTTTTTGCTACTGTTAGTGCGTTTCTACATCTTCTGCTAATCAGAATGTAGTCAATCTGGTTTCTGATCCTGCTATCAGGACTCCTCCATGTCCATAATCTTCTTGGGTGTTGCTTAAACCAGGTGTTTCCTACAATCATTTCCTTTTCTTTTGCCCACTCTACGAGTCTGTATCCTCTTTCATTCCTCTCACCTAAACCATAGTTTACTATTGTGTATCTATCACCTTGATTTGCTACTTTTGCGTTGAAGTCTCCTATTATGATGTTTATTTCTGAATTTTTACATTTCTTTAAGGCAGACTCTATGTCATTATAAAATTCCTCTACACTATCTTCACTGGACTCTCCTGTTGGGGCATATACTTGAATAACATTTATGCTAAAAGGTATGTCACTCAATTTAACTAGTAGAACTCTGTCCGACACGGCCCAATATCCTTGAACAGACGGTGATGTTTTCCGGTCCAAAATTATTGCCACTCCCCTTTGTCGATTTCACCTCCAGAATAAATAATCTTATACTCTTCATCTATCTTGATGCCAGCTCCTGTTCATCTCGTTTCGCACATCCCTGATATATTAATTTTTTCTCTTTGTATTTCTTGCTTTATGTTCTCTAATTTTCCGTCGTCGTTTAACGTCCTAACGTTCCACGTTGCTAATTTTAATGTCTCTGTCCTTGTCTTGCGATGATCAGTCTTTCAGCGAATCATAATATACTAGGCACTTTCAAAGAGGTAGTTTGCCGTTGCTTTCCTCTATGGCAGTGACCATACTGGTCGGGTGACCGCAACCATTGTCTCTCGAAAGAGATCCTCTGCTTGCCGTCTCGAAACTCGAGACCATAACCAACAAATATCTGTCGGCTGCCCTAAAAATTTCATCCACCACCTGCCTTCCGTGGCTTCTTTTGAACACTTCCAATAAACGAACACAAAATAACATCACATAATCCACAGGAAAAACACTATCCACACGAATTCCATAGGAAATCCCCAGGAAATCCACAGAAAAACACTGAACAGCGTCTCCCCGAAGAACAACGAGTCATCTCGTCGCCATTGTACCGGAACTAGCAAATACATTGAACCAAAAGATAAAGAAAAGACACAATGGCTGGGTTGGGCATGCACTGATAAAACGTGTGTAGTGTTATTACTGGACAAGATTTAGAATCCACACGTCTATAGTAAAAGGAAGACATAAAAACACACATAATATAGGTCGGTGAAGAATGGACGAGGCTGCACTGGATACCTAAAGATAGGTGCCCTTGGTGTGAGTTGACTGAGAGATTATATCCCAATGAGGGATATAATACAGAAGACGAACAGACAAGACACGTCATCATGACGTGGATTAGATCATTAATCCTCACGATTGATAACAGAAAGAAGGAAGAAAGAAGAAGGTAAGAAGCAAAAAGAAAGGATGAAGAAAGAAGAAGGAAATCGAAAGAAGAAGGAAAGGTGAAATTAAGAAAACAGAAATTATAAGGAAAGAATAAAAAGGAAAGAAGCTGGAAGAAGGAGAGTTAAAAGAAAGAAAAGAGAATAGAAAAGGAGAAACGAAATATAAAAGGCAGAAGAAAGAAGGCAGAAATTACAAGGGATGGAGAAAGAATAAAAAGACGAAAGAAAGAAAGAAAGAAAGAATGAAAGATAGAAAGAAAGAAAGACGAACAAATAAATGAGGGCGAAAGAAGAAAAGAAGAAAGCATTACGAACGAAGGAACAAGAAGGAAAGAAGACAAAAGGCGAGAGAAGAAAGAATGAAAGAAGAACAAAGGTACGAAAGAATGAAAAACAATAATAATCACAAACGAAGAAGATGTGAACAGAGAAGAAGAAATGACCAAAGAAATAAGAATGCTGAAAGAAGAAGTGAGGATTTCCCTGCGTGGTTTCCAGGCATCAGGATGTAACCTCACACATTGAATGGAAGTTTAAAGTAAACTTCCCAGCCGATGTATGTTGTGACTGTCTGGGCAATCAGCCTTCGTTTTTACAGTTGATCGTTCACTCTAACCAGACAACAGTCTCGACCCTTTCAGTGGAAATGTCAGATACCATTAGCACGTCACACTGTTGCACTGTGTACTAGACACTCGGGTCTGTCATTTACAGTCCTAATTACGTGGCGTACTTATAATGCTGTAAAATAAGCACGATGTTAGCAAAATTAAATTACCCAATGGAAAAGATTGTTGTTAGAATAAACACATGTACCGACGTTTACAACTGGCTTACCGAAATAATAATCATTTGTGGTAGTGGTCTATGGTGAAGTAACATTTAACACGTTTACTCTATGAAAGATAGGGGTTGGTTACTGAGGTTAATTACTGCTTACCACAGAAACCAACGTGTCCAGGAGGGGCAATAATCAATTGAGTAAATGAAAAAAGTGAGTAGTGAGATGCGAGTCTGAATGCGAGCGGGAGTCGTTTAATGTTAATACTCTGAGAATGTGGGAACAGTTTGTTACGTGAGAAAGGGTACGATACTTTGGCTGTGAGTTTTACTTTGTTAAAGGATATTCACTACTGATCCAGAGATACACGTTTTCTGTGGTTATAACATTGTTATTGCCTTGACTGGTGCTACTGTGTTGAGTTGATGAATGAATTGAGCAGCCATATGTAGTTAGGTGAGAACATTCTCTTCAGTTATTGATTATTATGTATCAGAAGCTACAGTGTAGCAGTCGAGACATACCTGTAGGGATTTCGTCTCCCCCAGAACTCAAGAGTATGGATGCGAACTACCTGTAAAAGAGGGTTGATACGATTCAGTTAACAATCTGAGAGTCTGCACTAAAACTGTGTCAGAGGTAGCTGCCAACGTCACAGTTAGTAAGTTACTTGCATACACAACAGAAACCACCATGTCGGCAACATTGAACAGCCTTCATTCACGTGACAATCTGGATACCCTAGTGACTAGACACTCGCCTGCCGGCGTGGTGGTTACAGGTTCCATCCACATCGCGGCGGATTCGGCTTGTGAACAATGACCTGGGCTCCTGGGTCGATCCCTTCGTATGCCAAGGTGAGTGTAAAGGCAAATTTAATGTCATTTATGTTGCTATCTACACGTGGTAGAGGATAGAACACTCACCACGATGTGCCAATTTACCGGTGACCTACACCATACAGGGATAAGTTGACAACACTCCACTTGAGCGGTGTGAAGCTCAGGTATCCAGAAATATCGTGGGATGTATACTGACCACATCACAGGCCGGGTGCCCATGGGTTAAACACATACGGCTGTAGCACAGCGAAATAAATGTGCGGGTGTATATAAGGGTCAGTTACTTACTGTAGTAATGTAGTTTGATCATTATTGAATGTTTTATCTGAATCCAACTTGTCTTGAAGGGGATTAATACAACCGCATATTGATGTCTGTCCTTCTACAAGACAATGCAGTCAACCCCAACATGCATTGGCTGGTTGTGATTTACTAGGCAATGTTAGTTTTGTTGTTTGCCATTGTTGTCTGAACGGCCACAGGTCAGCATGGTGGAATGGATAAGAGCGCGCGCTCTTAAACATCCGGCATGCCAAAGCTGAGGCCACGTGTTCAACCCTTACACCGGACAGTTGAACAAAAATGTTGACCTGTCGTCCTTGACTTGTGGACGTTAATTACAAGTACCTCTGATGGCGGAGTGGATTCATTCGCCTGATGGCGAGGGACACTATTAACAGGTAAAAGCTAATCCACACGCAAAATCCAGTCCAGCACTACTGGAAATAGTGTGTATGGGATATGCTTGAGTTCATAGCGAGCGAGCGCCAAAAAAAAAAAAAAAAGAAATCTGAACGGCCGATGCTTTATACCAGGGGTGGGCAAACATTTTGTGCGGAGGGCCGCATTGACAAATGTAAAACTATTGGCGGACCGCATATATATATATATATATATATATATATATATATATATATATATATATATATATATATATATATATATATATATATATATATATATATATATATATATAATTTCTATTTTTACAAAAATAGATAACTAGAAAGACATTTTATAAAAAAAATGTTAAATCAATCATAACGGTACATGAAATTCTTTAAAATTCAACAAAATAACTTAAAAACAAAGTAAACATTGTTATTCCTAAATGACTTCTCGGGCCGCATAAAATCAGTTGGCGGGCCGCATGCGGCCCGCGGGCCGTAGTTTGCCCACCCCTGTTGTATACCATTGACATAATCTCAAAGCGATCTGCTTCCAAGTGGTTTGGCGCCCTCCACTCGGTGGAGTATGTTACCGTTGACATCTGTTCATGTTACCATATTGGAATATGTTACCGCTGACATTTGTATCGTCCTGAGCCACAGACAGTGGCAAACCGTACCAGAGAAAAACATATATGCATGAAGTTATGACATTTCATCACCATCATGTGCCCTCTCACCAGATGCAGGTGTTCATGTCTCTCCACATATCTCGGGCCCTGGTGCTCTGGATCAACTCTCACCATGCTATTCATCCTACCACTGTCCTTGTCCATCATTTCGGACGAGGATGTCCTACGATAGCAATAAACGTAGTTCTGTGACTCTGAACTATAGAAATCCATAAGATCTTGGGAACGTTACGTGATAGTTTCCCCTTGCCTTCCACTTCCACATGTGGGTGCCCTACGGGGATCTTCCTCCTGTTTGAACAGATTCAAGAATATCATGTACAGAAAAAAGAAAAAAAAAAACAATCACCAAGCCCTACAAAAAAACAATGAAAATCGTAAACTGATTAGAGAAATTATACGTAGGCAGTCAAAATATTTTGGTCACGCTATGAGAAGAAATAAATTGGAGAACTTGGTGACAGCTAACATGATTGAGGAGAAAAGAACAAGAGAAAGGCATAAAAGTAAATACCTGGGTGGCTTGACCATGTGACAAGAACACTGAGCTGATTCTCGACTCTTGTGATCGAGTGAGATTGTGCGGCATGACCGCACACGCTTACCGACATGGTACATGATAATTATGATGATGATGATGATGATGATGATGATGATGATGATGGCAGCAATGTTCAACTGTCAGCACAAGTAAGCCCTCCACTCCGCTCTAGTGTAGAGTTGTCAACTTATCACTGTGGGATGTAGGTCACCAGCATTTTGCCACATCGTGGTGGGTGTTCTATCCTCTACCTCGTGTAGATAGCAACATAAATGACATTACATTTGCCTTTACACTCACCTTGGCAAACGAAAGTTAAGTTATGAATGCCATCGCTAACGGGCACCCATTGTTGTATTGTTTAGTAGATCAAGAACCTTGTCGACACTGGGCTAGGCTTTGTGGACAGGCACATATCTAAATCCTGTAGAGGAAACATGATCATATCAGGTCGAACCCCAGCCAGCTCACATGTGTAGTGCTGAAAAATGGCCTGGCTACATAATGGTATGTCTGTCTGAAGATTGAACATTCCTGTAGCAGTCTTGTACACATTCCGCTTATCGCTGGATTTGGCAGTACAGGGAAAGGTCTGCAACACAGCGCCATGGAGATGGTAAGTTGCGACCGGTTGGAAGAACACTCTCTACACTGACTGACTTATACATCCCCTTTTCGTGGCTCTGGCTACCTACATATCAATGCATCGCCTTTAGAAGTTAAAGCTCAGTCTCCCACATTATTTGTTGGTTTAGGACGGGATAGAGTAAGGATAAAATGTATAAAGCCAGCACGCACAGTTCTGCCAATGCAGATATGCCTGGGTCAGAGACAATGGCACAGGACGGGCAAGTAAGACGTGGAATTAACAGCAACGCTCATGCCCAGCCCAAGGACTAAAACACTTAATGATACTGGTGACGATGTTCATGATGATAATGATGGCAATGATGATGAAGAGGATAATGGTTATGATTATAATTGTGATGATGCTGACTGATATACACATAGGCATTGCAGTAATCAAAACAAACATGTTTACATGATATCTGTTTGTGGGGGAGCTACTTTATTTGTAATATGCAATGCTTCCCTTAAAATGATATAACAATAGAACACTGTTTGTTTCTGTCTTATAGTTATATATAATACTTTACTTTCATTAGCCTCCTTCAGACAGTCGCTGTTAGTTATTCTGGCAGTCCAAGGTATTCGCAACACCCGTGCCAGATATCTCAGGACTCCAGGCATCCAACTGAAGAGTTAAACAGTCTTCCTCAATACACGGGAAAGGGACAGAGGAACACCAGGGGCAACATTTATAAAACAGACACGTATCTATCTATAAATACAGGTATTCTCATCATGTGCCTTGCTGGCAGGTGTGGGCGATCATGCTTCTCATCATGTGTCTTGCTGGCAGATGTGGGCGATCATCCTTCTCATCATGTGTCTTGCTGGCAGGTGTGGGCGGTCATTCTTCTCCACAAATTACAATCTCTGCTTGTATGGATCAGTTCATGTGTTGACTCCCTTCCGTGCCATCTCCCAAGATTTTCAGTAATTTCTTCACGCTGTCTTCCGCTATATCTTTTTAAAATTCTTTCCAGATGTCACAACATATTCCAGTATTTGCCTTCTCATAATGTGGCAAAAATATAATGTCTGCCTCTTTCTGGTGATTGTGATATGTTGTCTTTACGACTTAGTCTCTCTCAAAATGTCCAAATTGTTCATTTTGGCTGCCAAATTAATTTTCAGCATTCTTAAATTACATCATATCTTATATCCTAGGCTTCTACAGATGTTTTCGATTGTTTACCAATTGTCCAGGATCCATAGCCGTGTGATAAAACTAGTGTTTCGTAAGATGCAAGATATTTTTTTTTTCTAACTTCTAATGACAATGACCCATTGGATAAGATGTTCTTCATGTTATACAATGCAATGTTTGCTTATTTTATTCTATTCTTTCTTCTGCGATGCATCTTCCATCTGATGCTATCCATATGCCTAGATATCTAAATGTCTGCAATTGCCCACTAATAACGTCATTTACGTTTATTGTACATGTGGCACACTCTGTTTCTTTGATATCACCATGACTTCTATCCTACTATTATTCAAGCTAAGACCCATATCTTTCACTTTCTACAACCACTGTATCTACCATGTCTTTTAGTTCCTTCTAGAATGTCCCTATCTAGACGGTTTTCTCAGCATAATAGTAAGTTCAACTACCAGGATCCTTGGGATATAACAATTTTGTATTGAAGCATGATTATCATGGGAAGATACGGCACTAGTTTTACCTTGACTTCCGCCCAATACAGACATACATAGAAATACAGATGAAGGCCCTTTTCAGACGCCTAAAGAAAGTAAAAAGGAAGACAACTATTGACGATGATGGTGATATGAGGATATTTTTTTATTTTTTTTTAGCATATCCTTTTACAGGACTTAGCTGTCAACACCAGCATCTTTCAGCTGTATGTTGATCTCTTGGCAAGATTACGCTCAGTAGTTTGGATATGAGGATAGATGCAAGTATTTTAACACGACATTAAGCCAGTTTTTCTAGTCAGTTTCATGTTAAGTAGCTTGCCTTTGCTTTCTAAAAGGTTGACACTGGTGTTATTTATGAAAATCAGCGCAACGCTATCTGCTTCCAAATCGGATGGGCTGACTTCAAACACTGTCAAACTGTCATTTACTGCCAGTATAATACCTTGCGGTGTATGGCAGAAGGGTCTTTGATCCTGAGGAATTAAGTCCTCCTGGCTAATGCAGTCGCCGCCAACTGTGCAGGTTAGGATTTGATTTTGTATTTTGCCACCGAACACTGTTTGTCGGAATTGTTAAACTGTGTTCACTACCCCTAATCCACATATACGGACAGCGATGATGTACACCTAGATAATGGTGTAAACAGAACAACTAGTCTAAGATGTTATTTGTCTGTGCGCACATTTTTCTGACTGAATTATCTTAGCTTTATATCTGCATACAGGCAAGGATGTAATCCAGCAGCAATAATCATGGCTGTCATATTTTCCAGGTGGTGGACATAACGTCATCATTAGTTTGATGACAGGAGCACCACTGATGCTGGCTGGTCAAGACTAATTGTATCAAGAGAAATTAAATAACTGTGAATTGTACAGATTGATCAACACAACAGCTAAATGTGGCCTGACTATGTACAACAATGTGTATGTGATTGTTACTGGGGCGGCGTTCAGCTGTTCTGTGATAGCTCTCAGTGTGTTACTTATTGTGACAATTTGCAGGACTCCATCGCTACACAGCAATACAAACAGTTATATGTCATCGCTCGCGGTAACCCAAATGCTTGCAGCTTTATCCTTCCTGACGTATGCTCTAGTCTATAACGTACAGATAAGCCGGGATCTTAAAAATGATAACATTATGAATCTCTTCATACTTGGAATGTTATATTCGATACCTTTGTCAACAGCCGTCCATTTAGCTGTGATCGCTATCGACCGCTACATTTATATACTAAAACCGTTTTACTACATCACACATATGACCAGATCCCGAGTCTTTAAACTGATCTTGTTTATTTGGTCTCTAACACTTCTCTATTTAATTACACCAGTAATATTTTACAGAAGTGACACATTTCACACCAGTTGTGTTTTACAAAACCCTCCACTTGAGTATGCTGCTGTAACTATAGCAATTAGTTGTTTACTGTGTATTATTATCTGCGTGTGCTACTTTATAATTGCTCTTGTAGCATTTAGACACAAGAAAGCAAAGATCGCTCGAAGACAGCAGCAAAATCGATCATTCGATGTCAGTGCTGTTAGTAGCAATGTGGACGCTGCAATCAAAAGTGTGAAGTTTTTCGTCTCCATGTGTGGGACCTACTTTCTCTTTTATATTTGTCCTTCTATATTCGTAATAAGTGCGTGGTATGCTATGTCTAGCTTTGTATTTATAACAATTATGTTTGCTTTCAATCTTCATTCGGTGTTGAACTGTTGTATTTACCTCAACATGAGCACAGACTTTCGTGTCGGTGTCAAGACACAATGTACACGCTGTTTACTCATCTGTTGGAAACCAAGACAACGTGTTTAAGTCAATAAATTAATTTTAAAATATCATTAGGATTTGATGTTGATTGATCGCTCTACATTTTCCTTTATATGAAAGAATAACGGCTGATGATGTTCATGTGTCAAGGTCTCACATCCGAGGTTGCGACGCGTTGTCTGTACCAACGAAAGACAACATAACAACACGCAACCCTGAGTGATGTTAAACACTGCAGAGAGAATGCGGCGTCTTCGACGACGCCCGTATAAGCAGCCAAGCACAGCAATTGAGCGAAGCGTAAACGACCGCTGGTCAGCAGTACACCCCGTGAACCTTGCAGGGGTCATACCAGCTGACGTGAGCGCCGACTGGCGTGTAGCGTGTAGAACGCCAGGACTGGCAGACGGGTTTAGGTGTTTGAATGGACAGGTGGCATGAGTATGCGAGGAGTGGTTGAATCTGCATTGAGAGCTAGCCTGTACGACAGTGGGAGACTGGTTCGAACGCTTGAATAGTTTGACTTGTAAGTGAGATGTTTATTGCTTGCATGTATTATTATGTATTGTAGTGATATTGTTCATGCCGTAATGATTGCTATGGATTGTCATTGCGCGATGTTTGTGCGATAATAAATGCAGCGCGTAAATAAAGCTTGTGAATAATACTTTCGGATATTCACTTCGTGTGATTTGAAAGTTTGATATTGCTTCACACTTGCCAGAAAACGAGCTACTTATCTTGCTCTACGCAAGACTCTGACAAGTGCGAACGTGGTGGCTTTCGTCCGGGATCTGAACCAAATGCGAACTTGTAATATTTTTTTGTCCAAGTTTGAAGCGAATGTGAAAATGCCGATAGAAGTGCGCAAGTCATAAATTAAGGTAAAGTAACGATTAAATAGAGTTGATTTAATTAAATTATAAGTGTGAAGATATTATTTGAAGCCAACCGAGGCGTCTTCAGACTTATCGTCAAATTCAACCAATTTTGTACCTAAAATCCAAAATGGCGGCCGTGCCCTTGAATGTCATTGAGTAGGGTTAGGGTGAGCGTGAAAGTTGTTGATTGTGGTAACGACTAACAATAATACTTGACAGCATACAAAACTTTACAGACTTCAGTGACATTACACACACCATACATTTACAAACGTTCTAATTTCGTTTAGTTTAAAAAGTACAGGGTTTTTGTGTCAACTTTACCTGAGTCTGGTGAACTGCAAAAATGTTTTTGTGCGTCAACCCGAAAGACGTTCCAGTGTGATTTCGAGCACCACTGAACAGCACATTACCCACGGATTACTTGAGTATAAAATTTTTTTTTCATCTCTCTTTATACTTTCGTTAGTCTGGCTTTAGACATTAACTGTGCTAGAAATATTTGTAACTTACTAACATCATAAGTAGTTTTGTTTATATTCATTCCATCATACGTATTGTTCATCATGTCTTCTTTAAACGATTTCATTGAAATGGGTTTAAAAATGAATATGTCTGGTGAAGGATTGAGAACATGGAGTAAAAGTAAATATGCAAAATATCTGTTGAAACAAGAGCAAATTATTGAGCGGAATGAGAGAGCTGCCGAAAGGGCATTAAAGCTTCAGCAGGCACAATCAGAAGCTGCTCTAAAGGACTCCGAAGCTGCTCTAAAGCTTCAACAGGCACAAGCAGAAGCTGCTCTAAAGCAATCAGAAGCTGCTCTGAAAAGTAAAGAGGCAGACTGTCACAGACTCACATTTATAAATATTAGTCTAAGGGCTACAACTCCCGCCCAAGGGAAAGAAGTGAGTCACTCGAAGGCCAGAGTAATCTAGAGCCTTCTCGAAGGACTGGTCATTGAGTCCACTGTCCCGTGGACACTGATGTGGCCCGCCTATTGCGGGGTCCACGAGGAACTCGGACAGAGTTGCCACCCGTGTCGGATTGGGACACGTGTGGACCGTCAGAGGACAGACGGACCAGCAGCGAGGCAACAGGGCCTGCCTTAGAGGGACTCAATAGATTAATAGATTATACCCATGTGTATTTGGGATCTATAGACTATATGCTAGATAGTTTGCTAGGATGTTTGTGATAACTATGTATGATGATGTTAATCTCTGTGATATGTAACTCAGCGCGGGATTGTTAACCCACTGCGCCAAAGCACTGTATAGTGAACTACAATAAATGTTCGATATTGTATTGAACGGAGTTATTGTTGCCTGTGTGAACCCGAGCTCAGATACCTAGACATGAGCAAGACGATGACAGGCTTTTTGGGGGCTTATTCTCCGGTTTTGGCATAAGCTTTAACTTTACACGGCTATATATTGCCAAGTAAAACATCAAATTAATGATATCAAATTGATTTCTGTATAACAAATTGATTTCTGTACAACAAATTGATAATTGTACAAGTTTAACTTATTTGAAACTTATTTGCAGCTATCTAGCGATAAAATAGTAGTAATATGAATCCCTCTTCAATGAATCTCTCATTGATGTGAATAATTGAAACTATTTTTGACATGACTGTGACATTTTTTTGACTGTTACTAATGTTTTCTCATTCTACGAGCAGATTGTTCCGCGAATTGTGTGGTGTGTAACCTATGTAAACTATCCAACAGTGGCGAGAGTACAAGACAACATCCGCAAGTTCTGGGATTAAAAGCTAAGTTTCATATCATGCTCATTGCAACGCTAAGCGGTACTTCTCACCTTCCATCCATTTATCATTTTGCTTTGCATTGATTTGTGTGTATATTCATGACCTTGTAACCAACATAATCTTGCATTTAGATTGCCACGTGTAATAATTAAGGGAGATAACGAAATTTTCTACTCCCCAACATTTTTCTAAGGGATTTAACTTCATTAAAAATTACCTACAAGTAAAAAAACAAAATGTCGACCTTAGATAAATGCATTGAGCAAGGAATAAAATTAGGTTATAAAGAAGAGAAACTGTCAGAATGGGCACAGAAGACGCACGCAGAGAACATTGCCCGTGAAGAAAGAGCGATAGAACGAGAAGAAAAGAAGAGGCAAATTGAGGCAGAAGAAAAGAAGATGCAGATTGAGGCAGAAGAAAAGAAGATGCAGATGCAACTGCAGGCTCAAGAGAAACAGATGGAGCTTGAGGCGGCGGCCAAACTAGCCCAATTGAATGCCGATACACAAATAAAACTAAAGCAGATGGAGATTGATTCAACTGTAGAAATATCTGTGAATAAACAAAGAAGCAAAGAAGAGGAACATAAATATAACAAGTACAAAGGCCTCGTGAAGGCATTCTGCTCAGGAGATTCCATCAGTGCATACCTGGAAAATTTTGAATGTTTAATGTCCTACCATAAGATCATAAAATCAGATTGGGCATATATTTTAATGAGAAACCTAGCTCTTGAACCTTTAAACGTAATAGAGACAGTGCCACAGGAAATGCGAAAAGACTATGACTACTTAAAGCAACGCATTCTCCAACATTTTTCTTTAGATATTGCAGGTTACCAACAACAGTTTGCCAAATTATCCCCACAACCAAACCAAACCTTTATAGATTATGTCAGTACAGTCCAAGACGTGTGTACAAAGTGGATTAACTCGGCTAAAACTAACAACAGCCATGACAAACTTAAAGAGCTCATTATTATAGATAAGATAGTTAGCACAATCCCTACACCTTTTGCTAAGTTTTTAAAACAAATGGACTGTAAAAGTATCCAGGAAATCGAGTCCAAGGGGAATGCATTTTTCACAGCAAATAGAGACATTTTTCATCTAAACATAAGTCAAAACGATACAGCAGCAGCAGTAGTGAACACCAGATACTCGAAACAAACAGAAAGTAAATTTAAACCGCGCTCAAATGTCAGTAAACCAGTGAAATGCCAATATTGCAGTTTGAATCACGACCCATACGCGATGTGCGATAAATCGCCGAATTATCCTCACCACCTCAAAATGATGGTGGAGAAGCAGAAGAATAAACGCAATGCTTACCAGAGAGCGGTCAAATGTTTTTTTTTTGCAGTAGCTTCGGACACTATAGTCGCTTTTGTGAGGGCCGAAAGATATTAAAACAGGCCAATGCTGCACTAGTGGAAACGTCATCAGACGAAGAGATTGAATCACTGAATGATTGTGACAATCAAAACGAAAATGTAAGTGAACTAGGAAATGCTGTGCAAATTATTGACACCATTACAGACAGTAAGTGTAACACCTGTACTAAGTTCCAACTTGACACAACACTACTATGTGGCCACACTATCCCTATTTCAAATGAAACAGCCAACGCTGCCTTGTCATCTACAGGCAAGCTAGTTTTTTCAACAGGGTTTGTAAATAACAAAAAGTGCACATTAATTCGGGATTCCGGCGCAACGCTCTGTGGGATTAAGAAAACATTAATAGACACTAAAGACTACACAGACAAACATGTGACTTGTCGCACATTCTCAGGCACTATAGAGAAATATCCCCTTGCTCTTGTCGAAATTCGAACCCCGTTCATATCAGGACGAGTATTATGCGCTGTCCTTGAAAATCCTGTCGCTGATATTATACTTGGGAACCTGCCCAACATACAACCGTGCTCTGAAAAGGAAATCAGAGACTGGGAGCATAGAAACGGTATCCACCACCCAAACAGCGATGCTAAAGAGAAACACCATTCATGCTTGTCTCAATCTGCCAAAAGACCAAGGGAGACAACCACTGAAGTAATTCAGAAAGAATTCACGGAGGTGTACAATGCAGGGGCGGTCGAATCTGTGAGTGATACGACCAAATTAAAACCTCGAATTGAGGATGCTACCGATCTACCAAGTACCAAGCCTGTAGATGTGCAACAACACACACAACACACAAATGCAATAACACGACAGACAACCCATAAAACCAACACCGACCAACTGCAGGAGTCACTAGAAATTCTATCACCCAACACTACCAACACGAATTTTGGAGATGAACAGAAAGCAGATCCTACACTTTCACCATATTTTAAGTTAGTAGGACTTAAACCAAAATTAACCAAGAACGCATCGTGGACATTTAGGTTACAGAACAAAGTATTAACTAGATTTTACACAACAAATCAGACCACGATACAGCAAGTAGTGTTACCACAAGCACATAGAGAGAAAGTACTAAAGATAGCCCATGACTCACCTTTCGGAGGTCATATGGGGTACGAAAAAACTAGGGCTAGAGTCCTGACCCAGTTTTATTGGCCAAAATTTTGCCAAGACATTAAAACCTTTTGTAGATCATGTGATATATGTCAGAAACTGGTGAAAAAGGGGGAAAACCCTACGGCAGAAGTCCAACCAACTACAACTGCCTCGAGGCCATTCCAAATCGTGGCAGTTGACCTAGTAGGTCCGCTGAATCACATTTCAAGTAAAGGGAACATATATATTTTCACTCTTATTGATGTATGTACGAGATGGCCCGAAATGCTGCCATTAATATCTGTCTCCTCTAAGGATGTGACGGACATATTATTAAATATTTTCTCCCGTTTTGGCTTCCCGGAGAAAATAATTTCTGATAGAGGAACCCAGTTCATATCGAATGCCACCCAATCAGTAACTAAGTTACTAGGCATCAAGCAATGTTTCACCAGTCCCTATCGACCGGCCGCAAATGGTATCTGCGAGAAACTAAACGGGGACCTGAAACATATGCTATCTAAAGTGACAGCTGAAAATCCAGCCGATTGGGACATACTTCTCCCAACGGTGCTGTTCGCATATAGAGAAGTCCCGCAATCAACCACAGGGTTCTCTCCCTTCGAATTGATGTATGGAGCGAACCCAAGAGGACCTCTCACTATTTACAAAGATATCATATCACAACCTGTAAATATCCAACTACCCATTTCTACCTATGATTTAGTCACTGACACCAGAGACAAAATCATACGTTCCTGTATACTGGCCAGAACATCACTACAGGAGAAAGGTTTTAGATACAGGCAGTACGCCAACAGAGGTGCAAAAACCATTGTATTAAATCCAGGTCAGGATATTCTACTACTGCTACCTGACAAGAGAGATTTGCTATCAACCTCTTGGCAGGGACCTTTTAAAATTATTAGAAGAATTTCGGAAGTTGATTACGAAATTTCTTTGAATGGAAAGTTGAAAATCTTCCATGTAAATATGTTGAAACCATACTATGCTAGACAGGACACGGACACGAGTGAGCAGACGCAGCTAAATGATGACATAAACGAAACGACAATTACCCAACTGAATGACACCTCGACAAATGAAGCATCGTTAACGACACACTCTTACGACGACAAAGACGACAAAGACATATGGACATTACCGACAATCTGTGATATCGACAACGACGACCAATTTGACGACATATTGACAACGATTGATCTCGACGACGACGACAATGACATCGAGGACAATTTACAAACTGTAGCATCTGTGATAAATCAGACAGACGTAGACAATACTGAAATCCCAGTACCGATTATGACTGACGACGGGAGTATAAATGACATACACATCTCTGACACTTTGACACAACAAGAGCGACAAGACATTTTGACTCTCCTTGACGAGTATAGATCTATCTTTTCTAACAAACCTGGACGCACTGACAAGCTAACACATTCAATTGTGCTGACAGATCTAACACCGGTCAAATGTAGACCATATTCTATTCCTCTCCATTACAGAGCAAATTTAGACAAAGAAATTTTAGATTTAGAGAAAAATAGAATAATTCAAAAATCGATGTCTCAATATTCTTCACCGATTGTCCTGGTGAAAAAGAAGGACCAGACAATCCGTTTGTGCATCGACTATAGAATATTAAATACAAGAACTACAACGGATGCAGAGCCAATGAACAGTTGTGAAGATTTCATTTTAAATATGGCTCAATCATCCTTATTTTCTAAGACTGATTTAGCGAAAGGATATTGGCAAGTGCCACTACACCCTGCTTCTAGACATATAACAGCATTCGCAACACCCCTCGGTTTGTACGAATGGCTATATCTTCCATTTGGTCTCAAGAACGCGCCCGCCACATTTGTTAGATTAACTAGATTGCTATTACACGGAATTAAAGATGTACAATCTTATATTGATGATATATGCATCCATTCTTCTAATATGACTTCTCACCTACTTACACTCAAACAAGTCTTCAACCAAATCTCTCTTTTTGGACTTACTATCAAACCTTCCAAGGTTGAAATAGGCTATAAACAATTAGACTTCCTTGGCCATAGAATTTCTGAAGGCAAATTGTTGACAGATGATAAAATTGTGTCGAAGATTCTCAAATTAGAAGTGCCTACCACAAAGAAACAAATTAGAAGTTTACTAGGCCTTATTAACTATTATTCTAAATTTATACCAAATTGGGCAGAACTTACTTCAGTCTTTTCTGATATGTTAACTAAAGATCATCCATCAAAAATATGTAAAAGTACTCGCTTAGAGGATGCAATAAGCAGATTGAAACGTATTTTTTCTAATCCACCAGTCTTACGCTTACCAAACATAAATTTACCCTTTATTTTGACCACAGATTCGAGTGCTATCGCAATAGGAGGATGTGTAATGCAAGAAGTGAATGGAGTGAGACACCCAATTCTCTACGTAAGCCGGAAGCTAAAGAAGGCAGAGACCCGTTATTCTACGGTGGAATTGGAGGCATTAAGTCTATTATTTTGTGTATTAAGATTATCTAAGTTCCTATTAGGTAGCCACTTTGTAGTACTCACTGACAATTCGCCTTTGTTGGTTCTTAAGCAAGGTGCCCCGAAAAACCACCGGGTACAAAGATGGTGTCTTCTTCTTCAAGATTTCGACTTCGAAATCCGCCATATCAGAGGCAATGACAACATTATTGCCGACCTATTATCACGTCAAACGAATGCGCCAGTAGAATGACATTTAGCACATCGACCATTCGCCATACTAGAAACTGTGATACTTTTAGTCTGTGGCATATAACAGTGTAACTCTACACCTGCTAGAGAACTCCCAGTGAATAGTAATAACACCACAGTAAAGAAGTTACTTATGACACCCACGAACATATAACTTTAAGAGTCATACTTTATGAACGATACGTGAAGAGCTATACTATCAATTGCCCAAGCTCTAGAACGATCCGAGCGAGAGACATTAACAGTGTAATTATTTCAACCTGTGAATTCGCTCCAAAAATTGGAAGAACACTTTATACGCAACATTAAGAACATTCCATACTTGCTGTTGCTACGAGACTTTGCAAACAGCCGAAACAGAACTACGTCGACTACAACACTCAAGAGACAGCCATACTAACTTTAACATTCCATACTTGCTGTTGCTACGAGACTTTGCAAACAGCCGAAACAGAACTACATCGACTACAACACTCAAGAAACAGCCATACTAACTTTAACATTCATGGCATAACACGCTAACAACGGGAGGACAACGCGCACATGATCGTTGGATTTAGTTACTTAGTTAATTAATTAATTTAATATTAAATATGTATTATATTTGCATTGAATTTTGTATATAAAATGTGTTAACCTGTAATTTGTACATATTCTACCATAACATTACAGGTAATTCCATTAATAGGATAAATAACCTTCCTATGCAATTGTCTCTGTGTAAATTATAACCCATTTTTGACTCATCGTACAAAAAGTACGTATTTTCTTAAAGGGAAAAGATCGCCTATTCCATTTTTTCCAAGGGCAATAACACTTACCTCAACTTTAATTATATATTTTAACCAAATACTATTTGGAATGAAAGATGAGTAAATGACAGAGTGCAGGTGTCACCGCCTCACATTTAGAGATATTAATTAAAGGGCTGCAACTCCCGCCCAAGGGATAGAAGTGAGTCACTCGAGGCCAGAGTAATCTAGAGCCTTCTCGAAGGACTGGTCATTGAGTCCATGGTCCCGTGGACACTGATGTGGCCCGCCTATTGCGGGGTCCACGAGGAACTCGGACAGAGTTACCACCCGTGTCGGATTGGGACACGTGTGGACCGGCAGAGGACAGACGGACTTCAGAGAGACAACAGGGCCTGCCTTAGAGGGACTCAATAGATATCAATAGATATATAGACATAGGCTAGATAGTTTGCTAGAATGTTTATGATAACCATGTGTGACGATGTTAACTATCTGTGATATGTAACATAGCGCGGGATTGTTAACCCACTGCGCCAACGCACTGTATATTGAAATACAATAAATGTTCGATATCAGATTGAACGGAGTTATTGTTGCCTGTGTGAACCCGAGCTCAGATACCTAGACATGAGCAAGACGATGACAGGCTTTTTGGGGGCTTATTCTCCGGTTTTGGCATAAGATCTAATGTTACACAGCTATTTATTGCCAAGTAAAATCACTAAATTAATTATATCAAATTGATTTCTATATAACAAATTGATTTTTGTACAACAAATTGATAACTTTACAAGTTTAAAATAGTGGCAGCTATCTAGCAATGAAATAGTATTAATCTGAGTCCCTCAGCAGTATGTCTCTCATTATTGTGATTACTATGAACTATTTTTGACATGACTGACATTTTTTGACTGTTACTAATGTTTTCTCACTCTACGAGCAGATTGTTCCGCGAGTTGTGTGGTGTGTAACCGATGTAAACTATCCAACAGTGGCGAGAGTACAAGACAACATCCGCAAGTTCTGGGATTAAAAGCTAAGTTTCATATCATGCCCATTGCAACTCTAAGCGGTACTTCTCACCATCCATCAATGTATCATTTTGCTTTGCATTGATATGTTTGTATATTCATGACCTTGTAACCAACATAACCTTGCATTGGAATTTACACATATAATAATTAAGGGAGATAACTAAATTTTCTACTCCCCAACATTTTTCTAAGGGATTTAACTTCATTAAAATTATCTACAAGTAAAAAAACAAAATGTCTACCTTAGATAAATGCATTGAGCAAGGAATAAAATTAGGTTATAAAGAAGAGAAACTGTCAGAATGGGCACAGAAGACACACGCAGAGAACATTGCCCGTGAAGATAGAGCGATAGAACGAGAAGAAAAACAAAGGCAAGTGCAGGCAGAAGAAAAGATAAATGCAAATGCGAGGCAGAAGAAAGAAAATGCAATTGAGGCAGAAGAAAAGAAGATGCAGATGCAACTGCAGGCTCAGGAGAAACAGATGGAGCTTGAGGCGGCGGCCAAACTAGCCCAATTGAATGCCGATACACAAATAAAACTAAAACAGATGGAGATTGATTCCACTGTAGAAATATCTGTGAATAAACTAAGAAGCAAAGAGGAGGAACAAAAATATAACAAGTATAAAGGCCTCGTGAAGGCATTCTGCTCAGGAGATTCCATCAGTGCATACTTGGAAAATTTTGAGTGTCTAATGTCCTACCATAAGATCATAAAATCAGATTGGGCATTCATTTTAATGAGAAACTTAGCTCTGGAACCTTTAAAAGTAATAGAGACAGTACCACAGGAAATGCGAAAAGACTATGACTATTTAAAGCAACGCATTCTCCAACATTTTTCTTTAGATACTGCAGGTTACCAACAACAGTTTGCCAAATTATCTCCACAACCAAATCAAACCTTTATAGATTATGTCAGTACTGTACAAGATGTGTGCACAAAGTGGATTAACTCGGCTAAAACTAACAACAGCCATGACAAACTTAAAGAACTTATTATTATTGACAAGATAGTGAGTACCATCCCTACACCTTTTGCTAAGTTCTTAAAACAAATGGACTGTAAAAGTATTCAGGAAATCGAGTCCAAGGGAAATGCATTTTTTACAGCAAACAGAGACATTTTTCATCTAAACATTAGTCAAAACGATACAGCAGCAGCAGTAGTGAACACCAGATACTCGAAACCAACAGAAAGTAAGTTTAAACCACGCTCAAATGTCAGTAAACTAGTTAAATGCCAATATTGCAGTTTGAATCACGACCAATACGCGATGTGCGATAAATCGCCTAACTATCCTCACCACCTCAAAATGATGGTGGAGAAGCAGAAGACTAAGCGCAATGCTTACCAGAGAGCGGTCAAATGTTTTTTTTTGCAGTAGCTTTGGCCACTATAGTCGCTTCTGTGAGGGCCGAAAGTTATTGAAACAGGCCAATGCTGCACTAGTGGAAACGTCCTCTGACGAAGAGATTGAATCACTGAATGAGTGTGACAATCAAACCGAGAATGTAAGCGAGCTTGGAAATGCTGTACAAATTATTGACACCATTACAGACAGTAAGTGTAACACCTGTACGAAGTTCCAACTTGACACAACATTACTATGTGGCCACACTATCCCTATTTCAAATGAAACAGCCAACGCTGCCTTGTCATCTACAGGCAAGCTAGTTTTTTCAACAGGGTTTGTAAATAACAAAAAGTGCACATTAATTCGGGATTCCGGCGCAACGCTCTGTGGGATTAAGAAAACATTAATAGACACTAAAGACTACACAGACAAACATGTGACTTGTCGCACATTCTCAGGCACTATAGAGAAATACCCCCTTGCTCTTGTCGAAATTCGAACACCGTTCATATCAGGACAAGTATTGTGCGCTGTCCTTGAAAATCCAGTCGCTGATATTATACTTGGGAACCTGCCCAACATACAACCGTGCTCTGAAAAGGAAATCAGAGATTGGGAGCATAAAAACGGTATCCACCACCCAAACAGCGATTCTAAGGAGAAACACCATTCATGCTTGTCTCAATCTGCCAAAAGACCAAGGGAGACAACCACCGAAGTAATTCAGAAAGAATTCACCGAGGTGTACAATGCAGGGGCGGTCGAATCTGTCAGTGATACGACCAAATTAAAACCTCGAATTGAGGATGCTACCGATCTACCAAGTACCAAGCCTGTAGATGTGCAACAAAACACACAACACACAAATGCAATAACACGACAGACAACCCATAAAACCAACACCGACCAACTGCAGGAGTCACTAGAAATTATAGCACCAAACTCTACCAACACTAATTTTGGAAATGAACAGAAAGCAGATCCTACACTTTCACCATATTTTAAGTTAGTAGGACTTAAACCAAAATTAACTAAGAACGCATCATGGACTTTTAGGCTACTGAACAATGTATTAACTATTTTATGTATCTTACTACTGCTACCTGACAAACGAGATTTACTATCAACCTCTTGGCAGGGACCTTTTAAGATTATTAGAAGAATTTCGGAAGTTGATTACGAAATCTCTTTAAATGGAAAGTTGAAAATATTCCATGTAAATATGTTGAAACCATACTATGCTAGACAGGACATTGAGACAAGTGAGCAAACGCAACGAACTGATGACAGAAACGAAACGACAATTTCCCAACTGAATGACACCTTGACAAACGAAGCATCATTAACGACGCATTCTTATGACGACAAAGACGACGAAGACATATGGACTTTACCGACAATATGTGATAACGACAACGACGACCAAGTCGACGACATATTGACAACGATTGATCTGGACGACGACGACAATGACATGGAAGACAATTTACAAACAATAGCATCTGTGATAAATCAGACAGACGTAGACAATACTGAAATCCCAGTACCTATTATGACTGACGACGGGAGTATAAATGACATAGATATCTCTGACACTCTGACACAACAACAGCGACAAGACATTTTGACTCTCCTTGACGAGTATAAATCTATCTTTTCTAACAAACCTGGACGCACTGACAAAATAACACATTCAATTGTGCTGACAGATCTGACACCGGTCAAATGCAGACCATATTCTATTCCTCTCCATTACAGAGCAAATTTAGACAAAGAAATTTTAGATTTAGAGAAAAATGGAATAATTCAAAAATCGATGTCTCAATATTCTTCACCGATTGTCCTGGTGAAAAAGAAGGACCAGACAATCCGTTTGTGCATCGACTATAGGGTATTAAATACAAGAACCACAACGGATGCAGAGCCAATGAACAGTTGTGAAGATCTCATTTTAAATATGGCTCAATCATCCTTATTTTCTAAGACCGATTTAGCGAAAGGATATTGGCAAGTGCCACTACACCCTGATTCTAGACATATAACAGCATTCGCAACACCCCTCGGTTTGTACGAATGGCTATATCTTCCATTCGGTCTCAAGAACGCGCCAGCCACATTTGTTAGATTAACTAGATTGTTATTACACGGAATTAAAGATGTTTAATCCTATATTGGTGATATATGCATCCATTCTTCTAATATGACTTCTCACTTACTTACCCTCAAACAAGTCTTCAACCAAATCTCTCTTTTTGGACTTACTATCAAACCTTCCAAGGTTGAATTAGGCTATAGACAAATAGACTTCCTTGGTCATAGAATTTCTGAAGGCAAATTGTTGACAGATGATAAAATTGTTTCCAAGATTCTTAATCTAGAAGTGCCTACCACAAAGAAACAAATTAGAAGTTTACTAGGTCTTATTAACTATTATTCTAAATTTATCCCACATTGGGCAGAACTTACCTCAGTCTTTTCTGATATGTTAACTAAAGATCATCCATCAAAAATTTGTAAAAGTACCAGCTTAGACGATGCAATGTGTAGATTGAAACGTATTTTTTCTAATCCACCAGTCTTACGATTACCCAACATAAATTTACCCTTTATTTTGACCACAGATGCGAGTGCTATCGCAATAGGAGGATGTTTAATGCAAGAAGTGGATGGAGTGAGACACCCGATTCTCTACGTAAGCCGTAAACTAAAGAAGGCAGAGATCCGGTATGCTACAGTGGAATTGGAGGCTTTAAGCCTACTGTTTTGTGTATTGAGATTATCTAAGTTCCTCTTAGGTAGTCACTTTGTTGTGCTCACTGACAATTCGCCATTGTTGGTCCTTAACCAAGGATCACCGAAAAACCATCGTTTAAAAAGATGGTGTCTTCTTCTTCAAGATTTCGACTTCGAAATCCGCCATATCAGAGGCACGGACAACATTATTGCTGACCTATTATCACGGCAAACGAATGCGCCAGTAGAATGACATTTAGCACATCGACCATTCGCCATACTAGAAACTGTGATACTTTTAGTCTGTGGCATATAACAGTGTAACTCTACACCTGCTAGAGAACTCCCAGTGAATAGTAATAACACCTCATTAAATAAGTTACTTGTGACACCCACGAACATGAAACCTTAAGAGTCACACTTTATGAACTATACGTGAAGAGCTATACTATCAATTGCCCAAGCTCTAGAACGATCCGAGCGAGAGACATTAACAGTGCAATGATTTCAACCTGTGAATTCGCTCTGAAAATTAGAAGAACACTTTATACGCAACATTGAGAACATTCCATACTTGCTGTTGCTACGAGACTTTGCAAACAGCCGAAACAAAACTACTTCGACTACAACACTCAAGAGACAGCCATACTAACTTTAACATTCATGGCACTACACGCTAACAACAGGAGGACAACGCGCACATCATCGTTGGATTTAGTTACTTAATTAATTAATTACTTTAGTATTAAATATGTATTATATTTGCATTAATTTTGTATATAAAATGTGTTAACCTGTAATATGTACATATTCTACCATAACATTACAGGTAGTTCCATTAATAGGATAAATCACCGTCCTATACAATTGTCTCTGTGTAAATTATAACCCATTTTTGAGTCATCGTACAAAAAGTACGTATTTTCTTAAAGGGCAAATATCGCCTATTCCATTTGTTCTAAGGGCAATAACACTTACCTCAACTTTAAGTATATATTTTAACCAAATACTATGTGAATGAAAGGTGAGTGGATGACAGCGTGAATGAATTAAATGAGAGAACGATATACTGAGCGGACAAATTGTACGCAAAACGTATTTATTTTAATTTGTCTGCGTCTTTCATGTAAACTGCATGACTTGTCTAAATTGTTGATACATGTTTAGTAGTTAGTTTAATATACTTAGTTTAGGAGTTAGTTTAAGATACTTAGTTTAGTAGGTAGGATACATCTAAGCACCACTACTTGGAATGCCTGATCATGTATTGCACACAGTGGAGTAATTCATGATTGAGGTTATCCCAACTCGTGACGCTTGGAAATAAGCCACACATTCAGCACACACTTTACACAAAACTTAAAACTGAACACTATCAATTTAAAATGCAATCACTTTATTAGAAACAGCAACTTATTAGTCAACACACTAACAAGCCAACAGGGACACATGTAGTCTGAGGGGATAAAATAACAACGTAACTACATATTTAGCATTATACAACATACGAGAGTAAAAGTGTATTGAAATGCACACACAGATCAAGATTTGAAGGTGTACTTAATTAGCCAGGACTTCGGTCTTGTTAATCCTCTTTAATACAGAGGTTAATTGTCTTGGTATCAGTGGGGTACTATGAGAAGGACGGGTTGTAAAAACAACTACTAAACGTCACGTAACTTCGGTCAGATAAGCATTTTTAAGGACACAGGAGAGAGAGTGATCTCTTCACCAAATCAGAGAAGTGGTGTATGGGAGAATACATGAGTTTTGATGCCAGTATGTAGGTTACCAGGTTACTGTCCACCAAACTACAAACACCGACTTTATGTGATTCGGTGACAGAATTAGAACAGATCTAATTACCCTATAACAAACCATCATATCAGGGGAGAGGGGGGAATCCTGTCACCGCCTCACATTTATAGATATTAATTAAAGGGCTGCAACTCCCGCCCAAGGGATAGAAGTGAGTCACTCGAGGCCAGAGTAATCTAGAGCCTTCTCGAAGGACTGGTCATTGAGTCCATGGTCCCGTGGACACTGATGTGGCCCGCCTATTGCGGGGTCCACGAGGAACTCGGACAGAGTTACCACCCGTGTCGGATTGGGACACGTGTGGACCGGCAGAGGACAGACGGACTTCAGAGAGACAACAGGGCCTGCCTTAGAGGGACTCAATAGATATCAATAGATATATAGACATAGGCTAGATAGTTTGCTAGAATGTTTATGATAACCATGTGTGACGATGTTAACTATCTGTGGTATGTAACATAGCGCGGGATTGTTAAGCCACTGCGCCAACGCACTGTATATTGAAATACAATAAATGTTCGATATCAGATTGAACGGAGTTATTGTTGCCTGTGTGAACCCGAGCTCAGATACCTAGACATGAGCAAGATGATGACAGCATGGATTAAATGAGAGAACGATATACTGAGCGGACAAATCGTACGCAAAACGTATTTATTTTAATTTGTCTGCGTCTTTCATGTAAATTGTTTGACTTGTCTTAATTGTTGATACATGCTTATTAGTTAGGTTAATATTCTTAGTTTAGGAGTTAGGATATTACATCTAAGCACCACTGCTTGGAATGCCTGATCATGTATTTCACACATTGGAGTAATTCATGATTAAGGTTATCCCAACTCGTGACGCTTGGAAATAAGCCACACATTCAGCACACACTTTACACAAACTTTAAAACTCAACACTATCAATTTAAAATAAAGTCACTTTATTAGAAGCAGCAACTTATTAGTCAACACACTAACAAGTCAACAGGGACACATGTAGTCTGAGGGGATAAAATAACAACGTAACTACATATTTAGCATTATACAACATACGAGAGTAAAAATGTGTATTGAAATGCACACACAGATCAAGATTTGAAGGTGTACTTAATTAGCCAGGACTTCGGTCTTGTTAATCCTCTTTAATACAGAGGTTAATTGTCTTGGTATCAGTGGGGTACTATGAGAAGGACGGGTTGTAAACACAACTAGTAAACGTCACGTAACTTCGGTCAGATAAGCATTATTAAGGACACAGGAGAGAGAGTGATCTCTTCACTAAATCAGAGAAGTGGTGTATGGGAGAATACATGAGTTTTGATGCCAGTATGTAGGTTACCAGGTTACTGTCCACCAAACTACAAACACCGACTTTATATGATTCTGTGACAGAATTAGACAGATCTAATTACCTTATAACAACCCATCAAATCGGGGGAGAGGGGGGAATCCTGTCACAGACTCACATTTATAAATATTAGTCTAAGGGCTACAACTCCCGCCCAAGGGAAAGAAGTGAGTCACTCGAAGGCCAGAGTAATCTAGAGCCTTCTCGAAGGACTGGTCATTGAGTCCACTGTCCCGTGGACACTGATGTGGCCCGCCTATTGCGGGGTCCATGAGGAACTCGGACAGAGTTGCCACCCGTGTCGGTTTGGGACACGTGTGGACCGTCAGAGGACAGACGGACCAGCAGCGAGGCAACAGGGCCTGCCTTAGAGGGACTCAATAGATTAATAGATTATACCCATGTGTATTTGGGATCTATAGACTATATGCTAGATAGTTTGCTAGGATGTTTGTGATAACTATGTATGATGATGTTAATCTCTGTGATATGTAACTCAGCGCGGGATTGTTAACCCACTGCGCCAAAGCACTGTATAGTGAACTACAATAAATGTTCGATATAGTATTTAACGGAGTTATTGTTGCCTGTGTGAACCCGAGCTCAGATACCTAGACATGAGCAAGACGATGACACAGACTCAGAAGCTGCTTTAAAGCTTCAACAAGCACAATCAGAAGCTGCTCTAAAGCTTCAACAAGCACAATCAGAAGCTGCTCTGAAAAGTAAAGAGGCAGACTCAGAAGCTGCTTTAAAGCTTCAACAAGCACAATCAGAAGCTGCTCTAAAACAGTCAGAAGCTGCAGTGAGGCAAGCCGAGATCTTAGCCCAAAGTAAGAAAGAAGAGCAAGAAACACAAATAAAAATTGAACAACTTAAAGCTGAATCTTCTAAAGATAAAGTTAATAGAGAAACAGACAAAGATCAACCTCATAAGAAGTACCAAGGTCTGATCAGAAGTTACAACACAGGTAATTGCATAGCAGCATTCACCCAAAATTTCGAATTCGTTATGGATCATTACAAAATTCCAAAACCTGAATGGGGAATAGTATATGTAAGAAGTCTTTCTGGGGAACCTCTTAAAGTCATAGAGTCGATCCCAAATGACCTGAAAGAAGATTATCTGTACATTACATCTAAAATTATGTCACATTTTCTACTGGATGAATCAGGTTATAGAGAACAGTTTAGGAAGTTGTCTCCTAAACCAACACACACGTTCTCTGATTACATCTCAGAAATTCAGAATATCTTTTCTAAATGGCTGTCAGCAGCCAAAGTAAATGGAATTTATGACAAATTAGTTGATCTTATGTTGAGAGATAAGATTATCGCATCTCTCCCACCCCCCTTTTCGAAATTTTTGTTGGAATGTCAGTGTGAAAGTGTTCAACAGATTGAAAGTCGTGGCTCTGGTTATTTTGCAGCCAATAAGCAATGTTTCTCTAGTAGTCTGACCAGCACAGACTTTGTAGCAGCAGCTACATATGGCAAATATCAGGCAGGGTCAAATAACGAACAAAGACCTTATAAACAAGCTACAGGGAAATTGTATCAGTGCAAATATTGCCACTATGCACACAAGGAGAATGATATATGCGACAAACATCCTGCGTACACTGCTTACTTGCATAATTACATTTCTAAGCAAGATAAGGAAAAGAAGATCTATGAAAAAGTTACCAAATGTTATCTTTGTAAAGCTTATGGCCACTGGCGTAGGAATTGTAAAGGCAGGTCAATGACCAGAAAGGCTAATGCAGCCATGGTTGACAATTCTTCTTCAGAAGATGAAAGTGTACATGATCACCCAGTAAACTCAGCACATTCCATTGAGGTGTTCCATCAGGAAAAATGTACCATTTGTGATCAATTTCATGAAGATGGCGTGTTAACATGCGGCCATTCTATACCTGTCACCAGTGAGGAGGCCAATTCTATAGTAAACTCCAAAGGTAAACTAAACATCCACCAGGGGTATGTTAATGGTAGAGCTGCCACAGTTTTACGTGATAGCGGGAGTACTCTCATTGGTGTAAAGAGAGATTTTATTTTACCATCACAATATAGTGGTAAATATGTCACATGCAGGACATTCTCAGGGAACATAGAGAAATATCCACTTGCATGGGCATATATAACTACACCATTCCTTACAGGAAAGGTTAAATGCGCAGCATTAACCAATCCTTGCTGCGATATTATCATTGGAAACCTTCCTGAAGTGAATGACATATCACATGACAGCAGTACATCAACTGTCAGTTGTAATATTGATACTACCATTTCACCTTCATCACCAATCACCATTCATGATGTATTACCACATGTAAATGAATGTAAAAATACCAACCTGGCTACTCCAGAACATACATGTAATTGTGTGAATGTAACATCAATGTGTGATGAGAATGATCGTTGTAATGTAGTAAATGCAGTAACTAGATCTACTGCACAGATGCAAGATCGAATCGATCAGACAGAGGCTTTACAACGAGTAAGTCCAGTTGTAACATCTCCTGAGACAACTAGGGAGACGTTTATAACATCTCAGAAAGCCGATCGATCTTTGCAAAAGTATTTTACACGTGTAGGCCAAAAGCCAAGAGTAGCAAAGAATGCTCAATGGTACTTTGCTCTGAAGAACGGAATTCTATTACGGTACTACACCAAAGGTTCCAGCACTATAGAACAAACAGTGCTACCGTTAGAAAACCGCAAACAAGCATTGAATCCAGCTCATGACATACCCTTTGCAGGACACATGGCGTATGCTAAAACTAGAGCAAGGTTACTTACTCAATTTTGTTGGCCAAAGTTTTGCAACGATACCAAACAGTATTGCAGATCGTGTGACATCTGTCAAAAGCTTGTCAAAAAGGGTAAACACCCACAAGCTGAATTGCAAGTTACTGATTTGGCTAGTAGACCGTTTGAAAAGATCTCGGTCGATATAGTTGGTCCTCTGAACCATGTAACATCTAAAGGTAATAGGTACATTGTAACACTCATTGATCTATGTACTCGTTGGCCAGAAGCGATTCCAATGAAGAACATAACTTCCAAAGACATCATGGAAGTGTTCTTTCATATTTTTGCGAGGGTAGGAGTCCCTGATACCATCCGTTCAGATCGGGGTAGCCAGTTTATTTCCTCGGCTACAATAGCCTTTACCAAACTGTTGGGTGTTAAACAATGCTTCAACAGTACGTACCACCCACATTCGACCGGTATAGTGGAAAAGATTAATGGCGATATGAAACATATGCTCTCTAAGGTAACCCAAGAACATCCTGAAGATTGGGATACTTATCTGCCTGCAATTTTGTTTGCATATAGGGAAGTGCCCCATTCCAGCACTGGGTTCTCACCATTCGAAATGATATATGGTGCACAACCACGCGGCCCATTATCTTTGTATGAATCTATGTTGACTGAAAGTACAACTTTACCTATACCCATTTCACCATATGAACATGTAACATCATTGCGTGATAGAATTATGAAATCATGTATCTTAGCTAAAGAAGCTCTCCAAAAATCAGGAGCTATTTACCGACAATATGCTAACAGAGGAAATAGAACTATTACACTGACGCCAGGACAGGACGTTCTTCTTCTTTTGCCAAGTGATAGACATCTCCTAACTGACTCATGGCAAGGACCGTTAAAAGTACTACGACAAATTTCGACGGTAGATTACAAAATTGCAGTTAGGGACAAACATAACATTTTCCACATTAACATGCTCAAACCATATCACCACAGGCAAGACGACCAAGTAGAGACTGCAGCAAGCACCTCCATAGTGGACCAGACGGACGACAACGACACTGACGAGATACCGACACCAGTTCTTGACACGACGACCAACTTACAGGGCATTAAGGTAAATCCTAAACTGACGCAGACACAGACTGACAGTTGCAGACAACTGATACAAGAGTACAGGACGATCTTTTCTGACAGCCCAGGACAAACAGATTTAGTGCAACACCAAATCATCTTAACCGCTGACATACCTATTAAGTGTAGACCATATTCCATCCCTATACACTATAAAGAAAAACTTCATCAAGAAATCATTGATTTAGAAGCAAATCATATCATTCGACGTTCACAATCTCATTTCTGTTCACCAATAGTTTTAGTACGCAAAAAGGACAACACTATTAGACTTTGTGTGGACTATCGTAAACACAACAGCATTACACAGTTAGATTTAGAACCGATGAGCAACTGTGAAGACATCTTGACTGAACTATCTGACTCACGTTATTTTACTAAACTTGACATGCCAAAAGGCTACTGGCAGATAGCTGTACATCCTGATAGTATACATCTGACTGCATTTGCCACACCGTGGGGTTTATACGAATGGTGTAAACTACCTTTCGGATTAGTCAATGCACCAGCTACCTTCGTCAGAATGACAATAATTCTTTTGACATACATTGCCAACATCATTTGGTACATGGACGACATTTGCATACACACAAAGAACATGACAGAGCACATAACAGCACTACAGCAGACATTTGACAGGATTAGACATCATGGACTGACTGTAAAACCTTCCAAAGTTGATATAGCCTTTCAGGAAATTTCATTTTTGGGCTATAAGATCTCAAATGGCTTTATATCAACTGACGATAACATCATGTCCAGAATGTTGAAATTGTCGCTTCCGACAACTAAGAAACAGTTGCAAAGTGTGTTAGGTCTTTTAAACTATTATAGACAGTTTATTCCTCATTTTGCTGAATTGACCAAATGTTTCACTGATCTACTAACAAATAAACATCCCAACGTAATTGTAAACAGTGAATGTTTAAGGCCAGCATTTACGAAGATTCTTTCATATTTTTCTGAATCACCTATTCTGAAATTGCCAAATGTGAATATTACTTTTAGATTAAGATGTGATGCGAGCTCCGTAGCCATTGGAGGTGTGCTTCTCCAAGAACACAACCAAATCTTGTACCCAGTATACTACGTCTCTCGAAAACTGAACACCAGCGAACGAAATTACAGTACACCGGAACTCGAGGCTCTTGCCATGGTATTTTCGGTACGTAAACTTTCTTGATTTTTGTTAGGTAAACATTTCATTATTGAAACAGATAATAGTCCGCTGACAATTGTTACCAGAGGAACGCCAAGTAACAGCAAGGTGGCAAGATGGTCCCTTCTTCTGCAGGACTATAGCTACGAGATTAACCATATAAAGGGTTCACAAAACTGTCTTGCAAATCTTTTGTCGAGATGTCCATACAACGAACCTAATACCCAGTCAACACCAGAGCACAGTGCAGAGGGTGTATACAACTGCAACGTAGATAGTGCTCAGTACCACAACCAATTGTGACAATGTGTCAGTAACGCTGTCTACACCATTGTGATGGGGAGGATTGCATCTCCCAATGTATATAACTTATGTACATATTGCGATTCTTATTATTATCATGCGAATGAATGCGTGTATAATTGTGAGATATGTGAAAGAATGGAATCAGTATTATGTAAACTAATGTGTTGTATAACTGTGAGATATGAGAAAGAATGTAATTATTATTGTAAATACATAAATATTGTAACAACCAGACACTACAGAGAAGTGTCACTGGACAACACTACAGGATCCAATAATTTACCAAGCCACTACAACGTGAGGTAATCCTGAAGGTATCCAGACCGAGGTGTCCAAGACGTTTTAACAAGGTACGAAAGATGACTGCGACAGTACAATCCGAGCAGAAGGCGGAAGAGAAGCTCCAACAGCTGATAGTAACAACTACTACTCCGTTTATATAATATCCATCCAGAACGGACCAACGTTGTATGAATGACACCACAACACATGTAATAGTACAGCTGTATACTTCCGATATTTTTTGCATATTAAGTTAAAAGTTAACAGACTACGCTAAAAAGTCTATAAATGTATGACAAGTGTATTACAATGTGATTTAAAATATTTCCATATACGGAATTGTATATGTCGATTTTTATAAGATGTAATCTCAGCATCGTAACTTGATTGCTTCTTTACAAACGTGACGCTTTGTGCACATTTGTCAATAAGGATCAAATTATGACACTAAGAAATAAATTTGCAGTGGTAATTTATGTCTTGTAAACGACGATAAATTATTGTTCCTAAATTTTTTGGATAATAACCAGGGGACATTACTCTAAATTGTTGGTGATATGTAAATATGTATTGTAACCATTAACATGTGTGCTTGATAAATAACATGTCAATGTAACGTCGTTTAGACATGGACAGTATAGTGCCAAAACTGTTGACCTTCATTAGAAACTCTAAACAGAGGTCTGATGATGGAGCTATCTCAGAGGGAGATGCTCACGGCTTGACCTGATTATGTTAGTATTTTTGTTCTTGGTTGTGAGGTAGGGGCCAGTTTAGCCGATACCTACCGGACTAGCTGTGTCACAGCGAGGTAATGCCCAGTAAATAGATTGTACTTGACTGTTGTACTTCATAGTGCAACATAATTGGTGTATACATATTGTTTACTATTCACCTGTATATATTTATAATAACTGTTAAGGTATAATGTTCGACTTTGAAATGTTTAATAACACCTATATATATTGTACATGAAAGGAAATCCTTTCATGAAAAAGGGGTGTGGAGAGTGTCAAGGTCTCACATCCGAGGTTGCGACGCGTTGTCTGTACCAATGCCAGACAACATAACAACACGCAACCCTGAAGGATGTTAAACACTGCAGAGAGAATGCGGCGTCTTCGACGACGCCCGTATAAGCAGCCAAGCACAGCAATTGAGCGAAGCGTAAACGACCGCTGGTCAGCAGTACACCCCGTGAACCTTGCAGGGGTCATACCAGCTGACGTGAGCGCCGACTGGCGTGTAGCGTGTAGAACGCCAGGACTGGCAGACGGGTTTAGGTGTTTGAATGGACAGGTGGCATGAGTATGCGAGGAGTGGTTGAATCTGCATTGAGAGCTAGCCTGTACGACAGTGGGAGACTGGTTCGAACGCTTGAATAGTTTGACTTGTAAGTGAGATGTTTATTGCTTGTATGTATTATTATGTATTGTAGTGATATTGTTCATGCCGTAATGATTGCTATAGATTGTCATTGCGCGATGTTTGTGCGATAATAAATGCAGCGCGTAAATAAAGCTTGTGAATAATACTTTCGGATATTCATTTCGTGTGATTTGATAGTTTGATATTGCTTCACACTTGCCAGAAAACGAGCTACTTATCTTGCTCTACGCAAGACTCTGACACATGTCTTAGGCAATAACTCGTATTTTAACATTTCAAGTCGTAATAAAGGGGTTACTTAACATTTGCAAGCGAGGCATAACGGAATATATGTCAAAGAATGCGTTTGACGTTATATCTTGACTAATTCAATCATTCATTCATTCAGTAACATGTCCTTTGCAGAACCTCGCTTCCATAACAACCTTCCGGAAAACGTCTCGATCACAAGCAAGATGTCCCGAGTTAGATACACCCATCTGGAGATCATCCGCCACATCCTGCACCCATCTTCTCTTTGGCCTTCCTCTTCCTCTCTTCCCAGGCATATACGCTTCCATTATTGTTCTCTCTAAACTTTCATGGCGTTTCAAGTGACCAAAATATTTCAATTTTCTTTATTTTATCGTCTTTAATAGCCAACCCTCTTCAATATTCAGCTCTTGAAGTATGGGTGCATTTGTTCTTTACTTTACCCAAGATATTCTTAGAACCCGTCTACAACATTTTTATTCAAAGTCATTTATGCGCTGTTCAGCTTCTTGACTAATGGATCATATTTGTCTCTTTCTTAAATGTTGGAGACAATTTTCTACGTTCGGTATCCTCTCTCAGGCAACGAAAATAGGTTACTCTGCAGTCCATGGTAACCGCATTGTACGTATCAAACACCATTATCTCCTTTGCCACTAAGCGATGTGTAGACTCAATATGTGCCTGCCTAAAATCATGCACATTCTCTATAGAGTTATTTGATCAGTCCAGCCATTACCGATATATATTGTGTGTTAGAATGTCAGACAGCATTAATGAATAGTTAGTAGATCTCTGTCATTGAATGAGGCAGTAGCAAATCGTGGGAAAACACTATACGACTTGAAGCAATAGTCTGGAACAATACGGATTTATAGAGGGCAAGGGCACAAACAAAGGCATCACAGAGCGTGTTATTTTGTTTCTGTATTGGTTTATAAATATAAAAGTGGTAATTTACTTCCGCATTGCGATAGAATGGCCTCGGTTGTTGGGAATGAACACAAGCCCCGTAGTATAACTAGCACTCACGTGTATACTGACCCCAGGGGCTGGACAGGTAGTGTAACAAAGCAGGAACTCACAAGACTTGTTGATTTAATATAGACAAAGTTTAATTCATTCTGATGACAAGTCAGCCTCTTCTCAAATCAAAGGCTTGATGTTAACTGCCCTTGCCAACCCAATACGTCACGATTGAGCATCTCTCACCGCTTTCAGTCTCAATGCTCAATCGTGCTGTATCTGTTTCCCACTAGATCCTAATAATACCCCAGTACTCCATTACTGTTACACCTCCCCATGTTTGTTAAAGAATTTTCCTTATAAAGGAAAACTCTTTACTCCTACTCCTCTTACTCTATTCCCTCTTTTTCCTTACTTTTTATAGTTCCTCTAACCTTCCCCAAACCAGCTCAAACTTAAGTAAATATTCTATTTCTTTAACTCTTTCCCCTGCTATATAGTCAACCCACTTCTTCATTTCTGGCCCTTCAAATAAACATAACGTATTTACATATCCTTAATACCATTTAAAGCGTAACTTTATACAATACATCATAAGACATCTTTTTAAATACTTCTTTTCCACTTCATAAGCAATCCGCTTTCCACTTCAAACGCGGATACCAACTCCTTATTTTTATCACCAACACTACTAATTCCCAACTTTCAACTAACCTGAAATCACTTTCACACGATAGGAAGACAAAGAATCGGTGGCCACCGGAATTTAAAAGAAGCATTAGAACTCTTCCACACAAAACTACACTCACCTAAATCACACACCCCTTTACCCCCCTATGTCATTTGAGACTTTACGTAATAAAGTCTAAAACACCTATATCTCCCACAGTACCACTCATTATGGTAACAGTTTACGCTGCTATCTACAGCATCAATTACCAACCATCAAAAATATTCTTCACTTCTAAGTGTCTATATATTACAGACACTACCTTACCTCAACCTCACATTGTAATGTTAACCACAAAACACATCTCGAGGACACAATTAAAAAGGTCTATTATCCCTTAAGACCTCCTCCAACATTATACACATCACCTCACATCACCTCATCACCTCACATAACTAATCTTAGTCAAAAATTCTCTCTTAATGTCCATTTCTTATGGGCATATCTACTAAAACCTCCAGCTGTCAATTTATGCCGTTATCAACAGCAACCATATACTACCCCTGAACTCGTGTGTGTGATTGCTTGCAACTACTTTCAGTCCATATATCACGGACTCTCAAAAATCCCATGTCATTATGTTTCCGCTATGTTCATTTCTCATTAACAGCTCTTTACTATTGTACTGTTATCTACAGTGTCTAATCAAACATGGATCCAATTCATGTTTATTCTTTGTCTGGGGTAATCTTCTTATTCTTCTATAACCCAGCAATCTCGTATATATCATGGCTCTTCTGACCCCACGGAAACTATGTTCAAAACTTTCCCCTCATTTACTCTACTGCTGTATTCATTAATCTTTTATTCTCCCATGTGGTTTCCAATCCCATATTTTTTTTCTAATTAATGCTGACTTTAGTGTATCTCTAAACTTTCCTATAACTATTTTACTTGTGTAGTAACCCCGTCTTATGTTTCCAACACTTCATATCCATATTAAGCTCTCTACGCTGATTATCACAGCGACAAAATATCCATGAAGTTATTCTTCACAAAGAGAATGTGTCTCTCTATTGGTTCTCAGTAGTTTTATTAACTCTTTTCTGAACGAAGGGTCCTAATTAAAGCCCCCTGTCTAAACAAAACCCTGTAAACTAAACATAACTTAATTAACTACTATTTAACATACAAAACAGCGAAATAAAATCACAACAGGATCTCAAACCCCCCCAAATTTTTATAACATCATTTATGTTTCCCCTCAACTCAATTAAAGGTATGATGATGATGGTGATGATGATGGTGATGATGATTAACATAATACAACATACATCCTAATCTATTGTTACCTAATACTACTGGTCTCTTTTACGGACCAGTAGTTTATACCAAAAAAATCTATGGACACAATAACCCTATTCTAAAATAATAAGAATCATTTTACAGGACCAAATCAAGCAAAAAATTTTTTACATATGAGGCATTGAAAGCTCAATTTCAATAAACACAACTGTCTTCTCGCTAAAGAGAAGGTTTTCAAAAAAAATATAATTCACTTAGAATTAACTACGTAAAGTGACCCAGCAACATTGGCCTCCTATCTATTTAGCCAAGTCATGTCTATTTTTGTTATACAACAAAACAACTCAATATCAAGCATTAATGCCAAAATACATATATACATATATATAAATATCTATCTGTTATCTACAGATCATCATAACGCGGAACAATACTTGTTCCCCTCAACCAAAATCACTACTCCACAACTGACCGTTCCTTTTTCTGGAAGTCAAACCTTGATTATCTCCCCTCACAATTTTCTATCTTTTTCCAGCCTAACTCCTAATACATCATCACATCTAAAATATCCTCTTAAGCCAGCACTGTAAACTACAGGTTGACTCATTTATTCTATTACTAATGTGGCGATTATTCCAATGTCATCTATCTGTACCAGCCGTCATCTATCTACTCACTAACCTGTGGCTCGGCACACCAATTGTTTCCCTTGGCTTTGTACCAAACATCACTACAAGTTCTTAATCATTACTGTTAACTACAGTATCTCCACCCTCCTACGTCCAACAAAACTTTGTCTATTTACTATAGACCTCTCACCAACACATCTACTTGCTGTACCTGATAACTAATTCCAATTTTAAGTTTCTCGTCTATCCGACGTAATTACTTAACGTATCTTTACTTTCTGTATCTCACCACCATTACCTCAAGTCTCTCCTATCCTTTTCACATCGTGACGACAGTCAAACCAGTCGGAACACCCTTTCCAACATTCATTTACCTCACCTTGTTTACCTCCGTATCTTTCACTCTTATTTATCGGAATTCTTTCAGAACTGCAACCCACGCCACTTATAACTGACAGCAGACCTCTCTTTTCTCGTTCCTGTTAAGAATACTAAACATGTCTTATGAAACATCATTCAGAATGTTAACTCCGTTTTCGTCATATAACTTCCATAATTTCCTTCTAACGTCAGATATTCTACGAAAAGACATCACAATTCTCCAATCATTTTCTTTCTATCTCTCGATTTTCGCATACTCTATGTTCCACATTTTTTTAACGTCACTTATCAACCACTCTTCTCATATTCATACGGAGTATGATACACAACATTGCTCTCATCTCACGACTACTCTCGCATCGCGACAACCTAACGTGTCCCTACTATTATTTCAAAAAACACTTCAGACGCCACCTCAACATTCCAGCAATCATTCACCACAATCTACATCTACATGTATTGATCTCTTCTACACACATTGACATAAGACATATCAACGCCACTCTTACATTTTATCTATGTACTTCACTTAGGCGACGTCATCACCACAACTCTCCTACTTCCTTCATCACGACGAACACCTGTCTGACTACAGTTATATTCACGTATGAACAACGCACAACCAGACGAATTATTCCAGAGGACTTTCTCAATTCACTGCTTTCTTATATCTCTACTTCACTCAATCAGTCACTCCTATACGAAGGTCAGACCCTATACATTACCTCTCGCAACTTATATCGCTTTCACAGCACTATCTACTATTCTCTTCAAAACAACTCTTCATTCTCCGCAAGCTCGACGTAACTCGTATTTTTCAATCCATCCACTTCTACATGTCTTTTACTCTTAATATTCTCACGTTCAACTGGCTACTTTACACACAGGATACTCAGTTCCTCCTCAATCTACATCTCCTCACCAGACACTCTCGTTAACCTGTCAACCATACTATACTTATTTCTCAAACTGCCAAGCGAAACTATCTCAGACATCACGTCATAGCTCTAAGTCAAAGCATTTCTAGTACTTAGTTTATCCTCTCATCCTCTACTAATTCTGTGCTAAACCTACTCTATTTTAATCACCTCAGTTATACATCAGTCAAGCTGATTAACTCTCCCTACATCACAACCAAACGCACGATATCCTGTATTACGTAATCCACGTGGAATATCATTTGCCGTACTTCACTATCCTCAACAACACCATCGCCTACCCTGTACCATGCGATGCTACACCAAAAAAATTCATCTGCCTATTTTAGACAGCTCACATATCTATATGCTCAAACCGCAGTTCTTCTCATAATCCAAAACTATTTCATTTTCCTTCTTCCCCCATGTAATTTTAACCGTTATAGAGTGTGTCCAAGTTAAATACTTCACTGTCTTTCAATACATTAACCCGTCTTTCTCTTATTACTTCATCATCACTATCTGTTGTCAACCTGTTAAAGTACTCAGGTCTTAATTCTCTGAGTTTTCTTATGTTATCTTCTGTTGTCGAGGAGTAAATTCCCGCCATCTGTCTATCACTATTCTTCGTCTTACATGTTTTCTTTCTATTTCCTTTATTTGCGTCGGTCTGCTCACTGTTTCCTATGTACCTCACGTAACGTTTGTACTTCCCCATTTCGTCTTCAGATGACACACTGACAATTGTTCCCTCATCAGATTCATTGTAGTAGTTCACCGCAGCCACGTCGATTCTATTCCCACAGTCGCCTTTAGAACGTCTGACTTTCTTTCTCTTTCCTGGTATTCGTCTCTTAGCCTTCTCTACTTTCTTGTCATACAAACCAGTATCTAGTTCCAAAGAGTCACTAACCAAAACTCTGTCCGTCTGTCCACCAGCAACTATACCGTATGAGTAGGGATCTGCTCGTAGTGTAATTCCCTCATTCTCCGAATCATCCGTATTTAGCTCTGTTTCAGCATCACTATAATATTCGGCGGTAGGAATATCTTCTCCGTAACTTGAACTCTGACAACTAATATTCCTACACCATTTGGGAATTAGTTTCATGTCTATAGCTGAGGAACTTGACACGGTAGTACCTCTATTAACTATCATACTTTCTTCAATACTCTTTCTTTTTCTTTCGTCCTTGGTTTTCATCTGTCTATCTTTCTTAACTTCAACCTTGTCTCCCTTAGTCAAATGAGTTGATTTTGCCTGATTTTCTATTAAGTCAGTGTGACTTCCCTTTGTTATCTTGCCGGCTGGTTGTACCTGGACCTTTTTCTCTACTGTATCTAGCTGAGTCTGTGTACTATTTTCTACCGTATTACCTGCCTGCGTCTGTGTCTCTCGGTTTCTTTTCTTTACTAATCCCGTCGTCTTCTTTTCCTGTCTACTAGTCACATTCGCAACCATTATAGGATTAGTTTGTATTTTATTTACAGCTTCAACTCTGTCTCTTACACCTGAGTTTGGATATTGTCTTTGCCTTTGCTCCAACCAGTCGTCACGTCTTTTTCTAGCGGTTGCACTGTGAGAGGGCCAGTCCCATGATTTCCTTAGAAAAGTTTCTCTCACGCCCATTTTTGTATTTATAACTGCTATACCAGTCCGACCTTTCACTATTACGTCTGTTCTTCTCACCTTCTTTTGCTCTATATACATCAGGCCTTGGTTCGTCATAACCATATTGTCTTCTATCTTTATTAAGCCATGGCTGTCTCCTGTTATTCTTTCCTACTCCATTACAGTCTACCATAATTCTATAAGGGTCTTGTCTAGTCGTTTTGTTCTTCAACTTTTCCAGAAAATTCTCTACCTCCGTAATTGACACCTTTAATTCCCCCAACCATATACTAACACGCTGTAATTCCCCACACAAGAAATTCATATTCAGTTCCTTTGAAATATCTATCCAGCTGAAACAATATTTTCACTTCTTCTTCTGTATATTTCTTTGGTACCTGGAGAAAAAAAAACTTGTCCTGAGTTCAGCTGAAATATGTGCTGTGCTGAGTCTTCTAAGCTGAAATATTTATACAAGTAACCAATTTCACTTTTGTAATTTACTAACTTAACGTCAAAACTTGTGCTAAGGTGTCTTGTTCCGCCATGCTGAAATATACTTAAACAGAGCAAGCAAACAACCACACAATTGCAATTTCCTAATTTAAGGAACACAATTCACTTGTTTCGTAAAACAGTTCAGTCAGTTACTATGTTTATGAATCACACAAATTACCCTGATTCTGTTTCCTGATCCAAGCACGTACTTTCCTCGACTCGCCGTCAGATTAAATTCGAACACCAGGAGTCTGCGTCATCTGAAAATCAGTCGCGGAGTTCAGGTAGCAGAGTTCAGGCAGTCTGTCTCTTCCCCCAGGTAACTTCGTCTCTTCAGTTAGTCACTTCTCTTGGGATGCCTGGATAAACTTCAACCCCTGGTTGGGTCCCTTCTGAGAGAGTACATCATCGACGTCTTGAGATAGTCAGTCTGACAGACAACCGCGAGCAGCTCTCGATTTCAGTGGAGCCCCGAGATATTCAGCAAAACATTGGGCAACCTTCATTCATTTGCTGTCTCGATTGTTTTTTTTTTTTCTTTTTCAACGTTCTCAACGATCAGACAACTGGGTTTTTGGATTGCCCCTTTTTCCAAAGTTCCGTGAAGTCTAGACAGCAAGTTTCAAATCGATCAGACACGATCATAGAGCAGTTTTGGTCAGCTCCCCGAAACAACGATGTATGGCAGCGGCTTTGGTGGCCCTTCGGAAGTGATTAATTCTAGACAACGGCTATGGTAAGCCTCTTGAAAACGTTAAAATTCAGGCACCGGCCATGGTAAGCCTCTTGCGGTAAAAAACTGCAGAACGGCGGCTATGACAAGCCTCTTGAGTTGTGAACTCTGAAAAGTGACGGTTATACCAAGCCTCTTGACGCTAATTTATTTGTTATCTCAAGTCTTGAAAAAGACTTACAGAGGACCACCCCTGGGCGGGCTTTTGGCCTCTGTATTCACAGATAACTGAAATTTACAATTTACTGGCCATCTTTTGACTGCGCCTTATTACGTTCACTAGTTGTTCCACAACGTGCCGCAAGTGTTTCTGGTTACTTATAGAACTGGAGCATGGAACATCTTCTCCGCGATGTTATTCGGCATTACTTCGCGTTGTTTTTTATATCAACCGGACTATATCAGGTTCGAATCCTCGGTCTTAGGCAACATTTCGAGTCCTGTAACAAAGCAGGAACTCACAAGACTTGTTGATTTAATATAGACAAAGTTTAATTCATTCTGATGACAAGTCAGCCTCTTCTCCAGTCAAAGGCTTGATGTTAACTGCCCTTGCCAACCCAATACGTCACGATTGAGCATCTCTCACCGCTTTCAGTCTCAATGCTCAATCGTGCTGTATCTGTTTCCCACTAGATCCTAATAATACCCCAGTACTCCATTACTGTTACAGTAGATACACTGAAACTCTGCTACTGACCCCCTTTTAGTATTATAAGTCTACACGCCCCTCACAGATCCTAGACCTCTACTAACTACCCTCCCTTAGGGACAATGAACTCTGAGGCATCGTCCGAAACCACATTCAATAACTGTAGAAAAGAACTTGTCAAAATAAACAAAGTTTATTCTACCCTAGAGAAACATGAAGGAATTGAACACCCTGATAGAATATAATAATCTATTTACAAATATAGAGGATAGAGTAGAGACAGAATCAGAGATGAGTCCATATTCGTCATCAGGCTTAGGTGCAGATTTGCTGTAGATGTTCCGTCTAGTCGGTCCGGCACTCACCCGGCTCCCTCCCAGTATGGTTGAGTGGAACCTTGGAGACCACTCCGTCCCAAGAGCTCGGATCGGCAATCAATGGAGTTAACCACTCGGACCACAGTTGACTAGATGTACTTCATATTCACAATGTCACAGTGAGTCACTGGCTAATGACACTAAGACAGTTCTCATAATTCAGCCTGGCTGGGAGACCCTCTACCCTGAGGTGACCTCCAGATAAACAATCTTCGACATCCATCATTGTAGCAAAGGACCAACCTAATGGTCATGGACTATAATAGTTTACCCCTGGTTGGGTAATGGAAAGTTACTGCAGCGAGTTCACAAGAGTCACACGAAAAGTCTGTACACTGGCAGATGATGTCAGAACACTGAACAGTCACTAGTGACCAGACTCATTCGGAGTCGAGTCCCACAAGATAATCAAAGTCGGTAAACCTTGGCGACCGAACATACTAATGTCACTGTTCGTTGACTCAGCTGGCAAACAAGTTTGGTAACACAACTAAGTCTGATCTCAACACAGCAATGTTCATTAGGTCAGGGATGAGTTGACCATAGTGTACCTGAAAAGTCGAAGTAACATTCATACGCCCAACTGGTGTGGATCTAGTGTTGACCGGGCACTCTTGTAAACGTAGTTACTGCACATTGGTTAGTGCCTACCTCTACCTGGTATCTCCGATGTTTAGGCGGATAAACAATGTCAATGGAACTGATGTACTCCTTGAGCTGTGAATCTACCCCAACTTGGTAAGTCTCCCTGGAGTGAGCATACCATCATCTTTCCACAGTGCTTCAATTGTCTATAATCATACACAGGCATGATTGCTCAGGTGGATGAACATACCCCCTCAGATATAGTGTTTAATAAACCGTTTCAAACAAAGTGCTGCATCACGGTTCACGAACCAACCTTGTGATTATTATCCAAGCATGATGATTCACCCTCAAGCATGATGTTGCACAGTCAGGCGTGGTAGGTTTGTATATCAATCACTCGCCCTTACAGACGTAGTGGTTTCAGAAAAACAGGCATCCTGGTTCATAAGCAGGCAACACCTGAAAGGAAGAGCGGTAGGTGAGAGTATTTCGGCACCAACATTGGCCCACGTGCATCAAATCAATGACTACTCAACCTTCAGTACTGCTAATTAGTTTTCATCTAATTAGGGCATCATCTCTATGTTGGTAGCATGGGTATCAGTCCAATGTCAGATGGCCCATAGAACTGCCGGTCGGACAGATTAGGTTCCGAGAATGTCGAGTCTGATCATATGTCTCACATACCCCTATTCTCATAGCTGCTGTTGCTTAATTAAATAGCTGTATTAGTTATAGCATTAATAGAAACTAACTATCAATGTGAGGAGTCCCTGGACCCCACCCTTACATCATACATTCAATAATAGTGACCATCGTAATTACCACTTGGGATACAGTAATAATACATACACACTTAATTATGTACACATTATATTTCGCTGGTGGGGCATCCTTCCCACCCTGTAGTGAAACCCTTCTTAGGTGACTCTTATCTAGAGTCAAGAAGTCATCCAGGTTAAAACATGTTCTCACCTAGCATGTTCAAAGGTGCCTACTCCAGTTCTGGCCTCCTCCCAAGCGGATTAGCCTTGGACCGTGACCGAACTTCACGGCTGGCCTGGTTTGCCAGTCACATACTTTAATAAATTGCACTCAGTCCCCATATTCCATTTGTCCCCGTGCCTCATTCAACCTCCATTCGTCCTTCCATTCATCCATCGCATCAGCACTCACGTATCTCATGCCAGTATGAAAAAGAACAGGACATTAAAGAGAAGAATCTAGAACGCATGTTTACATCGCAATGGTTACGCAGTCGTATGGCCTCGAACTACTTCGTCGTTCGGTACATCATTCATGTAAGTATCACACAACATACCTAATATATACGCCAACGTATATATCTATATATGGCACAAGCTGAAGAACACATCACAGAATTTCACAGTTCCATGAAATGAAATCACTATTAAGTTACACAAAATAGCTACATCACTCCCTATGGCTTAGCAGTACGTGCTCTGCTTCCCTGCACTAGGCACTTCACTGTCAGAATTCCTCACACTATCAACTTACCTGTCTATTCCAAGAGGCTCAACTAACATCAGCTTCTAACTGACATAAGTTAGGTTCACAAAATACAACAGTAAACAGCTCCCTATAATGGCATGGCTAAACTAATATCGGCAAATACTTACCATAGGCAAATAGCTAACAATTATGCACATTAGGCCGATGTAATGGACTTGTATCTAAGCTGAAAGCAAAACTACACAGTTTACAACCAATGTTGCCAACAGTGTGGTATACACATGTACGATGTCCTACTTTCCAACCGCTTATCGATCAACAACTACTTAGTAATGCTGAATCGTCCGCATATATAATGAGTTACTGTACAGTCGCGTTTTATGCTCAATTACAACGGTAAATTAAATAAATAGGTATTTACCTGTAACGTTGAACCATTCACCAGTCAGCTACAATTACTGTCTGATGGCTACCTTGCCGTAAGGAATGACAGTCAGCCGCAACTTGGCTGTGTGTTGAATAAATGACAGTCAGCCAAACTTGGCTGTGTGTCCTCACACACCGAGATATCGAAAGTGAATGAGCGCTTACTGCCTAATTTCTTCCTACATGCGTGCATCGGGAAATAGTGCATCACGTGTGACTCAACTTCTCGAGAAACCTGGGTTCTCCGCACTGGAGAATCTATTTTCTCCCTGCACGAGATAAAGTTGGTGTACTAAGCAACCTTGGTCACGAAAGTCCAGGTGCTTCGAGAACATTCTAGCCAAAGAATCATCCTCGACTTTCCCCTTTTTATTTATAACAGGGGAAGTACCTGATGACGCGACGAGTTCAAGCGGAACCTCCTATGACACAGCACAGATCCTGCATCGTTTCGCCACAGATGTGTTGACTCAATATGTGCCAGCCTAAAATCATACTCAGTCTCTATAGAGTTATTTGATCAGTCCAACCGTTACTGATATATATATATATATATATATATATATATATATATATATATATATATATATATATATATATATATATATATATATATATATATATATATATATATATATATATATATATATATATTGTGTGTTAGAATGTCAGACAGCATTAATGAATAGTTAGTAGATCTCTGTTATTGAATGAGACAGTAGCAAATCGTGGGAAAACACTATACGACTTGAAGCAATAGTCTGGAACAATACGGATTTATAGAGGGCAAGGGCACAAACAGAGGCATCACAGAGCGCGTTATTTTGTTTCTGCATTGGTTTATAAATAGAAAAGTGGTAATTTACTTCCGCATTGTTTCTTTACTACCAGATTGTGGTAATTGTTTGTTCTTTATTGTATAATTAATGGAGTGTGGTAATTTTAACGTGCGTTTGTTTATGCAAATCTGGGGTTAACGGACGAGTTAGGAATTTTCTAATACTAGCAGGGGTAACTGGGTCAGATACAGATAAGAATGAGATGGATGTTAGGTCAGAGAGGTGGAGATATGAATTCCAGTACAAAGATGTGCCCTAACCACAATGAAGTATATATCATGGAGATGTCAGGCTAAGGCACGAAGGCGCATACGAATATGTGATTGCAAACTAAGAGACAAAGTGAAACTAAAACAGGGTATGGTGGAGGAATGCAGATTGAGAGGATAAATGTTGTGTTTCGTGGGAGGTCCGCAAATAGGGAATAAAGACACAAAGCTAGGCAAATTACAGGGAGGGAAGTTTCGGCGAAGCTATAGAGCAATCCGCATGGGGGTTTTGGCCAGTTAGTCGTGGGTACTTAACTAGGGGAGTTGATGTTGGGCTGAGTGTAACACCAGCCAAGCTAGTGAGAATCAGAGTTGGAGTCGTGGAGGTGTTAGGGTCATTTCGCATAGTGATTTTGGGATTCAGTGGAATTCTGAGGCCAAGGGAGTGTTAGGCACATAGTGGAGTTCTGAGTTCTGGACAGTGAGGAGAGGTGAGTTCAGGGAGAAGAGACTCCGAGGAGGTGGTTCAAGGCACGGACTGAGAATAGTCCGTAACAATGTAGTATCTGAGGTACATAAACGGCAATAGTGCGGTCGCTGGATCTTATTGTAGTAAAGCATTTTCTGAGTGTACTGGAACTGTTCATATGCAATATTGATGTAGTTTACTGCTGAATTTGTTCTCGATGAGTAGTGAAGTATAGAGTTTGTGTAAAATGAAAAGATCATGTTCGCAGCCTGCTGTTCGATATTGATTCATCGTTGTTGATCAGTCGTCCACTACAATACACACATTGACATCCACAACACACAACCACAGCCACTTATAACTGTCACTCTGTCATAACCACCTTGTGACGGTAATGTTTGCCAACAGTGACGTATAATTAATAACATATAATGTATTTTTGACGAATATAATTGAGTGTGGTAAACTATATCTACATTTTTTGTTTTATAATTACTAGAATGCGCAATTTATTTCCACATTGTTGCATAATTACCAGAGTGCGGTAATTTGTTCTGCATTATTTTGTTTTAATATAGTGCCATCATTTATGTCTGCTTTGGTTTATTTGCAATAATGTGTGATAGTTTATTTCTGCATTAATTTATAATTAATAAAACGGTATCGTTATTTCTGCGTGGTTATTTATTTCTGAATCACCATGTCTCTGAGTTCTCTGAACGACGCCTCCGTCAACCACGTTGTCCAAAACCACCAGCAACATGTCTGCATTACTTGGTGATAATAACAAACTGCCAACCAATTTATGTCTAATGTGGAAAATAAGGTCCTGCCTCCAGAGCCGAAATTTAAACAACTGGCTAAATGTGAACGTTTTCTGTACTGTCTGCTGTTTCAGCTGTTTCATGCCACACCCACATATCACATGATATGGCCTAATACAATCTCGCGTGTATGAATGTGATCTAACAGAGCATAAACAACTCCATCACGACATTTCTCATGTCTCCTGTCCCTGTGTTGATTCTTTCATTGCTAGATTTTACTTTCAAACATGTCGTTTGAAATACAACAGTCACTTTATTGACACAAAACTTCTGCTTTTCCATTATACGTCCATTTATGCATTGTCTGTTGATCAGGGCATCCATATTTGTTACACAACTACGGTGATCGAACAGCTACAATTGTGTTCTTATTGTTCTGTATTGTTCTCAAGGAGATTGTGGTCAGCATTTCCTGGTAACGATTTCAGGCCGTAAAATAACGCCCAGATAGTGAAAAGGCTCCTTGAGTTATATATGGGTAAGTGATTTTTATTTATGTTAAATGTAACATGGTTATTTGAGTTAAAATAGCATACTAACTGACTCATCCTAACGTGGGTACCAATAACGGCATGCCGACGAGACGGAGACCATATCTTCCGGCTAGTGCTGATAGGTTTTAGGAAATATTGGTCTGACACCGTGTGCTTGATTCGCTCTAAGCCTTGTACGATTGTCCATTTTGTGAACTTCGATGATAGAGACTGTCTAACAAAAATCTTAGAATAAAGCTGATCTAGAAGACGATGAATGTTAAAGGGGCACTCTTAGCATACATGTTATTTCGAAGACGATGAATGTTACAGTAATATGTTTAGAATACAGCTGATGTAGAACATGGTAAATGATGCAGCAACATACTTAGAATACAGCATATCTAGAAGACGATAAATGTCACAGTAACATATTTAGAATACAGCTGATCTGGAAGAGGATAACTGTTACATCATTTATATACATACATATAATTATATATATATTATATACATTATACATATATTATTACATACATAAAATCATTCTTAGAATGCAGCTGAACTAGAAGACAACAAACACGGACATTTAAAAAAATTGGAACAAGGGAGACAGCTGGCTTGTAAACAGCAAGGGCAGACCAAAACAACGTGAACACAGGACAGTGAGCTCACTCAGGGCATGTTATACTTGAGACAGGGCAGTGAAGACACTCTGAACATGGTATGCTCGAGACAGAGCAATGAAGTCATGGTATAGTTGAAACAGGGCAGTGAAGACATGGTATACTTGAGACAGGGCAGTGAAGACATTCTATTGTGGTATATTTCTTAGCAAGTATGGGTTCTGTACTGTTTCAGCTGTTTCATGCCACACCCACAGATCACAGGATATGGCCTCATAAAATCTCGCGTGTGTGAACGTGACTTAACAGAGCATAAACAACGCCATTACGACATTTCTCGTGTCTCCTGTCCTTGTATTCTCATGTCTCCTGTCCCTGACCACTACAACTCAGCATGTAAAATGGGAAACCCATTAAAAACCATACTGCAACCATTGTAAAACTCATACTCACTACAAAAAATTATTGCAAAAAGAAACATCAACCTCTTACCACAGCCAGTATGGTACCACCAAAAGCAGCGAGAGTGAACCGAAATGCTTGTTCCAATAAGGAAACGCATCGGAACACCAGAACACCAACTCAAAACTGCCATTCATAGAATCTGTCAACCTGAACGGATGGACAGTGCAATGCCTCTATAATACAGGTTTATTTCGACGCAATTGTACAAGCCTCAGTGGTAAACCCAGAGCACGTTACAGATCAAACCAGTCGAAATACATGGATTTATAAAAGGTTCCTCGCCTATGCAACTCCCTGGGGCCATGTTCAGCATAACGTCACGCTATCTCACGGGAGAAATCAAAGCAGCGGTCATGGAAAACCCAATGAACCTTGTTATGGTAATATGTCGCTATGTCTTCTTAGGACAACCAGTATAGCGGATGATAGCGTCAGCGGTGACTACACGCCAACAGGCTACGAAAACTCCAACGACAACGTCACCAGCCAATCTTCAACCAGAGGATTTAAAACAAGCCCAAGCAACAGATAGTTCACTTGGAACTTGCTTTTGTAAGCTGCCAACATCCCATACACCTCCTAGGAAAAGGGATGTCTACATGAAGAACGGAATTCTTCACCGGAAGGCAGGAAAGTTAGGATAGGAGTACTCACAACTTCTTGTACCAACTACTTACAGAACGCAAATACTGGAGTTGAGACATAGTATGGCGTTCAGCGAACATATGGGAATCAAAGCAACAATGCAACGAATCTCAAACCACTATTATTAGCCGGGAATGAACAGGGACATCCAACGATATGTCGAATCATGCCCATAATGTCAGAGAGTAGCCCAAAACACCGGACACCACCAGCGACATTAGGGGAAATGCCCATCACTGGCACACCAGTGGTTGTAGAAACAGTGGGATCTCTCACCCAGACAAAGAGAAGGAATCGATTTATACTAACACTCGTGGAAACATGGTCGATGTGGGAGGAAGCTGTACCGATGCCATCCAGAGATTCCAAGCATGTAGCAGAAGCTCTGTTTGGTATTTTTACCAGATTAGGATTTCCAATCGGATCCTGACTTACAATTGATTGCAGTTCAGAGGAAAGGTAATGGAGGAAGTCCTTTAGACTCTTCCAATCTAGACATATCCGTACTTCTCCATACCACCCTGTTTCAAACGATGCTGGGGAAGATTTAATGGCACCCTAATAATCATCTTGAAGAGGCGTGGGATACATACATTCAGGCAGCACTTTTTGCGTACCGAGAAGTACCACACACATCTACGGGAATTGCACCGGCAAAATTGTTGTTCGGTCGTCCAATCAAGGGACCATTAGAAGCTTTTCTTCCTACATGGACTGATGATTCAGTTGATGAGACTGTTGTGACTGCATCTGCATATGTGGAAGAGTTAAAACAACGACTTCAACTTGGCTGGATATTAGCTGCAACCAATCTACGACAAGCACGGCGTAGAATGACCAAACATATCAAAAAGAAAGCAAAACGTCGAGAGTTAGAGGTGGGAGAAAAGGTGCTATTACTTCTTCTCACGAGTCAAAACAACTTGCAAATTGGTTGGAAAGGACCTTAAGTACTCAATGAGAATATTTCCACAACAAACTACAAGATCTCTATAAAGGGGAAAGATAAAATCATTCATCTAAACCTGTTACGAGAGTATAACTGAGAGACCCGCCACCGAGACAACATATTTGATATCAATGGCCGTAGCAACAGAAGTTGAACTTTGACCTCAATGGGACTTAAGTACCCTCTGCAGTTTAAAAAGATTTACTGAGATGTGGACATCAGCCCAACATTAACGACGGATCAGCAGCAGCAGATTCGAGAGTGTTTAGAGATATATGCAGAGATACAAACAGACAAGCCAGGACTGACAAATCTAGTAGACTTCAACATGAAGTTGAAGGACCCAACACCTGTGAGAGTCAAAACCTAACCTATTCCGTACGTCAAAGCCAAACCTCTCAAAGATGAAATTCAACAACTGCTTTCAGCTGGGATAATATCACCTTCCGAATCTCCTTATAATGCAAGTGTAGTTCTATTGAGGAAACCCAGTGGGGAACATAGATTATGCATTTATTATAGGCAGCTGAACGCTATAAGAGAGTTTCAAGTGGAACTGCTGCCAGATCAGAATTAACTTGTCACCAGCCTCAGCAGAGCAAAATATTTTACAAAGATAGATCTTAGAAAAGGATATTACCAAATCCCGATGAAAAAAAGAAGTGAAACCGTGGTTAGCCTTCAGCACTCCTGATGGACACTACGAATTTAACGTTCTTTCTTTCGGATTAAGCAATGCGCCTAGTGTCGTTACTCGGATGATGGGGATAATTTTAGGACGAATGGAAATTCCACATCTTAGCAACTTCATGGATGATATCCTGATTGCTATCAAAACATTCAAGGAACATCTTGAGACATTGAAGATACTGCTCAACCGCCTGAAAGAAGTGGGGTTGACAGCAAGACCAAAGAAGTGCCAGATTGGGTTCTGGCAATTAGATTTTTGGGACACACAATATCTCAAGGCAAAATGCAACCTAATGATGGTTCTTCACCTTGCCAGATCTAACACGTCCATGGATACTCAGGACGGACGCAAGCAACATAGGAATTGGTGCCACCTTATTACAAGGAATAGATGGTGATCAATCAATACTCTTCCCAGTTGCCTATGCAAGTAGAAAATTTAATTCAGCCGAACACAATTATTCTACGATCGAAAAGGAATGGCTATCTCTAGTTTGGGCAGTAGAGAAGTTCCAGTCATACCTGTATGAGAAACAATTCACAATACAGTGCAATCATCAACCTCTCACGTTCCTGGCAGCCTCCAGTAACTTAACCGCCCGACTAATGAGATGGTCGTTACTCCTACAACCCTATTCATTTCAAATTGAATATGTTCCAGGAAGGATAAACGTAGGAGCAGACTTTCTCGGCAGACATCCTGTTGAAGGTTCCGTGCAAGAATAAGAGGAGTAAGAAAAGAGTTTGAGTAGAAAGGATTAGAGGAAATATCAGCTTGTTACGTTTGCTCAAAGCTACAGTTTTTCAGGCAAACAACAGTCTGAGAGGGGAACCACATGTGGTATATTTTTTCGCAATGCGTCAACGTCGCTGTGAATATTCCCCGCAATACCATTCAAGATTACCACCGCAACAGTGCTGGTTTGTTCCCCACTTCAAAAATCTTAATTTTACAATAACACTCATTTCCGACGTGACAGCCAAAAACTTGGACGGGAAAAGCTAACATAAAAATAGCAACGACTGGTACACGGCCTCGTTGTGCGGATCACAAATTCGTCGTTACTAGAAGAAGGCCGACTGTGAATGTTGGAAATGGTAGCCTCGAAAATCTCTAAGAAAGCAAGATAGAAAATCAAGCCGAGAGTGAAAAGAATGACCTATAAACCAGCTGCCAGTGTATTTGGAAACCCAACAAAATCTAGGACCTGACATGTGGTGTTGGAGCCATGCAAAAAGAATAAATGTAAACACAATCATATATTTTATATCACGCTAGTCAGTGATCCCTTTTCAATTAGATGTCAGTGAGTCAATGTGTTGTAAACCACGTGATTAGTTCTTAAGAAATTAATTTAGCAGAAACTAAATATTATATTCAGTTATCATAGTCATGGATAAACTGTACATTAGGATAAACCACAGTGAGTTTTCCTGTTTTTTTCTCCTAGTTAAACAACTTAATTTAATGTGTAAACATTAGACCTAGGTTGTACATTCTATTTCTTAAGTAGTTATACTCAATCAGAAGTGGTTTAGAAGTTGGTGAGTAGCTTAAGATTTAGAAGGCTAAGAATACTTAGTGCAGTGGTAAGAAAACTATTTTAAAAGTGCAAACACTGGTAAGACAAATTAGTGTAATGTGTAATAGTCACGTAGTTTTTTTTTCTCTTGAGCACATGGGAGCTAAACAAAAATTTCTATAGAGATCATGATGAACATGTGGAATTAATGATTGTGAGCCACATAATAATGCTTTATCATCCACCATGCAAGAGTGATTAGGATTCATAATGAATGAATGTGGATTGGGTATATCACATAAATCAATGTAATTGATGAGAGCATGTCAGTAGTGATTCATATGTGATTTCATTATTGTTAAACAGATGTGAAGGTATCATTTATGAACCACATCATATGACTAATTATCATCCAGGAAAATATTATAATTTCAGATGAATGGTGGTGGAATGGTAGAGATTCCATTGTAATGCCATTGTTGATGAATCTATGAATTTATCCTTTGAAACGAGCATACATATGCTTAATTGTCATCCATACAGATATGATTGTGTCTGATGAATGATTGTGGAATAATTAAGATTTCAGTGGTGTTAAGCATTTAAAGTTATTATTGGGAAATCACATAAGTATAATTATTTATCTTGCATGCAAGCATGAAAATGATTTCTCATGAATGAGTGTGAATGAGTGAAGATAAGTGACATGCTAAGAAGGAGTATAAGCAAGCAATCAATCTATGATAGATGGCAACTTTGATGTGTCATGTCCTGTCTATCAGAAGAGAACATTTTCGGCATAACCCACACACTAATTAATAATGTAGTGCACTCCGACGCTTGACATCACTTTGTATTATAATTCACTCATGTTGTCTTCATCTGATTTTGTGACATAAGCAAGACCCCACTTTGTATTTCATATCACTCATTTTACAACATATGGTCTAGTGTCCTGATGATTATAATGATAATGAGGATGATGATTGAAATAACAATGATGATGATGATTATGATTGTAATGAAGATGGTGATTTTAATGATAATGTTGATGATGATAATGATATGATTATAATGATGAGAATGATGATGATGATGATGATGATGATGATGATGATGATGATGATGATGATGATGATGATGATGATGATGATGATGATGATGATGATGATGATGATGATGATGATGATGATGATGATGATGATGATGATGAATGAGGTAAAGTCATCTTACATCCATGGGAAGAGGAGAGAAGATAACTTCTCCCTTAAAGAATTTACTTAAGAAGAATGCGCCTGAATACTAAACAAGAATTGAGACCATGATGTACTTATATTGTTTACAAGCAAATGCTCATTGCAATGGTTTAATGATTTTAAAACCCCTTAATGTATGGGGCCCTTTTCATTTAATGGAAGAAGATGAAGAGACAGTAACTAGGTACAGAAGAGGGTGATGAACATAGTTGTCAAATTCCAAATCAATCAAGGTATTACTCAACCTGGAGACCATGATGACAGGCATAGGTGAAGTTGAAACTGCCCATCTGCTAGTATAAACCTTGCACACCTTATAATAGAAGATTGGATGGAGAGCAACCAATTATGTTGGTGATAACTAATTGAGAACACCAAGACCATCTGTCTCCTAAGTTTATTTTTCTCTAGGAACAAGATTCCTTTTATTGATTTCACTTTTTGTGTTATTAGGATTTTACAGCATTTAATTTCTAATGTCATATTGAGGATGTGATTAGATGTATGTTGATTGCTAAAATTTCAGGTAGTGGCTAGACCCATCTAGATGAAGATGACTTTTGTGATAGAAACAACTTTGTGAGAGAGTGGGACAGAAACCTATAAACCTGCAAAAGTTCCATTTCCCCTAGAGGAGAGGTAAATTTTATTTAGCATTATTTGCTGACAAATGGAAAACCCCAGCGCTAACTAAACTATTCTACTAACCTGGAAAGGACAACACAATGAAGCTTAACATACATCACAGTGACTGCGTGGAGCAGAAATCCATAACCCACAAGTCAATTACAACGGAATGCAGAGAAATTTTTCTGTTTCCAGATTTACTACCACAGAGGATCTGCAGGAAAATTACCTGAGAAATTGGAAAAATAGCCTGTAGTATTGGTCATATATGGGAGGGGAGTTTCACTGATGGAGATATATAATTAAGTGTAGAGATCTTGATGTAATTGAACCTCTGTTTTTCATGAAGATGTATTGAATTGAATATTGTTTTAAAATCTTTACCTGTCAATACTAATCGTATAGGTAATAAATGATCAAATCAAATTACATCAAATCAACTTTATTTTATAAGGGTCACAAATTGGTCATGCAGGCCCGTCTTACATTCGGCCCTTCGAAGTCACTCATCTTTCGTTCATCAAGAGCATTATACTTTCACATAGGAAGAAAAATAAACATTGTGAAATAAATGTTGAAAACATAAACAAGGCAAATTACCATGTTATTGAGGCCCATCTCCCACTTACCCACACATCACCCCACCCACACACACACTCCCACCTACCCACGCACACACCCAGGGACACATACTTACCCCACTGCCATGTCGCAAATCCTCTTTCCTCAAGTATTATGCCATGGATTTATTTGCGACACGGGACATGAATTGGCTCATTGAAGAAAGCGGTGTGAAAAATGACTGTAGGACCTCACTGGCGAACATGGAATGAAGTATACCACTTACACTCAGGAACGATAAATCCGTTTTTATTTTCCGAAATCAAGAAAACATATATTAGGTGGTGACTAATTAATACTACCCGCACATCAAATATCGTCCTGCATCTTTCCTAACCGACGTTGAATGACCTTCGTTTTCCCTCTGCTCATTCAGTTCGTCCTATCAGTCCTCTATCTATACTCCACCGAATCTCTGGCTGTCTAGAGCTTGTCCGCTGTTGATAGATCCATGGCTTTCTCTAGATATGTTGCTAGCTGTCCTTAATTAGAAGTAAGTCCACTGCCAGCCTGCCGACGATCCACTAGCCGCATCGAATTTCACTCCAGATCGAAATACACGTCCGTTCTCCGTGCTTCCAACACAACGTATCATTTGTTGTTATGCTGGCGTTTTCGTGACGCAATTTCGTCTCTCATGGTTTCGGTGCGCTGTTACTGTTCCCTTCTGGATTTCCTTCCAATCTCTGTCTAGTGTGCATTGGGGCACTTGATATGTGGCATTATGCCCCCCTCCCACATTAAATGATAACATCATTTAACACATATATATATCACACTATATATATATATATATATATATATATATATATATATATATATATATATATATATATATATATATATATATATATATCGTGATTATTAAACCATGCCCAATAGCAGTGCCGACATCATGAGTCATATCTAGTGCTGAGTACGACGTTATGGCTTCTGTTACTACCAACAACAAAAAATATGTGTCGGGGACGCCCTCCTGTTCACAATTCCACGGTGAACGTCCGTAGCCGACCTATAGGAGGGCCGGTCTAACTAATTATACAAATAGTCCCTAACTTGTCCATTTGAACAAGTGTCCTCACTCAGGTCAAAACCCGGAGTTGGGGACGAGGATAACAACAGGTACCAAGCAGTCAGTACATGTTGACGCTCAATATTGTCGCTGGCTTAATCTCCACTGGGTGTTTCTTGCATAAAATATATATGAGGTGGACACCATTGCTGTATCCATTGCAATCTTATAACTCTAAAGATTTTCTTTATGACGATCGACCGCATTCACTTATTTGCATCTCAATGTAATGGCTTGATATATGTGGCTTAGCATTCTGATGCCTCTATGTGAATCCAATGATAATTACATCATTTTAATTATCACAGTTATTAATCAATTAACTAACCTAATTAACGAGCTTAACTATTCTATTATAATAACTAATAAACCGAACTATTGTAACTAATTAATTATCTATATGCGTGCATGAAATTAAACAAATTATAATACTAAAATTACTATATTGTTCAATGTTCAATCATGTCTCACTGATAACACAAACTAACACAAATCTTCATTGAAGAAAAATACTTATTGTCAGCATTCCAATGACTGTTCGTAAGATAAAATATCCGTCATCTCAAAACATGACGTGTAGACACGAAATTAAAAGTTCCGTTATCTCCACACTTGACGAGAAGTAGGAGTTCCTTTATTCCAACAATCAAAGTTTTTATTATTATATCGGGAAATAATAGTTCCAATAGGTCGTAACACAAGTCACTTCATTACTTCATCATGTCTCTGCCAACAATAAAATGAATAATCCACATATGTATTTATCTGAATAATCATATGTAATACTAAAGTAATATAACTTGTTGGTTGCTATGGATATTCTTAATTAAGTAGGTGCATCTGTCATCTAAAAACAATTCTTCTAAACAGACTATACACAAATACATATAAACATTAAGAACCAAAAGTGAATAACAACTTTGAAACAGACCTAACTATTACAATCGACTCAGAAGATCTTTAAGAATATCATTGACTAGAATCTGGTAGATCTTAACATCGTAGACTTGAACAATAATACGTAAGAATTTCTCCGAAATAAATTAGAAATATAATATCATATTTGCATTCGACAAGAATAAATATTTGAAGCAAATACTATTTATAGAAATTATTAATGTTCTCTAATAAAGATATAGTTAACAAAAATTATCTGAAGGAAAGAGAACCGAAATATTTTCTCAAGACGAACTGTAGAGATATGTGTACTATTCTGCGAAGTATAGCTTCATCTCTGCCAAAAAATAGGAACAACTTATTTAGTAAAACCCTAATATGTCTGTAGTGAAATATGTGATGATACGATTACTTAACATTTTCATTCATTCTCTCACTCATTCTTTTCTTCTTTATTCCTTTTTTCTTTCTTACATACTTATGGTGTTTATTTACTGTATGGATGCTAATATCTGAATTTTTCAACTTTATTGACTTGAATACCGTTATAGTTTTCAGTCGTGTGAGTATTGAGAATAGGGTATGTATGATCAATCTGCACCAGAATTAAGCCAAGTACATAGAGTAAATAAAGATCAATGTATATCGATCCATGGCTTGTGTGCAAATTTTCTTGACTTGCGCGTAAATGTTTGTTATATGTATTTTTATTCGTGTGGACACATTTGTAATATGTTTCTTAACATGTGTGTACATATTCGTAATGTCATCGACATCACTTGTGAGAATGTGTTCGTGACAACACATGTAACCTGTGATAAGGTTGATTTAAGCCAAATCAAAATATGGGTAATAAATATAGTTACAATATCCAATTTCATCTGTTGTTTGTTACCATTGGATGTACTTTTTTCCTCATATGTGTATTTTCTTCTCCTTGTTTCATGTGAACTTGTGTTCTTGTGAGTGCCTTGACAGGTTCGTGTTCAATGGTCTCTTCTTGAACGTAATTTTTAACATTGGGTACATTCCCAATAAGTAACCCGGCATAAGGATTGGGTAATATTGCTGCATTTACTGTGCCTTCAAAATATGGAGATTGTATTGTAATTGTGGCAATTTTATATCTCTCAATTGTTCCACCAAAAGTTCTGCAGGCAACAGTTTTGCCTGTTTAGTCTTCTGTTTTAATTCACTTTTGGTCAGCTCCGATGATCGAAGCCCCTGAATCACGAATATAGGTAGTAGGTTCCCCATTCACCCATGCCTGGTGAACCTTAAGTGTTCAATTCTGAATATTAACGGCATTGGCTTCGTGAATGGTTTCCAAACATCCCTCAATAGGAATGTCTTTCCCAGTCTTCTCAGTTTTGTTGTCATAATGTTGTATGATAGCTGCATGTGTTTCTTCTAAGTCATCAGAATCACTACTTGAGAACACATGCGCAGCAGTTGCTTCTTTCCAAGTATTTCTCATCGCACAAAAGCTACTGGTATGCCCGTACGCCGGACAAGAAAAGCATTGAATACTAATCTTGTAGGAGTCATACTTACTTCGTTTCTTTGCGGTTATGTCTCTTAGATACCCAGCATAACCAGGGTGTTGATCACACATTTCTAGATGACCGTGTGACAAATTGCAAAGTTTGCATCGAGTGAGGTGTCCCTTTCTTGGTCTGTCTCCCTCTTTATTGGAGTACTGATATGGACATCTACTTTTATTTGCAAATTTCTTAAACTTACCATTACCATTCTGGAATTTGGTGCTAGCTCCTATGACAAGCTCTGGTTGGGCACAGTCAGCAAATATGTCACGATGTGCGTTGAAAAATGATTCACCCTGTGTTTCCATATCCGTAAGTGACCTACATTTATTTTCAATCAGAAATACTGACATGGCTTCAGGTAAAGCAGACAGAAGTTTGTCTCTAATTATTAAGTCACGAATCTTATCGAAATCCGAACCGACGTTAGCTGCTTTCAACCATTTATCAAAGCAAGAAGATGTTTCAGAGACAAAGTAAAGGAAAGTGTGGTTAGACTTAGGTGTAAGTGTCTTAAAGTTTGTATGCAAACCAGCTTTGTCCAAACTAAAATGTGCAAGAACACGATCTCGCATATATTTGTAGTTGGTTGGCAAGTTTTCAGGTATTAATTCAATCATCTTCAAAGGTTCCAGTGCAAGGTGTCGATGAAAAAAAATTGGTATGTCCTGCTTAGGAACCTTATAGAATTTTATTAACACCTCGAAATTAGTAATCCGGGAACTAACCGAATCACCTTGTTGGAAATTACGAAACAGACCTTGGTACTTCTTCACTGGATCATTATGCTTCGCTTGTATTCTTTCACGTTCCATCTCAGCTTCACGATCTTCTTCTTCTTCTTCGTTCATCCGGAGTTTTTTTCCGGACGTGATTGCGTTGTGCCTGTTTACAGCAGAGCTGCGTTCTTGTGCCGTTAGGCCGACACATCCGACTTCTGCGGGCATTTGTTGACCGGGTTAACCTTCCCGGGGGCTTCACGATCTAATTCTGATGTCTTGACTTTTAAATTACTTTCCATTTCCTTGTCCTTAAGAAGTGCTTCGGCCGCAAGTTTTTCTTTCTCAAATACCAGTTGTTTTTCCTTCAATTATGTCTCTGCAGCTAATTGCTTTTCTTTCATCTCTTTTTCAGCTGCTGTCCTCTCACGTTCCAATGCTAATTCATTTTCTTTAGCCACCATTTTCTCTCGTTCTAAAGCTAGTTCATTTTGCTTAATCGCCATTTCCTTTTCTTTTAAGTCTTTCTCAAGTGCTAATCTCTCTTGTCTGTCTTCTCGTTCACGTGCAGCTTGAAGTTCTTTTGCTTCCTTCTCCGCTGCCAACTTCTAAGCTCTTTCTTCGCGTTGCTGGGCCTGAAAATCCTTCAATTCTTGCTTCGCCCAAGTCCTAAGTTCTGAGCCGGTCAAACCAGACTTCTCACCTATGTTCATGAAGTCTTCAAGTGTCGACATCTTGTCCTACTTTAGTTATCACTACTCTAGCTGAAATAATGTAGAGGAGTGCAAAGGAAATCGACGATACGGAAGTACGTAGAAAAATAGGATAGACAATATATCAAAGAACAAATGTTTAACAAAATGTCAACTATAAATTCAACAACAATGTAAAATTGAAAACCAGAGAAAATTTAGCAAACTTATTGCTATAGAAATGTCCTAACTGTTATTCTATGTAAACGACAGAAAATAGTATTAAATATATATTCCGTATAAAGAATATAGTAACACTAGACAGTTAACAATGAGAGAAAGCGACTGACGAGTAACGTAAACACATATTCACTTTTATAAAAGATAAAAAATTGACTAACAATATTTCAGGTAAACCTCACAGAACACTACTGCACTACTGTAACACTACAACAATTAGTACCTACAATCCGTGAGACCGATACAAATAACTTCGTACCGACCTGACTGATTGCAAGTATATACGTCTTCTTAAGACATGAAGTTAACTCTCCCAAGAAGAGCATCACCCACCCACCCGCTGTTACTTTAATGCGAGATAGGTCATCGCTAATTATTTAGTATCATCTAAATGCACCCAATTAAGAACAATGAACGCAACAATCAACAAATTACAATTTGTACTGGCCTTATGTTCTGGTGTTGGCGTGCTTCGTAGACAACTAACAGCGTTGAATTAAGTACGTGGTATCTGTCTATTAGATACTGGTAATGGATTGGTGATTGGTAATTGAAAAATGAGTACTGCTGTTCCTGTATGTGCTGGTGATGCTGAGGTAGTGTTGAACTGATTCTGTGTAATAAGTCTACAATTGTGACGCCTGGGGCACAGTGCCCATCGACCCGGTCGTTAACTTAATCGATGCCGGCGTTACTTACTTTAACGCGTAGATATCGCTGACTTTGAGTTGCATCAGCCTGTGTGTAGTGACAAGTGTAATATTATATCATGTTGTCTGTTGTGAGGTACGTATTCAATGTCTAATAGCGTCCAGTGTGACGTGTTGCGGATGAAAATTCCGACATTCTATGTAGACAATCCTCTCGTGTGCGTTGATTCTAGGTGAGTGAGGCGTCGGTCCAATATCTTGAAATGGCACCGTGATAAACGAATTGCTGCTTCAACGTTTCTACCAGCCAGCGACAGTGTCCCAGTGACGATTTTGATTACTGGAATGACGTTAACAAATGCTTGACTCACTTGTAATGGCGACGCAATGTGTAAGACGTAATATCCAAGAGCATGTTTACTTTCCAGTGTGCATCCTGTCCTGAATTAGCTACTAGTGAGTACGATGTGTTCAGTAACGAGCAACAGAGCCTTCCTTGTGACGACAACACAGAATACGTCGTCTTTCGTGTGCAATAACTCCTACATTTTGTGTAGGAGAATACACTGTTCTTTCTGTTCTGTGTCGTCGTTGTTTGTGCACGACACAAGAAATTACGTATTATTTCTGAGCACAATTTCCAAATATGTGATGTTTCAAAACTGCCATGTTTGTACTTGACTGCAGTTTTCAGTGTCCGCTACGTGTTGAACGGTGTATGCACTGGATCTCTGTGCGCAATTTCTTTCATGGAGTGTAAACTTTTGCTTTTGTCGATGTGTGCAGCTGGATCTCGGTGTGCAGTTTCTTTCCTGCAGTGTAGACTTTTTCGCTTTTGTGCTAGTGGCAGGGCAGTTTATCCATTAGTAAAACCGGACTGTATAGAGACCACATGTGTGCCATGTCGCAAATCCTCTTGTCTCAAGTATTATGCCATGGATTTATTTGCCACACGGGACATGAATTGGCTCATTGAAGAAAGCGGTGTGAAAAATGACTGTAAGAACTCACTGGCGAACATGGAATAAAGTACAACGCTCAGGAACGATAAATCCGTTTTGATTTTCCGGAATCAAGAAAACATATATTAGATGGTGACTAATTAGCGTCTCGTGATACCGAGGGGCAACTAATTATCTACTGCCCGCACCTCAAATGTCGTCCTGCATCTTTCCTAACCGCCGTTGAATGACCTTCGTTTTCCTTCTGCTCCTTCAGTTCGTCCTATCAGTCCTTTATCTATCCTCCACCGAATCTCTGGCTGTCTAGAGCTTGTCCGCTGTTGATAGATCCATGGCGTTCTCTAGATATGTTGCTAGCTGTCCTTAATTAGAAGTAAGTCCACTGCCAGCCTGCCTACGATCCACTAGCAACATCGAATTGCACTCCCGATCGAAACACACGTCCGTTCTCCGTGCTTTCAACACAACATATCCTTTGTTGTTATGCTGGCGTTTTTGTGTCGCATTTTCGTCTCTCATGGTTTCGGTGCGCTGTTACTGTTCCCTTCGGGATTTCCTTCCAATCTCTATCTAGTGTGCATTGGGGCATTTACTATGTGGCACCCACCAACCGACCCATCCCCCTCCCACACATCCCCCACCCACACACACTGCCCTCACCTGGTCGCCCAACTCAAACAAACTCGCCACCCACACAATCATTCTTCACCAACCCACACATCCCGCTTCCAACCACATATACATCCTAACCCACAAATCCTCTCCCCACCCACACCTCCAACGACCCATCCCCCAGCCACACCCCATCGACCACATATTCCCCACCCACGCACACACATCCCCCACCAACCCACACATAGGTACATCACCAAACCATACACACAGATCCCCATAAACTGACATCTCGCTACCCACACACACACACACACACACATCTCCATGACCACCTATACATCCCAAATCCACTCACACACACCCCACCACCAACACATTAATCCTCCACCCACCCACACATGCCCTACCCACACACATCCTCCACCCACTAACGCATCCCACCCCGACACATACACATCCCTCACCCACCTACACATCCCTAAGCCACTCACACACCCCCACCCACACACACCCACCACCCACACATAATCCCCCAACGACTACACATCCCCTACTCACCTACACATATCCCCCACCCATAGACACATTCCCCGCACCCATCACACACATATCCCCACCCATACCACGACAAACATACATCCCACCCACACACTATGCACACATCCACCACCAACACACCACACACATATCCCAAACCCACACACCATACACTTCTACCCACACGCACTTCCATCCCCAATCCACCCACACACATCCCCTACCCACACAACCCTGTCACCCAGACATACTTCCCCAAACCATCCACACATCTCCACCCACCCATACATATCCCCTAACCAATCACACATCCCTGCACCCGTCCCATACAAACATCCTCCAGCCATACACACATCCCCCACACCCATTTCCACACCCCTACTTTCACCCCCACACATCCATCCACACATCCCACCAACACCCACAAATATCACTACCCACCAACATCCACACACCCCAACCCATCGAAACGCATACCCCCACTCACACATCCCCACACACACATATCCCCACACTCACACACATCCTCCACACACTCACACATCCTCATATCTAGACACATACAAAATACCTCACGTGAGCATTGTCAACAGTTTCCCTGGGGGTAAAGGGAACAGGCTATCGCACTTATCTATGAATTTCCACACACACACACACACACTCACACACATATATATATATATATATATATATATATATATATATATATATATATATATATATATATATATATATATATATATATATATATATATATATATATATATATATATATATCGGGATGACTTCAGATCTGGGACTGGGAAACTTTCAGTCTACGACCCCACCAGTCTTCGGATACCTATCTCTCTCACAACCGACCAAGGGATGTTACCCTTTCAAACATCATCCTGAACAAATGACGCAACTCTGGCATCTACAAACTCAATAACAAAAGTGTATTGTACAAAGGAAAGTGAAGATAATGTGGATGTAGTGCAGATCTGTCTGGTGTGCTAATTGCTACAAGACATAGTTAGTTGAGGCTGTCACAGGAAAGATTTCATCATCGTATACCTGTTAGAGTTCCACATAACATGGGAATGGTACTTAGCTTCTCGCTGAAGGTCCTCCGTCTTCGACCAGATATCACCTCCTTCGAGTTGACATCAAGTCAGGATAATGTGACCAGGATACCAGAACATGTGTCTGAATGATGCTGAGGATTCTCATCGACATCCGATGAGATGGATGCTTCCCTCATAGGAATGACAAACCTCTATAATGTCAGTTGGCTAATATATCAGGTTCTCTCAACCACTCCAGGGTATGCCAACGTGCATGTCTCTCCCAACAATGGCACCAACCAAACTATATATCCACAGTCTAACGTGATGTTCACAGAAACATAGTGTCAATGGCCAGAGTTCTAACAGAACATAATTGTGTGGACCAAGCGTTGTCTGATTTCACAAAAAAGTTGAATAGTTGTCGAATAGGTCATCAGTGGCAGTGCTGGACAATCACGTGAACACGATACTTGCCAAGATGTCCTTGTCATAACCCAGTTGATACCTCATCCTGGAGCTTTTCTAAGGGCATGGACGACTGACCGGGTGATGGCAGTATGATCACCTCACGTTGACTGGTCTGTCCAGACTGTTGACGCTGACATATGTCTATGATTTGGACGGCTGTCAATCACTCCTCTCAGGAAGGTAGAATCTGGAAAAATGACACAGGCAACCCTCGGTGAGAATCACGTGACCAGGACCCATCATATGGAAATAGACATCATCATGGTACTTAGAGAGTGAATCACCTCCCTAAGGTGGGCGGTGGTTCAATTACAGGCCATGCCTCACGGTCAGAGGAAGAATAAGGTCTGGGGTCTGACAAGTAGCGGAATAGACCATCTGTTTCCCTGGACTGGGGATAGAGTGAACCCACGGTGACTTAGTCATGAGTGTCTTCGCCCCCCCCCAGTTCCCCAGAGAAAGTCTTCTAATGACATACAGGGTTAGAGGGTCTACAGTACCCATAGGCAAGATGGCCCCGAAGGATGGCCGTTGGCAAAACCCCCTTCCAGCTCTTCCCAGGTGGCCCTGCTTTCCCCAGTTCATCCCTCCTGCAACCATCAGAACATGTCTGTAGCATCATTTTTCCCCCTTTCCCCTCCCCGTTGTTCTCCTCACAGGAATCCACTATAGATTAGGATGGTAGTCCGTTAAGGAGACCTTGAACACAAAGTGTATGAGGAAGGCAAAGAAATCCAGCAATCGCCCCGCCAAAAGATGCGAACTTCGACACACGCGGGATCGCTCAAATGCCGTCAATTCACCAGAGAACGTTTCCATGAGATTCGTCTTGTCCGGCCGATTCGCCCGATATCTTGCACGATAGCTTTTAGTTACGCCGTCAACAACCTCCGGTTTTGTCGACTACGCCTGAGTTCAAAGGTGGCCCAGTAGTGTCCATCTTGCCAACATTCAGGCCCAGCCCATTTTTCCCCAGCCGGTTCTGAAGGCGAGACTAGCAGTCAATACCTATACTTTTCACAGCCGTGCAGACTGTTGGAAAAAGGCCAGAAAATTGGGTCATATAAACTAACCTGCTTGTTGCAGCAATTTACTGGCCCACTTTCGACCTACGCGCGAATACGGCTTCATGCAATCGACAATCTCGGGTGTTTGCAATTCCGACACCAACTGATCTAAGAAAGGTAGCACTCTTACCTTTTTATTTGGCAATGCAGTTAGAAGTATGGAAACCCGTCCAAACTGGGAACGTTATGTCGACTGTCTTTAAACTGTCCTTTGAGATTGGAACCATTCCTTCCTCTTACTGCAGTCACACAGAACTTCTGGCCAGTTGGCCAGGACAACCATCATCTCCCTCAGTTCTAGTAGAGTGACTGAGTCTGCGCAGTCAAAACACAAGTTTCTGGTACACACACATATGACTTTCCAGAATCCATGGGCGTAATCCTCCACTCCCTTAGGGGTAAAGGATTACTGGGGTTAGTCCCCTTTGCCTGTAAACGTTGGCATAAACCGTGAACGTTGCTGTAGGCCCCAGAGATGGTGTGTGTCTGGCAAATCCTGCACATCCTGATCGCATCCTCCAGGCATTTTTTGTGACAAGCATTGAAACTAGTATGAACAAACTCCCACACTTTACTCCCACACACTGACAATTGTCGTGAGCAGTCTTATAAAAATGTTAAACATGGAGAAAAATGTGTGCATATACAGTGTGTGACGTAAAAAATAGTGATGCTCCCACACACAGAGATACACACAGAGAAGGCGCGCATACACACACACACATTCACTCTCACGCTCACTCATTCTGTCTCTCATTCACACTCACTGACTATCTCACTCAAACTACAGTAATCATCATTGGCACCTTGCCGTCTTGACAGACGATAGTTTGTGCTTTAAAAAGGCATAATAACTTTTACCTATGGCGGTAGCGAATGTGACTGATAAGGCCAATTCGCGCTGTAAATGTCCGTTCACAGTGGGTGCATGTTAACACGTAGTCATTTCCACCATCATGCACCATCTTACGTCTCACACGCTCGGTGTGTGACTTATCTGCAATAATTTTCTCGTTTTTCTTTATTCCATTTAAGATTTTTGCCCTCCATACAGCACGTTCAGCGGCGACTTGCTCCCACTGTGCATTATCAATGACTGTATCAGTCATGTCCCACTTACACACATCTTTGTATCGTAGTAGAGGCCGACCCTGAGATCTCTTATTCATCTGTAATTCATCTTTGGTATTCTACCATCATCCATCCTCTTAAGATGTCCTATCCATCTAAGTCTCCGAAGACTGGGCATGTAATAAACCGTCACACAACCTGATCTTTCCAATACTTCAGTATTTGTGATATTGTCTTGCCACTTAATACCAAGAATTCTTCACAGACACCGCATATGAAAGCTGTTTAAACGATTCTCTTGGTGTGAGTAAGTTGTCCAGGTTTCACTACCATAAAGAAGAGTACTAAGGACACAGGCTTGATAGACAAGGACTTTTGTTTTGGCAGTAAGCTTCCTGTTCTCCCAGACTCTTTTCCTTAACCTGTTTACTGTTGTTGCTGCCTTACCAATCCTGATGTTGATTTCCTGATCTAGGGATAATTTGCTATTTACCACTGATCCTAGATATGTCAAATGGTCTACCATCTCTAGTTCGGCGTCGTCAATAAAGATTGATGGTACCCCATGTGCACCTTGTGACATAATCTGTGTCTTCTTTTTGCTAATTGTTAAACCAAATTCAGAACACGCATTGGAGAATGCAGATAGTAGACATTGCAATTCTTCCTCAGAGTGGGTCGTAACTGCAGCATCATCTGCAAAAAGCAACTCTCTGATCAGTACCCTCCTAATTTTGGTCTTGGCCTTCAATCTCTGAGCATTGTAGAGGCCGCCATCTGAGCGTGAGTGAATGTATATACCACCATCCTGATCACGAAAGGCATATTTCAGTAGAAGTGAAAAGTATATTCCAAAGAGGGTGGGAGCTAGTACACAACCTTGCTTAACTCCACTCTTGATTTCAAACTCTTCAGAAGTTGCACCATCAAACTTGATTATACCCTTCATGCCTGTGTGGAACGATTCCACAATGGACAGAAGAGTTGGTGGGCAGCCAATCTTCTTTAGTGCCTTGAACAGACCCTCACGACTGACCAAATCAAATGCCTTTGTGAGGTCGATGAAGGCAATAAACAGTGGTTGATTCTGTTCACGGCATTTTTCTTGCATTTGTCGCAATGAGAATATCATATCAATGGTAGACCGGTTCTGTCGAAAGCCACACTGTGATTCGGGGTAGACTTGATCTCCTAGGACTTGAAGTCTGCGCAGAACAATTCTGGCAAATACTTTTCCAACAATACACAGAAGTGAGATACCCCTATAGTTGTTGCAGTCGCTCCGATCGCCCTTGTTCTTGTACAGTGTTATGATGCTTGAATCTATGAAATTATGTGGGACTTGTCCTTCTCGCCAGCATAGCTCTATTAGCTGGTGGATCTGTAGATTGAGTGTGTCTTGCCCACTCCTGATAACCTCTATTGGAATCCCATCCTTACCTGGAGCCTTGCCAGATGCAAGTTCATTTATAGCACACTTAACTTCTGTTATGGTGGGAAGTGTGTCCAGGTGGTCAAGAGTTGGTAGAGCCTCTATGGCGTTGAGGGCATCATCCGCTAGTTTGGTCTCACTTGAGTAAAGCTCCAAATAGTGCTCTACCCATCTGTCCATCTGCTGTTTCTTATCAGTTATGATTTCTCCAGTCAAGGTTTTCAATGGTGCACTTCTTTTGATCACTGGACCACAGGCTTTCTTTATTCCTTCATACATGCTTCTGATGTTTCCCTTATCACTTGCGATTTGAATGGACTCACATAACTTGATCCAATAATCATTTTCACACTGCCTGGCAGCCTTTTGCACATCCTTCCTAGCTTGCTTAGCTCACTCAGAGTGTTACGCGTTGGTCTTTCCTTGTTTCTTAAGAGAGCTATCTTCTTCTTATCAATCAAGGGCTGCAGAGTCTGGCTGTTTGCTGCAAACCAGTCCTGCCTCTTATGATCCACAGTGCCGTAAACCCCTACGGCAGTTTTATAAAGAGTTTCCTTAAGTTGACCCCACTTTTCATTTACTGTACAATTTTCTGGTGTATCAGTGAAAGCGTCTTCAAGTTGCTGTTGAAACTGAAAGCACTTTTCAGGATCGTGAGTGTTAATAATATTAATCCTGGGGCTAGATTTGTGTTTAGCTGTGTAGATTCTCTTTGGTCTCAGTCTAACCCTTGCAACAACCAAAGAGTGATCCGTATCACAGTCAGCACTGTGGTAACTTCGAGTCAATGATATATGGTTCAGATGTTGTCTCCGTGTGATGATGAAGTCCAGCTGGTGCTAATGGCCGGATCTTGGATGTTTCCATGTGACCTTATGCAGCTCTTTTGTTTTAAAAAAGGAGTTTGTAATACATAGGTCATTTCTGGTGCAATGCTCCAGCAGCCTTTGCCCATTTTCATTCATGCGACCGATGTTGTATTTTCCAAGGCACACTGGCCATGAACTCGAGTCCTTGCCCACACGAGCATTGAAATCACCGAGCATATAAATATAGTCAGATTTTGGAACTACCTTGATCACGGAGTCTAACTCCTCATAGAACGAATCCTTCACATCATCAGAGGAATCGAGTGTCGATGCATATGCAGTAATAATGGTGGCAAAACCACAAGAGGTTGCCAAGCGCAGGGATAATTGTCTTTCATTTCCTCCTGCTGGAATTTCAATCATTTCCAGTATCGAATTCTTCACTGCAAAGCCCACACAGTGTTGCCTTTTTTTCGCCTGCCCTCTACCCTTCCAAAAAAAGGTGTAATTGTTTTCCCTGAGTGACCCTTCCTCGGCGAGGCGAGTCTTCTGCAGGCCAGCAATATCAATGTTAAGACGATTGAGTTCGGCATCAATCACAGCCGTTTTTTCCCCCACATCGTTAATATTGGTCAAGTCAGTGGAAAATCGGTCTCTGTGGCTAAGGGCTTGCGAACGCGGTTTGTGAGCCCGTATACCCGGGTTCGAAGCTACAGCGGTGCTGGTTTTTTCTAAAAAGGTATAGGGGCCGGTCGTTCAGAAAGCAATGGCAAACTACTGAACGTAACACTTGCCTAGTACATCAACAGCAGCTGAAAATGCTGGTGTTGACTGCAACGTCCCGTAAGGGATACGCAACAAAATTTAACTTCTTTAAGTGGAAAATCCTGGACACATGGTTTTCACGTTCCAGGTTGCAAGCCGTAGCTTGAGGTCTCTGTTTTTCATTTTACTAGTACCTCTCTCTTTCCCACACGCACAAACATATATAGTGAACAGTTATAGTTAAACAATGTGGAACAGAAAGAAAAAGTAGCGCCTGCAGCAGCATATAACAATATGAATTGGAAACAAATAGGTATATTAAGCTCCTACTAGAAGAAACGTACTAAACATCACCACGTTGCACATACCTTACAAGGATCTCCTTGTAAGGTATGTGGAACGTGTTGATGTTTAGTACGTTTCTTCACGCAGGAGCTTAATATACCTACTTGTTTCCAATTCATATAGTTAAACAATTATAATGAACAATTATACCAGTAAATGAATTATGGTGGCATATAGTCGGTATGGATTAAATATTGAAAGATTTTTCGGTTAAATGTGTAGGGACTCATTGGAGTTGTCAGATCTGGAGGAAGATCATTCCATATGTGAGCACCAGAATAGGCGAAACATGCTTTGTATAGGTCCTATCTAGGCTTTGGGACATATAACAAATTTAGGCGCTTGCTGTTCATTGCATTAGATTGAATCAGCGGCAGAAGATACTCTGGGGTATTTTGAGATATAATTTTATTCACTAATTTGGCTTTGTTAAAAAAGGAAGCCCTTTCGAAGTGGTAGAAGTCTTAGATGACTGTATAAATTATTACTTGCAACGTGCTCAATGAAAGAAACCAGAAGAATAGCGCGGTTTTGTAGAGAACATAGTCGTTTTAAATTAGATTTAGGGCAACCATCCCAAACTGTGGAACAGTAATCGAGATATGATTGGATATGTAAAGTTGAGTTGAGTTAAGAACCGACATCACTGCACTCAGGACATTCCCATACGTGCTCCGCCCCTCGTTCAACAGCCAGCGAAGAGTCATACTACTAATCGTTCTCACCGCTATCTGATTAAAAGTTATCCTGGCCTTCCTTCTCAGTTTTGATATTCTTCCAGAACCCCTGCCGACCCCGCAATCTCATTCTTTCCACATATGGGTTCTCAATCTGTTCCTCCGCCTTCTCCACCTGGTCCCACAAGCGCACGACCACCTCCCTCTTGTCCATAGGCAAAATTCCACTAAGAGGTGCCTTCCCTGCTAGCCTATCAGCCTGTTCATTCACCCGTAGATCCGCATGGCCAGGGCAAAATATCCATACAATTCTCACGATCTGTGACCTCTGAAGCGACGAGAGCCTTTCCACGCGATTGTGATTGGATATAGCATGTATAGAATATTTTTCATGTGCTTTCGTCCAGGAAGTGCTAGATGTTTAGCAAGTTGGTAAACTTTTTGTTCTATTTTCTTGGTAAGAACGTGAACATGAGAAAACAATTTTGTTGCGTATCCCTTACGGGACGTTGTAGTCAACACCAGCATTTTCAACTACTGTTGATGCACTAGGCAAGTGTTACGTTCAGTAGTTTGCCATTGCTTTCTGAACATGAGAGCTCCAGCTCAAATGGCTGTCAATTAAATGACCTAGTGTTTTATGTTCATTCACATTAACTATAGGTAACGAGCCCAAGCGGAGTTCGAGCGGTGATCCAGTTATGGCTAGTGTCTGTAGGTTTTGTCTGGTCGTTATTAGCATGGATCTGGTTTTGTCCATGTTAATTTGCATGCGGTTTTCATTGCTCCATCTAGTAAGATTATTAAGTTCCTTTTGTAAAGAATGCTCTAATTCACGGTTTTCTACGGACTAGTATATATAGTTGTCTGCAAATAGATCACAAGATGTATTGATATATAAAGGAAGATCATTAATATAAACTACAAAAAGCAGCGGACCTAGTATTGAGACCTGAGGTACACCAATGTTAAGTTGTGTGGGTCTTGATAGAGAGTTGTTGAAGGACACGACTTCTTGTCTGTCGGATAGAAATGACGTAATTATGTTCACCATATCGGTGCTTGTCTTCATTTGGTTTAGTTTTCTAATTAAAATATCGTGATCTACCATATCAAAATCTTTTTTTAAATGTCTACAAACACCGCTCCACATATTATACCGTTGTTGATGTTTAAGTGCCAGTTATCGGTCATTTTTGTTAGAGCACTATGGCAAAATATTTAAGTCGAAACCCAGATTGACTGTTAATTATTAGATCGTTGTTAATTAAATGGTGGAACGTTATTTTATTAATGTTTTTTTCTAGTGGTTTTGAGAGCGACGATAATAAGGAGATAGGTCTATAATTACCCAAAACGCTATTATCGATTGAGCCATTTTTCAGTAGAGGAAACTCTTTATCAATTTTAAATGCAGATGGAAAGTAGTTTTTGGCCAGGCACTTGTTATATATGAACGTTAAGGACTCACTAATGTCTGGTGCAGCACAACGAAGAATTCTATTACTGATACCATCTAGGCCGTGTGAATTTGTTGATTTGAGGTTTAAGAAATATTTATAAATTTCTGCAACAAACATTAAGGGAATCTCAGCGGGAATATTTCTTGTGCACTTCTGCTCACAGAATGATGCCAGTGAACTTGAATTACACGATGAGTCTGGTATTGAAGACTTTAGATTCTCTATTTCTGATTGAAAGAACCAACTGAATTCATCGCATGTTATAGAATTTGGTATTGCTGATTCTGGTAGGGCGTTTCTTATTGGTTAGCAAGTTAATAGCCTTCCATATATTTGTACTGATTAAATTATCTACAATCAAATTTTTGAAAATGATCTTTTTTATCCTAAGAATTTCATATATAACTTTATTCCTTAGTCTACGGTAATTGATGAAGTCTTTATTTTTATGTGCTTTATTTTGCTCTCTCATGATTTTCAGAACTTCACTAGTGACCCATCGGGATTTATGTTGATTTTTGCCTCCAACTTCTTTGACTGGCACGTGTTTATCGAACACATTGTAGACTGTCTTCGTCCAGAAAGCTAATGCATCGTGCGGGACAGGAAGTTGGTAAGCGTGATCAAGAGCTGCTTTTCTTAAGTCTTGCAAAAATAAATCTTGGTTGAGTGCTTTAAAATTTCTTAATTTGATACCTACATGTTTATTTTTAAGAGATTTAAACCCAATTCTTGACCATGGGTAATGGGTAATGGTCATTAACTGTAATAACAGGAACAGAACATTCAATAATATTATCTGGACAAGTAACATATATATATGATCAATTGTAGTTGAGGACGTGTCAGTAACCCTTATGGGACGGTTTATTTGTTGTTTCAAATTGTAAGAAAGAATTATATCTTCCCATGTCTGGTTGGATTTACTAATAGCTATGTTAAGGTCACCTAGTATCATAACTTCTCTACCTGCTGTAAACACTCTATCCATCATTGTAGTGAAGCAGTCATACCAGCTGTACCCGGCACAAGGATTCCTATATAGGTATCCAATGAGAAACGGTTGTTGGCTGACTGGCTTCACCTCTAACCAAAAAACACATCCTATCCCTACGGTCTCGAGATAACTTCTACGGGAACAGTTGAGGGAATTGGAAATATATACAGCAATACCTGCCTCTTATTTTTGATTTGCATCTTTCCAAATTACTTTAAACCACTTAAGTGAGATTTCGGAGTCGGTTATTTTGTCGTTAAGACGACTTTCTGTGATTCCAAACACATGGAACTGTTTGGACAGTATTACCGAGAGCTCGGGTAATTTGTTGAGCAGATGAAAGATGTTGAGATGGTCTATACATAGACCATTTTTGTTGAGCCACTGATCGTGATTGGCGAACATTACAAACTAAAACGAAGATGTAGCTTGTGGTATACAAATTGCAGGGATTTTGAAACTTTATTTAGAAGTAGTTAAGGCTGTTAGAGGGGGCAGGAAAATGTCTTTGCTGGAGTGACATCATGAATGCTTGGTGCAGGGCTGCAGGATTATACCGCATTAGCTGTTGAAGTTGGCGGTTCCACTCATAGGAGTGTAGATTGCCGTCCAGCGAGGGACTGCTATGAGTGTCACTGGAAGTGCCTACATTAGAAGCAGGCATCGGGGGCACTGCACCATTGTTTAACTGTGTCCCCTTTGGCATCATAGAGGGAGACTGTTTTACGGGCAAGGTATGAAACAAAGTATCATAGTTAGCAACATTTAGATTGGAGCTTGGGTTGCTATTCACGGCATTGTGTTCCTGGGGTACAGGCAAGGGTGGCGTGGGAAGAGAAGGAGTGTTTTCTGAACACTGTGAGATGGCTGTTGCCGGAAGTTAATTACGGTTTACTCCTGTAACTGGTGCTGGTTGGTTTGCACGTTTGGGATATCTTATGTTCTTCGCTAGGAAGCTACTTCCTAGCTTGGAACAATGTATTTGATCCCTGTATAGTTTTTTCTTAGGAGCCTCGGACGGTGACGTAAAGTACGAGGTGTTATTAGTGAAGTTCATGTTATTATTTTTACAAAATGTATATAACGTTAAATTGGCTGCATCGGCAGTACGACGCAGGAACCCGTAACATGGTGGAATGATAGATGAAATAAACAAAGATGATTTAGGAAATATATTGCGCAACAGCACCTCCAATCTAGCTAGTTGTGAGGTGCTGATGATTTTATTATCCATTATGTCGTTGACACCAATATGGACTGTTGCTCTCCTAATTCGGTCGTTCACTTGGAATTTTCGCAGTTTAGCGGTCAGCCTGTCAATGTCAGCACCTGGTACAGGGTAGGCTGAAGTTGATTCGCTGTCAGAAGATGACGTGCGATCATTATAGATTCTCTTCAGCAGGGAGTCTCCAATGACGACATGTGTTGCACTGTGATCTATTGTTATTTCACGCTGTTGGCGTGTCCGCTTGGATTGTTGTTGCCACAGGTCACAGTAGTCTTTCTTGTGTTCTTGTTTATTATAGCTTGCTTGTGTATGTTGTTGGTGTCCAGTAGTGGTAACGACTAAGTTCTGTGATTCCAAGTCTACTGCTGGAGAGCCTACACTTAAGGCCTAGACCCTGTTGCTGATATGCACATCGATGGGGTAGATAGATGGTGTGCGTTCTACAGGTTTAGTAGTGGATTTATTGCTTGTAGAAACTGTCTGTATGTCATTAAGCGACGAACATTCACTGGTAACACACGCATCTACAACACCATGGATACTTTCTGTTTGTGCACTTTTATGAAATGACTGTGCATGCTTTAGTCTCAAGGCATGTATGGATGTTTTAAAAGTTTCCTTCTCTTCTTTAAGGATGCGGATTTCCTCTAGAAGAAGAATGTTTTCTTTTTTTAAACTCCTCATCTCCAAAGCCTCAATTAGTTTACGACAATCACTGTGGCTCTGTGTTTCGGCGGATGAAAGCGTCTTTGAAATTGATGTGTTAGTTTGATAAGATTGAGCTTGCGAATTGTGTTGTTTGTCCAGCTGGAAATCAGTGTGTGATTGTTCACTAGACAACATGATGGAGATTGGCGATTAAGATGATCGATTCAGTCGCTGAGCTGGCGTGCTAACTAACTTTTGTCCCGTCTTGTTTTTGTTTACATTTTCGCATCGCTTTGACACTGTTGATGATCGTAAGTTGAGGACATGTTGGCAATATAGGCAGCTCGACAAGGCAAGGAGTAAATAAAACTGCAGGTCTTTCTGTAGATCGTGCGTGGCGCTTATCTCTTGCTAGTCACGCATAGTTAAGTCTCACGTTGTCGTGAATCCATAATTGGTAAAATACAAAAATGGATGCTCTTACCCTCACGTGTCACAATGAAATCTTCATTTTACTTGCCATGACCTTGAGGATGTCATGGCATAGTCAAGTCATAACCCAGGGTAGATGTTAGAGGTTAAGACCGTGTTCCGCAAGTGAACACCGGAACTTGAAAAGTAGACTTTGCACACAATGTGAAAAACGTTGGGGTCTCACTTGCCAAGTGACAGGAAGTAGAGTCCAGACAAGGCAGTCTACAATTTGGTTTCGTTCAGTGCGGACCATGTCAAGTCTAGAGTAATGGCCAATACTGCGCCACTCTTTTAGAGAATTAGGTTGTGTTTATAAAACCTTATGTAGAAGTATTGTCGAATATCTGAGTTGTAAATTAGTGATGTCAACCCTAATCGGTGCAGAATAATATACACCTAAAATTACAACTGGTGTTTGAGTCGACTACTGTTCGAGTTCACTATTGTTCAGTTATGTCGAGTGGCGTTCGTAGTAAGTCCAGTAATGTGTGGAGGTTTAAAGAATAACTATCAGCTAAATTATATGTAGAGAAAATGACCTTGATGCGGACTGGGAAAAAAAAGAAGTAGTCATATCCCTTGTTAGACACGAGCAGCAAGAAAGAAGAAGTGTTTACGAAAGCCGCCAGTAAATCGGCCAACCCATAGCCCAGTAGCATCATGGCAGATGGGGGACGTCGTCCAAACGATCCTGGAGACCACATGGTAGGACTTTAGGCATGTAACAATCGTAAATTTAAAGTTGGAAGTCGACAAATGATGATTTGACGAACAGAGCAGTTACTAACAGACATTTTAAGTTCATACACCGGCGAATCTTTGAAAGTAATCATCACCTACTCAAGCGCTGAAAGCATACAGTGTAAGGTTGTAAATATCGAACTTTCATAATGGACTGTAATATCAGATACATTTGTGAAAATATAAAGCGCCTACTGTGTCACGAAACAGATGTTTAACGTAAACAGGGACAGTCATGGCCAGTTACAGTTTGCATAAATTCGATAGCCGGACGCACAGGTCAACGAATCGAGACGTAAGGACGTTATAAGCCAGTCTGAAATAAACCGTCAATTATGTGTGAGAAATGTACTAGCATACGAAAGTCGTGTGGATTTCAACATAGACATGAACACTATACAATAATAGTACGTCAAGAAAAGAACTGTAATGAAAAACATTATCATAGTGAACACGACAGGTATAAACAAACACGTGATGCGATCTGTGCGAGTCATATGTTAATAGTCATAGGAACTCCGACGCGGAGCAAACAAGGCAGGGGGCTTCAGATCTTCAGAAGGAAACCCCCTTCCCCAAGCATTTCGGATCCTTTAATTTCTTAATACTTTCTGGGGGCGGTCCCGTCCGGGTCATGACTCCGGGCGTCTGTCCCCTGCCGTGGAGACGTTCTTTCGGTCATGTTCGTTATCCCTGATTTAAGCTTGTCCACTCTAAAGTCCTCCCTCCCTCGGTGGGGGGAGACCGTGCAGTATGTGTCTGCCCCTTGACACTTGTGGTCGTGGGTTGCTTGATTCATCCCCCGCCACGGCCTCCGTCGCCTCCACTTATCTCTGTTGCCGTGTGCCTTCCTTGCGCCTCGTTCACGGCATCACACCACTTTAGGAAGCCGGATTCTTTCTTCCTACTCGGACCCACCGCTTGGTCTGTCTGCAACTGACTAGACCACATAGTATGCGTATCTCGTGCCATACCGAGGTGGGGGTTAGTATGGCAGCATTGTTAATTGCACTTGGGCTGGGTGCAACCTAGAGTCGATTACCGCTATATTCTGGAGGTTGTACGTCGGCCGACATTTGCGTGCTCGACTGCGCTGGGACTCTCCCCCACGTCGAAGGAAGAGCTGAAGAACTGACACGAGACGTTTGTAAAGTTTGTGGTTTTGATTGTGAAATTGTTGGTAGTGCAGTTACCGCTTCCAACCATACTAGTGCCGAGACTCATTCCAGTTTAGGTTGCGGCAATTCCACAGCCAGCACGAGGCCTTTTCGGCTGCCTAAGACAGTTGTTTTTGGGCCCGGGCCCTTGCTTTTCCTTTAATGCCCAGTCTTTTCAGCACATCAAACACGGAGTAGGAGACAAGACCTCGCGCACCTACCTCGACAGCGAACAGTCTGGCGGTGTAACCCTCCGGCCTACGACTCGCGACCATGTCATTGTACTTCTCTGTCTTGTACTGGTGCTGCTCCTCAATATTTGATTCGTATGGGACAGTCAGCTCAATCAGCGTTAGCTGCTTGGCTGACGAGGAGCTAAGCACAATGTCAGGTCGCAAGCCAAACCGTCGGATTACCTCATGGTATTTGCCTTGATCTTTTAGGTCTACGGTCAGTTGCCAGTCCCTCGCGCCGTCGAGGACGGTAGCCAGCGACAAGTCGTCAGCTTTCCCATTATTTCCATCGGCCTCGGTCCGTTCCCCTCTTTGTTAGCCTTCATTCGTGCTGCGTCCACTATGGCGGCCAACTCAGTGTCACAGAATGATGATAGTTTAGTGATTCCTTGATAACTTACATATAAAACTACAATGTAGGAGGAGGGTTAACAATTGTGTACTTCATTCTCAGAGGAGGATAATTTAAATATCATTGACCTACGAATATAAAAATAGGATACAGGTGTTCGCAGAGTTCATTGCCTGACGATCGGATCGTACGGACACGGGAACCGGGGAGATCGCGTTGGGGGAAAAATGAACGGAGAAAACGATCAACGAGTTAGGATGCTTTGAAGTATTAGCGTACGGGGAACTCAGGGAAACAGCGTAACAACGGATAGAAACGAGCAACTAACCACTACGTGATTTCACCGCCGTTTGATGTGCAGGATACGTCAAGAGACGAGGGTTGAGGTACGAACATCAAACAACAACGGAGGATTGGACACTCAATATAAATAGTAGCAACTGGGTTTTCTGGTTAGTGTGTGTTCCAAACTGGGCTGAATGATCTATGCATCCTGAGTGGGGAAAGAAATACACGTCCCTAATGGTTGAAAGAATATGGGATATTAGTGTGTTATTCGCTAGTGTATTTCAATTCCGGGAGGATAAGTGAATATATAAGGTATTATAACCTTAGAGTAATAGTTTTAGCATAGGAAAATAGATGTGTGTGCATAGCGTTTACCATTGCTTTCTATTAGTGAATAGTTTAGACTTTGGTGAATTCATATGTCTTATGTTGGTGTTTACTTCGGAAGTCTTGTCATTACGGCTGGAGAAGGACACCTGCATAAGTAGTATTAAGTGGCAGACGCCTATCACTTGATATGTTATACTTCTCACAGGTTCAAATTCCCATCCGGATATATCAGAGAAGATAGACACATACGTCTTGTGTACAGGAAAAGCTTTGTTGATAAACTCAAGGCATTTCATTTGTGGGGAGAGCAAATACATCAATAAACCAAGGAATAACTTAGACAGTGTCAAATACGAAATAAAATATACTTTTAAAGGAACTTTGAAAAAGAAGAAAAGAATATCCAGATAACCAAAGTAATAATGGAAAAAAGAAAGATAAGTTTGCAGAAAGCAAAGCAAAATAAAACTACATACGTCTTGTATGCATTGTGAAGAAACAATAGACAAGTCAAAACATTGCTAGTCATTAGAGACAATATGCAGGACTGTGATGATGTAGTTTTTCGGTGTGGGTAATTAATTTCATGAAACAAACTCGGGCGAAGTCATAGACTTACTGGAATATTATTACGTTACGGTGATCCAGTGGTGAACAGTTTTGTTTCGTTCAATAACGGATTTACCTTCAGACTCAAGCATACGGAACATCCAGGGTGAGACCTGTCCTGTTTTATGTGATGTCCGGTGGTTTGGCAGAATGACTGGGCGAGAGGTGATCCCGCTGCTAGACATTACGAGTTCATTCTTGCACCAACAATAGAATACACTACAAACTACACCTACACAGTTCATACATACACCAGACATAGTTTTATTAATAAATATTTTATTAATCGTTGAAAGGAACTGTTGTCGGAGTATGTGTTGAGAGAATAATAGAGAGAGAGAAAGGAACAGATATATGGAAAGGAAGACAGAAGGGAGGAATGTAGGCAGAAGTCAGTCAATAATCCCAAATGATAATAAGTTTGAAGATGTGCGTGTCGAGTCCACTTTCCTCCAGTGACGACAAGCTACATTAAATGGTGGAGCGAGCGGGGTACAACATAATACCTACATCAAAGGACATGCATAACCAGGTGTATGCATAGAGGGGTACCTGCATATTGACACAGGCATAGCGGAGTACCTGCATGTTGGGACATACTTATTGGAATATAATATAAGTATACATTGAGGACTTTTAATGGAAGGACGTCCATTGGATATATGGTGCCATTACATTTATGGTAGAAACATTTCATTAATGCTGGTGACTTTACAGTGAGAAAGATCCAGACAGGGTGATTGTGGATAGGTGTTCAAACAAAGTACGTACTTGTTCACACGGACACACGTCTACATAAGTCTTTATCCTATATCGCCTCTTGTGGATGAGAGAGTGGTTGTGATGTACTGTGTGGTGTCGAAGATTAAACGAATTAGATATACATAGGAGAAATTGATATAGGTTATAATAGATTATCTGGCTATAGTGAGTACTTCTTTACTGCCTTGAGGTGTCTTTACACAACTTGCTGACTGACCTTCTTTAAATATGACCACTCCCAAAATAACTACCGCCGAACTGAGGACCAACGGAGAGGAAATTGGGTTATCTGGTTCGGAACTAACTGATTACATACTTGAAAGAGAGCGAGAAATTCGACAAGAAGAACGAGAAGATCGAAAGGCCGAGTTGGAATTGAGAAGAATAGACGTGGAGACCAAACGAATGGAAATGGAACAGGAGGCCAAGCGGCTGGAAAGGGACCAGGAGACCAAGAAACTGGAAATGGAACAGACTGCCAGGAGACAAGAAATGGAACATGAATACCGCATGAAAGAGTTAGAACTCAAGACAAAAACTAAGGTGAAATAGATGCAGCAGAAGGCGGGTCATCGTTACATGGTTCAACCAAAATGAGTGGATCTAGCTACCATGCAATGAAGTTTCCCTTAGCTGTTTAGTTTATGATGAGTCTAAAGAAAAATTTGACAACTTTGCGAATCGCTTTGAGGCTATGGCAGTCGCTATGGGACTGGACAGAAGCCGATGGGCCCTTAAATTATCCCAGGCCTTACATGGTTCAGGGTACGAGGTCTACACTCGCCTACCACCAGGACATGAAAATCAGTACGAGGAATTAAAAGCCGCTTTGATGAAGCATTATGAAGTCACAGCACAAACGTATCGGAAGGAAGTTTCGATCGGCCAGAAGAGAGCCGGGAGAGCTATTCGCCGCCTATAGTCTGAGGCTGAAATTCTATCTCCAGAAATGGATGGACTTGGCAGAATTCAAGAGGGACTATGAGAGTCTCGAAGAGATGATGGTAGTCGACCAGATGCGAAAGCAAATGTCGAAACCTCTCAGAACCTTCTTGGGAGAACAAGGGGCGGAACGGATTGATGTTGTGAATAAGCTGGCGGAACGATTCGTAGAGGTACATGGGGAGACTGCGGAACTCAGTACTCAAACCAAAGGTCTGGAGAAACAAGACCAAAAGAAATCTAAGAACGGGAAAGAAAAAAAAGTGGAACCTTATATGAAGACGTCAATGGAGAGTTCGGAGAAGGTGAAGGATGGGAACAAGATCACCTCGAATCCTCCTGCTAAATGACCATGGTCTGAGAAGTGGTGTTCGATTTGCAAGTCGCCCTCTCACAACACAAAAGACTGCAGATCGAAACCAAAAAGTACTCACTTCGCAGCATGCCAAGTGACTCCTAACAAGGTGATCACAGACAAGGCTGAGGTCGGCGAAGAAGCGCTGAAAAAAGAGAGCCCAAGGAAACTTTGGAAGGGAAAAGGGAGCACCCACGGCAGGTCGAAAGCACATAATCCTGTCGACTACAAAGGCAAGGCAAAGGAGGGAAACGGCACAACACAACTCGGGGAACTAAATGAAGAATACCCGGAAAAGGTCGCGGAGGTGGAAGACACTCAGGACCAAGGGAGACCCCCGGTGGTGGAGTTGATTGAGGTGAATGGCCAATCAAGTCCAATGTTTATACGATACTGGCCTGGATGGGGAAGCTGTGATTTCGGCGGATCTGGTATACCCAGAACAACTCACAGGGGAGACCATGGAGATACAGCCTGCGACAAAGAGTGCTGTGGCCATGAAGTTACCCATTGCTCAGGTGGAGATTCGGTCAAGATACGTCACCGGCACAATCAAGGCCGCTGTATTGACCTGATCCCATATTTCCCGTCATCCTCGGTTGTCGATATGTCTTTTTGGGAATGCCCAAGGAACCAATCCACATGGGAGCTATGCAGACACGCTCTCAGAAGGAAACGGATCAGGCAGAGACAAGGGTCTCAAACCCAATGCCAGGGGAGTTACGAACTGCCCAGAGGTGAGGATGATACTTTGCATCCTTGCTACAAAAAGCTGCAGAAAAGTGCTGTTCCACCCAAACGAGGACAGTACTACATGAAGAATCGGATACTCTACAGGAGAGCCGGAAGGGGAGACAACTTACACGGTCAGTTGGTAGTCCCGAAAGCCTACCGTTCCCAAATTCTTCAGATGGGGCATACCATTTCGTTCAGCGGACACATGGGTATAGCCGCCACCATGCAGCGAATTTCCTGCCACTATTATTGGCCAGGATTGACTGGAGATGTACGTCGATATGTAAAATCATGCCCGGAGTGCCAGAGGGTGGCACCGAAACACTGGACAGCGCCGGTGGTGTTGGGTGAAATGCCCATTATGAACTCTCCTTTCGAGAGGGTAGCCATCGACATCGTGGGTCCTCTTCCTAGGACTAAGAAGAAGAACATGTATATCCTCACAATGGTGGATTGCTGTTCAATGTGGAGTGAAGCCATACCATTGCCAACCATTGACTCGAAACGAGTGGCTGGTGCATTGATGGAGGTTTTTACAAGATTAGGCTTCCCTAATCAGATTCTAACGGATAATGGGTCACAGTTTTGTGGGAAACTCATGGAGGAGGTTTTTGGGGTGTTCCACTCCAACCATATCCATACCAGTCCGTATCACCCTCAAGCTAATGGACAAGTAGAGCGTTTCAACGGCACGTTGATGACAATGCTCAGGAAACTAGCCCAGGAAAAACCTGATAGGTGGGATGAATACATCCCGGCAGCCCTTTTTGCCTATAGGGAAGTGCCACATGGCTCAACAGGAGTACCACCAGCAACTCTACTGTTTGGTCGACCAATCAAAGGACCCTTGGAAGCTTTGCTGAGGAGTTGGACGGAGGAAGGGACGGTAGAAGAAGTGATCTCCTCGTACAAATACGTGGAGGAATTGAAGGAAAAACTTCACACGGGCTGGGCTCTGGCGACTCGAAACTTGAGAAAAGCCAGAAAGAGACATGCGGAGTACTACAACCATAGGTCTAGAGACAGAGCGCTGGAGGTGGGAGACAAAGTCTTGTTGCTACTCCCAACGGGGACCAACAAACTGGAGATAGGATGGCAGGGACCTTTTCCCGTGGAAAGGAAGGTATCCAGAACCAACTATCAAATCCGGATCCGGGGAAAGTCGAAGATTTTTCATATTAATCTCTTGAGGAAATATGAAGAAAGAACCGGTGAAGGAGCAGCCCATCTCATGGCAATGGCGGTAGCAGTGAAAACTGAAACCGGACCAGACGAGGGCAGGGATTACCCTCTAGTGCACCAGGAAACTTATCGGGAAGTAAAGGTGAACCCTGATTTGAATCTCCAGGAGAGGGAAAAGATTGCCCAGGTTCTCAAATCCCATAAGCAGATCCTGACGGATAAACCAGGACGGACGGAGCTGGTCGAGTTCGAGATGACCTTAACCACGCAAGATCCGGTCCGTCAAAAAGTTTACCCAGTGCCATTTTCTAAAGAGAAGGCTTTGGAGGAGGAGATACAGAAACTGTTGGAGGATGGGGTGATAGCAACATCCACCTCCCCATATAATGCCGGAGTGGTGTTGTTAAGGAAACCGAGTGGAGAACACAGGTTGTGTATTGACTATAGACTCTTGAATAGTCATACCCAGTTTCAGGTGGAACCTTTGCCGAATCCAACACAGTTATTCGCCAGGCTCCATAAGGCTAAGTACTTCTCTAAAGTGGATCTGAGTAGGGGTTATTATCAGATCCCGGTCAAACCGGAAGTTCGACCCCTGCTGGCTTTCAGTACACCCAGTGGACACTATGAGTTCAACGTCATGCCTTTTGGACTCAGCAATGCGCCTAGTGTGTTTACTCGCATGATGAGAATTTTGTTAGATCCTCTACAGGATCCGTCCATTATCTCATTCATGGATGATATACTGATTGCTAGTGACAGTTTAGATGACCAGTTGGGGTCGTTGGAAAGAGTTTTCCACAGGCTTCGGGAAGCAGGACTTACCGCACGCCCATCCAAGTGCATGATTGGTTACCAAACTCTGGAATTTCTAGGACATACTATCACTCCAGGAAAAATTGTCCCGGAGGAGAAAAACCTGGAAAAAGTTAGACGAGCTCCAAGACCTAAAACTAAGAAAGATGTAAGATCCTTTCTGTCGTTGTGTGGATTTTATCAGAAGTTCATCCAAAAATTTTCCGAACTGGGAAATCCATTAACGGAAACCTTGAAAAAGGGACTCCCAGATACAATTATATGGACTTCGGAATGCGAAGGGGCCTACATTCACTTAAAGGAGGCGTTGGTGAACAAGCCAGTTCTACAGCTCCCAGACCTTTCCAGGCCCTTTGTGCTAAGAACAGATGCGAGTGGGATTGGAATTGGAGCAGCCTTGTTACAAGAAGGGATAGAAGACGCTTCGGTGTTGAAACCTGTAGCTTATGCCAGTAAGAAACTTTTACCGGCGGAAAAGAATTACTCTACAGTGGAAAGAGAATGTTTGTCACTCGTATGGGCCGTACAAAAATTTCAACCATACCTGTATGGAGTACAGTTTAGGGTACAGTCAGATCATCAGCCTTTGATGTTCCTGGCTACTTCGCAGAAGCTCAAAGCAAGATTGATGAGATGGTCGTTGTTACTACAGCCGTACAACTTCACAGTGGAATACATCCCTGGTAAGGAGAATGTAGGAGCGGATTTCTTATCTAGACATCCAACCCCAGAGGAAGAGGAATAAGTTGGAGGATCATAGGAATCAAAACTACATTGAAGAAGAGTCGACGCGGTCAACTCTCTTAAGAGGGGGCCTATGTCACAGAATGATGATAGTTTAGTGATTCCTTGATAACTTACATATAAAACTACAATGTAGGAGGAGGGTTAACAATTGTGTACTTCATTCTGAGAGGAGGATAACTTAAAGATCATTGACCTACGAATATAAAAATAGGATACAGGTGTTCGCAGAGTTCATTGCCTGACGATCGGATCGTACGGACACGGGAACCGGGGAGATCGCGTTGGGGGAAAAATGAACGGAGAAAACGATCAACGAGTTAGGATGCTTTGAAGTATTAGCGTACGGGGAACTCAGGGAATCAGCGTAACAACGGAAAGAAACGAGCAAATAATCACTACGTGATTTTACCGCCTTTTGATGGGCAGGATACGTCAAGAGACGAGGGTTGAGGTACGAACATCAAACAACAACGGAGGATTGGACACTCAATATAAATAGTAGCAACTGGGTTTTCTGGTTAGTGTGTGTTCCAAACTGGGCTGAATGATCTATGCATCCTGAGTGGGGAAAGAAATACACGTCCCTAATGGTTGAAAGAATATGGGATATTAGTGTGTTATTCGCTAGTGTATTTCAATTCCGGGAGGATAAGTGAATATATAAGGTATTATAACCCTAGAGTAATAGTTTTAGCATAGGAAAATAGATGTGTGTGCATAGCGTTTACCATTGCTTTCTATTAGTGAATAGTTTAGACTTTGGTGAATTCATATGTCTTATGTTGGTGTTTACTTCGGAAGCCTTGTCATTACTGCTGGAGAAGGACACTTGCATAAGTAGTATTAAGTGGCAGACGCCTATCACTTGATATGTTATACTTCTCACAGGTTCAAATTCCCATCCGGATATATCAGAGAAGATAGACACATACGTCTTGTGTACAGGAAAAGCTTTGTTGATAAACTCAAGGCATTTCATTTGTGGGGAGAGCAAATACCTCAATAAACCAAGGAATAACCTAGACAGGGTCAAATAGGAAATAAAATATACCTTTAAAGGAACTTTGAAAACGAAGAAAAGAATATCCAGATAACCAAAGTAATAATGGAAAAAAGAAAGATAAGTTTGCAGAAAGCAAAGCAAAATAAAACTACATACGTCTTGTATGCATAGTGAAGAAACAATAGACAAGTCAAAACATTGCTAGTCATTAGAGACAATATGCAGGACTGTGGTGATGTAGTTTTTTCGGTGTGGATAATTAATTTCATGAAACAAACTCGGGCGAAGTCATAGACTTACTGGAATATTATTACGTTACGGTGATCCAGTGGTGAACAGTTTTGTTTCGTTCAATAACGGATTTACCTTCAGACTCAAGCATACGGAACATCCAGGGTGAGACCTGTCCTGTTTTATGTGATGTCCGGTGGTTTGGAAGAATGACTGGGCGAGATGTGATACCGCTGCTAGACATTACGAGTTCATTCTTGCACCAACAATAGAATACACTACCAACTACACCTACACAGTTCATACATACACCAGACATAGTTTTATTAATAAATATTTTATTAATTGATGAAAGAAACTGTTGTAGGAGTATGTGATGAAGGAATAATAGAGAGAGAGAGAGAAAGGAATAGATATATGGAAGGGAAGACAGAAGGGAGGAGTGTAGACAGAAGTCAGTCAATAATCCCAAAACATAATAAGCTTGAAGATGTGCTTGTTGATTCCACTTTCCTCCCGGGAAAATACGTGACACTCAGTCAGGACATTGTTATGCCGCCAAGTGAAACGCCATTGGTTCAGGGCGACCTTACACCTAGACAGCACGTGCTCCGCTGTCTGGACTATCTGGGCTTTCTTATGGAGGGGACCGAACTGGTCAGTGGTTAACCCCCACGTCGCCAAGTTTGCACCTGATGGCAGGACATCGTAGAGGGATCGGATGACGAAACTTAGACGCAGTGGTGCCATGCGCCAGTTCTCATTCCACGTAATGGATCTTTGCACTACCGATTCCCATGACATCCACTGCGCTTGCTGCGCCTGTTGGGCAGCTTTGCGGACTCTTTCGTCATCTTCCCCCTTGCGGATCTCCTTGACCACCAGGTCCCTGCGTTCCTTTGCATTCGCATCTGACCACATTTTATCGTTCGCTAGAAATCCAATCCCCTGCTTGCTAAGCTGGGTGTGGCCCATTACCTCCTTCAGCTGGAGTGTGGCCTGGGCTTGTTCAACTGCGCTGACGACTTTCCACTTCCTTCCCGTCCTCAAGGTGGGGACTGAAGCGATAACCGTTATGTCTGGAGACTCGCGCATCATCATCACGAGTCTGGCTTTTCCGGCCTTAAACTCTTCCATGAGGGACCGGAACGGGAGGACGAGCTTGCTCTGCTTGCAATACAATGCGACAGTCGTGAGGCAAGTGGGTACTCCAAGCCACTTTCTCATGTATCTGCTTGTCTTGCTCTCCATGGCGCTCACCGTGGTCACGTCGATATCATATATCAGCAGCGGCCTCAGGAGTTTCGGTATAAGCATAAATTGGAGCACCCAGATCTTGAACTTGCCTATCAGCCTGGTCTTATCGATGGTATTCAGGCCGTTCGTCAGAATTGGCTGTATCTCCACCACCGCGTTCCTGTCCGTCAGGGTTGAGTCGTAAACACGACCGAGACTCTTCACAGGTTCCTCCATCACCGTGGAATCGCCTGTCCGGATACCGTGAACCTCCTTTCCACTGCGTTACCCTTCATGATCGACAGACTTCTCGATTTCTTTGGCTTGAAGCTCATCCTGCACCAGCGAATCAGGTCGTCCAGCCTGAAGAGAGCGCTGCGAGCGTCGCTCTCTTTCGGTGTCAGGATAGTCGTATCGTCCATGAAGGCCTTCAGCGGTGACGTGTTCACCCCTTCGCTGAGCCTCGGACCGTGTGCATAGCTGGATGCCGCATCCAGTATGACCTGCATGGCCGTGACAAATAATATCGACGAAATCGTACATCCCATGGCAATACCCACTTCCAACTCGATCCATCTGGTCGTGAACGTTTTGGTCGAGAATCGAAGAGAGAAGCCTGAGAAGTACTATACAAGCATTTCTGTTATGTTCTCGGGCACATGATAAGCCTTGAGTGCATGCCACAACAACTGGTGTGGCACTGACCCATAGGCGTTCTCTAGGTCCAACCATATCACGTGGAGTTCCTCCTTCTTCATCTTCGCTCTCTGGATAGCATCCCAGATCATGGTACTGTGTTCGAGATAACCGGAGACTCCGGGTAGCCCCCCCCCCCCTTTTTTTTTGAACCGCTGTCTCGATGTACTTGTTCCCCGTCAAGTACTTCGTGATCCGACTGGCCATGATCGATAAGAATATCTTCCCCTCAACGTTCAGAAGAGAGATTGGTCTGAATTGGATAATGACGGCAGAGTTTTGCTCTTAGGGAATGTAGATTCCGTTGGCCGTCTTCCACTCACTGCTGACATGCTTCTGCTTCCACGCGGATCTCAGTATCCGGTGTAGTTTCATAAGTACGTTCGGGCATCTTTTATAGACTATATAAGGTGCTGACTTGTTTTTTGCCTTTTTCACTACCGCAACCACCTCGCTCCACATTGGAGGCCTGGCATTGAACTCCACAGTTGGTTCTGCCGGGCTTGCGAGCCCTTCGATTTCTCCAAGTGTGACGTTCCGTTGGGCATCGGAGTATGTCTTCACGAGGTGGTCCTCTTACTCATCTTTGCTGGCGTCGAGTGCGCCTGATCGCGGCTGTTTGAACAAGCCTCGTGCAAACTCGTATGGTTCCCGGAAGAACCTCTCACGTTGCTTCCGGGTTTTCCGCCTGTTTCTGCAAAACCTTTCCGCTCGGGAGAGGGCATTGTGCCTGGCTTTCAGATGTTGCCACACCTGGCGCAAGCCCTCCTTTTCATGCTCGGGAGCTGCTTTCCAACGTTTCCGAGCGGAATTTTTTCTTTCCTCACCTCCTCAAGCAGTCTCTGCCGCCGCGTCTTCTGCGGCAGAGCTGCTTCCCTCCTCTCGCTGCTACCAAAATGACTCAGCGAGTGGAAGTACACAATTTCACTGAACTTTACTAGTTTCTCCTCAAGGGATATTTTTGGGGGTGTTTTAGGTCTTCGTCTAAAACACGGGACAACGTTGCGTCTAGTGACGCCCACTCTTCCTTCCTGTTGGCACTCGGGAACTTGATCTTCACCCTTCCGGAAGGGTGAGCGGGTACGTCACATGTAACACCGTAACAAGTGACATCGTCACGTGTGACATTAATTTGAGGATAATTATCAGCACTGTGGGGTACGCCCTGACTGATATCCTCTCGCGTCTCATCATCCCTTTCAGGGATAAACATGATTAATAAATTATAGCAGAGGGTCTGATCCGACCTAATTTACAATTATTTCCTGGGTTCTTGTGAGTGCAACAAATGTGTGTGAAAATTTCGCTAAAGACATGAACATTTTAGTCACAGTAAATAATTACGAATTCATAAGATACAACGAAAATGATATTGAGGATGCACCCAAAGAGTCGAAAAATTACAAGAAAGTGACTTTTATTCCGACCGTTAAAACTAGGTCACGGAGCCTACGATTGGCTGACTGATTTTTTTTACGTGACAGTAACTAAATGAATGTAAACAAATCACTTGTCAGCTTGTAAGCCACATTATAATAATTGGAGTACCGCCTGCATTAGGAAAGGATTATTAATGTATTATTGTCAACACAAGCGTGTACACAGGATTGACGCAGGTCATAGCGGACAAGTTCTAACTTAGAAGGATAAAGATCTGTGTGTCATTAAACAGTTACAGTTAATTCAGGATTCGATTTCATCATTTCGGGACAATGGAAATGTTTTGAACAATAGCAATTGTGAATGAATAGGAAAACAATTGTGAATTATATTATAGACACGTTACAAATTTGTTATATCAGAGATGTGTATTTGACAACCAGAACGATGTAATAAGATCTGAATATTTGGTTAATAAGATATTGAATAGTAAACTAACTGTGATAAATAATTAGATAGTCAATTATTACATTGCGGTTGTGTGGAATTGGTAATTGTGTTTAGATTTGGCGTCTTGGTGATCGTTTGTGTTAGACTATAATAGTTGGATTAACGGAAATTAGTCATTTTTTTGAAAGTCAGGGGTAGTATTTGTTAGGCTGCAGTACAGGAATTATGTGACAATATTAGAATAACTTTAAATTGTGTTAAAGATTTCAACTTGTGATTAGACATTATAATCAAGAAAAGTTGTAAACAAACGTAGGGACATTTTAAGTTAAGGACATTATGCGCATTATGTAAGTAGTATTTGTTATATGGCATGTGTAGTTATATATTATTAATATTAATGTAACATATTGTTATTGTTTACTTAGAGTGTTAGATATGTCAACTGTGGATTTTTTTTTTACGGGACAGTAACTAAATGAGTGTAAACAAATCACTTGTCAGCTTGTTAGCCACATTATAATAATTGGAGTACGGCCTGCGTTAGGAAAGGATTATAATTATTAAAGTCTTTAGTTGTAGTTATTTTAGCAATTAAGCAGTGCTAATGTAGGGAAACCCATATATTAGTCAATAGTATACATTAATAGGAGTACAGTAATAATTGGTGAATTATACGATATTATAAGTATCTTTTGGTATATTAAATATTATTATAATTGACTTTGTTTATATTACACTGTTAACAAATTAACATACTAACACCCTGAACTACTGGGCGTGCAAGTATGTGCCCAGTCATAAGTTATGCTAATGTTCGGGGTTTAATTTAATATATTGTAACTAACATCTAATAGTCTGAAGAGGTTGACCTTGGATCGATGAGGCCCTATCGGTGCATTGTTAGTGCTGTGCTTTGTTCGGGTCCAGCGCTGATGGAGCAACGGGGAAATCGTTGCAGATAAGTCCGTGTACGAGTTATAGTTATCAATCAGGTTGAATTTGTTGAATTTTAATTAACATCTGATGTTCATTTTGGATTGGTGGAGTCCTGGCATTTCTGTGTCTGTGCTGAATTTCTTTTATAACATCCAGCCTCTCTAGATACGACGCTGGCATGGAGATGATGGGGAAACACTAGTTTGATGTGAACTGTTATAATTTTCTGACAGCATGAGAATAAATCAATCATTATTGGAATTCAATGGTTACAGTTATGCATGATTTCTGAATTTTGTTATAATTTTAGTAATTATTCTTTTGTTTCCTAATGATTGATTGCATGCAGAAGTTTGTTTAATTTAAATCATCATCATTTCTTGCATGCAGGTTTTGAATATAATATTATTATTCTTGTGTAAGTAAGTATTTTATTGTTATTTAAAATAGAATTAGTAATTATTTGTCCAGTGGAAAACTAACAGATAGTGAGTTAACACCTGGCGAAGTGAGTCTCAGTGCATTCAATCACGCAAATGTCGGCCGACGTCTAATCTCCATAATATAGCCATAATCTAACGTAGGTCGCACCCAGCCAGCTGTAGAGAGATCAAGAGGTGGGTCCGGCAAGAGAGGAAAACCGGCTTCCTAGCACGGGGAAGGAACACGGCAACGGAGATGTATGGAGGCGACAGAGGCCGTGGTGGGGGATGAGGCTGGCATCCCACGACCACACGTACCAAGGGGTAGGCACTGACTGCACGATCTCTCCCCACCGAGGAAGGGAGGGCTTGAGAGTGGACAAGGTAACAGCGAAGGGACAAGCATAACATCAGGGATAACTAATGTGACCGAACGTCTCCACGGAAGAGGTATGACGCACAGACCATGACTCGGATGGAACCGCCCCCAAAGAGTATCAAGAAATTAAAGTTCTGAAATACTTGGGGAAAGGGGTTAACTTCTGAAGATCAGAAGCCCCCTGCCGTGTTTCCTCCGCGTCAGAGACTTTGCGATTAATTGGTTAGTATTTCTTTCAAAAGTGAACCTTTGTCATAGCCACTCATGTTCTAATCACTTCAAGGCATTTCTCAACTCTTAGATGTTATGACTGTTCCGATGTAGTTGTACAGATGCACGTGTTTAAGACTTTTCCGTTTACAAGTATATTACATTTTGGTATTTCTTTTCTTTTAGAGACGGCCATACGCTGTTTTCTTATAATGCAATTATAAATTTAGTTATTGTTTAATGAGTAGAATAGCAAAATGTTGCAGATTCCTTTCATTGTCTGTAGTCAATACTGTATCAGTGTCACGATACTAGAGGTCAACGATCCGAAATGTTCAAAGAACAGAGATCGGGGGCCTGTGCCGCGGCATTCTGTTTGTTGTAAGAGCGGGGACCCCGATTGAACGATCTGAACGATTGAAGACGGGGAGCGAAGTCCCGTGAGTAACGGAAGATTGTCGACCGGAAAAGTTTAAAGACCAGAGTTCGTCAATCTAAACGCTGCGGGGAAACTAGTCGAGATCAAAGGATAATCATCGATGTCCAGAAAGATCGTTTATATCAAGTAAGCCCGGAACCCGATCAAACAGTCGGATCTCTTTGAAATACGGTGAACAGAGTCCCGTGAACAACGAACAACAACGATATACCGGGAGATCGTCTTTATCAAAGAATATTGTTAGCATGTTGTTGTACGAGGATCAAAAGACGAGAAAGGAGCAAATCACCCCGATTTGGTAGGAAGGAAAAACCCATGACGCCCTACAGGCGAAATTCGAGGGAATGAGAATCTAGTTTTAAATGCAGAATACATGTTGGTAGGAAGCAAAATGACATCTACAGGGGACTCAACACCAGAAATATCATCTAGAATCGCACTGGCATCTAGTGCCTTCAATAAACTGTCAAACATCTGGAAGTCAAAGACACTCAGCAAACACACAAAACTTAAAATCTTCAACTCTTGTGTGATTCCAGTGTTAACGTATGGATGTGAAAGTTGGAAATCAATGGTAGCTTTAGATAAGAAATTAGACAATTTTGAGAACAAATGTCTTAGAAGACTTCTAAACATCCACTGGACAGACTTCAGAACCAATTCACAAATAAGACAAGAGACTAAGCAAGATACAATTTCATAAGAAGACGCCGTTGGAACTACATCGGCCATGTACTCAGAATGGACAAGTCAAGACTCCCCTACCAAGCCCTCATATGGTCACCAGTAGGGAAAAGAAAACGGGGAAGACCAATAGAGACCCTCCGTAGAACTATCATTAGAGAAGGCTCATTCAATTGTGTTGCGTATCCCTTACGGGACGTTGCAGTCAACACCAGCATTTTCAGCTGCAAGTGTTACGTTCAGTAGTTTGCCATTGCTTTCTGAACGACCGGCCCCTATACCTTTTTCGAAAAAATCAGCATCGCCGTGTTTCGAACCCGGGTATACGGGCTCACAAACCTCGTTCGTAAAGCCACAGAGACCGGCATTCAATGGCCAAGTAGACATCCAAGATCTACAACAGGTAGCGAACCGCCAAGCATGGAAGAGACAGGACTTCTGCTCCATGAGCCGCCTTAGGCTCAAGAGGAAAGACTAACTAACTAACTATTACATGTTGGCTTAACACCGGCTGGAGTGTGGATTTATTTCAGTGCCGAAATAGAAATAAAATCACGATGTCTAGGTTGTTTGAAGACACAGGCAATTTTCCTTGATGGGACTCGATGGTTTAATTCTAGGACTGGAATAGTTTTATAAGGTAGGTAGTGCTTTAGCTTAGTAATCGAGCATAGTGAACTTTAAACATTAAGCTGAAGAGTGACTTAAGTTGTGTAGAGTAAGGTGTCCTTGCACTCGGTAGGATTAGTACAATGACATGAGAAGATATTCAGCAGGATTGAGATTGAGTGGGGAGATAAAGAATAAGTAAATGCTAGGATATTATGGTAGGGCTGTCTACTGGGATTTTGTGTGCTTTTCTGGTAACTTTTCTTTCTTTTGCCTTGTTTAGGGTAATTTGCTGAACTATTCTGTCTTATGCCAGATTGTAGCTCTAGGATGATATACAGAGGTTACAGACTGAATATGGCCTTAGGCCTACATTCACATATCATGGGTCGGAGTTGAGTTACTCTCACAGGGTGTATTTTCTTCGACAGGTTCCCTGCACTTGAAACTGAAAGTAGTTCCCAATCTGAGAGGAAGAAAAGGCAATACTCTGGTGCAGTGCTCACTGATATCAAGCTTGGAACCCTGTTTTAGCAAGAAACTCAGACAAGTGATGAGCTAAAGTGAACATTAAAATTGAATCACTATAAGTGAGGTGCTCAATGAGGGTAGTCCAAACAACTAGATAATGATGAGCAGTAATATTTACTCTAAGCAATAGAGAAAGTAAAAGAATATCATTAACATTGTCCAGGTTTACAGGAACAGTTAAATTGAATAACAGAAAACAGTGTGCCAGCGATATATTTTTCGGACAGTGGTTGTGTTTGTGCTTACATGAACTATAAACAATACAGAGTTATAGACAGTGTAGAAAATACCAGAAACGAACTAAATACATTACTCAGTGGTGATTAGACTTTTCAAACGGTCCAGGATACTTTGGACTAAGTCAAAATTCGGTCGGAGAGACACATCATCGGGTGAGCGTATTCAATTTCTGTGCTATGTGAAGTCGAATGGCTGTATCATGATGACAACTGTGATGCTGATCCTAGACTAAACTATCCGATCTCACATACACGATAGACTACACCACAGATTTCTATACACCTACACTACACCCACCTGACATAGTTTTCTTCATTAAATGTTTTATCATTTTGTTCAAAGCCAGTGTTAGTGGGGGTATGTGCTGAAGGAATGTGAAGAGGGTTATTGACTGGTAGAGAGAGAGAGAGAGAGAGAGAGAGAGAGAGAGAGAGAGAGAGAGAGAGAGAGAGAGAGAGAGAGAGAGAGAGTCATTGACAGACTTAGGAAGAGGGGGTATGTAGACAAAGGTCCGGCAAAAGACCATAACTCAAGAAAAGGGAATTTAAAGAAGTGTGCTTGTTGATTCCACTTTCCCCCCCCCCCCCCCCCCCCCCCCCCCCCCCCAGGGACAAAAAGTGACAATCAGCTGCAAACCTTATATCTCTGATGTATGTCCTCCAATGGCAATTTCTTTCAAATCCTTCAAATTTCTCATAGTATTTTCATTGTAACAACGATAATACAATTGATTGATTTATTAGAACACCATTCATTCATTCAGTATCATGTCCCTTGCAGAACCTCGCTCCCATAACATTCAATCAATCAATCATGTACCATGCATGTTACATGACATGCGTGTGCTCAACTCTCTCTCTCTCTCTCTCTCTCTCTCTCTCTCTCTCTCTCTCTCTCTTAGACATACACACACTCTCACACTCATTCACTCTCTCTCGCTCACACTCACTAACTCTCCCACTCACTCTACAGTAATATACATGTGTTCATTTTATGCATGTTAAGATCAAGTGGCATTCAAAGTGATAGATAATATGAAAATGAGAATACACAAAAAATATGGAATAGCATGTTAGATGACATGCGTGCACTCAACACACACACTCTCTCTCTCTCACTCTCTTCTCTCACACACACGAAAACACACACAACATACACACGCAAATACACACATATATCCACGCACATACACACACCTACACACATCCACACCCGCATACACATACTTACGCGCACGTACTCACATAACACGAATAACACTCCCGCGCATACACTGCATGCATGCACACTTACACTCACAAACATGTACACATACATACACGAGCACTCACACACATATGCATACACACATATGCACGCGCACATACATATAAACACATATAAACACACATGAACGCTCACCTTAACACACGTACAGACATACACACACAAGCACACACATACACAAATGTACACAAACATATACACCCAAACACACCCATACACACATACAAACATGCACACACACATACAGACATGCACACACACACATGCATCCACACATATAAGCACACACACAAATAGACACACCCATCCATCCACACACATACACGCTGCCTCACATAATCACTAAAACTGATATGAAATAAACTCCAACACTTTTCACAGGTACACACTGTCGACTATCGTGAGCAACTTCATGAGAACATTCAAAATTGGGAAAAAATTGGAAAAATTGGAAAATGGTGATGAAAATATAATATACATTGTGTAACTTAAAAATAAAATAGTGGTTCAATCCAGTAAGATAATTCCTGGAATTGACATAAACATGATGAAATAAGCAGTGCATGTTAAACTCAATTGGCAGTAAAAATGCTAATATGAAAGATGAGGATACAGAAAAAAAAATATATGGCATAATGATATGCTTGCGCTCATCTCTCTCTCTCTCTCTCTCTCTCTCTCTCTCTCTCTCTCTCTCTCTCTCTCTCTCTCTCTCTCTCTCTCTCTATTCATTTTTCTTTCACGCACACTAACTCTCTCATATTCTCATTCTCTCCCTTTCTCCCACTCACTATCTCTCTCATGCTTATACGCACTCACTCTCACACTCGCCTTCACTTATACACATACATACTCACATATTCACTCTCACTCAATCTCTCACTCACTCTCTCACTTACACTCACTCTCTTACTCTCTCTCTCTCTCTCTCTCTCTCTCTCTCTCTCTCTCTCTCTCTCTCTCTCACACTCACTCACACTCACTTGTTCACTCGCTAAACCACACTTGGTGGAGTATTGATACATGACAAGGCAGACGTGGTTGCGGCTTTGTGGGAGCACGTGCACACCTCGGAGGAGCAAATGGATTACCATGGTTTGGCAATAATGAGACAACGAGGAGTAATGAAGGGATCTGGCCGACGCTCAATGCTCAAAGGAAAGGTCAGACGGACTTATAATCAGGTTGCTACTGGTACTATTAGTGTTGGAACTCTTCGCTGGCTGCTGAGGATGGGGACGGAGCACTTATGGGAATGCCCCGAATGCTGTGATGTCGATTCCTAAATCAATCAATCAATCAATCAACCACACTAAAGCACTCTCTTATTCGCACACACAGACAAGCAAACAGACACACACACTCACTCACTCTCACTCATTCACCTTCTCATGCACTCTCTCACTCATCTACTCTCTCTCTCTTACACACTCACTCGCTCTCACACTCACTCATGCACATACATGCATACACAAAAATTCTCTCTCACTCACTCACGCTCCCTTACTCACTCGCTGGTTCTCTAACTCACACTCACTCACTTTCTCACTCTATCACACAGACAGGCAGACACACAACACACCCACTCTCTCAGATTCACTCATTCTGTCACTCAATCTCTCACACATACCTCCACACACACACTCACTCACTTTTACACTCACTCAGGCACACGCGCATGCATACTATCTCACTTTCTCTGTCTCATACTAATTCTCCCACTCACACTCTTTCTCACCCACACTCTCATGCACACATACACAGCGAAGAATGAGAGAAATGAAAGAGATAAATGTCTAAATGGCTTGGCCATATGGCATAATCTAGGCAAGAAGACGGACCTGATCCACGACTCTGGTGATCGTGTGAGTAACGTGGCCGCCCACGCTTATCCGAATGGCACATGATCTAAGACCTTTCACTATAAAAGGCAAATAGTGTCCATAACACTGTGTGTCGTTGTGTGTGTGTGTGTATATATATATATATATATATATATATATATATATATATATATATATATATATTATATATATATGTTAAAATTAAGATGGTTTCTATATCTCGAATAGTTTTAATAATGGTACACAAATCAGGGTAACACAATTACAGATTTGAATATGTAGTAAACATACAGGTAAGGTTAGTATATTATAATGTGTTCAAATTAAATTACACACATGTTGTTGAAAGAATTAATGTCTTTATTGTGTGTTTATGTCAGGAGTGACTTAGTATTTTAGGGGCCATATTAACTGCCGCTTCAGGTTGTCCGTCGTGTACCTTCAATTAAACCCGATTGGCGATGTACACTTATTCTGTTTGCATGAATAGACAGGATAATTGCAGCACTTTTTATCCAAAGAACAGTATCCACCCTGGAAGGCACAGGTAATGGTCTGCAACAATGCAATACGACAAGATCGATTATGAATCAAAATGAACCAATAAAAGACTCTAACGCTGGATAGGACACACACACACACAGAAAACCCGAAGACACTCTCTTGTCTGGAATCCACAGGGCTAACCAAATAGAAGAAGACTTAAAACACTCACAGTATAAGATTACAGAGATGAATAATACTGGGAGGACATGGAGGGAGCTACATGAGATAGCAAAATATAGAACTGCATGGCCAGATTTAGTTGAGAACTTTTGTCCCAGTGGGGGATATAGGGCAGAAGATGATATATCCATAGCATGCAGTCCTATCATTTGCTGTCTCCTGCAGCCCCCCCCCCCCCCCCGCCCCAGCGTATTATTCATTATAGTCTGTAGTTCTTCTCCAAGTGTGTTTAAGTCCATCATTATATCGTATGTCTTGTGGATTCCAGACAAGAATGTGACAAGTTATATTTATTGTGCTCATGTTTACTCTGTGCTTTCCTTCCAGCGCCAGTGCCGTTATATATATATATATATATATATATATATATATATATATATATATATATATATATATATATATATATATATATATATATATATATATATATATATATATCAGTTATCAGTTATCAGTTGGGGTATCTTCGTTGCACTCCGGACATGTCCATAGGTGCTCAGATCCTCCCCCCAGCATATGCATCAGCGTCCGGTGGCTAATAGTGCCAGTTCTGTGTTGGTTGACGAGGCGCTTTGTTTTCCCGATGTACTTCTCGCGTCTGGCTGTGCCGATTCTTACTCCCAGGTCTTTCATCCTGGAAAGCGATGTGGAATCACTGGCGTCAAAATCCTCTGTTCTCGCCATATCTTTAAGGGCGTTAATGACATCGGCACGATCCATGGGCTGGCCATCTACAGGGGGTGCAGAGCCAGCCAATTTATCAGCTCGTTCATTTCCCTCGACTCCCGCATGTCCCGGGACGAAGATGAAGGTGACTTTGCGGACAACAGACTTCCGCAGCGACTCAGTCCACTGTCTACGTACAGATCCAGCTTCGACCTTCTGAATCATGCTCATTGAATCACTTAGTACACACACGTTGGTATAATGCTGTGATTCCAGCCATATGAAAGCCTGTGTAACTGCCATCACCTCCATCGTCATGCTGCTCGTGGTCATAGAGTGGGCACCACTGGATTCTTGAACGGTTCGGCCCGCTGAACGGGCTGTAAATGCCCACGCACTTCTCTGCTGCTTTACAACAGATCCATCTGTATAGATGAGCACTTCGGGGCTATCTGAGTGATCATAGATGAGCGCGTTAACCTCTGCATTGACAGCGGCAGGGTTCTGCTCTCTGCACCGTCTGTCGAGTGTGATAATGCAGGAGAAGGTACACTTAAAAGCTGGAGGCACCGGCACCCATTCCTTGCCGGGGTTGATACTGGTAAGACTGCAGACCTGTCCGACGACATCTTCCGCCCGACCCATCCATGATTTGCCCCTCTTTAGCCTGTCACCCTTTTCTCTGAATACAGCGTCATGCAGAGGGTGCTGCTCATCTGCACTTATTTTTAAGTATGCACGAGCTCTCCAGATCTTGATCCTGTGTTCCATTGTCGGGAAGTCAAGGAGGTATCTCATTGCTACACAGCTGGTGTCTCTCGTGCAGCCCAAAATGATGCGCATGGCTTCGTTTTGTACCTTTTCAAGTCTTCCAATCTGTGTAGGGCTGACAGTGAGGATGGCCAGGGCATACTCGATGCGTGAAAGCACAAGTCCTTGGAACAGAAGTAATAGCAGTCTTTGCTCGATATTGGCAGTCGCCATGACTCTCATTGCTGCCAAACCTTTTCGAGCCTTCGTTATGACATAGTCGACATGATCTTTGAAGGACAGGCTACGATCAAGCCTCACGCCAAGATATGTCATTGACTGGGTTCTACTCAGAATGCTCCCATCCATTCTAACTGCCGGCAGGTCTGTTTTCACAATATGGTTGTTTAGTGAGAACCATGTAACCGTTGCCTTTGCAGGGTTGACAAGGGCATCGGCATCAGCACACCATGAGGAAATTCGATCTAGTTCGCCCTGCATATAGTTGGCAACCGCCTGTCTATCTCGACCCTGTCGATACACGAGGATGTCGTCAACGAATGATAGAGTCCTACCCCTCCCATCCAACTGTTGTTCAGTGATCGGCACCGTATACACGTTGAATAGTACTGGTGACAGTGGTGAACCCTGTGGCAATCCTGGACATATCGTTATCGGCTCAGAAGACCAACTCCCGCATCTTAGCACCACCTTCCTTTGGAGTAGAACTGCAGCTATCCATCGTACAAGGTGAGGGTGCACTTTCAGTCTGAGGAGGGTTTGCATCAAGTGCTCGAAAGATACTCTGTTATATGCGTCCTCTAAGTCTATGGCGGCCGCACATGTCTCTTCTCTGACCTGAAATCCTTCGTAAACATCTTGAGCAAAGACCGCCACATTCAGCCATGACTCTTTGTTGCGTCTGTATCCTCCAAGTGTGGGCGGGAAGCAGCCGAGCTGTTCCAAGTCCCAAGCAAGTCTGTGTGCTACAATTTTCTCCAGTAGCTTGCCAACAGTATTCTGCATCGTAATGATTCTGTAGCCGCTTATCTTGGAGTGGTCTTTGTTCGGTTTTGGCAGCGGCAGCAAGTAGCTGTGTAGCCATTCTTCTTTGACCTGACCCCTCTGGATACTGGTGTTGAATTCTCTGGCCAGTTCTTCCATGTCATCATCTGATATCACCATTAGGTCACCATATCGGATGCCGTCTGGGCCTGGGGCGGTGTTAGGTGATTTCTTGAGCATTGCACGCAATATGTCAACTGTGATTGTCCATTCTTCGTCTGTCCCGACCCCCTCGCACAACTGAGAGAGTGTTGTTGTGGTCCTATGTCTGGCGGGCTCGTCTTTCTGGTCAGTCTGTTCTATGTAGCGTGCAAGAAGGGCCTTACCTTTATCCGCATCCGACTTTTTCCATGCGAGGTCTGTGCCTTGAAAGTCTGGTATACCCCTACGTTGTGCAGCACCGTTCATGCTCTTGTGGAGGCGCCAGAATGTCGTAAGAGATTGCTCGGAGCACACCTTCCTGCAGAACTCGTCCCATTTGTCGGCCTTGGCCTGTTTGGCGCAGGATTTGAATAAAGTCGTCGTCCTAACGACCTCAGTCTTCAGGTTCGCCAACTCAACCTGTGGCATGTTAGCCTTTCTGGCCTTTTGCCAGTCTTTGACAGCCTGCCTCTTTCCCAGCCACACCTTCTCGACCTCTCCATTCCACCATGGTGGCTGCAGCCATCTTTCTTGTCTCCTACGGGAGGAAGTTAGTTTCCTTCTTCTGATCTTGCTTATGGCGTCTTGACCAGTGGTGTCGTACGGGAAGGCATTGGTCTTGTTTCTTTGACTCATGGCCCCGTCTTTCTTGATCAGGATGACACAAGGGTAGTGGTCACTATCGTGGTATCCCAGTGTGCCCCACCGGCACCTTGGTGCGATGGTGGGCGACACCAGAGCCAAGTCAATGATGCTGTCAGAGTCGCCTGGTCGAGTGGCCATTCTAGTGACCTTCCCATCATTCAGACAGATTAGGGCAGCAGATGCCAGGGCGTCCTCCAAATCTTCTCCCTGTCTATTGGTGATGCAGTTCCCCCATTGACTGCCTCTGGCATTGAAGTCCCCGCAGTAGATGATATGCCTTTCATCCATATCGAACAAACTCTGCCATTGTCGCACGTCGACCTTCCCATTTCGCGCATAGACGTTAACGATTACAAGCTGCACTGGTGTCATTATTCTTAAAGCCTGCACTTGCAGGGCATCGCTGTTCCAGGCGGACATATCGATCTCAGACACTAGTATGTTGTCGCGGACCAGAATGGCCTGTCCGAGGTGCCGCCTGTTAAAGAAACCCTGAAATCCCGCAACTTTGACTGTTCCGTCGGTGAGCTGTGTTTCTTGCAAGACTACAATATCGTTTCCGTAGAGTAGTTTTTCAAGAATGGGTCGGCGTTGACTAAATGATGCACAGTTCCAGTACAGTACTCGAACATTTCCGATACCCAATCTGTCACATTTTAAGCGCCTTCTGCGCGCGCCCGCCCTCTTACCACGTTGTGTCCTAGCTGGTCGTCTGGCCGTCATGTTAGGCTTAACTATCGCCACCGGGCGCCGATGATACGCCGAAAGAAGACCGGACGCGCGTGCACGAACTCCGTTGCACGGTCCGAACTCCATTTCACCACGAAAAAAGCACTTAATCCATACACATTTCAGAAAAAACACGTTCCATTTTACGGGACGAAGAAATGTCCCGCCATCTTGCTTCAAGGGAACTTACTCCCATATATATAAAAGTCATGTAAAGGACATGCAACAATATTTTTATTACCCATACATTCTCTTTTTCTCATCTCCTATGAAAACGATTTATCGCATTAGTTTTTGTTCATTAAGGTACCATGAAGTTGCTGTTCTGTTTCTGTACTTAAAGTCTTTGATACATCTACCATCGGCGTTATTCATGATCCTAAATACTTTAATGTCTCTTCCAGTCCAATATGGCAGATAGGCCGTTGAACTGTTCAGGCCTCTGGAGTATCTTTGTTTCTGGTTATGATTTGTTTACTTAGTTTACACAAGTTGATCTGGCATTACAATGTTCCGTCGCCCAGCTAATGAGTTATGTAAGTGGAGCGACACTGTGAGGTCAGGATTCCGTTCTTTGATATTATCATTAGGAAATATTCTCATCATCATCATGTGCCATACTAATACGTGTGCGTGGTCATAGGTCACCATCATACACATCACCTAGGGTCAGCGCTGGTGTCGCAGAACTCAGTGGGTCCGCCTCGTGATGTTTCTGCTGAGGAAATGCCTGTTGAGACATCGGGCAGTCGGGTAACGAAAATTTACCAGTGAAAGGGAATTAACCAGTAATTTGACTCAACCGACCAAAGTCGTTGCTCGCCCTTTAAGAATATTCCAGTAGGGTGGTGGCGGAACAGGTTTTCGGGCAATACAGACTGCGCATGTCCGACGCAAGCGCAGTCGATTGTCCCGGAACAAATGATCATTTGGAGCCGAAGGTTGCTGGCAGGCAGTCGACATTTTGGCCAGTGCTAAGGGAGAGAGAGCGGGACGCCGTGTCTTAATGAGGATTGAAGACTTCTGACATCATGTCCAGTTGTAGTGACAACGCTCCTCTTATCCACTGTCGTGCTGTTTGTGTGAAGGTATGTGTACAACCTTTTTCCCTTAACTAGTGTGGTGTCGGTGATTCGAATTATGAGATTTCGTTAACGCGTGACCGGCGCGAGAAAAAAGGTCACGTGTGAACATTGGTACGGTTGTGTTTTCTGACTGTAAATTAAGCCTGGGGCAAACGCGTGTTTACCAGCATAGCATTGCTAAGCTATTTTGTGGGGTAGCAGCGAGCGGCTTATTTACAGAACCTGTAGATTGGGAAAATCGGGTTCAGGGAAGCGAGACCTGTAATTTGAGTTCACACATGGCCAACTTTGTAACCTCGAGAGTCGGCGTGGCCAGCGTTGCCGAACCATTACCCGCAGCGCTACGGGAAATAGATTAAGGAGGCGCTTCGGATATATCGAGTGATATATCGATGAACTCGGGCGAGTGCAACGAATCGAATACACCGGTCGACCGAAACCTCCGAGGTCGTTTCAAGGTCGTACCGGGAGTCAAGCTTCTGATCACCTGGTGGGGTTACCACTGGCTTTCTTCTTGGCTGTCCTCACATCTGTCTTGTAATTAGTTCCCTCGATGGAATGCCAGCTTAATACATAGTGGTGTCCTGAGAGGTTGATAGAGGGAGAAGGGACCATTGCGACAGAATTGTTCATATTGAACATGACACCGTTCTAAATGCCCCGACCTGGGACCAAGGAGGGGGGAACGGGCTGTGGATATCTGCTACAGGGGGATCACCCTGTATATTTATTTGGAATTACTGGATGGTGCCTACGGCATGGTACGACATCAGCGTTGGCAGATAACAGGAAGGGGGTGGAGGAAGTACTGCCATCGGCCCTCCTTCAGGGCCCTTCTATCTATAAGTACAACTACCTCACTAACCACATGTGTTGTCTAGCTATGTTTCAGCAGAGACCTATATCTCAGACACCAACCTTGGCCCAGTCCTACGTTCGTCTGAGAAAGAAGATGTAGGTGGACAGCTGCCACTTTGGTTCTAGGTCCAATCTGTCCTCGACCATTTGAGCAGCCAGTGAAGGAGTGCGGCCCTTATGGGAAGGGTCCACACGTCTGAGTAAGGGGGACTCAAGTGTATCTGCTGTGGGTACGTCTGATTCATTGTGCTCTCACTGAGTGTTATCCTTCACAGGTTCTATCTTGTTGAGAGCAGAGCGACGATCTGGGGACGAGTCTAGTGATCCAGACTAGGGCGAGAGCCGGGGTGAACAGCTTGGAATTCCACCACCTCAGCGAGCAGTACTTGCAATCGAGAGTACGTCTCAGGATGGGCTCCAGCTAACTCATCGCTCACGACACGTCTGATATCCCAGGTTGTTTGCCATGACAGCACCATATCGCTTTGTTCGTTACTCCAGCTGGGCAAGTATCTGGTTGTTGTTAGTGTCCCCACTGTGAGCCTGACTGACTACCTTCATTCCAACTAGTTATGATGTCTCCGCTACCAAGTGCCTGGCACCCTGTGGTGCCCAATATTGTGGAAAAACTTGTGTCTGTTTTGAACTCTATCTACAGTGCCACGTTTCAGCGAGGGAGGTATCTGTGCTGTGATATCTTCGCTATGAGTCGGAGGATCTGCGCGGGTTGCATAGACAGTTGGGACTGCGACTACCCTTTAGTGAGAGATCACCCTCTTGCTATACCCGCAGTATCATCAGACTTTTCCAGACGCTTCAGAGGAGTGTTCTAGTTCCTCAGCTCCCGAGAGAAGTCTTTATGCCTACCCTAAGGTGATCCAGACTTCAGGAGGTCCCAAGTACCAGTGAGTCGACTCGCCAGCCATCCTATCCAAGTGGAGAAACCTATACCTGGAGGGAGGACTGGGAGACTTAGTGAGCGTGTCTGACTTACCCAATAGTGTGACTTGAGGCCCTGACGATGATGACACTTCCTCCAGGAGGCTACTCGATCCTTGCCCGTCTTATCTCTCATAGATACTGCAAGGCCGATCTCAGAATCATCATCATCATTCTCATTCATCCATTCATCTTGTATAATACACCATATTGTTAACATAGCTGCCAGTGTTGCGTCATGAGTTCAGGACGAGGTTTGAAAGGGGTAATGTCCCTTGGTTGAGAGAGGGAGATAGGGGTCCCAGGGCCGAAGGGATATTGTGGACTGAGGTCACCTATGTACCAGGGCTAAAGGTATCCCGTTGTTAAAGTGTGATAGCAAGTTCCCCTCAACCCCGGGAGTGCTGTGCCATTCTTGTCTCCATTGTGCCACGTGAACACACCATCTCACACATCACTAGAGCCTTGGGTCAGAGTTGGTTTCTTGTCTCCGTTGTCCCATGTGACCACACTATCTCACACATCACCAGAGTCGTCGGACATCACGGGTTTCCATTCTGCCATGTGACCACACCATCTAGTTAATTATCTATCAGTTTTGTCACGGAATCACTGAGAGGAGTTCGCCTTGTGAAGCTCAGTTTGCCATGTTCCCTATTTTCCTTGGCCTAGGGCAATCTTTTTCTTGTCTAAGGGAGATAATAATGGTATTATTCTACCCCAACCAGAGAGCGACTGTTCGCACTTTGCTTCCAGTGGGTTCTGTTGAGTACAACTCAGCCAACGGATTTCCGGCGACGCATGCGTAGCGGGACGCCTTGAGACAAAGCCAGGCAGTTATGGACTGACCTCGCTGGCGGGCGGTTGTCTTTTCGGCTGTGGAGATTCAAATTTGGGAAGAGAGATGCCGGTGTCTACGCGCCTTTTAAAGAAATTTAACATTAAGTCCCTAGTTTGGATGTGGCTCCTCGATTCAGACTACATTGACAGCCTAAGGTACGTTTAACGCATTAATATTATTTACGAGTGTCGACACGCGATTCTGCTTACACGTGTGTGCTGACCGTCGCGGAGAAATCGATCAGGTGTGAACGAAGTGGGCTTGTGTTTTGTACAGATATGACCGGTTAATTGTTTACCAGCCTGTTTTTGTACTGGGGAGATTTGTACGGCGAATAGAGCGCGGGTTATTCCCCGTCATTAAACGTTATGGGAATTGGGACAGGCCAAACGATACACGTAAATTAAGTTCACACCTGAGCGGTTCTGGACTCCAGCGTAGTTATAGTCAGGGGGCGGAAGCGGTATCGGAGCGCAACCGTAAGTTGTTGAAAGCGATAAATAGACTATTTATGTGAGGTAATGGCGAACTCGGCCGGACGAGACGAACTTCGTGCGAAGGTCGACTGAGGAGTCGAAGGTCGTGCGGTCATAGCTTGTGTCGAAGTTCGTATCGTATGGTGGGGCGATCACTGGCTTTTTCTTTGCTTTCCTCCCATCTGTTGTTTAAGTAGACGCCTTAACGGAACACCATCTTAATATATAGTGGGTTCCCGATAAGTTGACACCGGGGGAAATTGATTAATGCGACATAACAGTTCATAGCGAACTGGACACCGTTCCAAATGCTCTGACCTGGAATATGGGAGGAGGGAACGGGGTGTGGATTTCCGCTACATGGGGAGTACATTGTATAATTTATTTTATCTCTTGGATCGAATCTAGGGTTCCAGGGAACATATATTCTAGTGGTTAAAAATAAAAAGAACCAGGAAATGTGGGAATACCCATGAGGGAGTTGGGGTGTGTTGCCATAGGCCCTCCTTCAGTGCCATCGTGTCTCTTGGTATCATTAACCCACTAACCTTGCGTGTCATTTAGAAGTCTTACAGGAAGGGACGAGCTCTTAGACAGCAGTGACCAGCTACCACAGCCCCACTCTATTCCCGTCCGGGAACGTGGACGGTCCAGCCAGCTGCTTAGTAGGCCCTAGACCCAGTTCATCCTCGGCAATGGAGCATTGCCTGTGATGGAGACGAGCCCATTATGGAGACGCCGGCTTAGGCTGAGTACAAGAGGGTCAAGTGTACCCATTTATGGCAAGTCTGAGTCATGCTGCTCTCACATAGTGTTGTCTTTGGCAGGTTCTACCCTTTTAGAGAACGTAATGACGGGTCCAGAGATGGAGACCATGGCCTGGTGACGGCGCTAGCAGTCTTGAACTACCAGCACGACGTGGAGTGAGTCCACTACCCAGAACCACGTCTCAGCAGAGTACCAGCTACGCTTAGAGTCAAGTCCCAGTCGACTACTTCGGGGTTTTTCTCCAGTTCAGTTACACATTGTCCTGCGATGGAGGTTCCTGTGTGAGTATCATGTCCTCGTGCTTGTCCCAGCTCTGACATTGTTTGACCGTCAGGCCGCCAGCTAGAGTAGAGTTACGTCAGCCTGTACCTAATCTGAATGGCTTGTGTTCCAAGAACTTTAGAAGGACTAAGTTATAGTGTCACAGTTTGAATTCACATTATTATTATGGAGGTTTAGCGGCGGTGTTACTCACTACATCTACTGAACACCGGGGACGTGTGCCACTAGGAACAGAGGTATTGACCTTCCTCAGTATCAGAGTGCCACCAGAACCTTCGGTGCTATTCAGAAGAACGTCATGGTTCACCGGCCGTGAACTTAGACTTTGTTTTCCAACGTGTGGGCCGGACATTTTCCTATCATTCAGCCACATGCCCGAGTATCCCTGAGTCACCACACCTACCTGCTAGTCAATCCGGACTAGACTGTACCTGGCCGGAGACCAGCGACACTGGGTGAGAAGTTGAGTGACATACCTGATAGTGTGGTATCGTGGCCAGTGTACACTAGTGACTATAGTTCCTGAGGCTATTCCAGCTAACCATGTATTGTATTGCCTAGCTCCTGCCAGGCCTCTCTTGTAGACATCCTCATTGTTTCCATTCATCTTGTATAATATACCATCTTGTTAATATGAATAGATACCAGAGTTGTGTCTTGTGTTCAGGACGAGGGTTGAAAGGGGTATAGTCCCGCGTTTGATAGAGAGATAGTGATCCAAGGGCTGTAGGGGTTTTGTAGACGCAGGTTACCTATGTGCCCAGAGTGCAAAAATCCTTCTATTAAGGTGTAAAAGTAGGCTCCCCTCATCCCAGGGAAAACTACGACAAGTTTGTATTAACATATATATGTCTTGATCTATAACATCAGGTGAAAAACACTTACATAGATCACCTGTAACAACGTCATCAACAGCAACAGAACTAACACCAATCTGGTCGACATTTTGGTAGACACTGTACCAAGACTCCTGGCCAAAGTATAATTTTCTGAAAAAATACAATACATTTTAAATTGTAATCGCTTGTATCTATGTATATATATAAAAGACAATGTATGTATGGATGGATGTATGTCCTTTCTCCGTTTTCTTCTCATTCGATGGCAGCCAACTGGCATAGTTTGTTAGTTGACAAATAGTCATTTACGTAATAAATTTAATTTGTTAATTACATTATAATTAATATATAGCAAGGGGACTTAACTAAAGAAAAGTTATATCAAGGGACATAACGTTTAGTAGCATTGTTATATATGTAATGTAAATAATCGTTGCATTTTTCTCACAGTTTTATAAAATGTTTATATACAGTTATCTACGGGCATTTGCGTTATAATATATAATGATAAAGTTATTCCATTTTCAAAGGTTTCATAAAAATGATGCATCTCTTTTGAATACGTGAAAAATTTCCAACTCATCTTTTTATCTTTCTTCAACAACACATTAGATGTGTTACTCTTCTTTATTTCTTTTCCACATCAAATTAAAAAATTTTCTGTTTCTTCTATGTAATGTAAATTTGTTTAAACATTCCTATATGTATGGCACGTTACAGCCACGTTGGGAATTTATGATGCCTATTTTAAACATTGCCTAAAAGAGACATCTATTATTGATTATGTTTCATGCGTTTTAATGCTTATTGTTCTTTTGTTGTCAAAGAATTGCTTCAAAAGAGATGTTGAATGAAAGAATATATGAGAGGAAATAGAGAAGAAGGGCAGAATGTAGGGCGGGCCTGCGTGCCAAATTCTTAACCCTTTGAAAATAAAGATTTTCGTTCGTTTACACACACAAAAAATGTAATTTTTTGTGAGAGAAAGTTAGTTGCATATCCTTTGCAGTACTCTGCAGTCAACCCACCATCCATCATCCATCATGTGCCATGCCGGTAAGCGTGGGCGGTCATGTTCTGCCATCTCACTCGATCACCAGAGTGGTGGATCAGCTCCGTGTTTCTGTCTCGACCATGCCACAAGGCCAAGCCATCCAGGTACTTGCTTCTAGGTCTTCCCTTGGTCTGTTCCTCTCGATCTTACCAGTTGTCACCAAATTCTCCAATCCATTTCTTCTCATAGCATGCAAAAAAAATTTTGATTGTCTACGTCTAATTTCTCAAATCAATTTACGATCTTCATTTGTTTCTTGAAGGACTTGTTCATTGGTCTTTCTGGCTGTCCATGGTATTCTTTGCATTTTCCTCAGAAACCACATCTCTACAGCCATCAGATGTTTTTCAGCCTGACTGCTCATTGTCCACGCTTCACATCCATAATAAAAGTACAGGTTCAATGTAGCATCTCAACACTCTTTTTCTCGTTTCAATTGACATCTTTTTATTGGTCAATATGTTTTTCATCTTGCTAAAGGCTACTTTTGCCATGGCGATTCTTGTTCTAATCTCTTCAAGGCATCTCCCATCAGATGTTATTACTGTTCCGAGATAATTGTACCTGCTCACTTGTTGAAGAATATTCCCATTTACTTGTATATTACATTGTGGTATTTCGTCATTCCTAGTGACGACCATAATCTGTGTCTTTTTACAATTTAATTATAACCCTAGTTGTTCACTGTGTGTAACAATCGCATCTACTAAATTTTGCAGGTCCTGTTCATTGTCTGCAATCAAGACTGTATTATCTGCAGTATCAACCCACCGCCCACCTATTATTGGCTGTTCGTAATATCTTGGTAAGTTTACTTTCAGTACTTTCACGTTGCCCTTTTTAGTTATTAGAATGAAGATAGATCTCTTCCAATCATATTTTCTACTATCAATCTAACTATCTATTCTTGTATTCTATCTATATTTTTAACGGGAACGGGAAAGGGCCGAACATAGATGGATAGATGGATAGATAGATAGATAGATAGATGGATGGATGGATGGATGGATGGATGGATGGATGAATGGATGGATAGATCGCCAGATGCTGGGCGAAGCCAGGCCGGGTCAGCTAGTTGATTTATATTTATAGAAGATAATGGAGAGATCCGTATGAAGCACGAACACAAGGCAATTAAAGTGATGTGTATACCCTTTGCATGACGGTATAATCAACCCCAACATTGTTTAGCTGCTTGTGATTTATAGACAATGTACGGCCAGTAACTCCAATTGCTTGTTTAAACTGTCGACACTCATAACATTGTAAAGGCAAATGTAAAGAAGTCTGCAGTAAAATCTCCAGCGGCTGTGATTTGATTTGCCAATTATGCCCCATGACCCACTTGACCCCTATGACGTGAAAGTCAGTATTTATAGAGTGAGTCGACCTAGGAAGCCGTCCCAACAGCGATCGAACCCATGACCACGGGGCCAGCAAGCGAACGTCTGTCCACTACGCTACCGCGGCTCTCTTGTGCAAAAGGCGAGTCGTTTAAACATGAATAATACATAGATTTAGTAGCTGCTGATTTTCTAACCGCATGAGGTGGTTGCGAGAAATGCCTTGTCATCAAAGGTGTACTTGTACAAATATACATGATATGATGGAATTGTGCAATCACGATTTCCCAACATCTGTAAAAAAAAAAAAAAAACAAGGTTTCTATAACAGGTGTTTGTTAAAATATGACAGTGAAGCTCGATGGGTAAATAGCCCACACTCAGACACAGGCTGGCGTTTCCGGCAAGTCTTTATCAACGGAACACAAGAACACGATTACAATACAGTGGTACCTCGGGTTACGAACGTAATTCTTTCCATAACTCGTTTCTTAACTCGAAACGTTCGTTACCCGAAACATTAGTTGTTAGTTAGTTAGTCTTTCCCCTTGAGCCTAAGGCGGCGCATAGGGCAGAAGTCCTGTCTCTCCATGCTTGGCGGTTCGCTGCTACCTGTTGTAGATCTTGGATATTTACTTGGCCATTGAATGAGCCTTCTCTAATGATGGTTCTACGCAGGGTCTCTCTTGGTCTTCCCCGTTTTCTGTTCCCTACTGGTGACCATATGAGGGCTTGGTAGGGGAGTCTTGACTTGTCCATTCTGAGTACATGGCCGATGTAGTTCCAACGGCGTCTTCTTATGAAATTGGATACTGTATCTTGCTTAGTCTCTTGTCTTATTTGCGAATTGGTTCTGAAGTCTGTCCAGTGGATGTTTAGAAGTCTTCTAAGACATTTGTTCTCAAAATTGTCTAATTTTTTATCTAAAGCTACCGTTGATTTCCAACTTTCACATCCATACGTTAACACTGGAATCACACAAGAGTTGAAGATTTTAAGTTTTGTGTGTTTGCTGAGTGTCTTTGACTTCCAGATGTTTGACAGTTTATTGAAGGCACTAGATGCCAGTGCGATTCTAGATGATATTTCTGGTGTTGAGTCCCCTGTAGATGTCATTTTGCTTCCTAGGTATGTAAAGCTGTTGACTTTTTCAAGAACGTAGCTGTTCAATTTGGTGTCATCTGAACTGTTGGTAAGATCAATAGTCTTTGTTTTTGTGGTGTTAATTTGGAGACCAATTTGCCCTGAAACATTTTGGAGGTGGTTTATTTTCTCTTGGGCATCCGGGTGTGTTGAACTCAAAAGCACTATGTCGTCGGCAAAGTCCAGGTCTTCTAGAATTTTGTCAACCCAATGGATACCCATATTTGTGTTGTTTGTGCATTTGCGCATGACCCAATCGATAGCTATTCCAAAAAGCATCGGTGATAAGACACAACCCTGTTTCACTCCTGTTTCGACTGAGAACCAGTCAGAGTTGCCTGTTTCTGTTCTTACGCAGCAACGTGTTTCTTTGTACAAAGATTTTATGACGTTGGTATATTTGGTAGGAAAATCATAGATGTTAAGTAGATTTCAAAGTGAAGGACGGTGGATACTGTCGAAGGCTTTTTGAAAGTCGACAAAGTTGGTGATTAATTTCGACTGGAATTCTACGGAGTCTTCAATGATTATTCTGAGGGTGAAAATGTGGTCTATGCATGACCGTTTTGGTCTGAAGCCTGCTTGTTCTTCTCTGAGCCTTTCATCTATCGCCTTTTTCAATCTCTCAAGTAACATGCTACAAAAATGTTTTCCTGGTACTGACAATAGAGTGATACCACGCCAATTATTGCAATCAGACATATCGCCCTTTTTAGGCAGTTTGAAAATTACACCATCTTTCCACTGTTGTGGTGGGGATTCGCTTTGCCAGATTTCATTGATCAGCTGTAACAAACGTTGTAAGGTGTTCTCATCTGCTGCTTTGAGCATTTCTCCTGAGATTTCATCTTCACCAACAGCTTTGTTGTTCTTCAATTTTTTGATGGCTGCTTTAATCTCTTCCATGGTGAATGACTCGCAGGAGGCATCTAGTGGGGGCATAGTAATTTCTCCATCCAGGTTCGGAACAGTGTCAGGCTGCGGTCTATTTAATATTTCTTTGAAATGTTCTGCCCATCGTTGCTTTTGAAGGTCATCGGATAACAATTGATTGCCTTGTTTGTCTTTGATGGGTATATTTGGTGTAGGTGAGTGATTGCATAGTTGCTTGATGATATGGAATACGGCTCTGTTGTTTCCAGTTCTGGCAGCTGCTTCGGCTTCGGAGGCCAGGCTGTGAATAAAGATCTGTTTGTCTTTACGTGCGCTTGATTTCACCTCTTTATCCAACGTAGAGTATTTTTGCTTATGGGTATCATATGTAGATGTGTCTTTTGCAGAAAGAAGTGTTAGTTTTGCTTGTTTTCTTTCTTGTATCTTCGTCCAGGTGTTATCGCTTAGCCACTTCTTCTTCTGTCTTTGTACGTAGCCGACTGTGTTTGTTGCAGCATTTAGCAAGGTATTTTTTTAGGAAATTCCAATTTTCTTCAATGTTGTTTTTAATATTCGCATTGCTCGATACACTTTCTTTGTTAGCATAGCTGCTTCGTACCTCTGAATTGAATGCGAGTTGGTGTTCTTTAGTCAGTAGGGACTGTGAGTTTATTTTCTTAATTCTGGGTGATCTGTGCAGAGTCTTGAGCTTTATTTTTAGTTTGGCAATGCAGAGATTGTGATCACTGCCAGCATCTGCACCCGAAACATTGAAATCAATGAAATAAAGTCAATCCGTTTCAAGATGAAAGACTCGTTATTTTTTTATTAACATCCGGTCGTTTACCTGACAAAACGCAAAGAATACGTGTACTTCACGTTTTAAATAAAGAGAAAGAAAACAACCAAATGAATTAACTTTAAAATAAAAAGAGATTTAGTCTATCTTTATTACAAAGAAAACGATCATGGGAAATTTGTTACTTTCTTTGTTTTTCTAAATCATTAGTTTCAGGAGAATCTTGTCGCCATTTCTTGGCAGCCGACTGGGAATCTTTCTGCACCAAGAAACTATCAAGGGGAATGTGTCGCTTCCTTTGCTGGAGAATATTTCTGAAGTGGACCATCGTGTTATCATTCATCACATATAGGGGCATGGGGTTGTTAGCAACTAGTTTGTTTGGATGATGGTTCACAATGAGGTCTTCGACGTCTGCCCACTTGCTGACAATTTCTTTAATCCTGGCAGTTGAAATCATCACTGACTTCTCATCATCGGACGACTGCCCCTCCTTTAATGTCTTCAGATGTTAATTCTGAAGATCGACAAGCTCATCTGTAGTACTGATTGTACTATACACGATCGTTTGTCTTCAATGTTACACCTTGCTCTCTCTCTCTCTCTCTCTCTCTCTCTCTCTCTCTCTCTCTCTCTCTCTCTCTCTCTCTCTCTCTCTCTCTCTCTCTCTCTCTCTCTAGCTCGCCTTCATTCGTAACCCGAGGCTCTGTTCGTTACCCGAGACATAAAATTTTCGAAGTTATTTTTCGTAACCTGAATTGCTCGTGACCTGAGGCGTTCGTAACCCGAGATACCACTGTATACACATTGGCACCATGCCGTCAACTCGTTTAGCGGCGACTTGCTCCCATTGTGCAATATCAGTGAATGTATCAATCATGTCCCTCTTAGACACATCTTTGTATCGTAGTAGGAGACGACACTGAGATCTCCAACTCATCTGTAATTCACAAAAAAAGATGTCCTTTGGTATTCTACCATCATCCATTCTCCTAACGTATCCTATCCATCTAAGTCTACGAAGACTGAGCATGGAACAACCGTCGCACAACCGGATATTTCCAATACTTCACTATTTGTGATTTACAATATATACATGAACACGACACATTGCTAATTGTCTTATCGCTTGTCCCGTATTAAATCGTTTTGTTCTTGTTCTGCTTGTAAAATCTCTGTCGAAACGGGCGCCTCGATATGTGTCCTTTTTGTATTATTATGTCTAGCTTTTTAGTCATATTGTGTGTGTGTGTGTGTGTGTGGGTGGGTGGGTGGGTGGGTGTGGGTGTGTGGTGTGTGATGTAATCTGTTATTGTTTTCCTTTCTGGCAATGACCATACTGGTCGGTGACCATGGTCATTGTCTATATAAAGAAATCTTCTGCTTATCGTGGTAAACCTGCAGACCCTAACTACGAGCTATCTGTCGGATGCACTCCATCTTCATCAACCACCTGCTCACATCACTTCACATTAGCCTCTTCGGGGGGATACATCAACCTTGCCTACAGGCTAGCGGAGTGAAAGAGGTGTCTTACTTCTCCTTTGATAGGGAATACCCCTTCCTGACCAGCATGTTCTTTCCTGCTCTTAAAACAATCATTTCATCCTATGGAAGATGCTGTGAACAAATTAGAGCAAGATAGATCATGGCAAAGGCAGACTATAACACAATGGAAACAATAATCACTAACAAAAAGCTGTCAATTAGTAGTGAGAAAATATTGTCGCAGTACAAGATAGAACAGACACGGTAGTGTAAACGTAAAACACGGACAATATACGAACCATGCTAAGAAATATCTAACGACAATGGATATGTGGTTTTTGAAGAAACCGCAAAGAACACCATTGACTGACAGAAACACGATTGACCCCATCCATCATGATGAGAACCGTAAACTGGTGAAATTAGACGTAGACAGTCTAGATATTTGGGAAACATTATGAGCAGAAATTAACTTTTAAACTTAGTAACATCCGCAAAGTTGATGAGACGTGAGGAAGGGAAAGGCGAAGAGATTACCATATGGATGACTTGACCACGAGGCATAATCTAGACATAAGACTGACCGATCCAAGACTGGTGATCATATCAGATAGCGAACTGTGACCGTCCACACCGTATCAGATAGCGAACTGTGACCGTCCACACTTATCGTTTCCCCATCAACTTGGTGTGTCGGGAAATTGTCAAAGACACCGAAAGCCAGTGAAAATTGCCATATTTTGCTGCATAAGAAAACGTCACGTATAAACATATATATATATATATATATATATATATATATATATATATATATATATATATATATATATATATATATATATATATATATATATATATATATTCAACACATGACATACCAATGACAGAGCGAAAGACTCTGTTTGCACTGTGTGAAACTCAGGACTAAAAAAATATCTTAAAGATAAAATGTTCAGCAGTCTGTTACAACTACCACATATATAGCTAGATAGCTTAGGTAAACGTGTCTCAACAACCACATATATAGCTAGACTGCTTAGGTAAACGTGTTCATACGCCACAGGCTGTACACTTTTCTCTGCCTTACTGGATGACAACGTGCTCGATTTTCATTGGGTGGTTAATGCGAAGAAGACCACGTGCTATTGTCTGCCCATTGAAAGAAAGGCAGTCTCGGTAGTGTAGAGACTAAAGCTTCGCAACCGATATAATAGTCGTGAGTTCAAATACACAACGAAGTCGACATGGTCGAATGGGCAAGAACGCTGTTTCTGAAACATCCGGTGTAATTATGCCGAGGTAAGCGTTTCAACGCCTACAAAGGACAGCTGGACTAAAATGTTGACCTGTTGACCTGATGGCGAGGGGCACTGTTAATAGAGAAAGCTAATCCACACGCAAATTTCAGTCCATCACTACTATAAATAGTGTGTACGGAGTACGCTTAAATTCAAAACGAGCGAGCCCAAAACAAACAAACAAAATTCCACATCGGAGTGCATGTCAACTTTGATCTGGACTCACAGAACGATCAAGTCTAACACTGGTACTAAGACATTTCCTTTGAAGTAAAGGTGTCAGCGTCACGATATCACCCATAGAGGGCAGATTGATGTATACAAATATGAATCTACACCATATCATCCATAGTGGACAGATTGATGTATACAGATATGGATCTGGCACCACATCACCCATAGAGCGCAGATTGATATATACACATATGGCTCAAGCACCAAATCACCCATAAAGGGCAGATTGATGTACACAGATATGGATCTGGCACCACAGCACCCATAGAGGGCAGATTGATGTATACATATATGGATCTAGCACCACATCACCCATAGAGGGCAGATTGATATATATACACATATGGCTCAAGCACCACATCACCTATAGAGGGCAGATTGATGTATACAAATATGAATCTAGCATGACATCACCCATAGAGGGCAGATTGATGTATACAGATATTGGTCTAGCACCACATCACACATAGAGGGCAGATTGATGTATACAGATATGGCTCTATCACCACATCACCCATAGAGGTCAGATTGATGTATACAGATATGGCTCTAGCACCACATAACCCATAGAGGGCAGATTGATGTATACACATATGGATCTAGCACTACATTTCCCACAGAGGGCAGATTGATATATTAAAATACAAGAATAAAAAATGCATAATGTCATTACACGAAAATGGATGCTGTGCTATGAGCTGGTATACATACTATCATCACAGCTTTTTATTTTCACATACAGAGCTATACACATTGTTTCTGGGTTTCTTCACACCATTGTCTGAGTAGGTTGGTTTTTCCAGCTGGTAGCCTGGTATGTATATGTCACTTGGCATGTAGTCATAAGGTTGGTCTCCTGATTGGTGGGTTGACATCTTAGTATTGTAGACGACCGGGCCATCAATCATCTGAGTGTCGGGCACATCAAACATCTGGCTATTGGGTTCTTCACATATCTGGTTGCTGGGGTCATCACACATCTGACTGTAGCTGGGTTGATAACTAGCGGTATAGTATGCATCTACTTGGTGGCTTCGTTTAGTACCCTGTTTGACTTGCGTACTGTCTTGAGTGTGTTGGACTTGACTGTTTCGGATGGTGTCTTGTTGCACATCAAACAGCTGGCTATTGGGCTCACTACACATCTGGTTGCTGGGGTCATCACACATCTGGCTGTAGCTTGGTTGAAAACTGGCGGTATAGTATGCGTCTGCTTGGTGGTTTCGGTTAGTTCCTTGTTTAACGTGAGCACTGACTTGAGTGTTTTGGACTTGATTGCTTCTGGTAGTGGCATGTTTGACATGAGCGCTGGCTTGAATGTTTTGGTTACTGACTTGCTTGCCTCTGTTAGTGTCTTGTTTGACTTTGTCACTGGCTTGGTTAACTTGGTTGAGTCTGTCAAAGTCAGCTAGGATCTCGCGATGCATGGCGCTCATCTGTTCATATTCTTGCCGAGTAAGTGTCATACCCGTCTTAGTCGGGAATCTCTTGTCGGAATCACCGTAAAATCTTCGTATGTGTAACGTGCTCGTTCCTCTGTAGGATGAGACAAACACGGCCTTATCACCACCGCCCACTGGTCTAATAGTCTCACCACTACGAGTCATGTAGACCCAGTTAGCAGGCACAGTCTTGAGGTCTGTGGTCATCTTCTGATCATAATGGTTGAGAGTTACCAGCCTCGGGTTTATATACTAGTTTTTGAGCCACGCGTAAAACCGGTTTCAGCCAGTTTCTTAGGTCAAGTGGTTCAGATTACGCTGACGTGGCTGTCTGTATGGCGCGACTAAGCGTTCTACTACCCGCTCGTTGACCTGTTGTATGTTTGAGCTGGGTTGGGGAATGCGGATCATGCTCGCCACATGACCTCTAGCCATGATGGAATAGATAGCGCAGAGGGCGCCGTGTTACTTGCGTTGTAGTCACTGTGAGCTATAGTCTGCGAAGTCAGAATACCAGTGATATACATATACAGTCTCCTCACACCCCTTGTAGTTTTCTTCGTATTGAGGCCTGGTCAGCTATTAAAGACAGGACTGTAAGTATATTACAACCATTTTGTTTTTATGTAGGTGTTTTAATACTCGTCCGGTCGTGTGGATTGATATTTTTAATTTTAATTACCAGTTACCACATGGGCATTAGACTATCTCGTCCTCTTTCACTGTTGTTCTTGACTTTTATGTACTCCATCACTTTGACTCTGTGACTGACCCCCAGGACTGGGGTCAGAATTTGGTCCAACGCTAGTATACGCCGTTCAAAATTCGCACGTTCTCTGCTTACATGGTGCCAGTTACCATTGCGATCTTCCGTGCCAACGATATGAACTGTTAAGAAGTGAGGTTCTGTTGCAAAATTAACCTGTAGAGGAGAAAAAATCACGTTGAAACTTATAAGACTTCAGCACCTAGTAGTTCATAGTGAAATAAAGAGTCCCAGATAATAGAATGTACCATTAGACACCGGAACTAACACACCTGTTCTTGGAAACTATGATCATGACCGTTACTATTTATACATACCTTACTCGCTGGGTGTTGTATTTCATCTGCTGCGACAGAGGAGCAACTTCGGAAACCAGCGGTAGGATAGTTTTCATTCCACAAAGCATTGATTTTCTTGAGAAACTCAGAGTCTGGTCCATGACTGGTAGACAGAGGGTCAATATTTTCATCTGAAGAAGAATCATGAAGCATATCAAGTGTTGTCTTAGGCGGGTCTACGACTGTCTGACTACAAGAGGTAGGTTTCTTGCAGAACAACATGTCTAATGACAGAGCTGGGATGAAGAAACAAGAATCACCAGTCTTCAAAACAGATAACGTAGAAGTTGTGCTACTTTTGTCAAAACTGGCATGCTCTGGTGACCTTTGGCAGACATTATTTTGCAAACCAGTGTCTTTATTTCTCTGAGCGTGCACCAATACTAGTCTTTGGGAATGAAGCTTTTGTTCTGTGTCACATGCATTGTGAGTGGAGTCAGGAATGTTTTTCGTTTGCAAGGGTTGTACTCCATGTTTTCGTGTTTCTCTTTGACATGTCTTTTGTTTTTGGAAGAAGGGTGTCCTCTCCTGAACATTTTCTAGGTGTTGACAACACGGATGTCAGATTTAAAATGCTTTGTAAGGTTGACTGGGGATGTAATCTCATCCTCTGTGAGTTTGGGTTCCATGAATACCTCCGGACGTAATCATTACCTTCGCGTCTCAGCTGTACCCTTACACAGGTGATCGACTGTGACGCCATCTTTAATCGGCTTTAGTCACGTGTTTCGATTGTATACCTTAGCCATATGACCGGAAGCATCGCCATATTTGATCGGCTGTGAGCATTACCCAAGTGTCTCGACTGTATCGTTATGCTGTCAGTACACTCTGAGTCATCGTCCAGTTTTCCCCAAAGACATGTCTGAACACGTTCACGTACGTTCACTCCACCGACATAGCCCCTTGATGAGTCACCCAGTAGGTCACCCTCAGATGATGCTGATGATGATGAGCTGATGATGATGATGATGATGATGATGATGATGATGATGATGATGATGATGATGATGATGATGATGATGATGATGATGATGATGATGATGATTATGATGATGATGATGATGATGATGATGATGATGATGACAACGATGACGATGATGACGATGATGACGATGATGATGATGTTGATGATGCTGATGATGATGCTGATGATATGATGCTGATGATGATGATGCTGATGATGATGCTGATGATGATGATGATGCTGATGATGATGATGATGATGATGATGATGATGATGATGATGATGATGATGATGATGATGATGATGATGATGATGATGATGATGATGATGATGATGATGACTATGATGATGATGACGATGATGACTATGATGATGATGATGATGCTGATGATGATGATGATGATGATGCTGATGATGATGCTGCTGATGATGATGATGATGATGATGATGATGATGATGATGATGATGATGATGATGATGATGATGATGATGATGATGATGATGATGACGACGATGACGACGACGACGATGTTGTTTTGGTGGTGGTGGTGGGTGATGATGCTGATGGTAATTCTGATGACAGACACTACAGAAGATCATGGTTGCCGGTCGTTCAAAAAGACAATGGCAACCTTGCCCAGGATGCATGAATGTTGGCGCTGACTTCGACGTCCTGTAAATGCAATGCATTAAAGCTTGACTGTGATTTGTAAAAGATAGACACATAGCTATAGTACGAAGCATACATTTGGTCATGAGAAGCCGCGGCAATTCATGATGGCACACGAACAACCAAACAATATTATGGCTGGCTACGACGTCCTGTAAATGTAATGCATTACACCTTGACTGCGATATGTAAAAGATAGATACATAGCTATAGCATGAGGCATACATTTGGTCGTGAAGTAACACGGCAAATCATGATGGCACACGAACAGTCAAACAATGTTGGGGTTGGCTGCGACGTCGTGTAATGCAATGCATTACAGCTTGACTGGCATATGTAATAGATAGACACCATAGCTATAGTATGAGGGATAAATTTGGTCGTGAGATGGCACTGACACATCATGATGGTACACGACCAACCAAACAATGTTGGGGCTGACTGCAACGTCCTGTAAATCCAATTCATTACAGTTTGACTGCAATATGTAATAGACAGCCGCATAACTATAGTACGAGGCATAGATTTGGTCGTGAAATTAAACGGCAAATCATGGTGGCACACGAACATCCAAACAATGCTGAGGTTGACTGCGATGTCCTGTAATTGATAGCATACATACACACACACACACACACGCATGCACATACACACACACACGCGCGGACATGACATGGCTGCCGTTCGTTCAAAATGACAATTGCAAACTTGCTGCAGGAAGCCTGACACTCCATAGAATACTGAGGTTGACTGCGATGTCCTGTAATTGATAGCTTACACGCAAAAGCATGTACATATACACACACACACACACACACATACACACACGTACATGACACGGCTGTCGTTCGTTAGAAATGACAATTGCAAACTTGCCCCAGGAAGCCTGACTCTCCATAGAATACTGAGGTTGAATGCGATGTCCTGTAATTGATAGCTCACACACACACACGCATGTACATACACACACACGTACATGACACGGCTGTCGTTCGTTCAAAATGACAATTGCAAACTTTCCCCAGGAAGCCTGAATCTCCACATAATGCTTGGGGTGACTGCGATGTCCTGTAATTGATAGCACACACACACACACACACACACACACACACACACACACATGTACATACACATACACACACGCGCGCTTATGACACGGCTGTCGTTCGTTCAAAATGACAATTTCAAACTTGCCCCAGGAAGCCTGACACTCCATAGACTACTGAGGTTGACTGCGATTTCCTGTAATAGATAGCGCGCGCACACACACACGCATGTACACACACACACACAAACAAACACACACACACACACACACACACACACACACACACACACGCGCGCGCGCATATGACACGGCTGTCGTTCGTTCAAAATGACAATTACAAACTTGCCCCAGGAAGCCTGACGCTCCACAGAATGCCGAGGTTGACTGCCATGTCCTGTAATTGATAGCACACACGCGCACGCTCGCACGCACACACATACACACACATGCGTGCACACGCATGCACACACACAGACGTGTGCGCATATCCCGCGTGACTAAGTCATCCAGGCACCTACGTATATATGCCTTACTCACTGGGACAACCTACATGCAGCTATAGAAATAAGTACAGATATAAATAAATAAATACGTAAATACATACATAAATATCTAGTTATATTTAATATTTCAAACCATTTGTGTAATGGCTTCATATATCTATATTTGGGAATAGCTTATTTTTCCAGCGCAAATATTCCCTTCACAGCCCCGGCTGTACCACGTCGGCTGGTCTCTTACCGGGAGATAAGCATTGAAGTCCGTTGAATGTTATTTGAAATCCCCTGGGCGTTCTGGCTGACCGTTATCAAATAATCTCGTACGACGGTCGCTGGGCAGGAGAGGTGAGGATCAAGCACAAGAGGACACAACCATTTCCAAGAGAAATGAATCGTCTCACTTTGGTTACTTGTTTATTCTTTTTATTAAGGGGACATTATTTGCGCTGTTTCATTACATATTTTTATGATTATCTTAGCAAGTTACGCCTTAAATTAATTAAGAATAGTAGTTTTACATTGACATTAAAATGCTCCGGTATACATACCAGAATTTTAATCGTTTATATTGTTTTTTAAGGATTAATTTGATAATAATAATGTATGCCTTTCTAGTATATTTTTAAACCAGATCTTCACCAAGCTCTTAATGCAGATACATGGGGCCTTGACACCTGCCGAAGCTATCAGCGTGCAAAAGTTTATTCATCATCCAACTATGGATACTAGAGTTATCTCGAATGATGGAATAAATCATTTTTTCCACTCTTTCATATTGATTTCGGTCTCCTGAGCGAAGGGGTGGATATCTACATTATTGGGGCTCGATCACACGACACACCGCACCACACACGCACACTCACACTGAGACTCGGACCCAGGTGCCCGTTGACTAGGTGATCTACTTCCCTATATAAGTATCCCACATGCCCGGGGCCTGTTTCGCCGCCACCGCCTCCAATGCCGCCGCCACCGCACCGCCGCCGCCCGCCTGGGACCGGAAGTAGTCATCACGACAACCAGACCCAAGAAACTACCAGCCAAAAATTCAAAAATGAGTTCCGAAATGGATCTGGTTTAGTGACGTCACCGATCTGGAGCTATACCCTTCGTATTGTAAAAAATGACGTCATCAGATGGATCCGGATCCATAAATGATACACCATTTGCGTGTCTCTTACTACTTTAGATTAAACTATGTTAGTCGTTTCAAAATGCAAGTGATAACGGGAACATCAGAAGATGTATGAAGGGATAAAGAAAGCCCTTTGTGCAATGATCAAAAGAAGTGCACCTCTGAAAAAGTTGACTGGAGAAATCATTACTGATAAGAAACAGCAGATGGATAGATGGGTCGAGCACTATTTAAAGCTTTACGCAAGTGAGACCAAACTAGTGGATGATGCCCTCAACGCCATAGGGGCCTTGCCAACTCTTTATCACTTGGACACACTTAACACCATACCATAAGTGTGCTATAAATTAACTTGCATCTGGCAAGGCTCCAGGTAAGGATGGGATTCCAAAAGAGGTAATCAGGAGTGGTCAAGACACACTCACTCTACAGATCCACCAGCTAATAGAGTTATGCTGGCGAGAAGGACAAGTCCCGTGGGATTTTAAAGATTCAAGCATCATAACAATGTACAAGAACAAGGGCGATAACAGCGACTGTAACAACTCTAGTGGTATCTCCCGTTTGTGTATTGTTGGGAAAGTATTTGGAAGAGTTGTTCTGCGCAGACTTCAAGTCCTGGGAGACCAAGTCTACCATGAATCACAGCGTGGCTTCCGACAGAACAGGTCTACCCTTGATATGATATTCTCATTGCGATATATGCAAGGAAAATGCCGTGAACAGAATCAACCACTGTTTACTGCCTTCATCGACCCCACAAAGGCATTTGATTTCGTCAGTCGTGAGGTTCAAGGCACTAAAGAAGATTGGCTGCCCACCAACTCGTCTTGCCACTATATAATCGTTCCACACAGGCATGAATGGTATAATCAAGTTTGATGGTGCAATTTCCGTAGTGTTTGAATTCAAGAGTGGAGTTCAGTAAGGTTGTGTACTAGTCCCCACCTTCTTTGGAATATACTGTTCACTTCTACTGAAATATGCATTTCGATATCAGGATGGCGGTATATACATTGACACACGCTCAGATGGCGACCTCTACAATGTTCAGAGATTGAAGGCCAAGACGAACATTAGGAGGGTACTGATAAGAGAATTTCTTTTTGCAGATGATGCTGCAATTACGACCTACTCTGAGGAAGTATTACATCTACTATCTGCATTCTCCAATGCTTGTTCTGAATTTGGTTTAACAATTAGCAAAACGAAGACGCAGAGTATGTCACAAGGTGCACATAGGGTATCATCAATCTTTATTGACGACGCCGAACAGATACTGGACCATTTCACATATCGAACTGGAGATAGTGGACCATTTCACATATCTAGGATCAGAGGTTAATAGCAAATACCACGACATTAACAGATTGGAGAAGTCAAAAGCTACAACATGTGTACCAATACAGAATAACAACACATTTGAACCACATACGGAATAATGATTACAATGGAGTATAACGGACAAACCGGAAGAAATACTGTACATAAACTATAAGAAGACGTGAAGTATGACCAACAGTGAGCAATTGGGTTACACCATAATATGTTAAATATGATGTTTGTTTGAGTTGGATATGCGTTGATTTCCAGTTCGATTGCATTAATACACACGTATTGTAATTTTATGCATTGCATTAACATGTGTATGTAGTAAAATAGTGAATGAGCAGTGTGAATGAGAATGAAAGGAATGTTAGTTAATTAAGTGGATAAAAAATTAATAGTATAATTAGTTTAGTAGAATAGGAAAATTATACAACAGGAACATAATAAGCAACAAGAATCATTAACAACAGAAGTCAAGGAAGAATCGACAGAAACAAGCGTTATAAAGATACGGAAAGGAAGTGAACACATGCTTAGGCGGATAACCCCAGGCGAATACATCACAGTAAGATAGTCAAAGCACAGGGTACCTTACTACAAATGAAGACATGTCCAAACGTACGAAGGAGTATATAGAGGTCGAATATGAAACTGCACAGTCTAAAGGAAGGCAAAAGCGATTCAAGTACTAAAGATGTCAGTGGAGGCTGGATTTGGTGAACACACACATAACTTACCCAGAGTGTGAGAGCTTGGATTGGGTAGGATGCTCGAATAATATATGCGATTGTGGAGCTGCTGGGGATGTCTAGAGAGGCATTGAATCTCAGATATGCTGGACTTCATTTCTCTGAAATACTAAAGAGACTGGAGCCACACGTTGTCTACGGGGTAGATGGAAGACGTGTCCGACTAATAATTTTTTTCTTAGTGGTGAAGTTCAAAGAGTGAGGAAGAAAATACAACCTGAAATAGGGGAAGAACAATGTGGATTTGTAGAAGGAAAGGGTACAGTAAATGCTGTGTATATGCTGCGAACAGTTATTGAACGTGCTATAGAAGTAAACAAGGATATACTCCTTGAGTTAGACATGTCAACATGGTAGATATGCTTTGAACATGATATCTATGCTAGATATATGCTTGGGGGGGGGGGGGGGGGCTGAGTGGTCTCGAGGTATGGTGTCCGCCTCGAGTGCTGGAGGTCCAGGGTTCAGGCCCCGGTGAGAACCGGGACTTATTTAAAACAGTCCACCTGGACTTCCAGTAATAAAATTTCCCCTGTTCTCAGGGTAGTGAGATCGGACGCTCGTGTGTATTGTTGCGCACGTAAAAAATCCCTTGGCAGTTGGAAATCGAAAAAGTGTAGCCTAACGGCGCTGCCCAGACAAAATTTCGAGTTAAAAATCTACCCAAAGTATTTCAGGATAATAGCCGATGCAATGGAGCTCGTGCATTGAGCTGAGTTTCTCCAGACTCATGTTTGAGTTAGGAGGAAAACGAAGCAATTATGGGTTAAACCGTGTGCCGTGATGTTGATCCAACGACTAAACTAAAACTAGTAGATATGCTTGCATATTTACAAATTGATGGGAAAGACATTAGACATATAAAAAACATATACTGGAAACAACAAGCTGCCATTTGGATTGATAATCATCATTGGCACCTTTCCGCCTTGACAGACGATAGTTTGGTACATTGTGCTTCAAAAAGGCTTAATAACTACGACCCATGGCGGTGGCGAGTGTGGCTGGTAAGGCCAATTCTTGCTGCAAATGTTTGCCCACAGTAGATGCATGTGAAAACATGGTCATTTCCACCATTTTGCACCATCTTACGTCTCGCACGCTCTGTGTGTGCTTTATCTGTAATCATTTTTTCTTTTGTCTTTATTCCATTTCTGATGTTTGCCCTCCATGCAACACGTTCAGCGGCGACTTGCTCCCAATGTGCATTATCTATGCCTGTATCAATCATGTACCGCTTACACACATCTTTGTATCGTAGTAGAGGCCGACCCTGAGATCTCCTACCCGTCTGTAATTCACCAAAAAAGATGTCCTTTGGTATTCTACCATCATCCATCCTCCTAACATGTCCTATCCATCTAAGTCTACGAAGACTGAGCATGGAATACACCGTCACACAACCTGATCTTTCCAATACTTCAGTATTTGTGATTTTGTTTTGCCATTTAATACCAAGTATTCTTAGCAGACATCGCATATGAAAGCTGTTTAAACATTTCTCTTGGCGTGAGTAAGTTGTCCAGGTTTCACTGCCATAAAGAAGAGTACTAAGGACACAGGCTTGGTAGACGAGGACTTTTGTTTTGGCAGTAAGCTTCCTGTTCTCCCAGACTCTTTTTGCTAACATGTTCATTGTTGTTTGCTGCCTTGCCAATCCTGATGTTGATTTCCTGATAGAGGGATAATTTGCTATTTACCTCTGATCCTAGATATGTAAAATGGTCTACTATCTCCAGTTCGGCGTAGTCAATAAAGATTGATGGTACACCATGTGCACCTTGTGACATAATGTGCCTTCTTTTTGTTAATTGTTAAAATGAATTCAGAACAAGCATTGGAGAATGCAGATAGTAGATGTTGTAATTCTTCCTCAGAGTGGGTCGCAATCGCAGCATCATCCGCAAAAAACAACTCTCTGATTAGTACCCTCCTAATTTTGGTCTTGGCCTTCAATCTCTGAGCATTATAGAGGCCACTATGTGAACGTGAGTGAATGTATATACCGTCATCAGTTGAAGTGAAAAGTATAACCCAAAGAGGGTGGGGGATAGTACACAACCTTGCTTAACTCCACTCTTGATTTCAAACTCTTCTGAAGTTGAGCCATAAAACTTGATTATACCCTTCATGGCTGTGTGGAACGATTCCACAATGGACAGAAGAGTTGGTGGGCAGCCAATCTTCTTTAGTGCTTTGAACAGACCCTCACGACTGACCAAATCGAATGCCTTTGTGAGGTCGATGAAGGTAATAAACAATGGCTGATTTTGTTCCCGGCATTTTACTTGCACCTGTCGCAATGAGAATATCATATCAATGGTAGACCGGTTCTGGCGGAAGCCGCACTGTGATTCGGGGTAGACTTGATCTCCCAGGACTTGAAGTCTGCGCAGGACAATTCTGGCAAATACTTTCCCAACAATACACAGAAGTGAGATACCCCTATAGTTGTTGCAGTCGCTCCGATCGCCCTTGTTCTTGTAAAGCGTTATGAAGTTTGAATCTTTGAAATCCTGTTGGACTTGTCCTTCTCGCCAGCATAGCTCTGTTAGCTGGTGGATCTGTATAGCGAGTGTGTCTTTCCCACTCCTTGTTACCTCTATTGGAATCCCATCCTTACCTGGAGCCTTACCAGATGCCAGCTCATTTATAGCACACTTAACTTCTGATATAGTGGGAAGTGTGTCTAGGTGGTCAAGAGTTGGCAGGGCCTCTATGGCGTTGAGGGCATCATCCACTAGTTTGGTCTCACTTGAGTAAAGCTCTAAATAGTGCTCGACCCATCTATCCATCTGCTGTTTCTTATCAGTGATGATTTCTCCAGTCAAGGTTTTCAGCGGTGCACTTCTTTTGATCATTGGACTACAGGCTTTCTTTATCCCTTCATACATGCTTCTGATGTTTCCCTTATCACTTTCGATTTGAATGGACTCACATAACTTGATCCAATAGTCATTTGCACACTGCCTGGCAGCCTTTTGTACATCCTTCCTAGCTTGCTTCAGCTCTCTCAGAGTGTTACGCGTTGGTCTTTCCTTGTTTCTTAAGAGAGCTATCTTCTTTTTATCAATCAAGGGCTGCAGTATCTGGCTGTTTGTCGCAAACCAATCCTAGCTCGTATGATCCACAGTGCCGTAAAACCTACCGCTGTTTTATAAAGAGTTTCCTTAAGTTTACTCCATTTATCATTTACTATACAATTTTCTGATGTATCATTGAAAGCGTCTTCAAGTTGATGTTGAAATTCAAAGCACTTTCCAGGATCGTGAGTGTTAATAATATTAATCCTGGGGCTAGACTTGTGTTAAGCTGTGTAGATTCTCTTTGGTCTCAGTCTAACCCTTGCAACAACCAAAGAATGATCTGTATCACAGTCAGCACTGTGGTAACTTCGAGTTAATGATGTATGGTTCAGATGTTGTCTCCGTGTTATAATGAAGTCCAGCTGATGCCAATGGCTAGATCTTGGGTGTTTCCATGTGACCTTATGGAGCTCTTTTGTTTTAAAAATGGAGTTTGTAATACATAGGTCATTACTTGTGCAATGCTCCAGCAGCCTTTACCCATTATCATTCATGCGACCGATGTTGTATTTTCCAAGGCACACTGGCCATGAACTCGAGTCCTTGCCCACACGAGCATTGAAATCACCGAGCATATAAATGTAGTCGGATTTTGGAACTGCCTTAATCGCAGAGTATAGCTGCTCTTAGAACGTATCCTTCACATCATCAGAGGAAGCGAGTGTCGGTGCAGTGAGAATGGTGGCAAATCCACAAGAGGTTGCCAAGCGCAGTGATAATAATCATTCATTACCTCCAGCTGGGATATCAATCATTCCCAGTAGCGAATTCTTCACTGCAAAGTCCACACCATGTTGCCTTTTTTCTGCCTGCCCTATTCTCTTTAAAAAAAAAGGTGTAATTGTTTTCCCTGGGTGACCCTTCCTCAGCGAGGCGAGTCTCCTGCAGGCCAGCAATATCAATGTTAAGACGATTGAGTTCAGCATCAATGACAGCCGTTTTTCTCACATCGTCAATATTTGTCAAGTCAGTGGAAAATCCTGGAAACATGGTTTTCACGTTCCAGGTTGCTAGCCGTAGCTTGAGGTTTCTATTATTCATTTTATGAGTTCCTGGTGCATTGGTTTTACAGCCTGCGATTCAGATTTTGTCATAGCCCCAAGCACCAATTGAAGCAGGCAGGCTGTTTCGGATCAGCACCCAATTGGCCGGGGTCTGCCCAGCTTGAGGCGGGCGGTAGCTGATCAGTGACACCTGTAGGTGTCTCCCACCGTCAGAGGCGACGCGTGGCGCCCCATGTCTACGCCAACTGACAAGGACTTATAACCCGTAACAGTTGCCTCTCGCTTTGATTCCGAGACCGGTTAAGACCAGGGATGGAGTTATTGCCTCTCCATAGCACAAAGCCTGGGCTAAAATAAAGAAACCATGTGTTGCCCATGCAGCATGATCCTTCTCTCGCCCTGCCTAGTTCACTCCAGAGGAAAGTTAACAACTATACATCTGGAACAAGACAAGCTGTAGAAGCTGCCGGATCAACAAAGCAATGCTCTAACTGTCCGCCTGTCGGAGCTTCGATCCTAGACCAGCTGCCAACCAAGGCTTAGGGCCTGGTCTGCCCTGTCATGACATCTTGTCTTTAGCTTGCATTTCCTTGCACCAGGGTAAGGCTTGTACCCTCCCAATTGCGCTCTTCCGCCCGAAGCTGTTGGCACAATGTGGGGTGTCGGGGTTGGTAATCGCCGCCCAACGTTCGGCGCTAACAGAAAGCAGGTAGTACCGTCTACTGTTATACGGCAGCTCAGTCATATCTGACTATGACCTCACTGACAATTGATTGATAATGAAGTAGCACAATATCAACCTATTAAGAGAGGTGTGACAAAACATCAATAACATTAGATATGCAGATGATACAGTATTGATTGCAGACAGTGCACAATATCTACAACAATTAATAGACGCAGTTGTTGTACACAGTGAGCAGCTGGGGTTGAAATTAAATTGTAAGAAGACACAGGTTATGGTCGTCACTAGGAAGAACGAAGTACCACAATGTTATATACAAGTAAATGGGAATATTCTTCAACAAGTGAATCGGTACAATTATCTCGGAACAGTCATAACATCTGATGAGAGATGCCTTGAAGTGATTAGAACAAGAATCGCCATGCCGAAAGTAGTCTTTAGCAAGATGAAAAACATTCTGACCAATAAAAAGATGTCAATTGAAACGAGAAAAAGAGTGTTGAGTGGATATATAGAGCCTGTTCTTTCGTATGAATGTGAAACTTGGGCAATGTGCAGTCAAGCTGAAAAACATCTGATTGCTGCAGAAATGTGGTTTCTGAGGAAAATGCAAAGAATACCATGGACAGACAGAAAAACTAATGACCAAGTACTACAGGAGACAAATGAAAATCGTAAATTGATTAGAGAAATTAGACGTAGACAGTCAAAATTTTTTGGACATGTTATGAGAAGAAATGGATTGGAGAACTTAGTGACAACTGGCAAGATCGAAGGGAACAGACCAAGAGGAAGACCGAGAGGAAAATACCTGGATGGTTTGGCCACATGGCATGGACGAGACAGGAACACTGAGCTGATCCACGACGCTGGTGATCGAGTGAAATGGCAAATCATGACCGCCCACGCTTTCCGGAATGGCACATGATTGATTGATTGATGTTCATTGCAAATAAACGTCTCACAAGGGATAGTCTACAATGAAATCGAATAAACTCCAGTATAAGGCCAAACGTTGACTGAGATGTGCGACCAAGTCAAAAGACTGATATGTGCGACCTTAGAGGACACTGATTAATAGACACGTATGTGCGACCATGTAAGACCCACTCTGACAGATGTGTTCGACTACTTCGACTCATGTCAAAGACTGGAAAACTGAAGTATTAGGGTAAAATGTTTACAACATTTTAAAAATTGCGGGGGGGGGGGGGGGGGTAATTTGCCATGACTCTCAGTATGGAGAATTGAGCAAGTTCACTAATAGGTAGATATAATCGGGAAGTTAGGATAAAAATTTAGCGCACGTACTGAACGCACGGGCGCACGCATAGTGATTATGACGTAAAACCGGACAGATACAGAGTCTGGATGAAACAGTAAGAAGGAAGACCATCACGGCAAAGTTCAGAGAAGCAAATCTTTAGAAATTGACATCAGAGAAGAACTAGTCCACATATAATATGAAGAAACATACTAATTAACTACCAAGAACCGCCAGGAACGATGTAAAGGGCGATATACCGTTCAGTGTATGAAGCTATCATATGCGAAAGTACAAGCTGGGAAACTAGCCGTTACCAGGGTCAACCGACCGTTGAGGGGATACCTAGACGAACAATAGTCCGGCAACCAGCTGTAGTGGGAGTAATATATATGAACTATATGACTGTTGACTGTAAATGAATATGAGATAAATACAATGGTGTGTATGACAATAACGCAGAATCTAGGTATGAGAGGGCAGAACGTTAGGGCACATCGTAAATGCGGATACGGTTAGGAACCGGCATGTATGTGTGGGAACGTTGGGATACTGTCCCTATAATAAACTTGGATCGGGTTAGGACGCACAAACCCAGTGTCGTTTGTAATAATTTCATTTGTCAACCAATTGTCATATCTACGTACGTTTAAGAGAGCCAGAAGTGTATGCTGTCGCCGAAATGAGAATGTGAACATTTGTGGGAATACTAGACCAACTAGCAATTATGCCAGCGACTTGGCAGCAACAGTGTATCAGTAAGCCAGCACCGTTTCAGAACAGAAAAGAGTCACCCCTAATTCATTGCAGCAGCACAGCGCTTGAAGACCTCCACCTTGTCTTTCTTGACATATGCCGCTGTGCCCACTTTCCTCTCGTGAGCTTCGGGGTTCTGACGCACTTTCCTTAGCTGCTTCACTGCAGCTCTCTTTGCTTTCCAAGCATGGTCTACTTCTGGGGTCCACCATGGAGGCTGCAAAAAAGGAGTTTTAACAGCCCTGTTGTAAGCCCCCTGTCTTAAGCGTCCAAGAAGGCTATCGGTCCACGAATACCGGAAGGTCTTGCGCGCTCTCCCAGCCTTAACTTTCCTGGATTTAGAGATCAGGACTGAGCATGACATGTGATCACTCCCATGGTCATTCAAAACAGTCAACAAGTCAACATGAGTATGTGCTCTGCTGTCTGCTACGCCAATCCACATGTACACATGACTGAGTCACCAATCTTGAATTTTGTATACATGTGGTTGCGTAATATATTGTATCTGGTTCTGAAGCGCAGAATAATGATCTGTTCTGGTGGTAGTCGTCTTGAGTAAGGTTTAGTGGCCTTCTGACTGATTTGATCATTCTTTTCTTTTAGTGGAAGGTAATGGGCACATCAGGCTGTTCTTTTGCTCCTTCCTTATCCAATCGATCAGTTCTGTCGTTTCCGAGTACTCCACAGTGGTATGGTATCCACTGTATGGTGACCTTATGCTGACTGCTAAGTTCAGAAAGTAGTGACCTTAGAACTGGCAATTTCCCAGACAGGAGTGCTTCTATTACTGATTTTGCATCTGTCAGTATCACCACAGGTTGTCTAACATGGCTGGTAGTTTGTAATTTCTCTTATTGTTATCTTGATTGCCTCAATTTCAGCATCATAGTTATGGCAGTACTTTCCTGTTGGAATTCTGCCCGTGTCCCTAGTATTATTTGGATATTCTATATACACTCCCTCTCCTCCATTTCGAACAGCATTTTGCGCTGACCCATCTGTGTAGACTCGGATCCAGAGATCCTGTGGGTATTCGTCATCAAGGAAGCTGAGAGTGGCTGTTCTGCGCTGTACACTGTTCTGTTCTTCTTTGTCAAATATTCCTCTCACTTTTGTCTGGATTTGTAGCGATAGTCTATGTTCATCTTTCCATGGAGTTCACTCTGGAATAGTTGTCGGTGGGATAACAACTGTGGGAAGATCGGTGGTTTCTCTGCAGAGTCGTTTTGCCTGGTGGATAAAACTACTTCTTTTCAACCACCCCATAGCTAAGTTTTCAAATCGGTTCTTCATAGGGTGGCTTGGAAAGCTGAGGAACATGTCTGCTTGTATTAGTGGTTTTGTATCTCTGCGTTCTCTCAGTGCTTGTGTCCTCCCCATTTTCTCCATTGCTACTATACGGGTTGATCTCATCCCTCCTCTGATGACTCTAAGAGCTTGATTTTGCCCCTTGTCCAGCTCTTGTAGCGTGGTTTTTGATGCTGAACACCACTCAGTGGACCCGTATTCCAGGTGTGGTCGTATGCTCTGTTGATAAACTTTGCTAAGTATATTCCCACTGGCTCCCCATGTGGTTCCACCTAGCTTTCTCAGGATGGCTATTTTCCTTCTGGCTTTAGCTACAGCTTTTTTGATGTGTTTTCTCCATGTCAGCCTGTCATCAAATGTTACACCAAGGTATGTTGATTCTTTATCTTTTCTTAGGGGCGTTCCATTTATCTGGATGATCCCTGCCTTTTGTTTCGGAGAGAGGGTAAATACTGTGGTACTGCACTTATCAGTGCTTATGCTGACAAACCATCTATCCGCCCATGCAACAAATATATCTACAACTTTCTGTAGCAATAAGGTGGCCACTGAGCATGTTCATTTGTGCTCCACAAAACCAGGTCATCAGCGTACATTGCCGCTTTAATTCCATCGGGTAGATTAGCAATAAGATCATTGATGAAGATTAGAAAAAGTGTGGGGGACAAGACTCCACCCTGTGGAACACCGTGATGCAATAGTACTTTCTATCTGTCTATCTGTACTCGGGCTCTTCTTCCATTGACTTTACAGTTTCTCAGTTTCTTCATAAGACCTTCTTTCCAGACTTTGGCAAAGGCTTTTTCAGATCTATCCAAGCCGCAAGTACAAGCTTCTTCTCTTGAAATGCATCCTCAACTTCTTAAGAGAAATATGTTGTCTGATCTTCCGTATAGTAGCACTGCCTAAAGCCAGCCTGTTGTGGCACAAGGATGTTTTCACTTTCAATGTATCACTGTAGTCTGTGATTGATGATGCGTTCCAGTGTTTTGCAGAGGCAGCTGGTGAGGCTAATTGGTCTGTAGCTGGAGGCAATGGAACTATCTTTCCCAGATTTTAGGAGGGGTATCATGATTGCTTCTTTACAGGCTTGTGGAACACTGCCTAAGTTCCAGGTGTGATTAAAGATCTGTAACAGCTTCGCTTTGGCCTCTGTTCCTAGGTTTGTTCTGTTCCTGATCATTTCATTGGAGATACCATCAGCTCCTGGTGACTCTCATTTTCAGTTTTGATATTGCTAGCTCCAGTTCACTGATTGTGATAGGTGCCTCCATAACCTCATGTACTATTTCCTTCTGTCCTGTATGTTTCCCTTTCTCTCGAATCTCCTGTTGTTTCCCTTGACTAATTCTACCCTTTCGACCCTTTCGCCTGTCCTTTCGGTCAGATCGGTAACACTGGTAGCCTCTGATTTTGAAGGCTATATATTCGTTGAGGTGTGTTTCTTTCAAGCAGCATACGCTTATATTTTCTTGTCTAGCTCTATTCTTTTCTTGTCTCTATTCTAGTCGGCCTACCATCATTTATTCAGACCACATCGGAGTCCACAATGGCATCCGCAAGGGCAATTCCCTGTCGGTTTTCTCCACTACTGTCCCAATCTCTGCTCCTCGCATTGAAGTCCCCACATATGAGTAGCCTATCACCTGGTAATTCCTCCAATTTCTTAAGCCAGTCCCAGTTTTCCTTTCTGATAAAACAGTCCACTGTGGCATATACATTTATGATGTTCCAACTTAAGCCACCAATCTCCATTTGTATAACCTGGACCTCTCTTGCACTGTGATTCCACTGGCTCAAGTCAAGTATCACATGCTTCATTCCTCCCTTCACCAGCAGACTTTGCCCATGTCTCTTCTGCCCAGTAGGGTTTATATAACTGGCGTACCCAGGGCACTGGTATTTATCTGTATTTAGCTCCTGGAGCATGAGGACATCAAAATCATATATTAACCTCTCCAATACAGGTCCTCTCTGCCTGGAACTACGACAATTCCAGTATCCACTCTTACATGGTTGAAACCTAGTCTCTCCCCTTTTCGTCTTGTTCTCCTGGCGCCTGCCCTCCTATTTCTATGCCTTCTTCTCACACCATTTCCTCGTCTTCTTCTCCTCACTCTTTCTTCGCTAGCCTCTGAAAGATGTGTCAAGCGCAGAGCACGTGCTCCGTAGCTCCGGCGACGGTTCCGGTGTTGAATTAATTCCATAAGCAAAGTTTGGATATTGCAGGAAAGAACCGGTCACCCTAGCATTGCCTGCTAGCTAGGGAAGAGGCAGGGGATGTCCCGCAGGAGTCCATACGCGGCGTGCCGCCCCACACGTCTGCCAGACGTCCAACGTTCACGACCAGTTTACCCATGGCCATCCAGTTCCTCAGCACGCCGGTCCACCTTGGACTTGGGGGTTTATATTTGTAGTTTTCCGTCTCCTAGATGGGCTGCTGTCCCAAGCTAACGGATTCCACCTACCTGGTGGAGGGGTTAGAGCGCCCCTGACTCGCTTGGAAGGCACAGCTCCGAGCATATGAGGTATTTTCTACGGAACTCAGTTCCCACCCTGAGATCCCTCCTCGCCCTCTGTGCCCACCGCCAGTTGGTCTGCGGCTGCTTATTGCGTATTCGCATCTAACCTCTAGATCTAGAGGCCGTTCCACAATCCGCCATCTGTGGACGCGCTGGGTTGGGGATGGTCGCCCCAGCTATATATATATATATATATATATATATATATATATATATATATATATATATATATATATATATATATATATATATATATATATATATATATATATCGGCACGGAGAAGGACTCAGGACACATTGAGAACGTGAATGCACGGGGACCATGGTAGGATCAACGTTTCCCAAAGGAATTACTGATTTATATATATATATATATATATATATATATATATATATATATATATATATATATATATATATATATATATATATATATATATATATAGTCCTCATACTATATTATGCAATGAAGGTGACTCTATGTCAGTCTTGGTTTTATTTATTCACTCAGCTGTTTATATGTGATGATCTATTTCATTTTATTGATGATGCCGAGGTAGCAGGTTCAACCCCTGCACAGGTCAAATTGACTAAAATATAGACATCTCTTCGTTGACATGGGAACATCAGTTACAAGTACCTCAGAAGTTGGAGTGGGTTTTCCTGAAGGCTAGGGGCACTGGTAAAAGGGAAAGCTATCTATTACGCAAAAATTCAGTCCAGTGCAATAGAAGTAGTAGGCAATCTATGGACAACGCATGAGTGAAAACTACTGACTGCTAATAAATGTTGAGGTTAATTTTAACGTCCTGTAAAGGACATGAAACTAACGTTTCCCACTAGAAAGTGATAAGCGTGGACGGTCATATTTCGCTATCTGATACGATCACCAGAGTCTTGGATCAGTCAGTCTTATGTCCCTGATTATTCCATGTGGCCATGTCATCTTGACGGTCGTCTCGTTACCTTGCCTTCTTCTTTTCCCATCAATTGTGCAGCTGTTACTATGTTTAAAAGTTAGTTTATTTTGTTAATTGCTATTCTCTTTATGATGTCTGTCTTAAGCCTCCAAGTCATGTGCAGCCATTCCTACATAAGAACCGCTTTCGTCCAATAGACGTTTAATTTCCTTTTGTAACATTTATATTCAACGGCACATTTATATCTTTTTCATTGAGGGTTAAATGTCCAAGTTTCACACCAGTTTGTTGCCACAAGAAATAAGCATTCTTCTAGAGCTCTACTTGTATTGTATCTGTTTAAATACCTATAGATTTTCATTGCCTTAATTGTTTGCAGAACGTGTTTATTTTTCGTTTCATTTCTGTCATCACATTACCATCTCCAGTCAGCAGCGAACCCAGATATCGAAAACTGTCCACTTTCTGCAATTTCCCTCCATTAATACACATATCTATTGGCATATGGGTTATGTCGGTTGTAATTTCTTTCAATTAAAACATACTAATAATGGCAAGTTGATTTTATCATTCGTAATTTCGCTCAATAAATAAATATATCTGTTGACACATATGGGTTGTAATTTTTTTTTTTCTTCATGTTTTTATTGTTTTGCGATATAACATTGCATTTTTGACTTTTTCTCTAGCTTTGACTTATTTCTTTTGAACTGTCTTTTGAATTTAAGAAGTCGAAAGGGTGAAACCAGACAAGAACACAATGTAGGAGGACAAACAAGAATGGTGAACTACCACAGAACTGGTGACGACAGTCGCTACACGCAGAGGGAGATACTCTGGAGAGAATCAAATCACTGACAGACTGAATGACCCATATGTTCAGGGAGTATAATCTAACGGCTAACTAATGTTTCTGTGAAGTTGCAAAATAAAGCTTTATTGACATATGTAAAGAAGTAGTTTACCATTGCCTTCCTTCTTATCTGTGACCATACTAATCGATGACCGTAGCCATTGTTTCCCAAAAAGAAACGATCCTCTGCCTACCGTCGTAAAACTGGAGACCATAACCTACATCTATCTGTCGGCTGCTGTTTAACTTCATCCACCACCTGCACCCATAGCTTCACGTAACCCTGATCTTGGGCTAAACGGGTAATCCAACTTGCCCAAGTGTGGTGTGAGGTTATTTAATAATGGACGAGGATATTTATAAGGGTAACCCGATTGGAATGGGGTCCTATCCTCTTTCGCCTTCTTTAGGATGCTTGGAATTGTGCTCGTTGCCCCCACGTGAAGGTAACTAAGAATATAGCCAGTGTTTTACACGAAAATTTTATAACTAGAGGCTCCTTTAGATGGTGTGGAGACCATGGGCTGTTACCACTAGCCTTAATAGAAGATGACCTCCTCTATGAAAAAGTAAAGGAACTAGCGTGTAGTTGCCAGCCCTCCTGGGTCTCCCATATTCTATTCATATGTGTGTTGTATACACTTAAACATATAAGAAAGGAACTGGAAATGCACACGTAGAATAAGACAATCTCTGTGTGAACAGAACTTGTAGTGTCATAACAGGACAATCACTGTATGAACATACCATATATTAACATTACAGAACAATCACTGTGTGAACATAACACATCTGGCCATCACATAACAAGTACAGTGTGACAGAACATTCGTCAAGAAATCACTCAAAGATCAGACTTAAAGCAAAAATGTAATGTAAATCAAACAGTCGGAGTGCATAACACTCATGGGTCCAGCTTATCTTCAACTTTATTTCTCATTCAGTGTGACAACATATTCACAACACATTGTGCAGTCATGGTACAACAATACATCAGTCATATACATATCTTACTAGATTCAGTAACTGAATTAATAGGAAGATATGGCAATCTTCTGGGTCTCTGAAACAAAGTATTGGTTTATACACGGGTAAGTTAAGAAATAAGTCACAAAAGGCTGTAGAAAAATAACTAAAGATGATAACAACTTGAACCCCGTTTATTTTTATACATACATTGTCCCTTTATTTCTCAACATTATTTCCACCAACATTGATGCACTTATCCCATCGGTTTATCAGTTCTCCCAAACCGGCTGCATAAAACTGCGTGCTCTGTTTTCTGAACCAGGTTTTAACTTCACATTCAACTGTGGCGTCATTCGCGAAATGTCTCCCGGAAAGGTGGGATATCAGTGGATTTAGCCCTTAGCGATGTCTCGTATAGTGGTGCATCGTTGGGTAGAAAAAGTTACGAGGGCGAGTCAATAAGCCAGTCACAAAGTTCTGTGGGATGGAAGGCAAATGAAAACAAGGCATGCAGTTCTATGCTGCCGGTTTTGGAGGACTGACAAAACGATGGTATAAGTGCATCAATGTTGGTGGAAATTATGTTGAGACATAAAGACGCAATGTATAAATAAAATAAACTGGATTCAACTTGTTATCGTAGTTAGGTATTTTTCTACATCCATTTGTGACTTACTTATTAACTTACTCTCGTAGTTTCAATTGACTGCTGACAGGGATCAATAAATGTGTAGCCCATGGATGATGGTTTCTTCTTAGGGTCAAGTTCTCATTCAGGGTCCAGAGTTGAGCTAAGGATGGTATGGGTTCTACTGGCAGTCTCCAACATCTGATTCTGCTAGTAATCAAGGTAATCTTCTTATGGTCCATCTACTAGAGGAGGAGGATGGTAGTGACATGTTTTTTGCCAGAATCTTAATGGGCCTGTATGATATTGACAGAGTCACAATACATCTACCATAGTGAGCCAGCAAATCTGCATCATCAGGCCTTGATGAGCCGCAATCTTTCTGATTGGCTAATATGTTCACCACCCATCTGACAGTAGGAACAAAATCACAAACCACATAAGCATTTGACAAAAATCATACGTCATAATAAATTAAACATGGGAAGGGAAAAAACAGAAAATAGGGGGAAGGAGAGTGGGTCCACTCAATGGTGAGATCACTGTGCTTTTCTCTCTAGACGGCATTTAATCCATCATCTGATGCTGTAAGGTCATGATGTGTTCCTGATGAAACAAGACATTAAAATAAGACAAGGTCATAAAATTTAGACCAAGGTGTCTGGTTGTGACAAGGTCATCAGGTTGTTTAATAATAATAATAATAATAAGTCTTTATTTTCAAAGGGTTAAGAATTGGGCACGCAGGCCCGTCTGACATTCTGCCCTTCTTCTCTATTTCCTCTCATACATTCTTTCATTCAACATCACTTATGAAGCAACTTTTGACAACAAAAGAACATTAAAACGCATGAAAAATAATCAATAACAAATGACTCACTGAGGCAGTGTTTAACATGGGCATTATAAATACCTAAGGAGGGTGTAACGTGCCATACATAAGGGAATGTTTTTTGGCTAGTTGTCGTTTGAGATAAGTTACCATTATTGTCTTTTTTGTGTTGTTTGTTATGGGGGCATGTAGTCTGTACTAAGGTAGTGTTCAAACAGGTTGCGAATGTATGTATCATGATTGGTGGTGTCTTTGATTTCTTGTGGAAGATTGTTCCACAACTGAGTGGCAGAGTATGCTAAGCTTGTTTTATATAAGTCTATCCTAGGTTTAGGGACATGAATTTTATTTAGTCGTTCGCTATGTCTAGCGTTATATTTAAACAATGGCCAAAGGTAGCTTGGAGCATTTTGAAATAGGACTTTGTGAATTAGTTTGGTCTTATTAAAAAGCAGGCGCTTGTGGAGTGGCAGTAACCGGAGACGTTTATATAGGTTAGAATTGTCGGTAAGCTTTTCACCATTAATTAAACACACTGCCCTTTTCTGGAGTGAATATAGGCGTTTTGTTATTGATTTGGAGCATCCATCCCAGACTGTGGAGCAGTAATCAATACGTGTTTGTATATGAGAAGTATAGAATATCTTTCTTGTGATTTTCGTCAAGGAAATTTTTAATTTTGGCAAGTTGGTATACTTTTTTGGCTATTTGTTTAACTAGAGCATGAACATGTGAGTTAAAAGTTAGATTTTGATCTATGATAACACCCAGTGTCTTGTGCTCGGTGACACTTTCTACAGGCGTGCTGCCAATGTGCAGCTGAAGAGTTCTCTGCGAGTTTAGAGTGTGAAGTCTTTGCCTGGTTCCTATTAACATAGACTTTGTTTTAGTAATGTTAATTTACATGCGGTTTGCATGACTCCAGTTAACTACACTATTTATTTCCTGTTGCAAGGATAATTCTAGCACATTACGATCAACAGCGTTTGTATATACTGTGCAGTCATCAGCAAATAGATCGCAGGACGACGACAGATTTAATGGAAGATCATTTATATAAATGGCAAATAATAGAGGGCCAAGAATAGACCCCTGAGGTACTCCAATATTAATGGTAATGGCTTGAGATAAAACTTTATTGTGTGATACTACTTGCTTTCTGTCTAATAAGAATGATTTTATTAATGTCACTATATTAAAACTTACTTTCATTGTTTCTAGTTTTTTAATTAGAATAGTATGATCTATCATATCGAATGCTTTCCTAAAGTCTATAAACACCGCTCCACATAGAGTATTGTTGTTAATATTTTGATGCCAGTTTTCTATCATGTTTGTTAGTGCCGTATGGCAAGAATATTTTGGCCGAAATCCTGACTGACTGTCAACTATCAGTTTATGGCGAACTAAGTGATCTAGTGTTGTTTTGTGGATGTGCTTTTCTAGCGGTTTGGATAATGAGGATAATATGGAAATTGGTCTATAATTACTCATGAGACGATCGTCTAGAGGACCAGCTTTTAAATGAGGATACACTTTAGCGATTTTAAAGGCTGATGGGAAGTGACCTCTGGTTAGACATTGATTATATATAAAAGTTAGTGACTCGCAGATCGCCGGTGCAGCATGGCGAAGGATCCGACTACTAATTCCATCTAGTCCTGATGAGTTATTGTTTTTTTAGATTACGGAGATGAGTAAATACTTCAGTTGTCGTCATTAGCGGTATGTTGGAGGAAATGTGTCCATAGCATTTGTTCTCACAGAATGATGATAATAAAGATATGTCATGAGGCGCATCTGGTATTGCAGCCTTCAGTTGGTTTATGTCGGACTGAAAGTATCTACTGAATTGATCACATGTAACCTGATTTGATGGTAATGATTGTGATGATTTGTGATTGTTTGTCAAGGTATTAATTGCTTTCCATATATCTTTAGTGTTGGTTTTATCTATTACTATGTTCTTAAAATAGTTTTTCTTTTCCTTCCGAATAACATATTGAACTTTGTTTCTCAGACTACGGTACATAGTTAGATCTCTATTTTTGTGAGCCCTGTCGCGATCTCTCATAAGTTCAACTACCTCCTGTGTGATCCACGGGGGCTTTGTGTGATGTTTACCACGAACTTCCTTAAATGGAACATGTTTATCAAATATACTTAGAAAGGTCTTTAGCCAGTGGTCCAGAGCATCGTCTGGGTCAGGAAGCTGGTAAACATAATCTAGAGATGAGTTGACCAAATCTTGTAAGAAGACGTCTCGATTGAAATTTTTGTAATTTCTATATTTTATGCTTATATGTTTGTGTTTGGGAGTTTTGGTGCCCCTTTTCGACCACGTGCAACATACTGGATAGTGATCGCTCATTGCATTGATAGGTACACTACATTCTGTGATGTTATCAGCACACGTAGTATAAATATGATCTATAAGTGTTGCAGATGATTTAGTGATTCTAGTGGCTTGTTTGACTAACTGTTGGAAATTATATGACTCTATTATGTTTTCCCATGTTTTGTTTGATTTGTTAGCGTCTATGTTGAAGTCACCTAGCAATATTATTTCCCTAGCATTACTAAAGACTACATCCATCATAGTGGTGAATTTTTCATACCAGATATTTCCTGCACTGGGGTTTCGATAAAGATAGCCAACTACTAGCGGTATGCAATTTTGAAGTTTAACCTCTATCCATACACACTCAATCTCACAGGTTTCAAAGTCTAGCCTGCGGTGGGCGTTAAGCGAGTTGGAAATATAAACTGCAATACCCGTCTCTTGTTTCTGATAGGGATCTCTTCTAATGGTTTTAAAACCTCTGATAGCGATGTCATCATCTGAGATGTTGCCATTTAATCGACTTTCGCTAACGCCAAACATGTGAAAATTTTGATTAAGTATAAGTGATAGTTCGGGCAGCTTCCCTAATAGATGGCATATGTTTACATGCCCGATTCTGAGCCCATTATTCCTGAGCCAGTGTTCGTACTTATTAGACATTTCAACAATGCGTAATCACAAGTTTAAAAGCAAACACACACACACACACAAAGTGAATACAACTTACGTCCCTTATTACAAAAACACACTCTAAAGTACAGAGAAACAATAATATCTCTGTAAATATATAAAAATACGTACACAGATCCGTAAGGAAGAGCAGTGAAGACCCCCTCACTCACCGTGAAAACACAATTAGAATTATTATAAAAGCTATACAGCTAAGTACTATCAATTAATATAAAGTCAAAACCAGTCAATGTTTGTAATAACTTATAACCTAATACGTTCCAAGTCATCAATGATGTAACAGACATGTTGAGACGGAGTCATCATGTTGTGACAAACATGTTGAGATGAAAGTAGGTGGAGACGAAGGCATGTTATGATGACTTTGGGCTGAGATTGATGCATGTAATGATAGATGCATGTTAAGGCAGATACATGTAGTGATAACGCCTAATAATTCAGAGGTGTGTTGAGACTGATGCTTGATGAGGCAGAGTTGGTAGAGATAAATGCAGTTTGAGATGAATTCAAGTTCATAACATCTCATCATCACCATTATTAATGTATTTGCGTTTTTACATCAGGGGAAAAATTATAACATTTCCTCCCACAACAATATTAATCATGATGAACCAACATCAACTGTACAACAATCACAAATGAAAACATATTTCTTTCAGGAATTTATGACAGAGCCTTTTTGATATTTATGCATTCAGCATAAGTACTGAATCGGATACAAACATAGATGGTCCCTTCCAGCTGTCTCTTCTGCGCAAGAGGTTGGGGACGGCATTTTCAACCTCCCCTCTGTTGCATTTAATTTCCGCTCACAAATGTCAGAAATTGGCTACTGTTTGGTCATTTTTCAGAACGTAATTGGCAGGCCCCTGAACGTAATATCTGTTGTTGTTTGTCCATCAAGAATGATGATGACCATTCATTGCATCCAGTGGGGTTGAAGGTGTGGAGCCGTGGGTTCTAAGATGGCTGATAAGGCCTATTTTGGCTCGAAATGTTCTTTGACAATGTGGGCAAAGAATGCTTGACGTCTCTGGAGGAGGATTTCCTGCAGTGGTTTTTCTGTCCTGCCTTTTCTTCACAGCTCTTGCAGTCTTGGTTGCCTCACATATGACTGCACCTTTGCGCAATGATGCACGCCACGAATTTCGATCTCTGGCTGCAGCCTCCCAGGTGTCATGATGAATTCCAAAAGCATTCAGTGAAATTTTCAGAGTGTCTTTAAAACGTTTCCTCTGGCCATCTTGGGAGCGTTTACCACAACGCAGTTCGCTGTAGAAAATTCGTTTAGGGAGCCTGTGATCTGGCATGAGGGTCAAGTGACCAGCCCAGCGAATCTGATTCTTCATCAGTAGAGTGTGGATACTGGGCATGGATGCTCTTTCTAGGACTTCAGTGTCTGGAATCTTGTCTTGCCATTTAATCTTCAGTAGCTTCCTTAGGCAGACTGTGTGGAAGTGGTTTAATTTCCTAGCGTGTCGCTGATAAACAGTCCAGGTTTCACAAGCATATAGCAGTGTGGATAATACAACTGCTTTGTAGACTTTTAGCTTTGTTTGCAGGCTTATTCCAGTTCTGTCCCATACATTCTTGTACAGTCTGCCAAAGGCTGCACTGGCCTTGGAGATTCTTGCATTCACTTCGTCATCGATTGTGGCAGCTTGTGACACAGGTGCTGCCAAGATAGGTGAATTTGTCCACAACACTTAGTCTATGATCATTCACTTTGATATTCGGCACAGTGTGATTATTCCCTGGAGCTGGCTGGTACATAACTGCAGTCTTCTCCAAGTTGATATTGAGCCCAAAGTTGGCACAGGCATGTGAGAAAGCTGAAACATTATGTTGCATGTCCGCCTCTGAGTTGGCGTATAGAGCGCAATCATCAGCAAACAGGAGCTCTCTGACGGTGCCGCTGTCAATTTTGGTTTTAGCTTTCAGCCTTCTGAGATTGAATAACTTTCCATCCATACGGTAGTTGATGTCTATTCCAATGTCATCGTTCTCGAAGGCATTCATCAACATGGCTGAAAACATGAGGCTGAACAGTGTTGGTGCCAGGACACATCCTTGCTTCACTCCATTGGTGACAGGAAAGGGTTCAGACAGTTCACCATTTTCCTGTACTCTTGCCTGCATGCCGTCATGAAATAGCCGCACTATTTGGACAAACTTTCGTGGACAGCCATATTTTGCCATAATCTTCCACAGTCCTTCTCTGCTGACTGTATCAAAAGCCTTGGTAAGGTCAATGAAAGTGGAGAACATTTCGCAGTTCTGTTCCTGACATTTCTCTTGCAGCTGCCTTGCAGCGAAAATCATGTCAACAGTTCCACGTTCTTTTCTGAAGCCACATTGACTCTCAGGAAGAAGACCTTGATCGAGATGGGCTGTGAGGCGATTGAGAAGAATTCTGGCGAGTATCTTCCCTGCAATTGAAAGCAAGGAGATGCCTCGGTGGTTGTCACAGGATTGGCGGTTTCCTTTACGTTTGTAAAGGTGGACTATTGACGCGTCCTTAAAATCTTGTGGCATGGTCTCGTTCATCCATATGTTTGTGAAGACTTGGTGAAGCTGCTCTGTTAGGACCGGCCCACCTGCCTTGTATATCTCTGCTGGGATGGAGTCAGGACCAGGTGCCTTGCCGCTGGAGAGTTGCTGGATGGCTTTGTTTATTTCCACTATGGTTGGCAGGTCATCAAGTGTCTCATTGGTGGGAACTTGAGGAAGGCAGTTGATGGTTTCATCATCGAAGAAGGAAGTTGCATTTAAGATTTTGCTGAAATGCTCTGCCCAGCGTTGGAGGATTTCTTTCTTATCGGTGACCAATGTTCCCCCGTCTGCACTGAGGAGGGGAACTATGCCTGGTGATGAAGGACCATAGACCGCTTTCAGTGAGTCGTAGAAGTTTTTCATATCATGTCTGTCAGCAAAGCCCTGAATTTCATCAGCTTTGCTGCTCAGCGAGGAGTCCCGCATGTGCCGAAGTTTCTGCTGCACTACTCTCTGAATGTTCTTGAAAGCATCTTTTTTTTATGTTGACTTTGGGTCATTCAAATGTGCCTTGAGGAGAAGATGTTTCTCGGCCAGCAATTGGTTGATGTCTTCGGAATTTTCATCAAACCAGTCTTTATGCTTTCGGGGGGCTGGCCCCAGGATTTCCATAGCAGTGTTGTAAATTGTGTCCTTTAGGGCTCTTTATTCTGTTTCTGTATCCTGTTTAGCTTCAGCATTGGGTTTGAGGCGGTCTTCCAGCATATTTTCAAATTACTGCTGCATTTTCTTGCTGTTTAGGCGGGTGACATTTAGCTTTGTTTGCATTTTCGCCCCTTGAGGACGCCGTGGTGGCCTGATGTGGATGTTCATTTTCGAGACAATGAGATGATGGTCTGTCCAACATTCGGCACCACACATGGATTTTGTCACTCGAACGTCTTGTCTGTCACTCCTCCTGACGATGACATAGTCAATGAGGTGTCAGTGTTCGAGCGAGGGTGCATCCACGATGTCCTATTTCTCATGGGGAGACGGAAAATTGTGTTCGTAATCACGAGATCATGTTCGGCACATGTCTGAAGGAGGCGGAGTCCATTGCTGTTACAATTTCCGACTCCATGCTTTCCAATAATGCCACTCCCAGAGGTGGTGTCCGTGCCTACTCTGGCATTGAAATCCCCAAGGAGTATAAGTTTGTCTCCTTTGGGAACAGATGTTAATACATTGTGCAGGTCCTCATAGAATTTGTTCGTGACATCATCTTCGTTGGTCATAGTTGGTGCGTAGACACTCACAATGGTTGCGTGCTTCCTTCCATTCAGCAGAGGCAACTTCATGGTCATGAGCCTGTCGTTTATAGCCTTTGGAAATCCAGCTAATTTGCCGACCAGTGCCGACTTAATGGCAAATCCCACACCGGATTGGCGTCTTTCCTCGCTTTTCCTTCCACTCCAAAAAAATGTGTAGCCGGCACCAATTTCACAGATTTGGCCTTCTTCTGCAAGTCGTGTCTCGCTCAAGGCTGCAATGTCGATGTTGTACCTGCCCAGCTCTCTCCCTATCAGTGCTGTTCGTCTCTCTGGACCCGACGCGCCGTCTCTGTCAAGTAGGGTGCGTACATTCCAAGTTCCAATTGTTAAGGGAATATGGTTTACTCTTTTAGCTTTGCTTGTTTTATCTTTCTTTGTATGTCGACCGCAGTTAGGGTACCCACCAACCGCGGCTAGCTGGTTAGGTAGTGATGAAGCAGACAATGTTTAGGGACACCTTTTCTAGCCCATTCCTGTGCATGCTATGGAGGTGAGCAGTGTGTTCCTATAGAGGGCTGCTCAGTCGCTCAGGGGGCTGCCGAATCCCACTGCTGCTCCGGTCAGTAGAAGACGACCATATGGCCTGAGCCGCCTGTGTGCAGGTCTGCGACTACGGCTGCCAGCGTACCCACGCCTGCCGCTTTGCCGCTCGCCCATCGCCACAGGGCTTGAAGGTGATATGCGACGTTGGATGAAGAATGACTTGCGCGATGACTTGGATTAAAGTGAGGAAGAGTTGCGCAATTCTTCGACCTCACTCTCTCGCCTGAGTCCATCTGAGTCCAGTGGCAAGACAAGTCGAGACGATTGGAGACGAATACAGGTGCAGTGGATGACCAGGGCGCTCTACGTGCCTTGCCGTGCTCATTACGTTCCACAACGCTTTGCAGGTAAACGCCGTCTTGCCCGTTGAATCAGGAATGATTTCTTCCGCGCAGTCTGCCGAATCCTGTCTTCACATGCTGGGTAGGCATACCCTAGTTTACCTCTTGGTTTGACACCAAATCGGATACCCGATTTACACGTAATATTTACCCAGTCATCGTCACAATATTTGTGTGAGGCTGGTAGTGTGTGCAGCATCTAGCAACATGTTGGGTATATGGTGTAACTATCTTTTCTTATTAATGAGCATTTATTTTCATGACAAGAACATGGCGAATTCACACTGCGTATTCATGAAGAAAAGATGAACAGGAGATTCACATACTATATATGTAAACATGAAGTTGTGAATCTGTGTACATGGGTTTTAAGAGATAGACTTTTAGCGACATTTTCTCTGCAGAAGCACCATTGACAGGTCTGTGCATTTAAAGAGTGCATTTTCCTTGCAAAGAGACAAGTGTTTATATACATATGCAGTTAGGAGATAATATCTTTCTGTTGCATATTGCTACAGAATGTGAAGTAGGAGGTTCTAACATGGCAAGTGCAGAGAACAGAAAAACGTGGCGCTTGGCCTCCTTTCCGTCTTGAACAAGAGCATTGATTATGATCATTTTAATCATCTTAAATATCACATTGACATCATTATATTTAAACATCGTATTACCTTAACCTCGTGGAATGTTTCAACACACATGTATGGCTAAGCTTTTCCTGGGGGGACCCAGAACAATCAATCAATCATGTGCCATGCCGGAAATCGTGGGCGGTCATGACTCGCCATTTCACTCGATCACCAGTGTCGTGGATCAGCTCAGTGTTCCTGTCTCGTCCATGCCATGTGGCCAAGCCATCCAGGTATTTTCCTCATGGTCTTCCCCTTGGTCTGTTTCCTTCGATCTTGCCAGTTGTCACCAAGTTCTCCAATCCATTTCTTCTCATAACATGTCCAAAAAATTTTGACTGTCTACGTCTAATTTCTCTAATCAGTTTACGATGTTCATTTGTCTCCTGTAGTACTTGGTCATTGGTTTTCTGTCTGTCCATCGTATTCTTTGCATTTTCCTCAGAAACCACATTTCTGCAGCCATCAGATGTTGTTCAGCTTGACTGCACATTGTCCAAGTTTCACATCCATACAAAAGAACAGGCTCTATGTATCCCCTCAACACTCTTTTTCTCGTTTCAATTGACATCATTTTATTGGTCAGAATGTTTTTCATCTTGCTAAAGGCTACTTTCGCTATGGCGATTCTTGTTCTAATCTCTTCAAGGCATCTCTCATCGGATGTTATGACTGTTCCAAGATAATTGTACCGATTCACTTGTTGAAGAATATTTCCATTTACTTGTATATTACATTGTGGCAGTTCTTTCTTCCTAGTGACGACCATAACCTGAGTCGTTTTACAATTTAATTCTAACTCCAGTTGCTCACTGTGTACAACAACCGCATCTACTAATTGTTGCAGGTCCTGCGCATTGTCTGCAATTAATACTGTATCATCTGCATATCTAATGTTGTTGATGTTTCGTCCTCCAATGCTGATTCCATTTATATCCTCTACATTTCTGAAAATATTTTCACTGTATAGGGAAAAAAAGATCTGGAGACATCACACATCCCTGCCTAACACCTCTCTTAATTGGCTGATACTGTACCACTTCATTATCAATCCTTATTGCAGCTTGTTGTTTCCAATATATGTTTTATTATAAGTCTAATGTCTTTTCCATCAATTTGTAGATCTGCAAGCATATCCACCATGCTGACTCTATCAAAAGCCTTTGTATAGTCAATAAAGCACAGATGTACATCCTGGTTTTCTTCTATAGCACGTTCAATAACTGTTGCAGCATATACACAGAATTTACTGTACCCTTTCCTTCTACAAACCCGCATTGTTCTTCCCCTATTTCAGGTTGTATCTTCTTCCTCACTCTTTGCATGATAATTCTTAGCATAATCTTTGTGATGCGACTCATTATACTAATTGTTCTATGTTTATCACATTCTAAGGTTCCTGATTTCTTTGGGATTGCAATAAATACAGAGTTACATAATTCAGGAGGTATATCTCCAGTATCATATAATGTGTTCAGCAGTCTGGTGACTTGCTCTAGTTCAAATTCTTCTAAAGCTTTAATCATTTCTGTTGTGACGTTATCTGCACTGGGGGTCCTTGCCAGCTTTCATATGCTTAAGAACATTTCGAACCTCCATCTCCAAAATTGGCGGTCCTTCATGATTAAATCTAATATCATACTGTTCGCCTATGTTATCATCATAAAGGTGTTTCACATAATCTGTCCATACATGTAGAATCTGTAGGTCAAGGTGGTTAAAAGCGAAAAATGGGCAGAGGTGTGTCAAAGGGTAAGCACAGACAAGTCACTGAAATTGTTCTGGCGACTACATATAAGCATGAGTGGTGTAGTCAAGAATAAGAGCATTTCTGACTTCCAAGGTGCTGACCTCATCTGGCAGAGGACTGACGAGGACAAGGGCAAAGCCCTCTTTGAACGCTACCTTGAGCAGAGCAACCAGACAGACATGGGAGGCCGAAATCTGATCACGGAGGTCACCTCAGACAGATGCAAGGCCCAGAACACTTCGGATGAAGACACAGTGACAGTGAAAGAAATCAAGGCTGTGCTTCGACGATCAAAAAACAGTGCTCCAGGTCCTGATGGCATAAGATACGACGACATAAATAGGTGTACCGACAATGAGCTAGAGAAACTAGCAGACGTGTACAACAACAGTATAGGGAGTGCTAGCATCAAGGAGGAATGGTTACACAGCTATCTGATTCCCTTGCCGAAGCCTGACAAAGACCACACAAAAATTCAGGGATATCGAATTATAACCATGCAGAATACAATAGGCAAGCTGCTGGAGAAGGTAATTGCCAGGAAAATATCAAGCCAACTAGAGAGGCAAGGTGTTTTCCCACCTACCCTGGGTGGGTACCGTCCAAAAAGAGAAACCTGGACCAATGCAGCAGTCTTTGCTCATGATGTCTATGAAGGTTTCCACTCAGGCACTGAAACCGTTGCTGCAGCGATTGATCTTGAGGACGAATACAACAGAGTACCACTGGATTTTTTAATGTTTCAGCTTCTTGAACTAAACGTAAGTCCATTCCTCCTTAGTTGGATCGCTGCAGCCCTCTTCCAACGGAAAGTAGTTTTTAGATGTGGCAGTTGGACTTCGGAACCAACAACAATATATCCTGACCTACCACAGGGATCACCATTATCTCCGGTACTGTTCAACGCCTACACAGTGAGAATCACCAGTGAGCAGATCACTGGACCTGGCAGGACATTGTCATATGCCGATGATGTTTTAGTGTATCGTCAGGGTAAGGATAGAGAGAAGGTTGCTGTGGAACTACAAACCGAACTCAATGGCATAAGTACTTGGTGTGATGAAGCTGGGGCAATGGTCAACCCAACAAAGGCAACAGTGACTTGGTTCTCGTTGAATAATCATATTGTCAACAATCCAACACCAACTGTATTGCTGTGTTCAGAGACGGTGGAAAGAACGCAGGCAATGAATTACCTGGGGATACGGTTTGATCGAAGCCTTGCTTATAATGTGCACATAGACCAGGTGATAACAAAGGCCAAGCGGGGTTTGGCAGCGATGCGGGTGATGGCGGCGGCAAACTGTGAGCAGCGCCATCTATGTCTTCTGTACGAGGGGCTGGTCATGTCTGTTTTGGAGTATGCAATGGCAATCCTGACTCTCAGCCATAAGCAGATAGAAAGGATGGAAAGGATACAGAATGAAGCTATGCGCATTATTCTTGGATGTACAAGAGATACAGCATGCAGGGCGATGCGCTACCTTCTTGATTTTCCAACCATTGAAGAGAGAATACAAGTTTGCAGGGCACGCGCCTACCTCAGAATTAACGCATACACACAACATCCATTGCGTAGTGAAATTAGGAAGGTGAAGGGCAGCAGGTTAAAAAGAGGACGGTCGTGGATGGGTCAAGCCGAAGACATTCTTCAACAGGTGTGTTCACTTGAGGACTTAGAACCTGGCGAGGAGTGGGTGCAAGTGCCAACAGACTTCACATCCTTTTCAGTTTGCATCCAACTAGATAGAAAATGCAGACAAGAAAATCCGGCTGCTGTTGAGGCTGAAGTACAAGCGTTGATTTTCGAGAATTCGCTAGACGGTGACGCGGTCATCTACACAGATGGGTCGGTCGTCCGACATGTGAGAAGCTCATGGCCCTTTACAGCTCGGGCCGGAGGGAGAATTGTGAAGGAGGACTCTGGTGCTTTCACTGAAACCACAAGTAGCCTGACCATGGAAGTCATGGCAGTAAGTAAAGCAATAACATGGCTCGAGACACAGACATTCACTAGGGCTTGTTTCCTTAGTGACTCAATGAACATGATCAAGAGGATAGAAGAGGGGTCGATCCGAAGAGAATGGTTGCTGCCTCTGGAGCGGTCTCGACTGGCAAAGATTAGTTTCATCTTCGTGCCAGGGCATGCGAGAGTACAAGGAAATGAGCGGGCTGACAAGCTCGCAGGTGAGGCTACTGTGGAGGGCGGACGCGCCATGGACCAGGCTGACATTATGAATGCTCTACGAGAAGTAAGACTTTTGCGAGAACCAAGTGATGACTGTGAATCTACAACAATGGCCAGACTGCGAGAGCAGCAAATTAAAAGAGGGGTGGCCAAACAAGAGCACTACGCAGGAAGCCAAAGAAGATTGATAAACCAACACAGAACTGGCGTCGTTAGCCGCTACAAGCTGCGGGATTTGCTGAGGAGGGGATCCGAGCACTTATGGACTGAATGGTTCGATGTGCAACGAGGATGATCTGTCGACTAACTAACTATACATGTAGAATCTGGTCTTTTTCTATTACGATTTTGCCATCTTTAGTTTTTAGACACCCTGTTGATGTACTTGTTCTTTTATTAGTAAGTTCCTGAATTCTTTTGTGCACTAATTTGGTATTTTGACTGTTGTATTGGTTTTCAATTTCTAAGCACTTTTCCTCAAGCCATGCTTCTTTTGCCTCCTTACATAATTTTCTGACTTGTCTGTGAATTTCTTCATATTTGACAGAATTATTTCTAGAAACCGGCTTTTATCTGCTGCCAACCAAAATTGCTGGTGGTTATCACGATAGTTGGATGTGGACTGATTTCATTTCACCGTCAATTAAGCTCAGAGGTTCTGGTGGGTCTCTTCTACTTATCCGTAGGCAATCAATTCTTGGCTTTCTGAATCACCCAGTCACTCGTACTTTGTTTAAATCGTCTGATGCAATTTTCTCATGTATGGTGTTCCTTTCTGGTCAGTATAAGGAGTTTCGGAATATGTGCAGTGACTGGGAAATACGTCACAGGTGGCCCGTAGGCTAGCGGAGTGAGGGGGCACCATGCTACCTCCTTTGATAGGGGATACTACTACCGCACCACCCAGAAAAACCAATGACCAAGTGCTACAAAAGCAAATGAATGCCGTAAATTGATCAGAGAACTTCGACGTTGACAGTCACAACATTTCGGACACTTTAAGAGATGAAATAAGTTGGAGAACTTGGTGAATGTGTTCTTAAATATATGGTCTGCTGATGCCGAGGTAACGGCTTCAGTCGCTACACCGGACAGTTGGACTTAAATGTTGACCTAACGTCCTTGACTTGAGGACGTAAATTACAAGTACCTCTGAAATCGGAGTGGGTTCACCTGATGGTGAGGGACACTGTTAATAGGCAAAGCTAATCCACACGCAAAATTCAGTCCGTCGTTACTATAAATAATGTTATGGACTACGCTTGAGTTAAAAGCGAGCGAGCAAATAAAATCATACTTGGTGACATCTGGCAAGACTGAGGGGAAAAGTACAAGGGGAAGGCACATAAGTAAATACATGAATAGACATAGAGCAGAGAATGCTTTTCAGACTATAATTGCACTTGAGCCTCTCAGTGATTGATTATGGACTAGGACTGCTCACTGTCTCAAAGAGTCAGCTGGTGAGACTTGAGCGCATACAGAACGAGGCTATGCGGGTCATTCTGGGATGCACCAGAGGCACCCCAGTGGTGTGTATGCGTTACATCCTTGGTTTGCCGACTATTGCTGGTAGGCTCAAGGTGATGCAGGCGAAGTCATACCTCAGAGTAGCTGCAGACACAGATCACCCGTTGCATGAGGCGCTGGACGCAGTTAAGGGCCAGCGACAGATAAGAGGGAAATCATGGATAGCTCAGGCGGAGGATACGATCAGACAGCTGTGCCCATTGGAGAACATTAGGCTAGGAGAGGAGTGGGTCAGAGTGCCAGCGGAGCAGTCAGACTTGTGCAGAGTTATAATCACATTGAGCCGGGAGTGCAGGGAGTGGCCAGCAGGGGCCACAGAAGTGGAAATCCAGCAACTAATTCATGATAATGCTCGCCCGGGTGATGTGATTATCTACACAGATGGTTCGGTGTTGAGAGGTAGTAGAAGTGCCTGGGGTTTCTTGGCAAAGGCTAATGGTCGACGTTTGGTGCAGGAGAGCTTGGCATATGATACCACAACATCTAGCTTAAGAATGGAGGTGGAGGCAGTCAGTGCAGCTTTCCGCTGGATGGAGAATACGATACACACACACATCGCGATTGTAACTGACTCAGAAAGCATGCTGAGTAGAGAGGACAGGCAAGCTTCGTGCCGAGTGGCTTGCTTCGCTTCGGAAGTCACGGGTGGCAAGCATCGTCTGGATCTTTTCTCCGGGGCATGCTGGTGTGCTGGGGAATGAACAGGCAGACAGATTGGCTGGCTCTGCAAAACTTGGTGGAGTATTGATGCATGATAAGGCAGACGTGGTTGCGGCCTTGTGGGAGCACGTGTACACCACGGAGGAGCAAATGGATCACCATGGTCTGGCAAGAATGCGACAGCGTGGAGTGACGAGGGGATCTGGCCGATGCTCGATGCTTAGAGGAAAGGTGAGACGCACATATAATCAGATTGCTACTGGTACTATTGGGGTTGGAACTCTTCGCTGGCTTCTGAGGATGGGGACGGAGCGCTTATGGGATTGCCCCGAAGGCTGTGATGTCGGTTCTTAAATCAGTCAATCAATCAATCAATACCTGAATGACTTAATCATGTGGTATGGTCGAAACTAGACCACAAAGCTTATTCTCGACTCTGTTGATCGTGTGAGATGGTGAAACATGGCAGCCATATTTTATCGGCATGGGACATAATGATGATGAACTAACGTTTTTTCAGTTCCATCTGTGATGTTGACAGTAACACTGTGTCTTCACCATGCCCAAGTCTGGGTATTTCCATTACCACGACCACAAAGAGAGTGCTGTTTGCACGTGATAACAATGATCGTGCATTAGTGAGTCAGTGACGAGTGTTGTGTAAACATGAATTATCCAAAAGTTGTACGCTTTGTTTCAAAGAGAAAAACACACGTTATACGGTACATGTCTCGACGGGGAGATACGGAGTCGAGATAAGGTCACAAGAGTCTAGTGCTCTCGTAATCACATTAAATACAAAATGCAATCTCAATTAAACACAGCTGATGTCAGGTCGCGCAAATTAGACTGAACCATTCATCAGCGAAAGACAAAGATAATTAGAATAAATCAGTACAATAACAGCTCCATCTTCCCTTGGTGAAACCTCGCTTTAAACAGTGGACCAGATAGCAATATTAACATACGAATAAACAAACGTGATTTCATGTGTTTTTGAAAGTTTTCCTCAGATTCTTCGAGCATGTATCGGCCACCTACTTAGAGTAGTTCCTTGAGGGATGGTTTGTCTATAACGTACGAGTTTAATTGTCTCAAATAGCGAGAATGAAGGTGAATATCCGTGTTTTACTCCAGTGGTTATTTCAAGTGGATCAGTGTCCCTCATTAGTTCCTAATACCTGTTATTGTGTTTTCAAGTTGAGTCTGTAGTTTGTGTGGTTCTTGACCTTTCTCTTTTGGCGAGGTGCGGGAATAGTTATCTGTGACGTCCCCATGAAATTCTTGAAAATATTATTTCCATCTTATCGTTCATTGTTTCTCTCTTAACATTGGTATTCCATTGTTTCTGTTATTATTGACGTGGGGTTGTGCGACATACCTCACAATCACATTGCTTTAACACTTGTATAGATATCTTGTTGGCGTTCTTTACCAAGCATTGTAAATTGTTCTCTTTATTGTATCGACGACACGTCCGTTGCCTTCTTGATGATCCGCTTGCTGAGATACAATATTTACTACATTCATCTGGTCACTTAGTTTCCTACCAGACAGCGTAAAATTTATTTTGTCTTCAACGTGTAATGTCGCTTTACTTGCATGACTCCATCAAGGTGTTCTTGGCTCTGGCTCATATCAGAAACAATCTGTGTAAAGCGTATCAGTATTCTACTAGATCGACCATTGTTGATAGAAGAGTAGACAGGAAACAGTTTGATATATTTCTAGTTTTATTGACTGTTACGTATTCTTTTTCTTTCGTCATTTATCCCCCTGTGAGGTAAAGGCCCACAACCAACTCCCGCTCACTCCAAACCATCCTGACCCCAGCTACGTCATGAAACCCCGTCCATGCTCTTCCCACATTAGTCATGTCTGCCTCTAATTCTCTTCTCCGTGTGTGGTTAGGTCTGCATCTACTTCTCTTCACCGTGTGTGGTTAGGTCTGCCTCTACTTCTCTTCACCGTGTGGTTAGGTCTGTCTCTTTTTCTCTTCTCCGTGTGTGGTTAGGTCTGTCTCCACTTCTCTTCTCCGTGTGTGGTTAAGTATGTCTCTACTTTTCTTCTCCTTGTGTGGTTTGTCTCTACTTCTCTTCTCCATGTGTGGTTAGGTCTGTCTCTACTTCTCTTCTCTGTGTGTGGTCAGGTCGAATCTACTTCTCTTCTCCGTGTGTGGTTGGGTATGTCTCTACTTTTCTTCTCCGTGTGTGGTTAGGTCTGTCTATACTTTTTTTTCTTCGTGTGTGGTTAAGTCTGTCTCTGCTTCTATTCTTCGTGTGTGGTTAGGTCTGTCTATACTTTTTTTCTTCCTGTGGGGTTAAGTCTGTCTCTGCTTCTATTCTTCGTGTGTGGTTAAGTCTGTCTCTACTTGTCTTCTTCGTGTGTTGTTAGGTCTGCCTCTATTTGTTATACCCTGTGGGTTCAAGACAAAGGTCCCTCTACTTATACTATACCCGTATAGTCTGTTACATTGCGACTAATAACAGAGGACAGAATCGAATTGAATCCGCCACGTTATAGTGGATTTGTTGACTATGTAAATGATTTTTATAACCATTGTTATAGCATCTCTTTGGAAAGTAATGAGACAATATGGCATCCAGCACTTTTACTGCTATTGATTAACGGTTACTAATTTCTATGTTTTCCAAATAATACACACACACACACACACACACACACACACACACACACACACACACATATATATATATTCTGAAAACTGTGTGGTATCCTTTTCATGAGGCTGGATCGACCCCAGAGATGTAACGGGTATACAAATATGACTGTCTCTGTTGGGAATCCAACTCCGACAGTGATATTAAAAGTGATAATTAAGGGATAATGCACATTTACAGCCAGACAAAAACAAAACAAAATTCACATGAGAAGTTATTCCAACATGAACGTGTTATGTCAGCTGTAATGGCTGGCCTGTCGGTCTGTCAGTGTTACACATAGTGTATAAGACAGCTTTTGACTGCAACAGGAGATCACAACATATAATGAAACGACAGGGCGTTGTTAGATTATATGGAGAAACAAAAAGAAAATAAACGCATGTGCATTCCTGTTCTGTGCTACTCATACTTGTCCTGCTTGTTATTATACTGTTGTGTAATTTTTATCTGTTTTCTCCAACCATATACACATCATGGCGTGAAAATGGTTCCCATACTTACTCGTTAAAAGGTCCCATTCCCAACATTCGGTAACCCAATACCCACGTAAACACTACAGAATTATCATTATAGTAACCGTTTGCCGGAGTGCTATAGCAGTCCCAATCACATATAGACAACCTCTGGGAATGTCGCTCAATGGATATATTCAGTTGACGTCATAGGCCAGAATACTGTTGACACATCGATATCAAACGGTACATCAGCGACATACAATCCAAACTAGTAGATACCTGATTGTAGTAGTGAAGACGAATCTGTATCCTGTGCTGTAGAAATAAGTGTGTTGCCACCCTGGATACATTCTCCACGATGGTTAGATCACGAACAGCAGGTATTGTCGTGGTTAGTTTAAAGTGTAGTCTCTGGAGTGAGGGGAGTCAACACCCACATTATATTTACCCCTTATCAATATCCTGGAGAATCCACTAGCTTCCGTCCACCACACTCCTTCGGTTCATGGACACCTCTTTCTCTCTCTCTATCACTCTTCATGATCATGCCCCCTCTCATTCTTCCACAACGCAACATACTCAACAACTCTTGCTTCCAAAAAATAATAACAATTAATATATTAAAAGAAAAGTGTAACGTATGTGAGACGTGTATGCGAAGAAAATGTGTGTTGTATATTCTAGTGTAAATGTATAATCAATCATGTGCCATGCCGGAAAGCGTGGGCGGTCATGATTCGCCATTTCACTCGATCACCAGAGTCGTGGATCAGCTCAGTGTTCCTGTCTCGTCCATGCCATGTGGCAAAGCCATCCAGGTATTTTCCTCTCAGTCTTCCTCTTGGTCTGTTTCCCTCGATCTTGCCAGCTGTCACCAAGTTCTCCAGTCCATTTCTTCTCATAACATGTCCAAAAAATTTTGACTGTCTACGTCTAATTTCTCTAATCAATCTACGATTTTCATTTGTCTCTTGTAGTACTTGGTCATTGGTTTTTCTATCTGTCCATGGTATTCTTTGCATTTTCCTCAGAAACCACATTTCTGCAGCCATCAGATGTTTTTCAGCTTGACTGCACATTGTCCAAGTTTCACATCCATACAAAAGAACAGGATCTATGTATCCCCTCAACACTCTTTTTCTCGTTTCAATTGACATCATTTTATTGGTCAGAATGTTTTTCATCTTGCTAAAGGCTACTTTCGCAATGGCGATTCTTGTTCTAATCTCTTCAAGGCATCTGCCATCAGATGTTATGACTGTTCCGAGATAATTGAACCGATTCACTTGTTGAAGAATATTCCCATTTACTTGTATATTACATTGTGGTACTTCGTTCTTCCTAGTGACGACCATAACCTGTGTCTTCTTACAATTTAATTCCAACCCCAGCTGCTCACTGTGTACAACCACAGCGTCTACTAATTGTTGCAGATCCTGTGCATTGTCTGCAATCAATACTGTATCATCTGCATATCTAATGTTATTTATGTTTCGTCCTCCAATGCTGATTCCATTTAGGTCTTCTACATTTCTGAAAATATTTTCACTGTATAAGGAAAAAAGATCTGGAGACATTACACATCCCTGCCTAACACCTCTCTTAATAGGTTGGTATTGTCCTACTTCATTATCAATTCTTATGGCAGCTTGTTGTTTCCAATATATGTTTTTTATAAGTCTAATGTCTTTCCCATCAATTTGTAGATCTGCAAGCATATCCACAATGTTGACATGTCTTACTCTATCAAAAGCCTTTGTGTAGTCAATAAAGCAAAGATGTATATCCTTGTTTACTTCTAAAGCACGTTCAATAACTGTTCGCAGCATATACACAGCATTTACTGTACCCTTTCCTTCTACAAAACCACATTGTTCTTCCCCTATTTCAGGTTGTATTTTCTTCCTCACTCTTTGAATGATAATTCGTAACAAAATCTTTGTGATGTGACTCATTATACTAATTGTTCTATGTTGATCACATTCTAAGGTTCCTGATTTCTTTGGGATTGCAATAAATACAGAATTACGTAATTCAGAAGGTATATCTCCAGTATCATATAATGTGTTCAGCAGTCTAGTGACTTGCTCTAGTCCAAATTCTTCTAAAGCTTTAATCAATTCTGTTGTGATGTTATCTGCACCGGGGGCCTTGCCAGCTTTCATATGCTTAAGAACATTTTGAACCTCCATCTTTAAAATTGCTGGTCCTTCATTATTAAATCTAATAGCATACTGTTCCTCTCTGTTATCATTATACAGGTCTTTCACATAATCTGTCCATACATGTAGAATCTGATCTTTTTCTATTATGATTTTGCCATCTTTAGTTCTTAGACAGCCTGTTGATGTACTTGTTCTTTTATTAGTAAGTTCCTGAATCCTTTTGTGCACTAATTTGGTATTTTGACTGTTGTGTTGTTTTTCAATTTCTAAGCACTTTTCCTCAAGCCATGATTCTTTTGCCTTCCTACATAATATTCTGACTTGTCTGTGAATTTCTTCATATTTGGCAGGATTATTTGTGTTGAGTCTTCTTGTTTCCATTAAGTGTAAAATTTCCTCAGTCATCCATTTCTTACGACCCACCTTCTTTAATTTTGGAATAGTTGTTTCTGCAGCCATATTGATTGAATTCTTTAACATTTCCCATTGAACATCCACATCCTGGAATAGGATCTCTAGATCAGACAATATTTCAAATCTGTTCTGTACTTCTATGTTGAATTTGTTTTGTATTTCCTTGTCATTACTCAATGTACACAAATCATATTTAGTGTTCCCTGTTGTATACTTGACTTTCTTCAACTTTATCCTCAATGTTCCTGTGAGTAATCTGTGGTCACTATAACAATCAGCACTGGGAACTGTTTTTGCTACTGTTAGGGCGTTTCTAAATCTTCTGCTAATGAGAATGTAGTCAATCTGGTTTCTAATCCTGCTATCAGGACTCCTCCAGGTCCATAATCTTCTAGGGTGTTGCTTGAACCAGGTGTTTCCTGCAATCATTTCCTGTTCTTTTGCCCACTCTACTAGTCTGTATCCTCTTTCATTTCTCTCTCCTAAACCATAGTTTCCTACTGTGTATCTATCACCTTGATTTCCTACTTTTGCATTGAAGTCCCCTATTATAATGTTTATTTCTGAATTTTTACATTTCTTTAAGGCAGACTCTATGCCATTATAAAATTCCTCTACACTATCATCACTGGACTCTCCTGTTGGGGCATATACTTGAATAACATTTATGTTAAAAGGTCTGCCACTCAATTTAACTAGTAGTACTCTGTCCGACACGGCCCAATATCCCTGAACAGACGTTGATGTTTTCCGGTCCAAAATTATTGCCACTCCCCTATGTCGATCCTCACCTCCAGAATAAATAATCTTAAAATCTTTATGTATCTTGATACCTGCTCCTGTCCATCTCGTTTTGCACATACCTAATATATTAATTTTTTCTCTTTGAATTTCTTGTGTTATGTTCTCTACTTTTCCGTCGTTGTTTAACGTCCTAACGTTCCATGTTCCTAATTTTAATGTCTCTGTCCTTGTCTTGCGATGATCAGTCTTTAAGCGAATCATAATAAACTAGGCAATTTCAAAGAGGTAGTTTGCCGTTGCTTTCCTCTATGGCAGTGACCATACTGGCCGGGTGACCGCAATCAGTGTCTCTCGAAAGAGAGAAAGCTTGCCGTCGCGAAACTCGAGAGCATAACCAACAAATATCTGTCGGCTGCCCTCATAATTTCATCCACCACCTGCCTTCCGTGGCTTCTTTTGAACACTTCCAATTAACGAACACGAAATAACATCACATAATCCAAAGGAAAAACACTATCCACACGAATTTCACGGGAATTTCCATAAGGAATCCACAGAAAAACACTGAACAGCTTCTCCCCCAAGACAACGAGTCATCGCGTCGCCATTACACCGGAAGTACTGAAACAGAGACCACACAATTCCTGCACAGTGAAAAGCGGAACACTGTCCCATGAACATGACATTCTTTCGTCTTACGAAATGTTCTAAAGTTTTCACTCTTAAAACAGTCATTGTACTTGGTCTCAAATAGATCTCTTAATTTCCCAGATAAAGACTTAATGTTCTGATTTCCTTGTTAAGTGGAACAACCACTCTCCAATGTCCTGGTTTCATGTAGTGTGAAAATCAATCCCTACTGTTCTGGTAATAAGTGGAATGAACATCAATCATCACTGGTTTATTCACGAATGATATGAAAACCAACACCCATTACTATGTTGCTGTCCCCAGGTAGTGTGAAATATTCTCAATAATGTTTTCAGTATTTATCCTGTGGGATACTTATACTATTCAGCTCCACCGAGCAATGTTTTATCAACGTTTTCTAGCATAGGCCCAGTGAGAAAGTTGCTGGTCAATCTTCCTGCACCAAAAATATCCGGGATCGGACTTTTCAATGTTTCTGTGTTCTTCATCCCAACCAGAGGGAACCTGTAAAATATATAACACAACTGGTGAGAGCCTCCCCGTCACTGATCCTTATTAAATTAGCGTAAGCCACCGGCTTCGCTAAGAAAAATACAGTGAACCAAACTCTGTCAGGGACAGATGAACTCATCACACAGGTCTTTATCAGGCCAAGACAAGGAAAAAAAAAACCCAAACAAAAGAGTGCGGAACCCCCAGGGAGCGCCCCACAGGAAGATCCCATTATTGGACAATTTCCCCATCTCCCAATTATCCCCCATTACTCTATTCTCAATTAGCAGAGCTTATCATCACTTCACTATTCTATTCTCACTAACGGAGCTAATCGTCACACTCTAGCTAGTTTCAACCATGCTACTGCCTAAATTAATTAGGCCTAATTACACTGTATTAGATGTAATACCGTGTACAACACTGCAGTTCTTCCAAATCACATCTACATTTTGCCATGACAGGCACGTGTAAAATTAAATCTAATTAATCCCGCACACGGTAGATGTTATTAAAATCCATAACTGCAGTGCCAAAGCACATCTGCCTAAGTCAACTGTCTGAGCTACACTAATGTACACAAGTCTTGTTTTTGTCAAAGAGCTGGGAGTGTTCCAGTGAAGTCTTTGATGTCACGCAGGTGTCTCCAAGGGCACTAACTATTTCCAGAAATCTTATCTCCCTTGTGTTTAATCAATGTCACCAGTGGTGTCCCCCTGTCTTGACAACCAAAACAAGGTAGCGAGTTTCTGCATTTTCCCAATGTTCACAATAACAAGCCTACAACTTTCTGTCGTGTGGGGAATTTCAAAGGACGGCTGCACCGCCTTGATCTGACTTGTTTTTTATGTACTGGTTAAAAACAATTGTGGCCTTGAAAACATGCCGTGAATCAGACTGACTGTATTATCATCATCTGGTTAATCCACAGTGATTTCATGACAGGTATGACCAATGGGTGCCAGTGGCTTGTGTGGCAGAATCAATAATCTGCCTGTCTCTGAACACGCCAGTGCGCGGTCTGTACTTTCTTAATTCACTTTACTCAGCACTTTGTTGGAATCCTTCACCTCACCTTTACACAGTCCACATGATATTGCATCACAGTAACTAGTGCCCTCATCACCATCCCCATCATTATGTATCAGACCCTTTGCTAAACGTCGCAATCATCCTTGAATACCAGAAACACTCTCCGTCTCCCCCATGTTCCCGTGTCTTGTGTATTGTTGTACCAATCGCCAACATCATTATCATCATAAATATAATGTCCTGCACGCTGATTATTAAACGTTAACACTTGTTTCCTGAAGATTCGTCAAATGTTCAAATTCTTATCTATTCTCTTCACGATTAGAACACAAACTAATTTTGTGATTGTTAAGAAAACCATTTTCTGTAAACGGCAGTGAATTATTTGCTTCTTGTGTATATGATTTCTAATGTTTACATTTATAATGTATATATGATATGTATAATGTATATAAGAAGAAGAAAAACATGTTTTCCACAAGATCTAAATATCGATGCAGACATCAATAAACAGTGTCACGTCACGGCAATGGAAATATTTTGGCTATATACGCAGTCCTTGTTGCTAATTTTTATGTTTCTGTCTTTGTCTTGCGAGGATCAGTCTTTAGGCGAATCATAATGTACTAGGAACTTTTAAAGAGGTAGTTTGCTGGTGCTTTCCTCTATGGCTTCTTTTGAACACTTCCAATAAACGAATACGAAATAACACCACATAATCCACAAGAAAACACTTAACAACGTCTCCCCGAAGAATAATAGTGTCACGACGTCGCAATTTGTATCGGAAGATCTACAAATTGATGGGAAAGACATTAGACTTATAAAACACATATATTGGAAACAACAAGCTGCCATAACGATTTATTAAATTCATTAAATGTCTCCAGATCTTTTTTTCCCATTACAGTGAAAATATTTTCAGAAATGTAGAAGATATAAATGGAATCAGCATTGGAGGACGAAACATAAATAACATTAGATATGCAGATGATACAATATTGATTGCAGACAATGCACAGGATCTGCAACTATTAGTAGACACGGTTATTGTACACAGTGAGCAGCTGGGGTTGGAATTAAATTGTAAGAAGACACAGGTTATGGTCGTCACTAGGAAGAACGAAGTACCACAATGTAATATACAAGTAAATGGGAATATTCTTCAACAAGTGAATCGGTACAATTATATCGGAACAGTCATAACATCTGATGGGAGATGCCTTGAAGAGATTAGAACAAGAATCGCCATGGCGAAAGTAGCCTTTAGCAAGATGAAAAACATTCTGACCAATAAAAAGGTGTCAATTGAAACGAGAAAAAGAGTGTTGAGGGGATACATAGAGCCTGTTCTTTTGTATGAATGTGAAACTTGGACAATGTGCAGTCAAGCTGAAAAACATCTGATGGCTGCAGAAATGTGTTTTCTGAGGAAAATGCAAAGAATAACATGGACAGACAGAAAAACCAATGACCAAGTACTACAGGAGACAAATGAAAATCATAAATTGATTAGAGAAATTAGACGTAGACAGGCAAAATTTTTTGGACATGTTATGAGAAGAAATGGATTGGAGAACTTAGTGACAACTGGCAATGTCGAAGGGATCAGACGAAGAGGAAGACCAATAGGAAAATACCTGGATGGCTTGGCCACATGGCATGGACGAGACAGGAACAGTGAGCTGATCCACGACTCTGGTGATCGAGTGAAATGGAGAGTCATGACCGCCCACGCTTACCAGCATGGCACATGATTGATTGATTGCAGTCCTTGTAATTTGAAGAGAGCAGTGATTGAAGGCACGGTTCATGGAAGAAGAGGAGTGGTCGATCAGTCACAAAGAGGGAAACATTACAAGGGTGCCTCTGTGGGCATAACAATCCACGAGGCAAGTTAACTGGCAAAAAATTGAGAATATTTTCAACGGGCGATCATGGGGGAGAAGCTCCTACAACGGCCCTGCTCCACGATGACAAATCAATCTGAAGCCCTTGTACCCAGCTGTGGGCACTACTAGCCTAGTGGTTGCATCACACGTCCGTAAACAGACACTGACACAAGGTTGAACCTTCACATCATTTCAACAATGACATTCTGCCCAACGAGTGCCTATATACCGACTCTGACTCCTAATACATGTGAGGGCACGGTCTTTATTTCTGGGAGGAAAGTTAACCAGAAAAGAAATTGATTAGCTCATCAGAAAAGAAACTGATTAGCTCATCTTGTTATGCTGTGATCTAGTATATGTGGAGAGCTAAAATTAAATTAATTAGTCGGCAAGACCGTTTTAAAATACTTCACAAAACGCAGGACATGGATTTATAAAAAAAAAAAAAAACAAGTACACAAGTAAGTTTTTTTCAGGAACCTAGTAACACATGACAGAATATACGATACGGCTGGGATATCTACATCAGCAGACAAACACAAATAAATATTGATACAATTGTCAGTTATCATTTGGGGTATCGTCATTGCACTCCGGACAGGTCCATAGGTGCTCAGATCTCTTCCTCCCCCCCCCCCCCCAGCATATGCATCAGCGTCCGGTGGCTAATAGTGCCAGTTCTGTGTTGGTTGACGAGGCCCCACGTTTTCCCGCTGTACCTCTCGTGTCTGGCCGTGCCAATTCTTACTCTCAAGTCTCTCATCCTGGACAATAATGTGGATTCACTGACGGCAAAATCCTCTGTTTTCGACATCTCTTTACGGATGTTAACAACAACGGCGCGATCCGTGGACTGACCATCTGCAAGGGATGCAGAGCCAGTCAGTTTATCAGCTCGTTCATTTCCCTCGACTCCCGCATGTCCCTGGATGAAGATCAAGGTGACCTTACGGACAACGGACTTCCGCAGCGAATCCGTCTACTGTCTACGCACAGATCCTGCATCGACCTTCTGAATCATGCTCATTGAATCACTTATACACCATATAATTGGTATAATGCTGTGATTCTATCCATATGACAGTCTGTGTAACTGCCTTCATCATGCTGTCACTTCCTTCGTCATGCTGCTTGTGGTCATGGAGTGGGCACCACTGGATTCTTGAACAGTTCGGCCCGCTGAACTGGCTGTAAATACCCACGCACGTCTCTGCTGCTTTACAACAGATCCATCTGAATAGATGCCAACTTCGGGGTTGTGTTGAGTTGAGTTGAGTTAAGATCCGACATCACTGCACTCAGAACAATCCCATACGTGCTCAGTCCCCTTGTTCAACAGTCAGCGAAGTGTCATACTACTAACCGTTCCCACCGCCATCTGATTAAAAGTTCTCCTGGTCTTCCCTCTCAGTTTTGAGATTCTTCCAGAACCCGTGCCGATCCCCCGCAATCTCATTATTTCCACATATGGGTTCTCAATCTGTTCCTCTGCCTTCTCCACCTGGTCCCACAAGCGCACGACCACCTCCCCCTTGTCCATAGGTAAGATACCACCAAGAGGTGCATTCCCTGCTAGCCTATCAGCCTGTTCATTCCCCCGTACACCCGCATGGCCAGGGCAAAATATCCATACAATTCTCACAATCTGTGACCTCTGAAGCGACGAGAGCCATTCCACACGAAACATTCCTTTCTCCACCTTGCTAAGCATATTCTTTGAATCCGTAATGAACACAACGTGTGTTGCAGTAGTCTCCTCTAGCCACCGGAATGCCGCTGTTACTGCCTCCACCTCCATTCTCATGCTGGAGGTCGTAGTCTCATATGCCAGGCTCTCCTTTTTCAAGACTCGCCCATTAGCCTTTGCAATAAAGCCTCAACCTCTACGTCTGTTTCTCACCACTGACCATCGGTGTAGATGACTATGTCACCTTGATGTGTGTTGCTCTGGATTAGCTGTTGCACTTCAAACTCAGTGCGGCCCGCTGCCCATTCTCTGCTACTCACGACCCAGTGTTATTATTACATTGTGCCAGTCCGTCATGTCATCCGGAACTTCAACCCACTCTCTTTCACGATTGATGGTCTCTAGATCACACACCTGACTTATAGAAAGTTCTGCCTGTGACATCCAGGACCTGCCTCCTCTAAGTCTATGACCCTTTACCATATCCATTGCTGCATGCAGCGGGTGATCCCTGTCTGCGGCAACTCTCAGGTACCATTTGGCCTGAAGGACCCTATGCCTATCCGTCATTGTTGGTAGCGCCAGGATATGCCTCATGCAGATAATTGGTGTGTCCTTTGTGCACCCCAGAATTAACCGCATGGCAGCATTCTGTATGCGCTCCAACCTTTCAAGCTAACTCTTTGATACTGTCAGCAGCCCCAAACCATACTCAATGTCAGAAATTATTAACTGCTGAAAGAGCCTGTACAACATCCTCTGATCTACCCCGGTTGCTGCCATAGCCCTCAATGCATTAAGTCCCCTCCCAGCCTTCACCACCAAATCCTCAACATGATCCTTAAAAGACAAACACCTGTCAAAGGTGATACCCAAGTACTTCAGTTTACTCTCTCGACTAAGAGAACATCCATTCAACATAATACCTGGGACGTCTGTCTTGACGATCCGGTTATCCAAGGAGTACCACACAACCGATGCCTTGCCTGGGTTTAAAATGGCCCCTGTGTCCCTGCACCACTCCGTCACCTTGTTTACCGCCACCTGTACGTCTTTAGCCAGACTGGCCCTGTCTCTGCCCTGTCTGTACACCAGCACATCATCTGCAAATGTCAAGATTCTACCCACACCTGGTGTCTCAATAGCTGCTATTTTGCTGGTGTAGACATTAAAGAGCACCGAGGACAAGGCAGATCCCTGCGGCAACCCAGGTGTAATAGTACAGGGGTCAGAGTCCAGGCACCCATGCGCAGTGCAACCTTACGTTAATAAAGGACTGCCGCAACCCATCTAACAAGGCAAGGGCAGACCTCCATGTCCAACAGTGTGTGTATTAACCGATCATACCTAACCCTGTTATACGCATCCTCCAGGTCAAGAGCTACCGCCACTGCCTCCTGTTTATCCTGGAAGCCATCGTAGACATCAAATGCAAAAGTTGCAGCATTGGCCCAGGTGTCTTTTCCAGGCCGGTAGCTCCGGAGTCCTTGGGGAAGCAGATTCCGACTTTCCAAATGTTGCTGGAACCTGCGTGCTGCTATCTTTTCGAGGACTTTGCTATACGTGTTTTGCAGGGTTATGATACGGTATCAATTAAGTCTGGAGTGGTCCTTACCTGGATTTGGGAGTGGGACCAGGTAGCTAAGCAGCCAATCGTGGGGTATTTCTCCGTATTGATGCTTAGGTTGAAACAAAGAGCCGTCTCCTCCAAGTCCCGATCATTTATGTTCCTCATATGGGAGTATCTCACCCCATCTGGACCTCTCGCTGTGTCTTTAGCCCGCTTCAGTACCCGTTTAATGGCCTCCACTTTAATCTCACAGTCATCCTTCCTAGTGACCCGTGACAAGGCTTCTCTGACGTTATCTCTAATAGCCCTATCTTGCTGATCCGTCTGTTTTAAATCTCGCGCAAGTAAAGCCTCCCCTTTGTCCTTGTCAGTCGTCATAGGTCGGTTGTTATCATCATAAACGGTGCCATGTGTACCAGGAATCACGTGTCTCTTCATCTGCCGGTGCAGCCTCCAGAATTTTCCCAATGTCTCATCCCCACCGACTTCATTGATAAACTGTTCCCACTTAATCATCTTTGTCTCTGCTGCCTGGAGTTTGAAATCCTGCACCTTTACCTTTTTTATACCTTTCAGCCTCTTCCAATTCTGTGTCAACTGAATTGGTTGCTCTCCGCACCCTCTGCCTATTCCTTATGGCCACCCTCTTTTCCCTCCATGAATTCTCAACCTCTGATGTCCACCATGGTGGTTGAGTGAAGATTCTTCTTGTTGGTTTAGAGCTTCCCTGCGATCTTATTCGCCCCAAGAGCGAAGAGTGGTAGCGATCATAGCTGAATGCGCTGCGAGCTCTTATAGCCCTAACTGTGCTGGACTTAGGTATCAGCACAGAACAGGGGAGGTGGTCACTTCCATGGTCTCCAAGGACGCTCCATTTTATATCTGATGCCGCCTCTTGGGATACAAGCGCCAGGTCGATGGCCGTGTCAGGGTCCCCCGGTCTCATTGCTAGCCTAGTGGGTTTGCCGTCAATTAGACAGACAACATCCATCTCAAACCTCGGTGTTGTCTGAGTGTTCATTGATGAGTGCGTTGACCTCTGCATTGACAGCGGCAGGGTTCTTTTCTCTGCACCGTCTGTCAAGTGTGATAATGCAGGAGATGGTGCACTTAAAAGCTTGAGGGACAGGCACACATTCCTTGCCGGTGTTGATACTGGTAGGACTGCAGACTTGTCTGATGACATTTTCCGCCCGACCCATCCATTATTTGCCCTCTCTTTAGCCTGTCGCCCTTTTCTCTGAATATATCTTAATAAAAAAGGTGCTGCTCATCTGCACTTATTTTTAAGTATGCACGGGCTCTACAGATCTTGATCCTGTGGTTCATGGTCGGGAAGTCAAGTAGGTATCTCATTGCTACACAGCTGGTGTCTCTCGTGCAGCCCAAAATGATGCGCATGGCTTCGTTTTGTACCTTTTCAAGTCTCCCAATTTGTGTAGGGCTGACAGTGAGGATGGCCAGGGCATACTCGATAGGTGAAAGTACCAGTCCTTGAAATAGAAGTATTGACAGTCTTTGCTCAATATTGGCAGTTGCCATGACTCTCATTGCTGACAAACCTTTTTGAGCTTTCGTTATGACATAATCAACATGATCTCTGAATGCCAGGTTACGATCAAACCTTACGCCAAGATATGTCATCGACTGGGGTCTACTCAAAATACTCCCATCCATCCTCACGGCCTGCAAGTCCGTTTTCAGAATATGGTTGTTTAGTGAGAACGATGTAACCGATGCCGTTGCAGGGTTGACAAGGGCACCGACATCAATACACCATGAGGAAATTCGATCTAGTTCGCCCTGCATACCATTGGCAACTACCTGTCAATCTCGACCCTGTCGATACACAAGAATGTCGTCAGCAAATGACAGAGTCCTACTCCTCCCGTCCAACCGTTGTTCAGTGATCGGCATCGTATACACGGTGAATAGTACAGGTGACAGTGGTGAACCCTGCGGCAATTCTGAACATATCGTTGTCGGCTCAAAAGACCAACTCCCATATCTTGGCACCACCTTCCTCTGGAGCAGGACTGCAGCTATCCATCGTATAATGTGAGGGTACACTTTCAGTCTGAGAAGGGTTTGCATTAAGTGCTCGAAGAATACATTACTGTATGCGTCCTCTAAGTCTATGGCAGCCGCACATGTTTCTTCTCTGCTCTGAAACCCTTCATAAACGTCCTGAGCAAAGACGTCCGCATTCAGCCATGACTCTTTGTTGCACCTGTATCCTCCAAGTGTGGGCGGGAAGCAGCCGAGTTGTTCCAAATCACGAGCAAGTCTGTGTGCTACAATTGTTTCCTTTTTTTTTGCCAGCAGTATTTTGCATCGTTATGATTCTGTAGCTCCATATCTTGCAATGGTCTTTGTTATGTTTTTGGCAGTGGTAACAAGTAGCTGTGTAGCCATTCCTCTTTGACCAGGCCCCTTTGGATACTGGTGTTAAATTATCTGGCCAGTTCTTCCATGTCATCATCTGACATCGTATGTAGGTCCCCATATCGGACGCCGTCTGGGCCTGGTGCAGTGTTGGGTGATTTCTTGAGCATTGCGCGTAATACATCAGCAGAGATTACATATTCTTCGCTCGTCCCGGCCTCCTCGCACAACTTAGAGAGTGTCATTGTGGTCCTCTATCTTGCGGGCTCTTTCTCTGATCAGACTACTCTATGTAGCGTGCAAGGAAGGCTTTCCCTTTATCCGCGTCCGACTTTACCATGTGAGGTCTGTGCCTTAAAAGTCCGGAATACCCCTCCGTTGTGCAGCACCTTCCATGCTCTTATGGAGGCGCCAGAATGTCGTGAGAGACCGCTCGGAGCACACCTTAATGCAGAACTCATCCCATTTCTCGGCCTTGGTCTGTTTGGCGCAGGATTTGAATAAGGCCGTCGTCCTATGGACCTCAGTCTTCAGGTTTGCCAACTCACCCTGCGGCATGTTAGCCTTTCTGGCTTTTTGCCAGTCTTTGACAGCCTGCCTCTTTCTAAGCCATGCCTTCTCGACCTCTCCATTCCACCATGGTGGTTGAAACCATCTTTCTTGTCTCCTGCGGGAGGAAGTTAGTTTTCTTCTTCTGATCTTGCTTAAGGCGTCTTGGACAGTGTTGTCATACGGGAATGCATTTGTCTTGTTCCTTGACTTCTGATATATTGATATAACTATTTTACTCAACCCAAACTCAACTCAAGTAATATAACTATTATTCTCATATATTGATACAACTACATTTTAACAAGCTATATAATCATCACAGTATAAGTAAGTGAAGTGGCAACTAACCCCCAAATGTGGATTGACCTGGTGTATTGACCTTATTGTCTGTGGATTGCTCCCTATCCACCTCGTCCCTATTGCGTGTTGTGGTTAGAGTTAGAGTTGTTGTTAGGGTTAAGGTTAATTTTAGGGTTGTTGTTTGAGTTAGGGATAGGATTAAAGTTAGGGTTAGGGTTGACATTAGGGTTAGGTTTGAGGTTAGGTTTAGGGTTAGGGTTGAGGTTAGGGTTAGGGTTAGGGTTAAAATTAGGGTTAATGTTTGAGTTAGGATTGAGGTTAGTATTTGGGTTGTTGTTAAGGTTAGGGTTAGGCTTATGGCTGCTGTTAGAGTTAAGGTTCAAGTTAGTGTTAGGGTTGAGTTTACGGTTAAGTTTGAGGTTAGAGTTGTGTTTTGGGTTATTGTTGAGGTTACGGTTGTTGTTAGGTGTAGGGTTAAGGGTTGCTGTTAGAGAAGTGTTAAAGGTAGGGTTAGGGGTGAGGTTAGGGTTAGTGTTGAAGTTAGGATTAGCGTTTGGTTTAGGGTTGATATTAGGGTTGGGGTTGATGTTAGGGTTAATGTTAGGGTTTGTATCCGATCTGCTCGGCGCCCTCGGGATATAATGCATCAATGTCGCAGAGTCCAGCGATTAGTGACCACAAGGCTGGTCATTGACGAGTGCGTGTGGTGGGGCTAGGCGGTTCAAAACCTCAAGCCACGCTGTTGCCAAATGAAAACCGTAATAATTAATAATGCAATTATAGCGGTATATGATCTGTAGAGGGGCGTGGTGGCTTATAAGCTTTCATCATACAGATTACATCTCTTCAAATAAAAACCTTAGAAAAGCAAACATGGCCATTATTACTGGTTGTAGTGGTTATGCCTTAGTGTCATTCGTTGTTAAGGGGTGGGCGAGTGGCAGGGCAGCTAGATATGTGCTTCAGAACACTATCATCAAACGTGTTACAACATTTCAAATAAAAAACTTAGAAAAGTAATGATGACCGATATTATTGTTTGTGGTGGGTATGGCTTAGTGAAATTCGTTGGTAAGGGATGGGTGTGTGGAGGTGTAACTAAATACGTGCTTCTGAACGCTATCATCCTACGGGTTACAGCTCTACAAATGAACACCTTAAAAAGTAAAGATGGCCGCTAGTACTGGTTGTTGTGGGTATGGCTTAGTGAAAGTCGTTTTTAAGGGGTGGGTGAATTAAAGGGTAGCTGGATAAGCGATTCCGAAAACTATCATCATATTGTATGAACACGTTAAATAAAAACCTTTAAAAGAGGTAAAGATTGTCGCCGGTGACTCAGTGGGTGCCGGGTTCGTATAGCAGTGGAGAGGTCTAGTGGTAGAAGAAATATTGATTATGTTTTGTTAATTAGTTGTAATGGCGAGTTCTGGTATTATTAATCAGGCTATACTTAGAAAATGCGAGGTGGTATGCAGGGGTGACGCCTGTGCCTAGGTGGTACCATAGACGGCGTGGAGGTGACAGGTTAGAATCTCGATACCTTCTCGTTGGTAAGAATACCGATAGTCAGCGTTTGGGTGTGTCTAGTTGGACATACGGGTTAGGGTTTCAGTTAGGCTGCCTTGTTCGGCCGTGTCGCCGTGGCAGCAAGTTCCACCGCTGATGAAAAACAAGGACATCCGATTTCTTTATAACTTAAAAATCCAGAACACAATATCCCAATAAACAACGATAGCCGGTAACCCCCCCCCCCCCCCCCCCCCCCCCCAAAAAAAATAAACAATAAAAAAAAAAAAAAAAAAATCAATAATACACGACCCTTCTTGTGGTCTATTGGCGACTGTTTCCCCATTTCAAACTCAATGTCTCTACTCTTATGTGTTAGTGTGTTAGAAGTAACACAACAGCTCACGCGATAGACATATACTACCACAATGTATACAAACAGAAGCAAGCCGCACAGACACAATATATAAAAATAATACTAAATATCCAGTAGTTTGAAGAATTCAAGAACATTATCCTGAAATTCTGTCTTAAAGCTGCTTATATGACGTCACAACAAATATTAAGGAGATATGGCGTTAGTGAGGATACCTAATTGCTTCAGGTTTTGTATATTTATAAAATAAGTTAAGCATTATGTACTGAAAGTAATAGTGTATACGAGGTAATAGTAAGCATAGTATTTTTGATGTGTAAAGTGAAAAAAAGTAAAGATGGCGGCACGGGTTAGGAGGTTTAACATCAAAGATGTCGATGCATGTATGCGAAATCGATCGTCAGAAGATCTCGAGTTTTTTCCATTATATATATAATGAAAAGTGACCAGATGTGTATTATAATGGTGGTTATTACTGTCGGCAGTGGATGGGACCTAAACACTATCATCATACCATTGGTGGTGTGTTAGCGATTCAATCATCATCCTCGGGCTGTTTGACGACGTACAACTGGTCACATGGTCACATGTCCAAGGGGTACATCCGCAAACGTGGTTAATGGCTACGGCCGGACCACATGGGGGAGTTACATACAGCCGGTCACATGCCTAATGATACATCCTGGACACGTATGTAATGGCTACATCGATCAAAGATGGCGTTGCTTCCTTTTAACCTTTTTAAAGAGCACAACCGGGACACGTAGTTAAGAGGGGTACTATAGAATAAGCGTCGACTGTCGGCTGTCAAATCCGGGGACCTAAGTCGTGATGATCACCGTGTATGAGATTGATTCCACTACCGCGTCAACAGAGCATTGGAAGTTTAAAATGATCTCACTCCTCTCTCTCTCTCTCTCTCTCTCTCTCTCTCTCTCTCTCTCTCTCTCTCTCTCTCTCTCTCTCTCTCTCTCTCTCTCTCTCTCTCTCTCCCTCCCTCTCTTCCATGTCCGTGTCGCTTTAAGGTCACCGATTAACACCAAAAGAAACGAAACTACTATCACGGCAACAATACAACAAAAGACAGTTTCGAATGTAGTATGCGCAACTATAACCAGTTCATCACATTGTCCGACTAAGCCTTTCTCGTAGTCATAGAAGAGGGATGTGTTCACCAACGCCAGTCGGGGGAAGGCGTACCTATTACTTAACAGCTAGCTAAACGATTGTTTAGCGCCTTTTATCAGGTGTATAATAGTACACACGAACACAAATGCTGTCCCGGCTCTACCTTAGGCATCACATGTAACATGATATGTCCTGACCAGTGAAGCTATTGCGTCTCGGATCAAGCATTTACACCTTAATTAATTCTTCTGTGTGTCCATGGGGGTCTCCGCATCTTTCCCCAGAAACAAATTCCCAATGCTAATATATGTTTCTCACTGTGTCTGCTCATTGCCGCGGTTCACATCCAGACAAAAGTACAGGTTTTATGGAACACTTCAACATTCAAATAAGAAAATGTGTCAGCAGATTATTAAAAATGTAGGCCAAATACAGAAATACCGCATCCAAATCTTTAACTGTAGAACAATATGCTAGCTTAACTAATACAACTATTGGTCAAAATAAGAAATATCTTAACACAAACGTGTAAACAGTAGAAAAAATGTTAGCCAAACTAACACAAGTATTGACCAAAACCAGAAATATCACAATCAATCTTATAAATATCAATCAATCATGTGCCATGCCGGAAAGCGTGGGCGGTAATGACTCGCCATTTCACTCGATCACCAGTGTCGTGGATCAGCTCAGTGTTTCTGTCTCGTCCATGCCATGTGGCCAAGCCATCCAGGTATTTTCCTCTTGGTATTTCTCTTGGTCTGTACCCTTCGATCTTGCCAGTTGTCACTAAGTTATTCAATCCATTTCTTCTCATAACATATCCAAAAAATTTTGACTGTCTGCGTCTAATTTCTCTAATCAATTTGCGATTTTCATTTGTCTCCTGTAGTACTTGGTCAATGGGTTTTCTGTCTGTCCATGGTATTCTTTGCATTTTCCTCAAAATCACATTTCTGCAGCCATCAAATGTTTTTCAGCTTGACTGCTCATTGTCCACGTTTCACGTCTATACAAAAGAACAGGCTCTATGTATCACCTCAACACTCTTTTTCTCATTTCAATTGACAGCTTTTTATTGGTCAAAATGTTTTTCATCTTGCTAAAAGCTACTTTCGCCATGGCGATTCTTTTTCTAATCTCTTCAAGGCATCTCCCATCAGATGTTATGACTATTCTGAGATAATTGTACCATTCACTTGTTGAAGAATATTTCCATTTACTTGTATATTACATTGCGGCACTTCGTTCTTCCTAGTGACGACCATACCCTGTGTCTTTTTACAATTTAATTCTAAAACCAGTTGCTCACTGTGTACAACAACCGCATCCACCAATTGTTGCAAATCCTGCGCATTGACTGCAATCAATACTGTATCATCTTCATATCTAATGTTATTGATGTTTCGTCCTCCAATGCTGATTCTATTTATATCCTCTACATTTCTGAAAATATATTCACTGTATCGGGAAAAAAGATCTAGAGACATTACACATCCCTAATTAACACATCTCTTAATAGGCTGATATTGTCCCACTTCTTTATCAATCTTTATTGCAGCTTGTTGTTTCCAATATATGTTTTTATATAAGTCTAATGTCTTTCCCATCAATTTGTAGATCTACAAGCATATCCGCCATGGTGACATGTCTAACTCTATCAAAAGCCTTTTTATAGTCAATAAAGCAAAGATGTATATCCTTGTTTACTTCTATAGCGCGTTCAATACCTGTTCGCAGTATATACACAGCATTTACTGTACCCTTCCCTTCTACAATCCCACATTGTTCTTCCCCTATTTCAGGTTGTATTTTCTTCTTCACTCTTTGCATGATAATTCGTAACACAATCTTTGTGATGTGACTCATTATACTAAGTGTTCTATGTTGATCACATTCCAAGGTTCCTGATTTCTTTGGGATTGCAATAAATACAGAAATCAGGAACCTTGGAATGAGATCAACATAGAACAATTAGTATAATTCAGAAGGTATATCTTCTGTATCATATAATGTGTTCAGCAGTCTGGTGACTTGCTCTAGTCCAAATTCTTCTAAAACTTTAATCATTTCTGTTGTAATGTTATCTGCACCGGGGGCCTTGCCAGCTTTCATATGTATCAGAACATTTCGAAAATCCATCTCCAAAATTGGCAGTCCTTCATTATTAACATTTAATATAATACTGTTCCTCTCTGTTATCATCATAAAGATATTTCACATAATCTGTCCATACATGTAGAATCTGGTCTTTTTCTATTATGATTTTGCCATCTTTAGTTTTTTAGACAGCCTGTTGATGTACTTGTTCTTTTATTAGTTATTTCCTGAATTGTTTTGTGCACTAATTTGGTATTTTGACTGTAGTGTTGGTTTTCAATTTCTAAGCACTTTTACTCAAGCCATGCTTCTTTTGCCTCCTTAATAATATTCTGACTTGTCCGTGAATTTCTTCATATCTGGCAGAATAATTTTTGTTGAGTCTTCTTGTTTCCATTAGGTGTAAAATGTCTTCTGCCATCCATTTCTTACGACCCACCTTCTTAAATTTTGGAATAGTTGTTTCTGCAGTCAAACTGATTGAATTCTTCAACGTTTCCCATTGATCATCTCTAGATCAGACAATATATCAAATCTGTTCTGTACTTCTATGTTGAATTTGTTTTGTATTTCCTTGTCATTACTCAATGTACACAAATAATATTTAGTGTTTCCTGTTATATACTTGACTTAATACAACTTTGTCCTCAATTTGCCTGTGAGTAATCTGTGGTCACTATAACAATCAGCACTGGGAACTGTTTTTGCTATTGTTAGCGCATTTCTAAATCTTCTGCTAATTAGAATGTAGTCAATCTGGTTTCTAATCCTGCTATCAGGACTCCTCCATGTCCATATTCTTCTAGGGTGTTGCTTAAACCAGGTGTTTCCTACAATCATTTCCTGTTCTTTTGCCCACTCTAAGAGTCTGTATCCTCTTTCATTTCTCTCTTTTAAACCATAGTTTCCTACTGTGTATCTATCACCTTGATTTCCTACTTTTGCATTGATGTCCACTATTATGATGTTTATTTCTGAATTTGTACATTTCTTTAAAGCACACTCTGTCATTATAAAATTTCTCTACACTATCTTCACTGGATTCTCCTGTTGGGGCATACACTTGAATAATATTTATGTTAAAAGGTCCGCCACTTAATTTAACTAGTAGAACTCTGTCCGACACGGCCCAATATCCTTGAACAGATTTTGATGTTTTCCGGTCCAAAATAATTGCCACTTCCCTTTGTCGCTCTTCACCTCCAGAATAAATCATCTTAAAATCTGCATCTATCTTCATGCCTGCTCCTGTCCATCTCGTTTTGCACATCCCTAAAATATTAACTTTTCCTCCTTCAATTTCTTGGTTTATATTCTCTAATTTTTCTTCGTCGTTTAACGTCCTAACGTTCCATGTTGCTAATTGTAACGTCTCTGTCCTTGTCTTGTGATGATCAGTCTTTAAGCGAATCATAATGTACTAGGCACTTTTAAAGAGGTAGTTTGCCGTTGCTTTCCTCTAAGGCAGTGACCATAATGGTCGGATGACCGCAGCCTTTGACTCCAGAAGAGCTCCTCTGCTTGCCACCGTGAAACTTGAAACGATAACCAACAAATATCTGTCGGCTGCCCTCACAATTTCATCAACCACCTGCCTTCCGTGGCTTCTTTTGTACATTTCCAATAAACGAAAACGAAATACCACCACATAATCCACAGGAAAAACACTAAAACAGCGTCATCCCGAAGAATAAGTGCGTCACGTCATCGCCATTTTACCGGAAGTATAAATATATAGAACGAAATAAGAATATATGTTAGCCAAGTATTTAAAATGTTAGCCAAATTTAGAAATATCTCAACCAAACTTATAAATATCTCGACCGAAACAAGAAAATATGTTAGCCAAAGTAATGAAAACGATGACACAAATTAGAAATACCTCCACCAACTTATAAAAAGTAATCAAATATGATATTCAAATCAAGACAGAAGTAATAAAATATGTAAAATGATGGACAAACTAAGAAATATCAATGACAAAGTAAGAAAATATGTTAGCCACAGTGAGAAAAATAATTGCCGAATTAAGAAACATCTCATCTTAACCAGACTCATGAAAAGTAAGAAAATATGCAAGCCAAAGTAAGAAAGAAACTAATCAAAGTGAGAAAAATGTCAACCAAATTAAGAAAATATGTAAACCAAAATATGAAAAATTATAGTCAAAATACGAAGTATCTCAACCAAATAAAAAATAAAATATAGGAAAATGTGTTATCTAAATAGGGAAAAATGGTGGCCAGATAAAGAAATATGTCGACCGAAGTACTAAAATATGTTAGTCAAAGGAAGAAATACATCGACCGAAGTAATAAAATAGGTAAAAGTATGGAAAATAAAACATTTCAAAGAAATTTATAAATATCTCGACCAAACTGATAAAACGAAAAAAATATTTTTTTTACCAAGTTAACTGATTGCCTGCTAGGATCTACTGTAGTGGTTCCATGTAACGAATTTCGCACCCAAACACCACTGTATCGGCCCGTCTCATGCAGTGTATAAATTGTTCTACATCTTTGATTTTCGGCACGTTTTAGTGCTCGGTTAACTTAAAATTTAGAAACAGATAGTTTTCGTTTCTTTCTGTGTGTACGGGATAGTTAAAATTCCATTTGTGAAATTTGAAATCTAGTTTTGATGTGCGTTGATTTAAGTTTATTTACACATGGCAACGCCCTCGACTTTGCAGCCTTGTAGACTTGTATCAAATCAAGCAAGATTATTGTTTGAAATGGTTTCAGACAGTAGTGATTCTGATTTGATCGACGATTCTGATTGTAGTATTAGTGTTCAGTCTAAAGTTTTGCCACGTGTGGATAGGGAAACGTGCACTAGAACTAAGCGAAAGGTAGTCATAATATAATGGCACATATCAAATTCTGAATTCACTAATAGGCCACATTGATGTCCCTAAATTTGTTTTGCCCATCACAAAGTATTTAAGGAGCATTTAAATAATTAAATGTAAAAAACAAATATAATAATTATAACTAAATATAAAACAGTTCTTATATTGTTTCTCAGTACAATCTGTCCAGTGTGTTCCGAACCTTTTCCAATTTGTGTGAAAACTATGTGCTTCGAAATATTATGTTTCAAATGTGTTTTATTGGTGTTAAGGCGCAGTTCTTGTGATATTCTTGAACACAAGTGGTGTGTGTATCATTATGGCGTAAATTTATTTGGATTATCTGCAGCGGATAGAAAATAACTCATTGATAAGTGCATTTTAAAAATACATTTTACCTCTTTAATTTCAAATTTTATTATTAAACCTCTCATTATTGTCATAATATGTGTAACCTATCAATTAATTATTAACACTGTCATGTTCCTTGTGCAATCCTCTTTAATTTGATACATAGTACAATATATCTACAACCATTTTAACAAATTTAAAAGCATTATTGTGACATATCCGTACTTCCAATTTTCTGCCATAAATTTCTTTGTTCAGGACCCAATTCTTGTTTGGCAGGCAATCAGTTAAGAATATCTCAGCCAAACGTATAAACAGTAGGAAAATATGTTAGCGAAATCAACTAAAATGTTGACCAAATTCATAAGTATTTCGTCCAAACTTATAAAAAGCAGGAAAATTTGTTAACCAAATGGGAAACATTTTGGCCAAGTAAAAACATATTATTTAATGACATCATTTTACATATTTTATTAAGTACTTAGTGATTAACTTCAAAATACATTTGGGAAGATTTAAGAGAAGATAGTAGCTGTCAAGTTGCAAGAGTTTTTGGAAAGGGGGAAGCTTCCTCCAAGTGGACAGGAGAGCTAAAGGCCAGGAAAAGATACCTGGACAAATGCAGCCACTTTTCCCTTTGATGTTTCTGAGGGGTTCCAGAGTCGACCGGAAACGAAGGCGGCGGCGCTTGATCTTGAGAATGCATACAATAGAGTTAGATATGATAATTTGATGACCGCAATGATGGAGAAGGGGGTCAATCCCTGGTTGGTGAACTGAATAGCAGCCGTTCTGTATTCTCGCCAGGTTGCTCTCCGTCTGGGTGCATGGACTTCAGAGCCACATATGTTATCCCCGGAACTGCCACAGGGATCTGCAGTCTCACCTTGCTCTTTATCGTGTATACGAGCAAGATTGCAAACTTTGAAGCACCAGGGGTTGGAACGATACTAACATTTGCAGATGATATTCTTGCATACAGGCAGGGAAGAGATAGGGTACAAACAGCCCAGGAGCTACAGGCGACAGTAGACAAAGTGATTGACTGGTGCAATGAAATGAATGCTGTCATCCACCCGGAGAAGGCAGCTGTTTTGTGGTGCTCTCTGGACAATAGGATTGTGAGTCCTGATGTCCCAAGCCTCACTATAGATGGTAGAAGCGTCAACAGAGAGAACAAACTGAAGTATCTGGGAATCACATGTGACAGGAGCCTATCCTTTAAGGACCATGTGGAGAAGGTTGTGACATGATCTCAAAAGGGACTCAATGCACATAAAACTATGGCTGCTATGGACACGGAGCATAGAATGCTTGTCACACTATACCAGCACTTTATCCTCTCAGTGACTGATTATGGAATAGGACTGCTCACTGTCTCAAGAAGTCAGCTGGTGAAGTTACAGCGCATACAGAAAGACGCTATGCAGGTCATTCTGAGATGCACCAGAGACACCCCAGTAGTGTGTATACTGTAATCCTTGGTTTGCGGACTGTTGCAGGCAGGTTGAAGGTTATGCAGGCGAAGGCATACCTCAGAGTAGCTGCCGACACACATACCCTTTGCATGAGGCTCTGGGTGCAGTTAGGGGTCAGCGACTGATAAGAGGGACATCATGGATGGCTCATGCGGAGGATACGATCAGACAGGTGTGCATCTTGGAAAATATTAGACGAGGAGATTAGTGGGTCAGAATGCCAGCGGTGTAGTCATACGTGTGCAGAGTTATAATCACACTTAACCGGGAGTGCAGGGAGTGGCCAACAGGGATCACGGAAGTGGAGATCCAGCAACTTTATCAGGATAATGCTCGCTCGGGTAATTTTATTATCTACACAGATGCTTTGATGTCGAGATGTAGGGGAAGTGTCTGGGGGTTGATAGCAAAGCTAATGGTCGACGTTTGGTCAGGAGAGCCTGGCATATGATACCACATCTAGCTTATGATTGGAGGTGGAGGCGGTCACTGCAGCATTCCGCCGGATCGAGAATACTATACACACACACATCATGATTGTAAGTGACTCAGAAAGCATGCTGAGTAGGGTAAGCACAGGCATACTTCGTGCAGAGTTGCTTGCTTCGCTTCGGATGTCACGGGTGGCAAGCATCGCCTGGAACTTTTCTCCGGAGCATGCTGGTGTGGTGGGGAATGAACAGGCAGACAAATTGGTTGGCTCTGCAAAATTTGGTAGAGTATTGATGCATGACAAAGCAGACGTAGATGAGGTGTTATGGGAGCACGTGTTCACCTCGGAAGAACAAATGGATCACCATGGTCTGGAAAGAATGAGACAGCGAGGAGTGACAAGGGGATCTGGCCGACGCTTGACGCTCAGACGACAGGTGAGACGGTCATATAATCAGATTGCTACTGGTACTATTGATGTTGGAACTCTTCGCTGGCTGCTGAGGAAGGGGACGGAGCGCCTATGGGATTGCCCCGAATTCTGTGATGTCGGTTCCTAGATCAGTTAATCAATCAATCAAACATATTTCCGCCAAAATTATAAATATATCATCCAAACTTATAAAAATTAGGAAAATGTGTTAACCAAATGGGAATAAAACATTGACCAAGTAAAGAAGTATTTCATCCAAACTTACAAATATCTCGTCCAAAGGCATCAACGTCATTCGCATTACCGAAAGCTTCAACTTACCAGTCCAGAGTATCTGATAAAGAAGTGCTTGTACAGACTACTCACGCATCTCTCCACAATCTTAGTTTTTTCTTTCTACCACAAAGTGTCTGTCTTTCATTGATAGCTTCACAACTTGTCCATGTCACCGCACCAAAAACTCCTAACCTTAGTTGTACACGAGTTCCAAAGAAACAGCCGTAACAACATTTATGGCAATTCAGTATGTGGCTCAAATAGGATAGCTCCGATTTCATCTGAGTATTCTTCAGCAAAGAGCCATTTCTCATGGCTGACATCTTCAACTTTCCAAACCATAATATCTGCTAAAGTAACCTTCCATTGTTCCATCTCTCAACAATAGAGTGGAATTCTAGATGTCTAAAGAAAATTATCATTTCTTACTTTATCCACCTCTTTCTCACTTTGTCATTTCACAGCCGTAATAGCATCGAGTCCATAACTAAACAACAGTGTCTGTTATTAAGTCGGTCTTTCTTAAAACCACGGCTGTCCCCTACCCTACAAGACGCTTTGTTAGACAATGAAAATGATAATCAACCAATATGGTCACTGGTGTTAAGGATTTCAATGACAAATGATATTCTTTAAGATGCCTATAATATTATGATTCTACTCAGAATTATAATGACAAGAATAAGAAAGATACAATTTCAACAATACAATTTCAAAAATTAAAATTTAAAGTTCGTCAACAAAACTTAAAAAAGTAAAGTTCTCTTTATTGTTTCCATTTTGAATGTTTAATGTAGAAAGTTAATGTTTAAATTTTGTTGTCGAAATTTAATTTTTAATGTTTGAAATTTTGCGTAAACAGTTGCGTATACTACATTCGTAAGTGCCTTTTATTGTATTGATGCCGTGATAGTAGTTTTGTCCCCGTTGGTGTTACTCGATGACCTTACGACGACACAAGCATTGAAAAGAGAGAGAGGGGGGGGGGGGGAGAGAGAGAGAGAGAGAGAGAGAGAGAGAGAGAGAGAGAGAGAGAGAGAGAGAGAGAGAGAGAGAGAGAGAGAGAGAGGGTGAGATCATTTCAAAACTTCCAATGCTCTGTTGATGCGGTAATGGAATCACTCCCAAACATGGTGATCATCACGAGTTATGTCCACGGATTCGACAGGCGACAGACGACCTTTTTTCTGTAGTACCTCTCGTAACCACGTGTCCCAGTTGTACCCTTTAAACAGGTGAAAAGGAAGCAACGCCATCTTTTATTGAATGTAACCATTACATACTTGTCTAGTATGTATCCTAAGGCATGTGATTGGCTTTATGTTACTCCCTCTCGTTTTCATGCCTTAGCCATTAACCACGTGTTCGGATGTACCCGTTAGACATGTGACCATGTGACCGGTTGTGCATCGTCACACAACCCGTGGTCTACGATTGTATCGCTAATACACCAGCATTGGTATGATGATAGTGTTTAGGTCCCATCCACTGCAGGCAGTAATAAAAACCATTATAATACACATTTGGTCACTTTTCAATTGATATATAATGAAAAACCCGAGGTCTTCTGACGATCGGATTCGCAAATATGCATGAAAATTGTTGATGTTAGGCCTCCTAACCCGTACCACCATCTTTACTTATTTCAATTTACACATCAAAAATACCATGTTTACTATTAACTCGTATATAATATTACTTTCTGTACTAAATGCTTTTTTTAATATACAAAAACGGAAGCAGTTAGGTATTCTAACTCGCGCCATATCTCCTTATGATTTGCTGTGACGTCATATAAAGCGGCTATAAGGCACAATTTCAGGATAATGTACTTGAATTCTTTAAACTACTGGATATGTAGTACTATATTTATATACTGTGTCTATGAAGCTTGCTTCTGATTGTATACATTGTGGTAGTATATGTTTATTTTCTGAGCTGTTGGTTTCTTCTAACACACTAATTCATAAGAATAGAGACATTGAGCTTGAAATGGGGAAACAGTCACCAAGAGACCACACAACGGAAAGTCAAGAATCATTGGACAAAGGAAAACAACACTATCTGATGGGAGGTGCCTTTAAGATTATAGAACAAGATTCGATATGTTGAAGCTAGTGTTTGGTAATCTGAAAAATATACTGACTTATATAAAAATGTATAATGTATAATGTATAATACAAATTGCAATGAGATAAAGAGTGTTTAAGCACTACATAGAACCTGCAATTTTGTATTAATGTGAAGCGATGACAATGAGCCGACAAGTTGAAAAGCCTCTAATGACTGTGTAGATATGGCCTCTGAGGAGAAAAATGTAAAAAAAAAAATTTTCCATTAGACAGACACATTAAACTCCCTCCAAATAATACATTGCAATAGAATAAAACATATAGAGTAACAGACGCATAGTCACTGTACCAGCTATGTAAGGCAACATATGGCCTCACGCAGTATACAGAACAGACACTTTTCCAATAATACTATACATAGCTATAGGCAGTGGTAAATGCGCCTAAACAAATACACGATTGTTGATACGTCAAATAAAATGGTCCCCTATCTGTAATTATGTCGCGTTTTATTACATTCCCCGACCTCATTTATAACTGCGAAGATAATCCCCAGATTAAGAGATTTGTCATAAACACAGGGTCATGTATTATTTAGTTCTTTGGCGTTGTTTATGGAGATATTGTGTTCTGGATTTTTAAGTCATAGAGAAATCAGATGCTTTTGTTTTTCATCGGTGGTGGGACTTGTGGCCACGACGACACGGCCGAACAAGGCAGCCTAACCCAAACCCTAACCCGTATGTCCAACTAGACACACCCAAACGCTGACTATCGGTAATATTACCAACGAGAAAGTATCGAGATTCGAACCTGTCACCTCCACGCCGACTGGGGTACCAACTAGACACAGGCGTCACCCCTGCACACCACACATAATTTTCTAAACATAACCTGATTAATAACACTAGAGCGAGGGGGAACTGAGCACGTAAGGGAATGTTCTGAGTGCAGTGATGTCGGTTCTTAACTCAACTCAACTCAACTTAACACTAGAACTCGCCATCACAACTAATTAACAAAAACGTAATCAATATGTCTTCTACCACTAGACCTCCCCACTGGTATACGAACCCGGCACCCTCGGGTTAAGGTTATTATTTAACGAGCTGATACCGTGTAATGATAGTGTTCGGAAGCACTTATCTAGCTATACCACCACTCACCCACTCCTTAACATCGCCTTTCTCTAAGCGATACCCACTACACCCTGTACTAGTGGCCATCTTTACTTTTTTAAGTATTACATTTAAAGAGCTGTAACACGTATAATGATAGTCTTCGGAAGCACTTATCTAGATACTCCTCCACTTACCCACCTCTTATCAACGAATTTCACTAAGTCATGCCAATTACAAACTATAATACCGGCCATCTTCACTGTTCTAAGTTTATCATTTGAAGAATTGTAACCCTATCATGATAGTGTTCCGAAGCAGAAATGTATCTTCCCCTCCACACACCCACCCCTTAACAACGAAAGACACTAAGCCATACGCACTAAAACCAGTAATATTGACCAGCCTTATCTTTTTAAGGTTTTAATTTGAAGAGATGTAATCTTTATGATGTTAGTGTTCGGAAGCACTTACTTAGCTACTCGGCCACTCACCAACCATATAACAATGAATGTCACCAAGCCATACCCACTAACCTGGTAATCTTTACATTTTTAAGGTTTTCATTTAAAGTGGTGTAATATTTTTAATGGTAGTGTTCGGAAGCACTTATCTAGATACTCCGTACTCACACAAGCCTTACCAATAAATTTCACTAAGCCATACACACTACAACCAATAATAACGAATATCTTTACTTTTCAAAGGTTTTCATTTGAAGAGTTGTAACCTTATGATTATAGTGTTCGGAAGCACATGTTGTCAGATCTTAGTCAGATATGACTAAGCTACCATATGACAGTAGACGGTAATACCTGATTTCTGTTAGCGCCGAATGTTGGACGGCTTTTACCAAACCCTCCACCTCACATTGTGCCAACGGTTTCGGGCGGAGGAGCGCAATTGACAGGGTACAAGACATATCCTGGTGCGAGGAAATGCAAACAAACGACAAAGTGTCATGGCAGGGCGGATGAGGTCCTAAAACTTGGTAGGCAGCTGGTCTATGATTGAAACTCCGACAGGCGGACAGTTGGGGCATTTATTTGTTGATCCAGCAGCTTCTGCAGCTTTTCTTCTTCCAGATGTATAGGTGTTACCTTTCCTCTGGAGTGGACTAGGCAGGCAGAGAGAGGGATCTTGCTGCATGGGCATCACATGGTCTCTATATCTTAGCCCAGGCTTGGAGCTATGGAGAGGCATAACTCTATCCCTGGTCTTAACCGGTCTCGGTATCAAAGCGAAAGGTAACATTTGCGGGTTATAAATCCTTGTCAATTGGCGTAGACGTGGGGCGCCACGGGTTGCCTCAGACGGTAGAAGAAACCTACAGGTGTCACTGATCAGCTACCGCCCATCTCAAGCTGGGCAGCCCCCGGCCAATTGGGTGCCTGATGAGCCACAACCTGCCTGTTTCAATGGGATGCTTTGGGCAAGGACAAAATCAGAATCGGAGTCTGTAAAACCAATTCACCAGGCATTAAATAAAACAATAGAAACCTCAAACTACGGCTTGCATCCTGGAATTTGAGAACCATGTGTCCAGAGTTTTCCCCTGAATTGTCGAATATTGACTATGTGAGAAATACGGCTGTGATTGATGCCGAACTCAATCGCCTAAACACTTATATTGCTGGCCTGCAGGAGACTCGCCTCGCTGAGGAAGGGTCGCTCAGGAAAACAATTACACCCTTTTTGGAAGGGTAGAGGGCAGGCAGAAAATAGCCAACATGGTGTGGGCTTTGCTGTGAAGAATTCGCTAATGGGAATGATTGAAATCCCAGCTGGTGGTAATGAAAGACTATTATCCCTGCGCTTGGCAACTTCATGTGGTTTTGCCACCATTACTACTATATATGCACCGACACTCACTTCCTCTGATGATGTGAAGGATTCGTTCTACAAGAAGTTAGACTGTGATCAAGGCTGTTCCAAAATCCGACTACATTTATATGCTCGTTGATTACAATGCTCGTTTGGGCAAGGACTCGAGTTAATGGCATTGTGAAATGGAAAATACAACATCGGTAGCTTGAATGACAATGGGCAAAGGCTGCTGAAGCATTGCACCAGAAATAACCTATTTATTACAAACTCATTTTTGTTAAACAAAAGAGCTGCATAAGGTTACATGGAAATATTTAAGATCCGGCCATTGGATTCAGCTGGACTTCATCATCACACGGAGACAACATCTGAACTATAAATCATTAACTCGAAGTTAAAACAGTGCTGACTGTGATAGGATCATTATTTGGTTGTTGCAAGAATTAGACTGAGACCAAATAGAACCTACACTGCTAAACACACAAATCTAGCCACATTATCAATATTATTTACACCCACGATACTGATAAATGCTTTGATTTCCAGCAACTTGAATACGCCTTCATTGATACATTAAAAATTTGTACAGCAAGTGAAAAGTGGGGTAATCTTAAGAAAACTCTTTATAAAACTGCGGTAGGGGTTTACGGCCCTGTGGATCACAAGAGGCAGGACTGGTTTGTGGCAAAAAGCCAGACACTGCAGCCCTTGATTGATAAAAAGAAGATAGCTCTCTCTTAAGAAACAAGGAAAGAACAACGCGTAACACTCTCAGTGAGCTGAAGCAAGCTAGGAAGGATGTGCAAAAGACTGCCGGGCAGTGTACAAATGAATATTGGATCAAGTTATGTGAGTCCATTTCAATCGCAAGTGATAATGGAAATATCAGAAGCATCTATAAAGGGATAAAGAAAACCTGTGATCCAATGATCAAAAGAACTGAACCACTGAAAACCTTGACTGGAGAAATCATCACTAATAAGAAAAAGCAGATGCATAGATGGTTAGAGCACTATTTAGAGCTTTACTCAAGTGAGACCAAACTAGCGGATGCTCCCTCAACACCATAGAGGCCTTGCCAACAATTGACCACATGGACACACTTCCCATCATAACAGAAGTCAAGTGTGTTATAAATGATCTTGCATCTGGCAAGGCTCCAGGTAAGGATAGGATTCCAATAGAGGTTATCAGGAGTGGACACGAGACACTCACTCTACAGATCCACCAGCTAATAGAACTATGCTGGCGAGAAGGACAAGTTCCACAGGAGTTCAAAGATTCAATCATCGTAACGCTGAACAAGAACACAGGCGATCGAAGCGACTGTAACAACTATAGACGTATGTCTCTTATGTGTACAATTAGAAAAGTATTTGCCAGAATTGTTCTGCGCAGACTTCAAGTCCTAGGAGATCAGGTCTATCCCGAATCACAGTGCGGCTTCCGACAGAACCGGTCTACCATAATTATGATATTCTCATTGCGACAAACGCAAGAAAAATGCCGTGAACAAAATCAACCACTGTTTATTGCATTCATCGACCTCACAAAGGCATTTGAGTTGGAGAGTCTGCTCAAGGCACTAAAGAAGATTGGCTGCCCACCAACTGTTCTGTCCATTTTGGAATCGTTCCACACACGCATGAAGGGTATAATCAAGTTTGATGGTGCAACTTCGGAAGAGTTTGAAATCAAGAGCGAAGTTAAGCAAGGATGTGTACTATCCCCCACCCTCTTTGGAATATACTTTTCACTTCTACTGAAATATGCCTTTCGTGATCAGGATGCCGGTATATACATTCACTCACGCTCAGATGGCGGCCTCTATAATGCTCAGAGATTGAAGGCTAAGACCAAAATTAGGAGGGTACTAATCAGAGAGTTGCTTCTTGCGGATGATGCTGCAATTAAGACCCACTCTGAGGAAGAATTACAATATTTCTACCTGTATTCTCCAATGCTTGTTCTGAATTTGGTTTAACAATTAACAAAACAAAACAAAAAACAACAACAAACAACAACAACAACAAAAAAGGAAAAAAAAGAAAACATATTATGTCACAAGTTACACATGGGGTACCATACATCTATATTGACGACGCCGAAATGGAGATAGTAGACCATTTTACATATCTAGGAACAGAGGTAAATAGCAAATTATCCCTAGATGAGTAAATCAATATCAGGAATGGTATGGCAGCAACAACAATGAACATGTTAGCAAATAGAGTTTGGGAGAACAGTAAGCTTACTGCCAAAACAAAAGTCCTCGTCTACCAAGCCTGTGTCCTTAATACTCTTCTTTATAGAAGTGAAACCTGGTCAACTTACTCACATCAAGAGAAACGTTTAAACAGCTTTCATATGCGGTATCTGCGAAAAATTCGTGGTATTAAGTGGCAAGACAAAATCACAAATACTGAAGTATTGTTAAGATCAGGTTGTGTGACGGTGTGTTCCATGCTCATTCTTCGTATACTTAGATGAGTGGTTCTCAACCTTATTTTGCCCCGTGCCCCCTTCACCATATTTTCAGAACGTAACTCCCCCTCCCCCTCACTTTCGTATTTCCTCCCTAAAATGTCCCCCCACCCTGGCACCTACATAGTATACGTAATAATGGAAGCTAAATTTAATAGCACATACTAAAACAAGTCTAGACGTCTACATAAAACGTGAGTTGCAGGTCTACTTACTTTATGAAATGAATTTCATAAGGATGAGACGTAAGGAACCGTAAAGTATGAAGGGAAACACAATATCAAGTAATCGGTTCTTGTATTAATGTGATCTTGAAATAATCTTAATTCCCCCCCCCCCCCGGAAACCCTAAAATTCCCCTGGGGGAGGGGAATTCCCCACCAGTTGAGAACCACTTACTTAGATGGATAGGACACGTTAGGAGTATGGATGGTGGTAGAATACCAAAGGACATCTTGTTTGGGGGGAATTACAGATGGGTAGGAGATCTCAGGGTCGGCTTCTACTACGATACAAAAATGTGTGTATGCTGGACATTATTGATACAGGCACTGATAATGCACACAGGGAGCAAGTCGCAGCTGATCGAATTGCATGGAGGGCAATTATCAGAAATGGAATAACGACAAATTAGAAAATGATTGCAGATAAAGCACCCACAGAGCGTGAGAGACGTAAGATGGTGCATGATGGTGGAAATGACCATGTTTTCACTTGCATCCATTGTGGACGAACATTTACAGCACGAATTGGCCTTATCAGCCACACTCGCCACCGCCATGGGTTGTAGTTATTAAGCCTTTTTGAAGCACAGTGTACCAAACTATCGTCTGTCAAGACGGAAAGTTGCCAATGCCATTTTTCGGAAGCACTTATGTATGTTACTAGGCCACTCACCCACCCCATTACCAACGAATTTCACTAAGCCATACCCACTACTACCAGTAATACTGGCCATCTTTACTTTTTTAAGGTTTTCACTTGAAGAAGTGTAATATTAATGATGATAGTGTATAAGCCACTACGACCCTCTACAAATCATACACCAACAATATTTACATTTTTCTTATTACAGTTTTCATAAAACAGCCGTCGCGGCTCGAGGTTTGGAATGGCCTAGTCCCACCACACGCAATCGTCAATGACAGCCCCTTGGTCACTTATCGCTGGACATTCGACTCTGCGACACTGATGCATTATACTCCGAGGGGGATGGGCAGCACGGTCCTATCCCTAATCCTAGCATCAACACTGACCCTAACCCTAACCTCAACCCTAACTCCAACCCTAACTCTTACAGCAAACCTATCCCTAACCCTAACAACAACCATACGAGGTTTATTGAGTGTAATCCACCGACGTCAAGGTCAATCCACCAGTTCAATCCACATTTGGGGGTTAGTTACCATTTCCCATACTACTATTCATAGTTATCGTTATCCTCATCATCTTATCATACATTTGCTTGCTATGGGCATAAGTTCCACCCCCCCCCCCCCTTATAACAACCTGTAAACATTGCCCTCTATCATAAGCCACATATCGTGTGTTCATTTCATTTGTACATAATATATGACATCTGCAATTAATCTATGCCGTGATATTCCTCTTTTCCGATTCCCTAATAGGAATACACCTTCATTCATCGATATAATTTTTTTGTGTCCAAATGGCTGACCATGTTCGGGTAGCGGGGTAGGGGTATCCCCTATCTAAGGAGAAGTAAAGTACCTCCTTCCCTCCGCTAGCCTACGGGACACCCTTGGGCAAGGTGGAGTACCCGTTAAGCCCCCCGATCAGGGTTAGGTGAAGCCATGTGTGCAGGTGGTGGATGAAGATAAAGATCAACCGACAGATAATTGTCGGTTATGGTCTCCACTATCACGATGGTAGGCAGAGGATCTCTGCTTTGAGGAGACGATAGCTACGGTCACTGACCAGTATGGTCACTGCTAGGAAGGAAAGCAATGGCAAACTACCTTCTTTACAGATGCCAACAAAATCATATTGTGTGGACTCATCGATAATCAGAGAAACGGCGTAAATAGATGCTCCATAGGAGCAGCCTCGCCCGGTAGGGATAGCTATGTGCACCAGGTGACTCCAGACCGTCAACAGGCTACTAGGTGCAACAGATTAATATCATTGAAAGTAGGAACTTGGAATGTTAGAACAATGATTACAGATGGAAAATTAGAAAACATCAAACAAGAAATTGAGAGAGAGAGAGAGAGAGAGAGAGAGAGAGAGAGAGAGAGAGAGAGAGAGAGAGAGAGAGAGAGAGAGAGAGAGAGAGAGAGAGAGAGAGAAGATTAACATATTAGGAATATCGGAAACGAGATGGAAAAGGGCAGGGATAAAGACAGGAGAGGATTGTAAGATTATTTACTCTAGATGAGAAGAACAGCAAAGAACTCTGTCAAAGGATATCGGGCTGTGTCATACAGAGTTCTATTAGTAAAATAAAATGGAAGACCTTTTAAAATAAATGGCATTCAAGTATATGGCCCAACACGTGAATGCAGTGAAGAAAGTATAGATGAATTTTATAATGACATGGAGTCTGCTTTGAAGAACTGTAAAAAAATCATAAATAAATATCATAATGGTTGATTACAAAGCAAAAATAGGAAAGCAAGGCGATGGATGCAGTTTAGGCAACAATGGTTTGGAAGAGAGAAATGAAAGAGGATACAAACTTATGGAATTGGCAAAAGAACAAGAAATGGTTGTAGGAAACACCTGGTTTAAACAGCATCCTAGAAGATTATGGACATGGAGGAGTCCAGGCAGGAGGATTAAAATCCAGATAGATTACATCCTGATTAGCAGAAGGTTTCGAAATGCGTTAACAGTCGTAAAAACAGTTCCAAATGCAGACTGTTACAGTGATCACAGATTAAATACAGGCACATTTAGGGTAAAGTTAAAGAAAGTCAAGTATACAGCAGGAAACCCTAAATATGACTTGTGCAAATTGAAAACTGACAAAGAAATAAACGATAATTTTAACATAGAAGTAAAGAATAAATTTGATTTATTGTCTGATTTAGTGATCCTATTTCAAGATGTAGAGGATCAATGGGAAATGCTGAAGAATTCAATCAGTTGTGCAGCAGAAAAAACTATTCCAAAATTAAAGAATGTGGGACATGAGTGACTGAAGACATTTTACAACTAATGGAAATAAGAAGACAGAGCAAAAATAATCCTGCCAAATATGAAGAAATCCACAGAAAAGTCAGAACCTTATGTAAGGTGCAAAAGAATCGTGGCTGGAGAAAAATTGCAGAGAAATTGAAAAACAACACAACAGTAAAAATACAAAACTAATGCACAAAAGAATTCAGGAATTTATTAATCAGAGAACACGTACATCAGCAAGCTGCCTAAAGACAAAAGATGAAGAGCCATAATAGAAAAAGATCATATCTTACACAGTATGGCCAGATTACGTGAAAAATCTTTATGACTATAACAGAGACGAACAGTATGATGTTCAAAATAATAATGAAGGACCATCAATTTTGAAGACGAAGGTTCAGAATGCTCTTAACCAAATGAAATCTGGCAAGGCCCACGGTTTAGACAGCGTCACAACAGAAATGATTAATGCTTTAGAAGAATATGGAATAGATAAAGTTACCAGTCTGCTTAATATAATATATGATACTGGAAATATACCTCATGAATATGTAATTCTGTATTTATTGCAATCCCAAAGAAATCAGGAGCCTTGGAATGTGATCAACATCGAACAATTAGTATGATGAGTCACATCACGAATTTTTGCTAAGAATTATCATGCAAAGAGTTAGGAGGGAAATAAAACCTGATATAGGAGAAGAACAATGTGGCTTTGTAGAAGGCAAAGGTACAGTAAATGCTGTATATACTGAGAACCGTAATCGAACGTTCTATAGAAGTAAACAAAGATCCACACCTTTGCTTTATTGACTACACAAAGGCTTTCGATAAAGTGAGATATGTCGACATGATAAGGATGCTTGAAGATCTACAAATTGATGGAAAAGACCTTATATTAGAAAAAAAACATATATTGGAAACAACAAGCTGCCATAAGAGTTTATAATGATGTAGGTCAATATCAGCCTCTTAAGAGAGGTGTGAGACAGAGATGTGTAATGTCTCCAGATCTGTTTTCCCTGTACAGTGAAAGTATTTTCAGAAATATTGATATGGAAGAAATCAACATTGGGGGACGATGCATCAATAACATTAGATATGCAGATGATATAATCTTGATTGCAGACAATGAACAGGACCTGCAACATTTAGTAGATGCGGTTGTTGTACACAGTGAGCAACTGGGTTTATAATTAAATTGTAAAAAGACACAGATAATGGTCGTCACTAGGAAGAACGAAATACCACAATGTAATATACAAGTAAATGGGAATATTCTTCAACACGTGAAGAGGTACAATAATCTCAGAACAGTAATAACATATGATGGGAGATGCCTTGAAGAGATTAGAACAAGTATCACCATGGCAAAAGTAGCCTTTAGCAAGATGAACAACATTCTGACCAATAAAATGATGTCAACTGAAACAAGAAAATGAGTGTTGAAGTACTACATAAAACCTGTACTTTTATATGGATGTGAAGCTTGGACAATGAGCAGTCAAGCTGAAAAACATCTTCTTCTTCTTTCGTTCGCTTGAAATACATCTATAACTGCAATGTTGTCTCCTGTATGAATCTAACAGTCTTTTTTAGTTCACTCAGCGGTCCATAGAGTTTATCTTCCACTGTTGTCTCTCTAGGCCAGAAGGTATGCATGGGTATGTTGTAGTTTGGGCAGTCTTGGAGTATGTGCTCTGCTGTCTGCGGCGCCAAACCACATGTGCACATGGCTGAGTCACCAATCTTGAATTGTGTATACATGTGGTTGCGTAATCTGTTGTGTCCTGTTCTAAGGCGCAGAATAATGACTTGTTCTGGTCTGTCCATAACGTGGTAGTCGTCTTGAGCAGGTTTTGGTGGCCTTATGACTGATTTGATCATTCTTTTCTTTTGGTGGGATGTAATGAGCACATCAGGCTGTTCTTCCTTTGCCCCTTCCTTAGCCAATTGATCAGCTCTGTCGTTTCCGGGTACTCCACGGTGGAATGGTATCCACTGCATGGTGACCTTATGCTGACTGCTAAGTTCAGAAAGTAGTGTCCTTAGTGCTGACAATTTCCCAGACAGGAGCGCCTCGAGTACTGATTTTGCATCTGACTACAGCAACACAGGTTGTGTACCATGGTTGGTATTTAGTAATTTTTATGTTGATATCTTGATTGCCTCAATTTTAGCATCATAGTTATGGCAGTACTTTCCTGTTGGAACTCTGGCCGTGTCCCTAATATTATTTGGGTATTCTATATACACTCCCGCTCCTTCATTTCGGACAGCATTTTGTGCTGACTTATCTGTGTAGACTCGGATCCAGCGGTCCTGTGGGTATTCGTCATCAAGGAAGTTGAGAGTGGCTGTTCTGCGCTTTACACTGTTCTGTTCTTCCTTGTCAAATATTCCTCACACTTTAGTCTGGCTATGTGCATCTTTCCATGGAGCTCACTCTGGAATAGTTGTCAGGGGGATACCAACTGTGGGCAGATCGGTGGTTTCTCTGCAGAGTCGGTTAGCCTGGTGGATAAAGCTTCTTCTTTTCAACTGCCCCATAGCTAAGTTTTCAAATATGTTCTTCATAGGGTGGCCTGGCAACCTGAGGAACTTTTCTGCTTGTATTATTGTTTTCTTATCTCTGCGCTCTCTCAGTGCTTGGATCCTCCCCATTTTCTCCATTGCTACTACAGGGGTTGATCTCATCCCTCCTGCGGTGACTCTAAGAGCTTGATTCTGCTCCCTGTCCAGCTCTTGTAGTGTGGTTTTTGATGCTGAACACCAAGCAGTTGACCCGTATTCCAGGTGTGGTCGTATGTTCTGTTGATATACTTTGCTAAGTATTTTCCCACTGGCTCCCCATGTAGTTCACCTTAGCTTTCTCAGGGTGGCTATTTTCCTTCTGGCTTTTACTACTGCATTTTTTATGTGTTTTCTCCATGTCAGCCTGGCATAAAATGTTACTCCAAGATATGTTGGTTCTTCATCTTCTCTTAGGGGTGTTCCATTTATCTGGATGTTCCCTGCCTTTTGTTTCGGAGAGAGGGTAAATAGAGTGGGCAAAGAAAATGTAAGCGTTTGTTGCTTGCAAGAAACTCACCTTAACGAAAATATAGCCTTCAAAATCAGAGGCTACCAGTTTTACCGATCTGACCGAACAGACAGACGAAAAGGTGGGATACTGACCCTTGTTAAAAATAGCATCGCTGCTTCCCAAATAGAAGTTTACATGGAAGGGGCTGAGTATCAGACACTTAAACTTATGACAGGCAATACAGACCTTTACCTGATCAATTACTACTGTCCAAATGACCGCCCACAGGCACTGGACACACTGCCTTTAAAAGAAAAAAAATGATTGTGTGTTGCGATTTTAACAGTCACTCACAGAGCTGGGACTATGATCACATTTACCAGAGTGGAGAGAGACTGGAAGACTGGCAGGATGAGAATAGATTCATCTTGGTTAACAAGCCGTCCGATCCACATACTTTCTACTCGAGATCATGGCACACTACAACTACACCTGACCTGGCTTTTCATTCACCAGACCTAGAGTGGAATATTAAACGAATTGTTGGGAAACAGCTTGCTGGCAGTGACCATCGGCCAGTCTTTCTAATTGTAGAAAATGGGCTTGTAAGTGAAAGCAGCACTCTCTCAAGGTGGAACTACAAGAAAGCAGACTGGGCAATGTACAAGCATCGCACCAGCATACTGGTTAGACACCTGAGCACTGAGAAGGACATAAATAAAGTAGTTGAAGAGTTTGGGAAATGCATACTACAGGCAGCACGAGAAACAGTACCAAGAGGAGCCCGTAAACATTATAAACCCTACTGGAGTAGTGAACTGGAACAGTTGCATAATGATGTGGAAGTATGTAGACGGCAAGCAGAGGCCAACCCAAGTCAAGAGCACCACAATAAACACCATCACGCAAAAGCCAAATTTCAAAAGGCCAAGCTGCATGCTAGACGGAAAAACTGGCATGAGAAAACAGAGTCTCTGAACTTCGAAAAAGACACAAGGAAGTTGTACAAGCTAATAAAACAACTTAACGATGAGGGCATAGGGAGAAACTCAAAAATTGCACTACATAAAGACGGAAACATCTTAACAGGAAAGCAAGCAGCTGACCATTTTGCGGACTCATTCGCACAAGATAACAATATCGAAATTAGTCCTGAGAAACAACAAGAGATTCGAGAGAAATTGCAACATACAGGACAGAATGACATACTTCATGAGGTCATGGAGGCACCTATCACAATCAGCAAACTGGAGCTAGCCATATCACCAGGAGCTGATGGTATCTCCAATGAAATGATCAGGAACCTAGGAACAGAAGCCAAAGCAAAGCTATTGCAGATCTTCAATAGGACCTGGACCTTAGGCAGTGTTCCACAAGTCTGGAGAGAAGCAATCATGATACCCCTCCTAAAATTAGGGAAAGATAGTTCCATTGCCTCCAACTGCAGACCCATTAGCTTCACCAGCTGTCTCTGCAAAACAATGGAGCGCATCATCAATCACAGACTGCAGTGGTACATTGAAAGTGAAACATCCTTGTGCCACAACATGCTGGCTTAGGGCAGTGCTACTCTACGGAAGATCAGACAACCTACCTCTCTCAAGAATTTGAGGATGCATTCCAAGAAAATAAGCTGGTGCTTGCGGCATGGATAGATCTGAAGAAAGCCTTTGACAAAGTTTGGAAAGAAGGTGTCATGAAGAAACTGAGAAAAAGTAAAGTCAATGGAAGAATGTACAAATGGGTGAAAGCATACTTGCACAACAGAAGAGCCCGAGTACAGATAGACAGTCTCAAGAGCAAGAAAGTACTACTGCGCCATGGTCTTCATCAATGATCTTGTTGCTAATCTGCCGCATGGAATTAAAGCGGCAATGTACGCTGATGACCTGGTTTTGTGAAGCACAAATGAACATGCATCATAGGCCACCATATCGCTACAAAGTGCTGTAGATACTTTTGTTACATGGGCGGATAGATGGTGTGTCAGCATAAACATTGAAAAAACATCTGATGGCTGTAGAAATGTGGTTTCTGAGGAAAATGCAAATAATACCATGGACAGACAGAAATACCAATGATCTAGTCCTTCAAGAAACAAACGAAGATCGTAAACTGATTAGAGACATTAGACGCAGACAGTCAATTTTTTGGGCATGTTATGAGAAGAAATGACTTGGAGAACTTGGTGACAACTGGCAAGATCGAAGGAAAGAGACCAAGGGGAAGACCTAGAAGTAAATATTGGATGGCTTAGCCACGTGGCATGGTCGAGACAGAAACACGGAGCTGATCCACGACTCTGGTGATCGAGTGAGATGGTAAAACATGACCGCCCAAGCTTATTGGCATGGCACATGATGGATGGATGTAACATGTTTTCATCATTATTGTAGTTTCTTATTACCCAATCTTTTCATTTATGAGTGAATATAGTTGTTTGTTCTCTTCTTCACTCAGTGAATTCTTAAAGCCGTCTATAAAACCACTTTGAAATGGTCATGTGTGTTTTTTAATTGATTTGTTTAAAGCCTCATTTTCACACCCACATATTACCAGAGGAAATATACATGCTCCGGTACTCTGATTTGTGTTGTTCTCTGTGCTTCAGTCCTTGAATGTTGTAATGGCTTAGTTATTACAGGGCAATGTTTGTTCTTTTTGTTTCATTCAACACATTTCCATCTTTCGTTCTCAATGAAACTATGTATTCAAAACTGCTCACTTTCTTTGTCGTCTATCACAGAACCATGGTGCTTAATGAAACACGATAGTCCTCGTGTTGTATTGTCAATCCCGATGTTCTGTTACGTTTGCTTTGTTCTGTTGATTTATTCTGTCACTTTATTCTGCTGATTTGTTCCTTTGGAGACCGAACACTTCCAGCCCCTAAAACGATATAGATCACTGGACCACATATAGCTGGCAAGATTTTGGGGAGAATTAAACCTGAAAACTTAATGATAACTGGAAAACTTGATGGGACCAGATCAAGGGGTAGACATAATGATAAATCTCTAGTGGTGGTGGGTTTTTTTTTTGGGGGGGGGGGGGAGGGGGAGGGAGGGAAGGGGAGGGGGGGGAAACACAGCATAATCTGGACAAGAAGACATACCTTCTTCAAAACTGTGGTGATCGAGCAAGACAGCGAACAATGATCATACACGCCTATCGGCATGGCACTTGATTATGACTCCCTGCTTGTATAGTGATTTTGTTTATTTTAGATCAATTACCAATTGATATGCAGTGTGTTCGAAATCACGCCTGCCGGATTTACTACCTTGAACATTTTCTGGTGCTTATTTTACAAATGGGAACCCAAGTATAGGAAAAAGATGCTTACTCACCAGAGGGCTAGACGTAAGCATTCTGGATACAGCTCTATTTTTTTTTTTTAATATCTCTTACAGGTCGTTTCAGTCAACATCAGCATTTTTCAGCTGCTGTTGATGTACTAGGCAAGTTTATGCTCTGTAGTTTGCATTGCTTTCTGAACGACTGGATCAGAAAAATAACCCGTAAATTACCAACGCGGCGAGAACAGCTACTGATTCTCGCGCAAGTTACGTTACTCTTGAGAATATACGGGATTATGGAGAAAGACGTTAACTCCTAGGCTAGGGAGATCACGTCTTTAGGGCTTTTATTATAGCAGGTGTCTGAAGAGATTCTAATTCATGACCAGAGTGCTAGATACAGCTCTATTAGCGTTGTCATTATACCAGGTGTCTGAAGAAAATTCTGTTTGAACCACAATGATGATATCCGAAATTCACGAACAGATAAGGAGACAATAATGGTGTATTTTTACTACCAGATCCTGTAGCAATGCCTTGAATGTGATACACTCACAACTATGGTCTCCTCATTTGAAGCTGGGCCGTGTTCATAGATGATTTCGCTGTTTACAGCACACCAGGAAAAATTTGGCAAAGTGTTTCCTTATTCCACTACGAACGTTGTTACTCATTTTTAGATAAATACAAACATTCACCAAGGAATGCGTATGGAAAAAGCAGATACCCCAAACGAGTGCTTGTGGTGATATCTTGTATGATAATACGGACATTAATACGACAATAAATGGAGGAGTATAACAGAGGAAAAATGTCCCAAACATGGCAACAAAAAACTTGATACTTTTTTCAGCATTTGTCCAGTTGGTTGCAAGAATAACGGCCTCATTTGGTGTAACGTGCTGCCGTCTTCCAGCGTTCCTGGCTTTCTTACGCTCAAACGCCAAACGAGCAATTCTAAAGTAGCATACACAGATAACAACATAAGCTGCGATACAAGCAAAGAACCCAATCGTGTAGTACTCTACAGGCGGATGTAGAAATATGCATTGTTTGTGAAAATCAATACCTCTATAAAAATTTAAGCACAACTAAAGTCTATCAGTGAGAAAATCCACGCAACAAGAATCAATGTAATTGTACGACCTTTTGTCATATGTTTGATGTAGTAAAATGGATTGGAGATGTAAATGTAGCGATCGATTGCAACAAGTGCTAAATTGAAGCACGATGAGAAGTTCGAAGCATATGTTATTGCAAGACCGCATGTTTCAAACATACGGGTAATATATTCACCAAATTGTAATTGTAAAAAGTAGAGTACAGCATTAATCATGAGACTCACAGACAAAAGCATCTCAGAAGCAGCAATGGAAGCAATATAACAGTGGATGTTGTTACGAAGTTCCGGGGTCAGCCACGAAGTAATAAATATTAAAACATTGATAAATAAAGCGCATGAGTTAAGTACAATGCCAACAAGAAACTCTGGAAATCCAATTCGAAATAATATATAGCATCCGTGTGTTGAATTTTCCATTCTTTGCAGTCACATGCATACGCGTCTAGCCTACGTCAGACAGCGAAGACATTATTCCATTCTGTCAGTAATAAATACATTTGAGCCAATGTTGATATGCAGGTTAAATCTGAAATAAGAGCAAACGGGTTTATATATTAGAAACGTTAAGCCTGCGATTTAAACGGTGCCAGTAGGGCAACCATGTATGCATATAAATCTACAATATAAGGTCTTCAATATAAAGTCATCGACATAAGGTCTATAACATAAGGTCTGCTATATAAGGTCCACAATATAAGGTCTACGATATTAGGTATACACTATAGTCTACAATTTAAGGTTCACAATAAAAGAGAGTAGTGGTAGCGTAGTGGCTAGATGTTTTCCTACCAACCAGGTGGTCATAGATTGATACCATAATCTGTGTGGATTTTTTAAATGGTCCTCGAAGCCGACCGAAGCCAAAGAGAGCACAAAGAAATGTAGTGGGAGTTTAATTAATTGCATATCCCTTACAAGACGTCGCTGTCAAAGCAAGCATGTTTTGGCTGTCTGTGATTTCTTGGCAAGTTTACGTTTACTAATTTGCCATTGCTGTCTGAACGACCGGCAATCATACCATTATATGAAAAACAATACAAGGCGGTCTTCTTCTAATATTCCGCAGCTATGTTTCGAACGCGGTTTGCGGGATTACGAATTGCGTCCGTAACCTCTTCGACATAGATCCGTCTATTTGGAGGCAAAGGCGGCAAAAATGATGTTGAATCATCCAACCATCATATACCATGCCGATAAGCGTTGTTGGTCATTTTTTGCTATCTCACTCGATCACCAGAGTCGTGGATCAGCTCCATGTTCCTGTCTTGACCATGGCACGTGGCCAAGCCATCCAGTCTTTTACTTCTCAGTCTTTCCCCTTGGTCTTCCCTTGAATGTTGATTTTCTGATCTAGGGATAATTTTCTATTTACCATTGATCCTATATATGTAAAATGGTCTAACCATTAAGAAGCCAATTAAGAAGCAATGCATTTGTCATTGGGGCATGGAATGTGAGAACACTCCAACTAGATGGAACACTGGAAATCATAAAGAGGGAAATCAAGAGACAATATAGTTAGGATGTTTCCTTCAACGAATTATGAAACCATGGTGGCATTTCTCAAACTGCCCGTTGCTTTTAGAGGACAGACAAGAAACAGTCTGAACTAGTGACATATTGCACTAGTGAGCATCATTTGTGTTACTCAAAGTACTTCACAGTATGAAATTAATCGTAATAATTAAATGACTATTCAACCATGTTTATGTAGAACAACAGACATCACGAGATTGGGGAAACGCCATAATTATCCCAATTTGGAATAACAAAGGCAGCAAAAGATATTGCACACAATAAAAAGGCATTTCACTGTTGAGTTATACTGGGAAAATATTTGGTAAAATTCTTCAGAAAAGATTACAAACTACTATAGAACCCCAGCAAGGCGAAACACAACTTGGATTTAGGAAAAACAAAGGATGCACATATGCCATTTTTGCTCTTAGACAACTTATAGAAAATTCAATCGAATTCAATGAAACAGTCTACTTAGCCTTTGTCGACCAAGAAAAGGCATTTGATAGAGTAGATAGAAACAAGCTGTGGGAAATCCTTAAACAATATGGAGTGAGTACACATCTAACAAACCTATGTAGAAGCTGATACAACAACAGTGAATGCATAGTGAGAGCAACGGGAGGACACTTAGAACCCTTCACCATAAGATGTGGAGTACGACAAGGTTGTGTTCTGTCCCCTCTCTTGTTCATAACATATATAGACAACATATGTAAAGAAACCAGCCAAACAGAGGCCGCAACAATACCGCATGACGAGAACACAGAAGAAGAACCATTGGCACCTTGCTATCTTGACAGACGATAGTTTGTGCTTTAAAAAGGCATAATAACTTTTACCTATGGTGGTAGCGAAGGTGACTGAAAAGGCCAATTCGCGCTGTAAATGTTCGTTCATAGTGTGTGCATGTGAACACGTGGTCATTTTCACCATCATGCACCATCTTACGTCTCACACGCTCGGTGTGTGACTTATCTGCAATAATTTTCTCCTTTGTCTTTATTCCATTTCTGATGTTTGCCCTCCATGCAACACGATCAGCGGCGACTTGATCCTAATGTGCATTATCAATGCCTGTATCAATCATGTCCCGCTTACACACATCTTTGTATCTTAGTTGAGGCCGACCCTGAGATCTCCTACCCATCTGTAATTCACCATAAAATGATGTTCTTTGGTATTCTACCATTCATCCATCCTCATAAGATGTCTTATCCATCTAAGTCTACGAAGACTGAGCACGGAATAAATCGTCACAAACCTGATCTTTCCAATACTTCAGTATTTGTGATTTTGTCTTGCCACTTAATACCAAGAATTCTTCTTAGACACCGCATATGAAAACTGTTTAAACGTTTCTCTTGGTGTGAGTAAGTTGTCAAGGTTTCACTGCCATAAAGAAGAGTACTAAGGACACAGGCTTGATAGACAAGGACTTTTGTGTTGGCAGTGAACTTCCTGTTCTCCCAGGTTCTTTTTCTTAACCTGTTCATTGTTGTTGCTGCCTTACCATTCCGGATGTTTATTTCCTGATCTAGGGATAATTGCTATTTACCACTGATCCTAGATATGTAAAATGGTCTACCATCTCTAGTTCGGCGTCGTCAATAAAGATTGATGGTACCCCATGTGCACCTTGTGACATAATCTGTGTCTTCATTTTGCTAATTGTTAAACCAAATTCAGAACAAGCATTGGAGAATGCTGATAGTAGACATTGCAATTCTTCCTCAGAGTGGGTCGTAACTGCAGCATCATCTGCAAAAAACTCTTTGATCAGTACCCTCCTAATTTTGGTCTTGGCTTTCAATCTCTGAGCATTTTAGAGGCCGCCATCTGAGCGTGATTGAATGTATATACCACCATCCTGATCACGAAAAGCATATTTCAGTAGAAGTGAAAAGTATATTCCAAAGAGGGTGGGAGCTAGTACACAATCTTGCTTAACTCCACTCTTGATTTCAAACTCTTCTGAAGCTGCACTATCAAACTTTATTATACCCTTCATGCTTGTGTGGAACGATTCCACAATGAACAGAAGAGTTGGTGGACAGCCAATCTTCTTTAGTGCCTTGAACAGAGCCTCACGACTGACCAAATCAAATGCCTTTGTGAGGTCGATGAAGGCAATAAACAGTTGTTGATTCTGTTCACGGCATTTTCTTGCATTTGTCGCAATGAGAATATCATATCAATGGTAGACCGGCTCTGTCGAAAGCCACACTGTGATTCGGGGCGGACGTGATCTCCTAGGACTTAAAGTCTGCGCAGAACAATTCTGGCAAATACTTTTCCAACAATACACAGAAGTGAGATACCCCTATAGTTGTTACAGTCGCTCCGACCGCCCTTATTCTTGTACAGTGTTATGATGATTGAATCTTTGAAATCCTGTGGGACTTGCCCTACTCGCCAGCATAGCTCTATTAGCTGACGGATCTGTAGAGTAAGTGTGTCTTGACCAATCCTGATAACCTCTATTGGAATCCCATCCTTACTTGGAGCCTTGCCAGATGCAAGTTCATTTATAGCATACTTAACTTCCGTTATGGTATGAAGTGTGTCCAGTTGGTCAAGAGTTGGTAGGGCCTCTATAGCGTTGAGGGCATCATCCCCTAGTTTGGTCTCACTTGAGTAAAGCTCCAAATAGTACTCTACCCATCTGTCCATCTGCTGTTTGTTATCAGTGATGATTTCTCCAGTCAAGATTTTCATTGGAGCACTTCTTTTGATCACTGGACCACAGGCATTTTTTATCCCTTCATATATGCTCCTGATGTTTCCCTTATCACTTGCATTTTGAATGGACTCACATAACTTGATCCAATAGTAATTTGGACACTTCCTGGCAGCCTTTTGCACATCCTTCCTAGCTTGCTCCAGCTCACTCAGAATGTTCCGAGTTGGTCTTTCCTTGCTTCTTAAGAGAGCTATCTTCGTCTTATCAATCAAGGGCTGCAGAGTCTGGCTGTTTGCCGCAAACTAGTCCAGCCTCTTATGATCTACAGTGCCGTAAACCACTACGGCAGTTTAATAAAGCGTTTCCTTAAGTTTAGCCCACTATTCCCTTAATATACAATTTTCTGGTGTATCAGTGAAAGCGTCATCAAATTGCTGTTGAAACTGAAAGCACTTTTTAAAATCGTGATTGTTAATAATATTAATCCTGGGGCTAGATTTGTGTTTTGCTGTGTAGATTCTCTTTCGTCCCAGTCTAACAATTGCAACAACCAAAGAATGATCCGTATCACAGTCAGCACTGTGGTAACTACGAGTCAATGATATATGGTTCAGATGTTGTTTCCGTGTGGTGATGAAGTCCAGCTGATGCCAATGGCCGGATCTTGGATGTTTCCATGTGACCTTAAGCGGCTCTTCTGTTTTGAAAATGGAGTTTGTAATACATAGGTCATTTCTGGTGCAAAACTCCAGTAGCCTTTGCCCATTTTCATTCATGTGACCGATGTTTGTTATGTGGTCTTGACAAAGTAATAGAACAGTTGCACATTGGACCATTGTCCCAGACAATCAATAACAAGCATCAATATATGAGATGTCAACAAGTGTGAAAACCTAGTAAACATTTTGATGTTGTACATATTAAGTATGATAGTGGTGTCTCAACCATAAACATTATCAGTTTTTCCTGAAATTGGGTGTGGGTTTGACCAAGGAAAATGTAACCTGGTGACTGGAAGATTAGGTAAGCCAGGGTCCATTGACTGATGGATCCACGTCAGGTCTGCCCGTATAGCTCCTCTGAAGGCCTCCCCATGCTCTGCTCATAGCGAAGTCATCCTCCCTCTCACTTGTGGTTCATCCTCTCTCGGCTTCCCTCTCTCAGGTCTGATTTAGGTGGTTAGTTTGCTGATGTGTTGGGTGGTTGTTGGTATGTAGCCACCAAGATCACTGATGAGTATTCACATAAATATATACAATCCTACCAATACAATCTTTTAAAAGTAGGTAAAAGAACCTAAATTCCTGAAGTAGGAACTAGTTCCCCTCCCCCTCTTTTTTCTCTCTAAGCTAGTGTTGGGTTAATTTGGGGTGGTCAGAGTTTATCACACTGTGTACGCCTTGTATCAACTTGTTCCTGCTGTATGTAAATCTTCATTTGACCTGGGGTCAGTGAACGTGTACAGTGAGACAATGACAAGAGTGAGAAGGTGTCAAGATGCATGTAAATAAATGACATACATTTATAACATTTCTTCTACTCAATGGTGTTCACAATGTGTATAAATATTTCTCTGTGTTTTCCCAATTAACTTCTTCTTCTTCTTGTGTCTAATAACTCTCTTCCATTACCTGTTGTTATTGTGATGTTGAGTGTTGTGTTGTGTGGTGATGAGTGGTGATGAGTGGGGTTGTGTTTTAAGTTATGTTGAGTAATGAGTTAAGTTCACTTCGCGTGGTGGTGTTCCGCGAAGCACAACTTTCTCATGTATTGCAGTTCCTAAGTGCTCTTATCTAATTAAATTTGACATAAATATAAATATTTATTTCGCCAAACCCTATTATTTCCATAGACAAAGGAGAAAGGAAAGATTGGTTTCACTTTCAGCTTTCCAGATCGTAAATAGGCATAGATAAGTCTGTTTTAGAACAAGGCACTTGTTCTAGTACACGAACTGTCATTTCAGCTGTAGACCGTGATAGCATCCCTTACAATGTTTCTGGTGAAATGCACAAGATTGCTTTCGAATCATCACTTCTCACAGTTGTTTAGAATAGAATGTAATAGTGTAATGCACTTCCCAAAGTAAATAATTATCTTTAAGAATATCAGAGATGGCAGTTTCATCGAAGAGAATATTCTGGCCGGGAATGGCTTTGCGTCATTAGAATCTACAGTCGAGCATTTTTACATTTCTGAGGTTTTAATTAATAATCATACATTTCAATTGACATCACAACATGGGTTTACGTTACTTGACACTTGATACATCGGGTTCTTAGTCTAATCAAGGGCTAACAAACGTACCTCGGATCCAGACTTTTGCCTTGTCCATTGAATTTTTGATCACACACTCTTCTCACCTCCGTCCATGGAGCGAATTCAGACAAAAGTGCGGCTGATTAACATTTCTGATGAAATGGGGATATATGTTAATTATGCACTGGCGCGAAGGCGGGTCAGGTGGTTTTTTCATCCAATGATTTTCCGAGCTTGGTCTGATGAAATCCTTCTAAGAATCCACGTCATTTGTCACTTGTTCAGTTCCAGTTTCGATGTTAAGTTTTGCGTCCCAATCTCCAATTGCGTTTGTGAAGTCAATTTCTTTTAATGTTGTTTCCTCTTTTTGCGGCAGTTGTTGATAAGATGAATAATGTTGGCTGCGTTATGTCACATGGCCCCACTCCAGATTGTTCTATGGTATGGAACTATGTTTCCAACATTTTCAGTTATCAAGCTGTTCCCATTTGTCCTCCCTTGTATTCTCTTCTGCATCTGATTGACCTGGTTCATCAGGCACTGGGTGTCGACTCAGGAAGTCCGCTCCCACATTCATTTTCCCAGGAACATATTCAACCTGGAACGAGTAAGGTTGAAGAAGCAGCGACCATCTCATAAGTCGGGCATTCAGAGTCTTAGATGCTGCGAGAAACATGAGTGGTTGATGGTCACATTGCACTGTGAAATGTTTGCCATATAGGTATGCTTGAAATTTCTGTACACTCCATACGAGCGCAAGACATTCTCTCTCGATAGTACTGTAATTTCTCTCTGCTGCATTCAATTTCCTGCTAGCATAGGCTACAGGGAATAGCTCTGATGTTACATCTCCCTTTCTCTGCAACAGCGTTGCCCCAATTCCTATGTTACTGGCATCGGTGCGCAGCACGAATGGTTGGTCGAGGTCTGGTAGATGTAAGACTGGATGAGCAGTTAATGCCTGCTTTAGTGCTGTGAAAGCTCTCTCACAGTCAGCTGACCAAGTGACTTTCTCTGGTTTCCCCTTTTTGGTGAGATCCGTTAAAGGTGCTGACAGAGTATTGAAGTCCTTGATGTATTTTTGATAGAATCCACATAAGGATACAAATGATCTTACATCCTTCTTTGTTTTTGGACGAGGTGCTCTCTGGAGTTTGTCCACATTTCCCTCTTGTGGAGTTATCAGTCCATGAGATATCTTATGACCTAGAAAGTCCAATTCTTGGAATCCTATCTGACACTTCTTTGGTCTAGCCGTCAATCCAGTTTCTCTGAGGCGCCTGAACAAAAGATGCAGGGTTTCTACATGCTCTTCAAATGTTTCAGTTGCGATCAGGATGTCATCCATGAAGTGACTGATGTCTGGATGCTGTAGTGGGTCAAGTAATTTTCTCATCATACGTGTAAAGACGCTGGGAGCATTACTTAATCCGAATGGAAGAACGTTGAACTCATAGTGTCCTCCAGGCGTGCTGAAAGCTAACCATGGTCTAACTTCCGGTTTTACAGGAATCTGGTAATATCCCTTACTGAGATCAATCCTAGTAAAGTACTTAGCTCGGTTGAGTGCTGTGAAGAGTTTATTCTGATCCGGCAGAGGTTCTGCTTGGAATTCAGTTATAGCATTGAGCTGTCGATAATCGATGCACAATCTATGTTCTCCGCTTGGCTTTCTCAATAAGACGACGCTAGCACTGTAAGGTGATTCAGATGGTGAGATTATTCCTGCGGTGAGCAGCTGTTGTATTTCTTCCTCTAAAGTCTTTTGCTTTGCATAAGGAACTGGGTAAGTCTTGACTCGCACAGGCACTGTGTCATTTAACCTCATGTCAAATTCCTCCAAATCAGTTCTTCCTGGCTTATCAGTAAGTACTTCTGCATATTTTGCCATAAGTTCCCTAATCTGCTTTTGCTGATCCTTTGTTAAGTTGGGATTGATTTCCACATCCTTAAAGGTCTCTTTGGCTTGCAGTTGGCACTCGACTCCCATTGTTGATCCTTCTTCGACTTCAGTAGCCACACTCATGGCCATCAGATGTGCAGGTTCGGTGGTTGAGGGTCTTTCATGATATTTCTTCAAGAGGTTTATGTGAAATACTTTCATCTTGCCTTTGACTGAAATTCTGTAGTTGGTACGTGAGATCTTCTCCGTCACTACATAAGGTCCTCTCCATCCGATTTGCAGCTTATTCTGACTGGTTGGAAGCAGCAACATCACCTTCTCTCCTACCTCTAACTCTCTATCCTTTGCCTTGCGGTTGAAATTACGAGCATTTCTTCGTCTGGCTTGACGTAGATTGACATTCGCTTGTTTCCAACTGTGTTGTAAACGATTTTTCAACTCGGCAACATATGTTGATGCAGTCACGACTGTATCATCTGTAGTATTATCAGTCCACGTTCGGAGTAACGCCTCCAATGGTCCTTTGATTGGTCGTCCAAACAACAGTGTGGCTGGAGCAAAACCTGTTGAGTGATGGGGTACTTCCCTGTAAGCGAATAAAGCTGCGGGTAAATACAAGTCCCAATCCTCTGTCTTCTCCTGGGCAATTTTGCGCAGGATACTAATCAATGTCCCGTTCCACCTTTCCACAAGTCCATTTGACTGAGGGTGATATGGTGAACTGAAGATATGGCGTGCATGAAAAAGTCTGAAGGTCTCTTCCATGAGTTTACCACGAAACTGTGAACCGTTGTCCGTCAAGATCCTTTGTGGGAATCCTAGACGTGTGAATATTCCTAATAATGCATCAGCGACGTGTTTGGAGTCACAGCTGGGCATAGGAACTGCTTCGGCCCACATGGTTGTTGTGTCCACAAGCGTTAATATGAATCGGTTTCGCCTCTTCGTTGCTGAGAGAGGTCCGATTATGTCTACTGCCACTTTCTCAAATGGAATTCCAGTGATTGGCGATTCACCCAACATTGCCGGTGGTGTCCGGTGTTTTGGTGATACTTTCTGACACTGTGGGCATGATTTTACAAACCGTTGTATGTCTGAGTTCATCCCTGGCCAAAAGTAGTGAGTAGTAATCCGCTGTGTAGTAGCGTTGATACCCATGTGCCCAATGAATGGTAGACTGTGACCCATCTCTAAGATCTGAGTCCTGTATTGAGTTGGTACAACAAGTTGATTAAACTCTTGTCCAGCTCGCCCTGCTTTTCTGTAAAGAAGTGCTGACTTCATGAACAGATCACCTTTACGTAGAGGTAAATGTGATTTTGGCAGTTTTCTGAAGCAGGGTTCCAAGGTGCTGTCGGCTTCTTGTGCCCTCTTCAGTTCCTCCGTTCGAGGGATTGGCGTAGTTGATTCTGGAGTTTTTGTTGCCTGTGATCGAGTGGTCATGGTCGCCATCGCCACAGGTTGAACAGGTTCTCCTAGAACGATAAATCTACACCCGAGGATTACAGGATATATCGGATCGTCCAAGATTGCTGCCTTGATCGTCCCGGTGACATACCGCGAGGCTATGTTCACTTTTGCCACTGGAAGAGACATATTTGTTGAACTCTTCAGTGGTCCCTGCAATTCCACTATTTCCTCTGTCACCTGTTCAGGGTGAACAAGGATGATGAAACAACACAGTCATATGATAATCCAGTATCATATAAACAGGTCGTTTGGAATCCATTTAGCAAGATGGATTCTACAACCGGAATACGAGATGATGTGTCTTGATGAGGTGTCTGTTTGGACGTTTCACCAGTGCTCACTTTTCTCTCTCTTCGGTTGGCCAAACATGCCGCTGTGTGTGGAGGTGGCTTCCTTCTGCAACTCTGAAATGTGTGACCTTTAATTTTGCAATGGGTACAGAATGGTTTGTCCTCCTTCGGCGCTGTTTGGACTGGAGTGTTGAGTGTTTTTCGGGGATTTCCCCTTTTTCTTGGTGGCTACAGTGTTTTCACCCTCTTTTGGCTGTGGAGTTTTGTTTTGAGAGGGGGTGTGGTTCGAACGTCCCTTTCCTCCCATCTCCTTTTGAGATTTCTCAAATCTCTCTGCCAGGATGATTATAGTTTCCAGGCGGTCAGCCCCGTTTTGGGTTAGGAATGCCTTCATTTCGTTCTGCATTTTCCCCTTGATCTGATCAATGATAATCATTTCACGGAGTCCTTCATAATTTTCCTCAAATCCTCCCAAGCAGTTCCATCTTTGTATGTATGACTTCAGTCTTTCGACTAGCTGTGCGTAGCTCTCACCCGGTTCCTTCCTTGCGGCTTTGAACCTGAGTTTATAAGATTCGGCGTCCACTTCGAATCGGCTTAAGAGTGCCGTCTTGAGTGTTGTGTAGTTCTGTTGTTCCTCTCTAGTGAGTCTTGAGAACACTTCATACGCCGTGGATCTTAAGGCCTGCGCCAACTTCGTCGCCCATCTACTCTCTTCAAGCCCACAGCTGACAGCCATTGCCTCGAAGCGTGATAAAAATCCTTCGATGTGGTCAGTCTGTTCATTAAAGGGGTCCAGAGGAAATGACATAGCTCCTGAATTAAGTTGAGAGACGTGAGGTGGTTCTGTCACTGGCGATCCTGATGAGGTTGAGGGTGTAGGACCACTCCCTTTCTCTATTCTCCGGATCTCCACTTCAATCTCCATTCTCCTCAACTCCAGTTGGTGTTGACGCTCTCTCTCCTTATCTTCCATTTCAGCCTGTAGTCGTTTCTCTTTCTCCTCCAATTCTGCCTGAAATCGTTTCTCTTTCTCCTCCAATTCTGCTTGAAACTGTTTTTCCCTCTCAGCCAATTCAGCCTGAAGCTGTTTTTCTTTCTCAGCCAATTCAGCCTGAAGCTGTTTTTCTTTGAGAGCCAATTCAGCCTTGCAGTCTTTCCCTTTTGTCAAATGCAGTCCGAAACATAGTTAGCTAGCTCAAGGCCATCTAACCCGCATTCTCTACCTGTTTCTGTTATTTGGGCTCTAAACTTTGCAGTTTCCGCCATGTCTATATTTTATTGCTGTGCTCTGATTAACAATATAATTGCAGCTAGTCTGATCCGCGTACGCTTGTCAGTCCCTGATCTGCAAAGATACAACAGAGCATGTGCAATATTAAAAACACCCTATGTTATGTCTGTCTGTCAATGCTGGAAAAGCCAAAGGCAGCAGGCACTGAAGTAACCACAATTAATTCCTAGTAAAGAAAAGAATCTGAAATTAGACAGAGGTTTCCCAACGGATAAGATTTTCCGGTGGTTGATGAAATGCTGTTAAGTTCAGACTTCACAGGAATAGAACACCTTCTCTGGAAGAGAAGTAGATTTGGTAGAGTAGATACACACTATATATTTCACCTGGAGTACCTCTTTCTGAAGTAGAAGCAATATATGAACATGACTCCTTCTCCAGGAGTAAAGATTAGTCACCTATCTTATTTATCTATAAATGTCATTCATATCATGTGGCTGTCAATCAATACCCCACATGGTATCTGTTAAACATTCTAGAAAATGACAATGTTCAAAATCTAAAGATAACTGTGTTCATGTATTTTTAGGTGATTGTTTAAAGGTTAATATATGGGAACCATCCAGGACGTAGACCACAATATGTCATATATTTTTGAAGGGAGTGGGAGATCACTGTAGTGCATGCCCCATCTCTAACAAAAGATGTAGAGCCCCATCCTCTTCTATCTTCAATAACCCCAGAATATGAACCTTGAGTTATCTGCAGGCCTCGTTTTGTTAAGTATTGTCTAGGAGATATAGATTATGGCCCTGGTAAGAATGGTAATTTACTAATTGGGAATCTGCCCCTTCTCCAATGATTCTGATAGCTCTGGAGCCCCCTTTTAGTTTATCAAATCTGAGGAAAGTCAGGAGAATTTTCTCAGCCTGATTTAGATGAAGAAAACATGGATGTTGAGCAGTTTATAGGTATAGAGTCTTTTATTTCCCCCTTTAGTAAGTCATTATGAGTTAATTTATCTTTTAACAATCAAACACATAATCAATCACATTAGATTTTGACAACATGATGTACAAAGAAGTTGTTGACACAGATAGGTTTGAACTTGACAAATTAACAGAAGGTCAATTCATGTTAATCATTTATTGACTGGCCTGAGCCTTCTGGTCAGTACATACATCTCTGTTGTGATTTACACAAAGTAATAGAACAGTTGCACATTGGACCATTGTCCCAGACAATCAATAACAAGCATCAATATATGAGATGTCAACAAGTGTGAAAACCTAGTAAACATTTTGATGTTGTACATATTAAGTATGATAGCGGTGTCTCAACCATAAACATTATCAGTTTTTCCTGAAATTGGGTGTGGGTTTGACCAAGGAAAATGTAACCTGGTGACTGGAAGATTAGGTAAGCCAGGGTCCATTGACTGATGGATCCACGTCAGGTCTGCCCGTATAGCTCCTCTGAAGGCCTCCCCATGCTCTGCTCATAGCGAAGTCATCCTCCCTCTCACTTGTGGTTCATCCTCTCTCGGCTTCCCTCTCTCAGGTCTGATTTAGGTGGTTAGTTTGCTGATGTGTTGGGTGGTTGTTGGTATGTAGCCACCAAGATCACTGATGAGTATTCACATAAATATATACAATCCTACCAATACAATCTTTTAAAAGTAGGTAAAAGAACCTAAATTCCTGAAGTAGGAACTAGTTCCCCTCCCCCTCTTTTTTCTCTCTAAGCTAGTGTTGGGTTAATTTGGGGTGGTCAGAGTTTATCACACTGTGTACGCCTTGTATCAACTTGTTCCTGCTGTATGTAAGTCTTCATTTGACCTGGGGTCAGTGAACGTGTACAGTGAGACAATGACAAGAGTGAGAAGGTGTCAAGATGCATGTAAATAAATGACATACATTTATAACATTTCTTCTACTCAATGGTGTTCACAATGTGTATAAATATTTCTCTGTGTTTTCCCAATTAACTTCTTCTTCTTCTTGTGTCTAATAACTCTCTTCCATTACCTGTTGTTATTGTGATGTTGAGTGTTGTGTTGTGTGGTGATGAGTGGTGATGAGTGGGGTTGTGTTTTAAGTTATGTTGAGTAATGAGTTAAGTTCACTTCGCGTGGTGGTGTTCCGCGAAGCACAACTTTCTCATGTATTGCAGTTCCTAAGTGCTCTTATCTAATTAAATTTGACATAAATATAAATATTTATTTCGCCAAACCCTATTATTTCCATAGACAAAGGAGAAAGGAAAGATTGGTTTCACTTTCAGCTTTCCTAGATCGTAAATAGGCATAGATAAGTCTGTTTTAGAACAAGGCACTTGTTCTAGTACACGAACTGTCATTTCAGCTGTAGACCGTGATAGCATCCCTTACAATGTTTCTGGTGAAATGCACAAGATTGCTTTCGAATCATAACTTCTCACAGTTGTTTAGAATAGAATGTAATAGTGTAATGCACTTCCTAAAGTAATAATTATCTTTAAGAATATCAGAGATGGCAGTTTCATCGAAGAGAATATTCTGGCCGGGAATGGCTTTTCGTCATTAGAATCTACAGTCGAGCATTTTTACATTTCTGAGGTTTTAATTAATAATCATACATTTCAATTGACATCACAACATGGGTTTACGTTACTTGACACTTGATACATCGGGTTCTTAGTCTAATCAAGGGCTAACAAACGTACCTCGGATCCAGACTTTTGCCTTGTCCATTGAATTTTGATCACACACTCTTCTCACCTCCGTCCATGGAGCGAATTCAGACAAAAGTGCGGCTGATTAACATTTCTGATGAAATGGGGATATATGTTAATTATGCACTGGCGCGAAGGCGGGTCAGGTGGTTTTTTCATCCAATGATTTTCCGAGCTTGGTCTGATGAAATCCTTCTAAGAATCCACGTCATTTGTCACTTGTTCAGTTCCAGTTTCGATGTTAAGTTTTGCGTCCCAATCTCCAATTGCGTTTGTGAAGTCAATTTCTTTTAATGTTGTTTCCTCTTTTTGCGGCAGTTGTTGATAAGATGAATAATGTTGGCTGCGTTATGTCACAACTGTCATGCACATCCACAGTATTATACAACAGAGGGACAACAACCAATGTTAGACGCAACAACTGGATTACATGACAGAGGAAAACAGCCACTGTTAGACAAAACAGTACAATGACTCACTGTATCACATAACAGTAACAATAACTCACTGTATCACATAACAGTAACAATAACTGGAATATAAACATCAATTTTGGAACAACAGGTTAACAATGAAGTAACTGCAAGGCTTTGTTAAACCAAACAAACAAACAATTGTATTGTGGAAACATTTGGGTTCTGGACAACCCTGTTGGCAACAATATGGTGACCTGGACATGAAAAATTGTCATATTTCAGGCAATGCACACAAAGTCTACAACCAAACAGAAGTCCCCAAGAATATTTCCCCAAAAAAGGTTCACATCAAATACATGTGTCAAACACCAAACAAAGTAAATCCATACAAAGAAATAGATAAAGAAAATCTATCTAATCTGTCTCTAGAACTATCCTATGGGTCTGATGATGACTTCCTCTCCTTCATTATCCACTAGAAAAAGTCTGGCCATAATCACACTCTCTATAATCCAGGAAAACAGCTGCTTTGCATATATCCACCTATTTAGAAAATTGGGGATTGCACACACACACACACAGAACTTTCACTTCTGGATCATATATCCATCGCGAAAAACATGTAGGAGTAATCCATATGAATCCAATGTGGATATACTGTAATCTCTCAAGTCACAGTTGCTAAGTCACTGGGCTAGGAGCGTTCCAGGGTGATATAACAGACCGGTATAAATAAGTCTGAAGCATTCTGGCGTGGCGTGACACACAGGAGTCCATGTGATTGATTCGATCAGGATCAGGCACAAACACTTTCAGTATCTCTTTGGATGAGGAGTGACATCACATAATCCATTAGAATTTCCTGACATAACTAACTTGAATTGGGCATGAATATTTCAGCCCCTTTCTCTGGGTTAAGATGTAGGTTATTCTTTCTTCAGCTGAATATACGACTTGATTGACGGGAGTTGGTAATGTGCTTGATTATCCATGTCTGGGATATGATGGATGAGAAGATTCAAAGGAAGCTGGGAGTTCACACACAATCAGTTGGTAAATCCATACTGGTAAATGATGGTGAATTCCAGACTATCCATGAGCCTCTGGAATATGACAGTTGAATGTGGAATTAGGCGGTGACTTTTACAAAAGGTTATACTCTGTATCCATCTAGGCCAGGCATGCCTCATGTCTTTGCAGACATTGAAAATATTAACACCGTCTTTAAGTTCCCAGAGGTAGGGAATCCACTTCAGCATATTTAAAATCCGTTAAGTATCCAGGCATTGACATTCAGGTTCAGGGTGAGTAGCAGTAACCAGCACTCTTTGTAGAATATTAGAGGAGGCTGATATCCCAGTTTCCTGCCTCTAAATCCAAACAAGTTGACTATAAATCCAGTGCGAAGCATGGTGACTAGTGTCAATACTCCACCGCCATCTCTAGCGCCTATGTAGAGTGAAGAAGAACAGGGTCGATATAGATTAGTAATACAACCCAAACATTGATAAGTGTATCATAATAAAATATACATTCTTATAACAATGGATCATAATAAACCATACATTCTGATACCAATGTATCATAATTAAATATACATTCTGATATCAGTTATCATAATAAAACATATATTCTGATAACAATGGATCATAATTAAAATTAGAGGGAACAAAAGGGAAGGAAAAAAAAGTGTAGCTAGTTCCCTAGCACTTGTCGCCTACTGTAGAGTTTTGACCCACTCCAAAAGTGAGTAAGGTATCTACTCAATAGGTACATCTCTTCTGGACTGATACTGGAGCTTCCTGGGAGGTTTTCTTCACCTCCTAAATATGCAAACATCTTTTGATAGTACCGCTGTCACCTCATGGAAAAAGTTCATGAGACACTGTCCTCATGTAAACAATTCATAAATCTCCTTTCCATAGTTACAAACAGCATTATGTAAGTACCACTGATAAATGGCAAAAAGGCTAGCTACCAATCAGTCATCTCCTCCTGCCTCATCATCATCATCATCATCATCATCATCATCATCATCATCATCATCATCATCATCATCATGTGTTTGTCCCCAATGGGGTGAAGTTAAAAGATCTACTTCAGCAGTAACATCATGAATAGAATATACATATGATATATATGATGAATAACAGAAAAACTTGTTAGACTTTTACTAAACATGGTATGAACTCTCTAGTGGGTATTACAACATCTCAAAGTAAAAACACAAGAGCAGGTGTCATTTCCCACTCCCTTGAGATGATATATAGATATATCATACCAAATGACAATCTTATAACATCATTTATTACAGCATCAAGCAGTAACAATCATGAGCATAAAAGGTAAAATACTCATAAAAGAGAAATCATGGGAATCTTTTCCCATACCTTTGAGATTATGTATATCATACCACATGAAAATCCCATAACATCATTTATGAAAATAAAAGACTACAAGACAATCGCTGTGTATTTACAACCAGGTAAACAAAAGATTACCTCCTAAGTGCATGAAAAAGTCAAGCGAGAATATATATATCTCTCTCTATCTAACAACCTATATTAAAGTTGTACACAAATGTGAGATAGTAATATTTCTCCATCATAAGAGCAGAAATACAAAATAAGCACTCAGGAAAAAAACACTTTAAACACAGAGACCAGTTGTGAAAAATAAGCATTTAGGAATAAAGTAAGTTCACAAAATCATCTCAGAAGAATGACTCATAGCAAGATTGTAAGCTTTATGAAGGCTGTCTGGACAACATGGCGATGTGCAGGCTGTGTGACGTAAACCAACATTTCAATGAAAGCGATTCTCATAATTTTCACACACACAACTTCAATCATGATATTAGTTGCCACAAAGCGTTTATCCTAATACATAACATGATATGTTGTATATAATATAATGCTCACCTAAAACGCAGAGAATAAGTGGGCTTTAAATTAACCCATTAACAATGGGTCACCCGCTAACGTTGGAGAAACATGGCGATTGACCAGACCGCTTTGTCTAGATTAAGCCCGTGTTTCCGGGGCGCGGCCAATCAATTGCCTTCAAACGAAACGAAATTTCGTTTCGTTAATTCTCCCGTCGGGCTTTTTAATAGCCTCTACTCTTCAGATAGCGTGTCCTAGCAACGTCTGCTGGAAAAGACTGCGAGATGATGACATATATGTCACAAGTCTCCCACCTAGACAGATCTATCCCATATAGATAGAGCTGATACAGTCATCCACAGTCTTCCATCTTCTTAATCTGATGCCTTTGGTCTTCCAGGTCCTCCAATTATGCTTTACATTTAATCACTATTGTAGAATAATCTCTCCGTGCCACATTCATGTTTCTACTTGCCAAGACAACTGGACATAACATTGAAGATTCATCTAGCTTCGCTTGAAGAAGTGTAACTCTCTCCACTGTTGTCAGCATTCCATTGAAATATGAGTGGACGTTGAGATCTCTATATGAGGTATTGGTTCCACTGCAATCGAACCAATTTCTCGACGTTTGAACGAAGATATAAAGCTTCGACAACCGTTTCATTAGCAATAAGAATATCATCCTTAAAATATGCTAACAGCAGGATCTCCTCCTTCAAATCAGTCATAGTGGCATACTGAACTGGGTAAGTATAACTAGCACAGGTGTAGGTTCATTTGCTTTGAGGCCAAATCTACGAAAAGTCCTGGCTCGTTTATAAGTCCATCCGCACTTTATACTGACTAGAATGAGTTACCGGCATTTATTCTCTCCCCTCCAACACGTATACGTTGCTTTCCTGGTGAAAATAGCGAGCAATTCTGCGTCGATTGTCGTAGATTGATCGTCATCTGCCTCCAAATATGTTGTAGACAATTTCCACCCAAGCACCGTTAAGTAGATGTAATAACATTGCACATAGCTGTATCACCATCCACATTATATTCAGTTCATAGATAAATTTAAAGCCGTAGGTGGTCCCTGTAATAGTCATCCGAACAACCGAGTTGTCGGTACACTCCCAGTTTACTGATGGGTTACCTTACTTGTAAGCAATGAAAGCCACAGGTATAAATATATCCCTCTTTTCTGGTGTTTCCTGAGTTAACTTCCTCAAGATAAAAAAATCAGGGCACCTTTAAGTTTCTCTCCAGGTCTGTTCGTAACCGATCAATACGGAGAACAATGAATCTGTTGAAACTGGAAGAGTTTGAAAGCTTTTCCTTCTGAACTGAAATATATTACTAGTTAGACTCCCTAGAAGAAATACTAAACTAGTAAAAAGTCAAGCAACTCTCAGCCAATGGCTTCCAAGCGCTTGAAAAGTATAGTCCTTGCTATAGCCCAATCTAGCACGGTCTATGAATAAAAATAAGAATAAGGCGTCCTACTCTTCATCTGTCGAGAGGTACGTCAACAACAACCATTAATTAATAGTTGTATAATTGGGCTATCTCCTAGAGCACCAAAATAGTTTGATGTTTTGGAGAAAAATCCTGACTTTAAGAACATAATGTGACAACTAGCAAGCTGTCCCTAGTCTTTCAAGTCAGTACAAGCAACATGCAAAATGGGAGCTAAGGCTGCCCGAGCCTGTTACTAATTCTCTGATGAGAATAAAATTGGGAATGTCGCAGATGAGGACCATATTCCTGTTTTCTGACATCAAAAATTTTCGAGATACTGGCAGGTTTTTTCGGTAGCTCTTAAATTCCTATGACATCCCAATAAAAACATACAGGGTAAATTTACGGTCGAGACCATATCCCTTCGTTCGCCAGTCACACAACGACGTATGCTTCTCTGTCACTGGTAATGCCAGAGGGACTAGCTTGTAAAAGGGGCCCTGTAATTCAATTGCTTTCACTCACATAGTAAATGGATCCTTGTTCACTACAGAGTTACAACAACCGAATAATAAAATTGACCAGTGCCATTTCTGACACATGGACAATAACAGATCTGTTACGAATACCAGACCCTTAAACTGAAAGCGTTGAATAGGCGTCTTTATGTCCTTATATGAATCATTAGTGTCAATCTATCTACTTTCAGTGTTTCCGAACATGTTATGCATATGGGGTGGAATATAAAAATCCACTGTTTCCCGCTTGGCGGCTACGAATACTGCAATTTAAACAATATTCATACTCCTTCCATTATACATGTCGGATAAAATTGCAGGTGGAGTATTGGCCCTAACATTAAGTCAACTTAATTGGTTATTGTTATTTTCCCCTGATGTTCTAAAATCTCATTTATGCATGTAGTGTCCCACTTAAATAAAGATATCTTTACTGAATTCTTTAAAAAAAAATTTGGGGTGCTATATCCTATCTGTCTCAGCCATTAAAAATTTTTTTTGATTTCTCTGTTGCTTTGGGTAAGTTTCAATAGTACATGACCCCAACAAACAGAGCATGCACAAAATAAAATGGCAATATATGACAACATAGTTAAACAGCCCAGGATTCATATGTGGGTCTATGCAAAAATGAGGACATATAGTACAGTAATATATTTATCATACTACCAAAATATACTAATCAAGAACATCCCAGAGTAACAATAACATCTAACATCAACATCACACAAAATCAATCAAGAATTCCTGACATCCTACCAGAAATAATCCTATATGGGTTAACAATCCCAGAGACCTTATCTTATGAGGTCATATACAAGGAACAGGTCTCCCACCAAAAGGATACAAAATACATGAGTTAACCATTCTCATATACAAACAATAACACAGGTTTCAATTTCTAGAATAAAGACATCACCTGTGAACATTAGTTGAAACACAACAAACAATACTTGTGATTAAGACACCATAGGTTCATAACACTTGTGTCTAAGCCCATACTTGTGAACACCAGCCACCAATTAGTTGTAAAGTCTCAACTTGAGAGGTAGACATGGGTACAAATTTTCTGGGCAACGCCCACACTCATGGCATGGGGTAAGGGTTCAAAATTCCGGACGGTCCCCCACTTGTAGGGTGGTAAATATAATAAATTAGAATAAGGACAAGTTTCGCTAGGGGTATTCAGTATGAATGGGGTCTAAAACCCAAACACGCCCTCTATAGGAATTAATATATTGGCTCGTAACCCCCAAGTATTGAACAAGGCAGAAAAGGGTGCAAGTTCAACACTAACATAGAAGAAATGTTTCCCATAGAAGGCTGGGAGATCCGGGAAGTTCTACCACAGACACCCGAGTACTAATCACTCTACCCAGAGGGTGTGTCCATGTGTAAGTGCCCCGCCCCACATTTAATCTCCCACATATATATAAACAATGACAAGTATCCACTGTCATGCACATCCACAGTATTATACAACAGAGGGACAACAACCAATGTTAGACGCAACAACTGGATTACATGACAGAGGAAAACAGCCACTGTTAGACAAAACAGTACAATGACTCACTGTATCACATAACAGTAACAATAACTCACTGTATCACATAACAGTAACAATAACTGGAATATAAACATCAATTTTGGAACAACAGGTTAACAATGAAGTAACTGCAAGGCTTTGTTAAACCAAACAAACAAACAATTGTATTGTGGAAACATTTGGGTTCTGGACAACCCTGTTGGCAACAATATGGTGACCTGGACATGAAAAATTGTCATATTTCAGGCAATGCACACAAAGTCTACAACCAAACAGAAGTCCCCAAGAATATTTCCCCAAAAAAGGTTCACATCAAATACATGTGTCAAACACCAAACAAAGTAAATCCATACAAAGAAATAGATAAAGAAAATCTATCTAATCTGTCTCTAGAACTATCCTATGGGTCTGATGATGACTTCCTCTCCTTCATTATCCACTAGAAAAAGTCTGGCCATAATCACACTCTCTATAATCCAGGAAAACAGCTGCTTTGCATATATCCACCTATTTAGAAAATTGGGGATTGCACACACACACACACAGAACTTTCACTTCTGGATCATATATCCATCGCGAAAAACATGTAGGAGTAATCCATATGAATCCAATGTGGATATACTGTAATCTCTCAAGTCACAGTTGCTAAGTCACTGGGCTAGGAGCGTTCCAGGGTGATATAACAGACCGGTATAAATAAGTCTGAAGCATTCTGGCGTGGCGTGACACACAGGAGTCCATGTGATTGATTCGATCAGGATCAGGCACAAACACTTTCAGTATCTCTTTGGATGAGGAGTGACATCACATAATCCATTAGAATTTCCTGACAGAACTAACTTGAATTGGGCATGAATATTTCAGCCCCTTTCTCTGGGTTAAGATGTAGGTTATTCTTTCTTCAGCTGAATATACGACTTGATTGACGGGAGTTGGTAATGTGCTTGATTATCCATGTCTGGGATATGATGGATGAGAAGATTCAAAGGAAGCTGGGAGTTCACACAATCAGTTGGTAAATCCATACTGGTAAATGATGGTGAATTCCAGACTATCCATGAGCCTCTGGAATATGACAGTTGAATGTGGAATTAGGCGGTGACTTTTAGAAGAGGTTATACTCTGTATCCATCTAGGCCAGGCATGCCTCATGTCTTTGCAGACATTGAAAATATTAACACCGTCTTTAAGTTCCCAGAGGTAGGGAATCCATTTCAGCATATTTAAAATCCGTTAAGTATCCAGGCATTGACATTCAGGTTCAGGGTGAGTAGCAGTAACCAGCACTCTTTGTAGAATATTAGAGGAGGCTGATATCCCAGTTTCCTGCCTCTAAATCCAAACAAGTTGACTATAAATCCAGTGCGAAGCATGGTGACTAGTGTCAATACTCCACCGCCATCTCTAGCGCCTATGTAGAGTGAAGAAGAACAGGGTCGATATAGATTAGTAATACAACCCAAACATTGATAAGTGTATCATAATAAAATATACATTCTTATAACAATGGATCATAATAAACCATACATTCTGATACCAATGTATCATAATTAAATATACATTCTGATATCAGTTATCATAATAAAACATATATTCTGATAACAATGGATCATAATTAAAATTAGAGGGAACAAAAGGGAAGGAAAAAAAAGTGTAGCTAGTTCCCTAGCACTTGTCGCCTACTGTAGAGTTTTGACCCACTCCAAAAGTGAGTAAGGTATCTACTCAATAGGTACATCTCTTCTGGACTGATACTGGAGCTTCCTGGGAGGTTTTCTTCACCTCCTAAATATGCAAACATCTTTTGATAGTACCGCTGTCACCTCATGGAAAAAGTTCATGAGACACTGTCCTCATGTAAACAATTCATAAATCTCCTTTCCATAGTTACAAACAGCATTATGTAAGTACCACTGATAAATGGCAAAAAGGCTAGCTACCAATCAGTCATCTCCTCCTGCCTCATCATCATCATCATCATCATCATCATCATCATCATCATCATCATCATCATCATCATCATCATCATCATCATCATGTGTTTGTCCCCAATGGGGTGAAGTTAAAAGATCTACTTCAGCAGTAACATCATGAATAGAATATACATATGATATATATGATGAATAACAGAAAAACTTGTTAGACTTTTACTAAACATGGTATGAACTCTCTAGTGGGTATTACAACATCTCAAAGTAAAAACACAAGAGCAGGTGTCATTTCCCACTCCCTTGAGATGATATATAGATATATCATACCAAATGACAATCTTATAACATCATTTATTACAGCATCAAGCAGTAACAATCATGAGCATAAAAGGTAAAATACTCATAAAAGAGAAATCATGGGAATCTTTTCCCATACCTTTGAGATTATGTATATCATACCACATGAAAATCCCATAACATCATTTATGAAAATAAAAGACTACAAGACAATCTCTGTGTATTTACAACCAGGTAAACAAAAGATTAACTCCTAAGTGCATGAAAAAGTCAAGCGAGAATATATATCTCTCTCTCTATCTAACAACCTATATTAAAGTTGTACACAAATGTGAGATAGTAATATTTCTCCATCATAAGAGCAGAAATACAAAATAAGCACTCAGGAAAAAAACACTTTAAACACAGAGACCAGTTGTGAAAAATAAGCATTTAGGAATAAAGTAAGTTCACAAAATCATCTCAGAAGAATGACTCATAGCAAGATTGTAAGCTTTATGAAGGCTGACTGGACAACATGGCGATGTGCAGGCTGTGTGACGTAAACCAACATTTCAATGAAAGCGATTCTCATAATTTTCACACACACAACTTCAATCATGATATTAGTTGCCACAAAGCGTTTATCCTAATACATAACATGATATGTTGTATATAATATAATGCTCACCTAAAACGCAGAGAATAAGTGGGCTTTAAATTAACCCATTAACAATGGGTCACCCGCTAACGTTGGAGAAACATGGCGATTGACCAGACCGCTTTGTCTAGATTAAGCCCGTGTTTCCGGGGCGCGGCCAATCAATTGCCTTCAAACGAAACGAAATTTCGTTTCGTTAATTCTCCCGTCGGGCTTTTTAATAGCCTCTACTCTTCAGATAGCGTGTCCTAGCAACGTCTGCTGGAAAAGACTGCGAGATGATGACATATATGTCACACCTGCATGAATTTGTTGACCTTCTCTTTATTTTGGGTGCCACTGGTGTCAATGCGTGGTCTTCCTTCTGTTCGGCTTCTGTAGATTCTCTTGGGCTTTATCTTCACCTTGCTGGAGACGAGTGAATGGTCGGTGTCGCAGTCAGCACCATGATAGCTGCGAGTCATCCGTACATTGCGGAGGTTGCTGCGTTTAGTGAGCACCAGGTCGAGTTGGTGCCAGTTCTTTGATCTGGGGTGCCTCCATGACACCTTGTGTTGAGGTTTCGTATCAAAGAAGGTGTTGGTCACGCACAGATTATGGTGGCTGCAGAATTCCAAGAGACGTTGTCCATTGTCATTGATCTTCCCAACGCCAAACTGTCCTAGACATGAAGGCCAAGATTCGTGGTCGGAGCCAACCCTGGCATTGAAATCCCCCAGGATGAAAAGATGTTGTTTCTCTGGTGTTTCACTGACTTCTTTGCTAAGGTCGTCATAGAACTTGTCTTTAGATTCTGATGCTGCAGTTAGTGTTGGGGCGTAAACGCTTATTATACTAACTGGGCCTGCCTCTGTCTGGAGTTGGAGCTTCAATATTCTTTCAGTGCCATCACTTGGTGGTATGATGGAATTGAGCAGCTTGTTTCTGATAGCGAAGCCAACTCCATGCTCCCTGGTCTCTCCGCACGGCTTGCCATGCCAGTAGAAAGTGTAGTCCCTGTCCTTGATGCTTCCAGATTCTTGGAGTCTGGTCTCTTGCAGGGCGACAATGTCTATCCCCAGTCTTAGTAGTTCGTTGTTTATCACTGCAGTTTTGCGGGTATCCACAATCTCGTTTAGATCGTCTGAGATGCCAGGGGTCATGGTTCTTACGTCCCATGTTCCCAGCCTTAGGGCTGGTTTTTTTTTTTTTTTCTTGTTGCTAGGTGTATAGATTGCGGTCCATGTGTCAGGAATTTCCCCTAAGCTCCACACACCCTCAGGAGCAGATGAACCGTGGCGAGACAACACCTTATTGATTGGGGGCTGCCCAGCTTAGGCGGGCAGTAGCTGTCTAGTGAGATACGATGATCTCTCCCACTGTCGGAAGTAGCCCCTGGCGCCTTGCTCTACGCCAATCGAGCATTAAGACTTATAACCGGCAAATGCTGCTTCCCGTGTTGTGTCACCGCTTTACGCGGTGCTGAAGTGACCTCTTCAGGGCACAAGCCTGGGCAATGGAAATCGGAGAACCAGCTGTTGCCCAGTAGCAGGTTCCCCCTCTCCACGTCGCCGATGTTGACCAAGGGAAAGGCAGTAGCCAATGCAACTTGGCATCGGTGCCGTCGCAGGAGTTGCCAGAACTATGTTGTTTACAACATGGAACTGCCTTAGGGACTCCATCTCCAGATTTGTCCTCAGGGTTTACTCCCGAAGCCTTTCCCATATGGGTATACCCGCAAGGCAGCGGAGGTTTGAGATTTAGAGTTCCCTCTCTTAGAAGATATACCAACCAAGGCTGACGAGCCTCCTCTGCCCGGGAATCAATAAGGAGGGAAGTCTACCATTCTTCCTTCCTGGCAGTGACCATACTGATCGGATGACCGTAGCCATTGTCTCTACTGAGAGATCCTCTGCCCACCGTCACTGACTTGAAACCATAACCAACAACTACCTGTCGGCTGATCCCAAGTCCAATCCACCACCTGCTCACATGGCTTCACGTTACCCTGTTGGGGGGGGGGGGGGCTAAACGGGTACTCCACCTTGCCCAAGGGTGTCCCGTAGGCTAGCGGAGGGAAGGAGGCACCTTACTTCTCCTTTGATAGGGTATACCCCTACCCCGCTACCCTGAAATATATATATATATACATCATCTTGTGCTAGCACCAATATGTATCCATGTGATATATACATCATTTTGTGTTAACACCATCATATCATGTATCCATGTGATATATACATCATCTTTAGTTAGATCCAAAGTGTATCCATGAGATATATACATCATCTTTAGTTAGCTCCAACATGTATCCATGTGATATATGTATATATATATATATATATATATATATATATATATATATATATATATATATATATATATATATATATATATATATATATATATATATATATATATATATAATTTTGTGTTAACACCATTATGTATCCATGTGAAATATACATCATCTTTAGTTAGCTCCAACATGTATTCATGTTATGTATACATCATATTTAGTTAACTCCATCGTGTATAAAAAAAATGTTTGCGTATCCTTTATAGGATCGCTGTCAACATCAGCATCTTTCAGCTAATTGTTGATTTCTTGGCAAGATTACGCTCAGTAGTTTGCCATTGCTTTCGGAGCGGCCGGCTCACATATCCCGTAAGTTACCAACGCGATTCGAACCACTGCTAATTCTCACCGTCGTCACGTTACTTACGGGAGTATACGAGATTACGGAGAAAAGTTGCTAACCTCTAGGCCAGGAAGCCAGCCCATCATGTACCAATGTGATATATACATCATGTTTAGTTAGCTCCATCATGTATCCATGTGATATATACATCATCTTGTGTTAGCTCCAACATATATGCATGTGATATATTCAACATTTTGTGGTAGCTTCAACATGTATTCATGTGATATACACAACATCTTGTGTTAGCACCAACATGTATCCATATGATATTTACATCATCTTGTGTAAGTTACAAAATGCATCCATGTGATATAACTCACATAACAATTGATATTACAGGTGACCTGGCCTAGCAGGTTGACCCAGACTAAGAAGAAATGTGTTGGGGATTAAGGCCGCCTGCTATGACTTTAATTGTATCCACCCTTGAGCGCCGGTTGGACTATTCAAATATGGGACTAGCACCACATAACCAATACACTTCAAGACCTGTACATAGGTGCCTGGATGTTGATGTAATAAACTAAATATAATACACCTCTATTTGTGATAGCGACTCCACACATCGAGTGCCGCGATGGCTCACTAACAATATAGGTGTAGAACAGACACAATACGCCTCAAGTTGTGATAGCGACTCCACACATCGAGTGCCGCGATGGTTCACTAACAATACAGTGTAGAACAGACACAATGCGCCTCAAGTTGTGATAGCGACTCCACACATCGAGTGCCGCGATGGTTCACTAACAATACAGTTGTAAAATAAACACAATACTCCTTAAGTTGTGTACAGTGGTTCTTAACTTTACTTTGTATTTACGGCACTATGCATGATTCTTCCTTAAATATACAGGTCTTATAACGTGGCACTAGTTGTGTAAAACTGTAGTTATAATATAACACATTTGACTATTTGAGAAATCTTACTGCTTCTCCTCTATTTTGAAAATGTCGCAGAAAGTAGCACACAAACGAAGAAGACATTTTCTATGGTTAGTTCCAAAGTTAACATAGGGAGATCAACAACCACGAATGTAAGATGACTTCGTAATACACACACTGACTCTACTGACCCCAGAGTTTGCTGTTATCACAAACTGTTACCCGCCCCATTAGCAGCTAGTGACAGTGTAACTGTAATCCGCCCTGTTGCTCATCGATTCACTTCACGATCTCCAGTGCATCAATGGCTGGATACACTACAGTGTGTTATTTGCTTAGTTGATGAGTGGCGTCTTCAAACAGTTTTGTATATTAACGCTTTATAACGGGACGGTCTCACGTTTGGTATCCTTGCACCTATGTGTCCTGTTTTCTCTCCCTTCTGATGTCAGTTAGCCATGTGTATTACATACAACACATTGTGTGACCCCCTTATACGTTCTTTCATTATTATTTTTTTTCCATATCCTTTACAGGATATCGCTGTCAACACCAGCATCTTTCAGCTGTATGTTGATTTTTGGCAAGATTACGCTCAGTAGTTTTCTTTCATTATAGTCTTTAGTTAATAGGAATTATGAATGAAAACTTTACAATCAGATCAACTTGGTATGACGTCAGAAAATAGTCTCATATTCTTGACTGTTATCAGGTATATTAGACTAGCGCCATATTTGTACACACCCTTCGGATTAAGATGGAACAGGTCAGAATCACGCCAGCCGCCTATACTTGACTTACATTTCCTGGGAACCTGCGAGAACTTGTATATTTAAAGCACAAATCTGAGCCACAAGTGGGGTTCGAACTCTGAAATGCCACGGCTTTCAGTACATTGTATGATTGATAATAACTACACACTCACATACACTTACACACACACAATCACACAAAAACATATACACACACACACACACACACACACACACACATGCAGACACATGCAAAGAACGTTCCAAATTGTTGTCATAGCAAGGGACTAAGCTTAAGATGAGCGCTTAGATACTCCCAAGACGTGTACATTCCATACCTGTGACAACACAAGTGTATGCCCGGCCTCTACTTTGCCAAACTGTTTAAACATGCATGAGGCGATTCGAGACAAGTATGTGGCACCGTAAAGCCATACTACCTCTGTAATACATGCATACATATCTATACTCGAGTAATGTAAGGCTACAATTTACACCATCAAAATAGTCTGCTGTATGAAGGGAAATACCCAAAAGCAGACATGATGCTCCACATACACACAAGGTGAACATTTGCCTATTTCCGGAACACAATATTGTACCCGCCCTGTGATTGACTCAAAGCTCTTTGCCTTAAAAGGGACCAACCACCGATAATGGAGGTCCTTCTTAGATGTCCCGTGGAATTAGAGGACGTGAGAACAGAGACTCCTGCCAAATTGAAAGGAGTGAACATTTAGTAGAATGCGGAAAGAATTATCTGCAAAACAATCAGAGATGGCAAACATTCTGAATACATAACAAATAAGTGTACGTTGCCTGCAGAAGTCCATTAGAAAGAAGGCGTAACCTTCTCATGATAAATCCAGAAATTAACAGAGGCTAGCCTTATATCTCCTAGACATATGAATGACATATTAGTATATTGCATCACAAAGTTGGTACATATCATCACCAAGCTAGTACATTGCATCACATAGTTAGAATATTGCATCATCAAGATAGTATATTACACCACTACGTTAGTATATTACACCATAAAGTTAGTATATTACACCACTACGTTAGTATATTACACCACCAAGTTAGTATATTACACCACCAAGTTAGTATATTACACCACCAAGTTAGTATATTACATCACCAAGTTAGTATATTACATCACCAAGTTAGTATATTACACCTCTAAGTTAGTAAATTACACCACCAAGTTAGTATATTACACCACCAAGTTAGTATATTACACCACCAAGTTAGTATATTACATCACCAAGTTAGTATATTACATCACCAAGTTAGTATATTGCATCACCAAGTTAGTATATTACATCACCAAGTTAGCATATTACATCACCAAGTTAGTATATTACATCACCAAGTTAGTATATTACACCTCTAAGTTAGTATATTACATCACCAAGTTAGTATATTACATCACCAAGTTAGTATATTACATCACCAAGTTAGTATATTACATCACCAAGTTAGTATATTACATCACCAAGTTAGTATATTACATCACCAAGTTAGTATATTACATCACCAAGTTAGTATATTACATCACCAAGTTAGTATATTACATCACCAAGTTAGTATATTACATCACCAAGTTAGTATATTACATCACCAAGTTAGTATATTACATCACCAAGTTAGTATATTACACCTCTAAGTTAGTATATTACATCACCAAGTTAGTATATTACATCACCAAGTTAGTATATTACATCACCGAGTTAGTATATTACATCACCAAGTTAGTATATTACATCACCAAGTTAGTATATTACATCACCAAGTTAGTATATTACATCACCAAGTTAGTATATTACACCACCAAGTTAGTATATTACATCACCAAGTTAGTATATTACACCACCAAGTTAGTATATTACATCACCAAGTTAGTATATTACATCACCAAGTTAGTATATTACATCACCAAGTTAGTTATTACATCACCAAGTTAGTATATTACATCACCAAGTTAGTATATTACATCACCAAGTTAGTATATTACACCACCAAGTTAGTATATTACACCACCAAGTTAGTATATTACATCACCAAGTTAGTATATTACATCACCAAGTTAGTATATTACATCACCAAGTTAGTTATTGCATCACCAAGTTAGTATATTACATCACCAAGTTAGTATATTACACCTCTAAGTTAGTATATTACATCACCAAGTTAGTATATTACACCACCAAGTTAGTATATTACACCACCAAGTTAGTATATTACATCACCAAGTTAGTATATTACATCACCAAGTTAGTATATTACATCACCAAGTTAGTTATTACATCACCAAGTTAGTATATTACATCACCAAGTTAGTATATTACATCACCAAGTTAGTATATTACATCACCAAGTTAGTATATTACATCACCAAGTTAGTATATTACATCACAAAGTTAGTATATTGCATCACCAAGTTAGTATATTACATCACCAAGTTAGTATATTACACCTCTAAGTTAGTATATTACATCACCAAGTTAGTATATTACATCACCAAGTTAGTATATTACATCACCAAGTTAGTATATTACACCATCAAGGTAGTATATTACACCACCATGTTAGTATATTACATCACCAAGTTAGTATATTACATCACCAAGTTAGTATATTACATCACCAAGTTAGTTATATTACATCATCAAGTTAGTATATTACATCACCAAGTTAGTTATATTACATCACCAAATTAGTTATATTACAACACGAAGTTAGTATATAGCATCACCAAGTTAGTATATAGCATCACCAAGTTAGTATATTAAGTAAATGGGAACATTCTCAAACGAGTGAATCGGTACAATTATCACGGCACGGTCATAACAATTTCATTACAGAAGTAAATACAACGCTGTCCTCTATACTCACGATTGGAACATCGTGATATTTACTTTTTCACTGTACCACCTGCACACATGTAGCTTTGTAGTATGTTGAAACTGAGTAGTGACTTTGCTAATCTTGACCTCAGGCTTACTTTTTTTTTTTAAATATGTAAACATGCATTTCATCGCCGTGTTAACTGTGCTTATTTCTACGTCAGGGGATTTGCAATGAGCGAACGGATATCAAGCATACCTAAATGTGCTCACCAACAGTGAACGTGAATGCGGTTCCAATCAAATATTTCTGCAACAGATTCCAGGTCAGTCTGTTACTGTCATCCGGTTGTAGCAGCGTCTACTTACTGGATGTGTGTCCGTGTCTGTAGCAGCGTCTACTTACTGGATGTGTGTCCGTGTCTGTAGCAGCGTCTACTTACTAGATGTGTGTCCGTGTATGTAGCAGCGTCTACTTACTGGATGTGTGTCCGTGTCTGTAGCAGCGTCTACTTACTGGAAGTGTGTCCGTGTCTGTAGCAGGCTGTCTGTAACCGGACATCATTATACTCTCCTCAGTGAATGCGTGACAGACTGACTGTCCAGCGAGTTCACTGTGGATTAGCAGTCTGTGAAAGTCGCTGGTAGGTATATTAGTGCATGCAACGTGACCACGGGAGTGATAACAAATAAGAGTTTAAATAGTATATTATTTTTAGTACTGACGTGTTTAAAGCAGAGACATTTTTAGACAAGTGAAGTATTCGATGATTACATTTCTCTTCTGTTATTCTTTGAACTGACATCATTCGTGATGTCATGGCAAATATATAGTTAGTTAGTTAGTCGACAGATCATCCTCGTTGCACATCGAACCATTCAGTCCATAAGTGCTCGGATCCCCTCCTCAGCAAATCCTGCAGCGTGTAGCGTCTAACGACGCCAGTTCTGTGTTGGTTTATCAATCTTCTTTGGCTTCCTGCGTAGTGTTCTTGTTTGGCCACACCTCTTTTAATTTGCTGCTCCCGCAGTCTGGCCATTGTTGTAGATTCACAGTCATCACTTGGTTCTCGCAAAAGTCTCACTTCTCGTAGAGCATTCAGAATGTCAGCCTGGTCCATGGCGCGTCCGCCCTCCACAGTAGCCTCACCTGCGAGCTTGTCAGCCCGCTCATTTCCTTGTACTCCCGCATGACCTGGCACGAAGATGAAACTAATCTTTGCCAGCCGAGACCGCTTCAGAGGCAGCAACCATTCTCTTCGGATCGACCCCTCCTCTATCCTCTTGATCATGTTCATTGAGTCGCTAAGGAAGCAAGCCCTAGTGAATGTCTGTGTATCGAGCCATGTTATTGCTTTACTTACTGCCATGACTTCCATGGTCAGGCTACTTGTGGTTTCAGTGAAAGCACCAGAGTCCTCCTTCACAATTCTCCCTCCGGCCCGAGCTGTAAAGGCCCATGAGCTTCTCACATGTCGGCCGACCGACCCATCTGTGTAGATGACCGCGTCACCGTCTAGCGAATTCTCGAAAATCAACGCTTGTACTTCAGCCTCCACAGCAGCCGGATTTTCTTGTCTGCATTTTCTATCTAGTTGGATGCAAACTGAAAAGGATGTGCAGAAGTCTGTTGGCACTTGCACCCACTCCTCACCAGGTTCTAAGTCCTCAAGTGAACACACCTGTTGAAGAATGTCTTCAGCTTGACCCATCCACGACCGTCCTCTTTTTAACCTGCTGCCCTTCACCTTCCTAATTTCACAATGCAGTGGATGTTGTGTGTTTGCGTTAATTCTGAGGTAGGCGCGTGCCCTGCAAACTTGTATTCCCTCTTCAATGGTTGGAAAATCAAGAAGGTAGCGCATCGCCCTGCATGCTGTATCTCTTGTACATCCAAGAATAATGCGCATAGCTTCATTCTGTATCCTTTCCATCCTTTCTATATGCTTATGGCTGAGAGTAAGGATTGCCATTGCATACTCCAAAACAGACATGACCAGCCCCTCGTACAGAAGATATAGATGACGCTGCTCACAGTTTGCTGCCGCCATCACCCGCATCGCTGCCAAACCCCGCTTGGCCTTTGTTATCACCTGGTCTATGTGCACATTATAAGCAAGGCTTCGATCAAACCGTATCCCCAGGTAATTCATTGCCTGCGTTCTTTCCACCGTCTCTGAACACAGCATTACAGTTGGTGTTGGATTGTTGACAATATGATTATTCAACGAGAACCAAGTCCCTGTTGCCTGTGTTGGGTTGACCTTTGCCCCAGCTTCATCACACCAAGTACTTATGCGATTGAGTTCGGTTTGTAGTTCCATAGCAACCTCCTCTCTATCCTTACCCTGACGATACACTAAAACATCATCGGCATACGACAATGTCCTGCCAGGTCCAGTGATCTGCTCACTGGTGATTCTCACTGTGTAGGCGTTGAACAGTACCGGCAAATATATAATACATGGCATAACAGTACATTCACATCGTAAAGTCAAGTGTTATCTTTTCCTGAATGAAAACAACATGTAAATGCCAATTTAGTGTATTCCACTATAACATTATTCTAAATTATAAGACATCAAGGGAGTGGCGGCAGCCAGGTGGCTATACCACGTCGGCTCTGTAGTCGAGGGTTCAAAGTCGCATCAAGGCAGATTTGCGAAAATTAACCTGAGCCTTTAGAAATGATAAAAAGCGCATCCGCGGAGCAAACACAATACGAGGCTTCTGGTAGTCAGAAGTGGTGCCCTTCCCTGATTGTGTCGGCTCTGATTGATGGATCAACAACAGAGACATACGGAACGACCATAGTCAGAATTAATCGTAACTCCTGCCGTGCGTTACTTCTCTGTTTCGAGACATTCTATTTGTGTTTTCGACTTGTCCCACTTATTCGCATTGTGTCTGTCCGAAGCCACAACGCCCTCTGGGAAAAGAACCTAGTGCACCCAGTGCTTCGTGGCTTCACACATATTCTAGCACCTTGGGACGTGAGAAGCCACCGTCATCCTGTCAGTTCGTCTCTGTATTCAGCTGCGCATCGGCAGTTCGCTACGCACCAGTAGACTTCGTTGCCGCCATGTTGACTTCTTCGTACTCCTTTCATGGCTCACACACACGCACTCCTTTGGCCCCCATGGAATCCAGCTCTTCCTCCGGGCTACTTGGCTGTGGGCTTAGTGATACTTGTTTGTGGGTTTCGGGCTACTTGGCTGTTAGATTACTTCGTTTTGGGTATTAGGGATACTTGGCTGTGGGTTTGGGGATACTTGGTTGTGGGTCTGGGGCTACTTGGTTGTGTGTATGGGGCTACTTGGTTGTGGGTATGAGGCTACTTGGCTGTGGGTTTGGGTCCAATTTGTCGTATGTTTTGGGCTACTTGGTTGTAGGTTTGGGGCTACTTGGCTGTGGGTTTGAGGCTACGTAGTTGTGGATATGGGGCTACTTTGTTGTGGTTTTGAGACTACTTGGTTGTGGATTTGGGGCTATATGGTTATGTGTTTGGAGCTACTTGGTTGTGGGTTTAGGGCTCCTTAACTTTCACTTGTCCCTGCTGCGGAGCGTAGTCCTCGCAAATTCAATTACACTTTCATAGTCAACTTTGTCGGAAGCTGGACTTTGGCCGACATTCCTCGATTTCTGTGACTGGTGTTTCGACCATATTGCAGAGCCCCAGTCTCAAGTGCACTGCCTCCTTTGGGGGGTGGCTATGGAGTCGACACGAGCCAGTAACAGTTACAGATCTTAGATTGCAGTTTGTTCGCTAGCTTCGATGTCAGAATTTGGACACGAAATACGTCGACTTGCATCCATGAACGTAAACCATATTACTGCAAGCAAACATTTATCGCACTCACATTTCCGATTGTACCAGTGCCAGCATGAGGCCTTGTTTGCCGCCTCGTACAGTGTTGCCTGGCACAAGCAATAGCGTAGTGGCTAGAATGGCAGCCGGCCGACCATGTGCCCAATTGTTCGAGCGACCATTGAGGCGAACATGTTTAAACACTTCCTCACTGTTCCAGATCGACCAGTTCAAATGGAAATAAACACGGCAAGCAGAATATTGAGTATATCATCCTCAAAGTGTCCATTGATGGGAATAACACAATATACCCAATACGGCTTCGTGGCGAAATAGTTATGGACACAGTTCATAATCCCGCATACCGCGTCTGAAACACAACTGCGGGCGATGGTTTCTTATAAAATGGTATGGGTGCCGGACGTTCAGAAAGCAACGGCAAACTACTAAACGTAAACTTACCAAAAGATCACAAATAGCCAAAAATGCTGATGTTAATTGCGACGTCCTATAAAGGATATGCAAATAGCTGGCCCAATACGCTTTTACGTATTAAAATAGCGTGTATAATACAAGCATAAATACCATAAACTATGTACACTATACAATATACAGGAAAAACGTATACCGACTCGAACACATATGAAGAATGTTGGGAAAATTACACCAATATAATATATACGAGGGGAAGTCAATAAGAAAGTCACAAATGGCTGTAGAAAAATAACTAAATATAATAACAACTTGAAACCAGTTTACTGTTATTCATACATTGTCCCTTTATTTCTCAACATAATTTCCACCAACATTGATTCACTTATCATATCGTTTTATCAGTCCTCCTAAATCGGCTGCATAGAACTGTATGCACTTGTCTGAACCACGTTTTCACTTCACATTCAACTTCGGCTTCATTCGCGAAATGTCTCCCGCCAAGGTGGGTTTTCAGTGGACCAAAAATGTGGAAATCGCTAGGGACTAATTCGGGGCTGTAAGGTGAATGTTCCAGAACTTCCCATCTTAGTTGGTTAATTTTCTCCTGAGTTAATCGAGCCGTATGTGGTCTGGCAAAGCCACGAAGAAGCAACACCCCTCTAGTCAGCAGTCCTGGGCGTTTTCTTCGAATCGCATCATGAAGCATCGATAGACCTCCACAGTACGATTCAGAATTCACATTGTTACCTTTCTTCTTGAAATTGGTTAAAAGTACTCCTTTACAATCCCAGAACACTGTCAGCATAACCTTCCCTGCTGATGGCGTAACCTTGAATTTTTGGACACAAAGCGAAGAAGGATGTTTCCATTGCACTGAAACACGCTTTGTTTCGGGCTGGTAGTGATGCACCTATGATTCGTCCCCAGTAACAATCATGTTCAGCATACTGTCTCCTTCATCTTCGTATCGACAGAGATGATGCAAGGACAGGCCAAATCAGTTCATTTTGTGTTCCTCCTTCAATTATCTGGGTACCTACTGCCAACGAGCGCTGCCGACGTAACTAGGGGTATTGGGATGCTGCTCCGTTGACAATCATTGTGTAGCGTACGCTGACACACAGTGAACACAACTCATTGCCTCAGAGTTATAGAATGGCATCATGTATTGTTTATGTACGACACAACCACTGTTAGGCGCTTACATTTACAGGCCGGCAACTTCTGCACACGTCACAACTAGATCTCGTGCTGTAGAGTGAACACGTCCTACCGCCTGGTCGCGGTAATGCATTTTTCAGCCATGGGTACGCGCGTAAGATATCTAGCGTACAATCAGTTGCTTGCCGTAGATGTCTCTCGACGTTTCATTACGACAGTGGAGATTAAGTTCTTGGCTCCCTGCCTGGTCATTCGATGTGTATACCCAATGGTCTCCAGCTCTCTGACTACCGTCTTTGTTTTCCCCTTTCTCGACCTTACCGATCACGTGGCCTAAGCCTCGCAATTTTATTGGCCCTTACGAATAATCGCTTCGCGGTGTATTTCTTTCCTCTGACCACCCATGATAATTCATCCTACTGTTGTTCTACAGTAATTTACTCAACCAGACTTTACTTAACCAGACTCATGGCACCCACATTGAGCACACTTGATTAAATTTCAAACGATCATGCATTATGCTGTATGCTAAACCGTGTGAGCACCCTATTGCAGATGCTACAGAGTCTATCGTTACTCGCCTGTCTCTTCTAATCATCTCCTCCACCAGTTGCAGGGATGCTTCTGTTGCAATCTCAACAGGACGACCAGATCGGATTTTATCAACGATGTTAGAGCGTCCTTGAGAAAGATGTTCTACCCAGCCATGCACTTTGGTTGTACACTCCGTAAGTGCAATCGCCATTTTGTTTATGCTCTGCGCATTCGAATGAGACAACTGGCACCACCTGACGAACGATAATATAAAGTTCGATGTTGCTGTCACCTAATGATACCTGTAGAAAACACCAACTATATTTACCTGCCATCCCACAGAACTGTGTGACGTACTTATTGACTCGCCCTCGTAGTATAACAGACGGACATGAACACACACAAATCCTCCCATTACCTCACGATATAACGCTTACTGTAAGTTCTAATTACATTCCACATGTATTAAATAGATCTTCGTGTGTGCAGGCACAGTAACTGGAGACAGCTTTTTTTTCACTTCGCCAGATCAAGTGTTGTTACAATGTCTGTGAATGTTACATATGCTTGCTCGCTTGACGACACCAGTAACGTGTACACGTTTTATTTGATGCTGCTCATGAACTTACTTATCGTGTGTAAAAGCTTACTGGTCATCATCATGACGTGCCGCACCCCTGACCTTCAGGACAACATTGGCCTAGGTTCTTGCTTCCATGTCGGTCAATGACTTGATTCTTTCAATCTTCCTGACTTGTTATCAAGTGACCGCCTTGCCGTTTGACATAGTGGTCAGTCTGAAAAGTAACTTCATGACCTGCATTATCTTCGGCGACTGCTATGGGACTGTTGTTGTATCCATGTTGCACATTGGTGTACTAGCACTGGATCGTTACATCCACATACTTCATCCAGTGTATCACATTAGATATGTCACAAAACGGCGTATCTTTATGACACTTGTGTTGTGTACGGACTATGGGAATCATCATTGTAATCATCCCTATATTCTTGTTTAAAGACACCAAGTACCACGATAGTTGTCTATTAATTCATCCGCCCATTGTTTATTTCAGTGTTATTTTTTTCATATATTGTGCAATTTGTTTAGTTGTGTTGATTCCTTATATTAAGATTGCTCGTTTGGCTTTCACGCGGACAAAAACAGCCAACAATCGAAGAATGAACAACAGTGACATAAACGAAACTACCATAGTCAAAATTAATCGAAACTCTGCAGTGAGAAGTGTCAAGTTCTTTATTATCATGTTCGGTGTGTTCGCATGTTATAGTTTACCAAATATCATTAAAACCTGGATCAGCTTTGTTTAAACAATGAGAGATAACGTACATGCAACTATATTTTTTTATTAATTCCCGTTTACTCAATTCTAAATGTTGTTGCTTATGTCAAGATACGCAGGCCCTTTTCTAAAACGAATCAATCCATATTTCTTGTCTTTGGGAGATTTTCAGCTGCAGAAAGCATCAGAGATAAAGTTAACATATCCTATAATTTGCATTGACCTGCAAATAAAGGCTGGTTAGCAAAAGAGCTGTTATATAGGATCAATGTGTTAATATCTACATTGTGTCTATAAATAGTATAGGAATTCGGATTTTATATCTGCATTGTGTTCATAAATAATGTAGGAAAAATGTCATTTCACGTGGCTACAAGTTATGCATAACCCATTTTTTCATATCTACATTGTCTATAAGTCATGTTGAATCTATGTTTTCACATTTACATTGTGACCATGTGCCAACTAACAATACCACTTCTGAAGCTGCGGAAATGCTGTTTTATAGAAGGATAATAAAAAGTATATTTTAAATCCACAATGAGTATTGCGTTTTTCCTGTCCATACATCACATCACGTAAAGAAACCGTGCAATAATAAAGATCAGAGTTGTCCAACTCTGCAGAGAAACCATCGATCTTCCCACAGTTGGTATCCCCCTGACAACCATTCCAGAGCGAACCCCGTGGAAAGATGAAACATAGAATATCGCTAACAAATCCAGTCAAAGTGAGAGGAATATTTGACAAGGAAGAACAGAATAGTGTACAGCGCAGAACAGCCACTCTCAGCTTCCTTGATGACGAATACCCACAGGACCTATGGATCCGAGTTTACACAGATGGGTCAGCACAAAATGCTGTTCGAAATGGAGGAGCGGGAGTGTACATAGAATACCCAAATAATACTAGAGACACGGCCAGAAATTCCAACAGGAAAGTACTGCCATAACTATGATGCTGAAATTGAGGCAATCAAGATAGCCACAGAGAAATTACAAAATACCAGCCATGGGTACACAACCTGTGGTGATATTGACAGATGCAAAATCCGTAATAGAGGCGCTCCTGTCTGGGAAATTGCCAGTTCTGAGGACACTACTTTCTGAACTTAGCAGTCAGCGTAAGATCACCATACAGTGGATACCATCCCACTGTGGAGTCCCCGGAAACGACAGAGCTGATCGATTGGCTAAGGAAGGAGCAAAAGAAGAACAACCTGATGTGCCTATTACATACCACCAAAAGAAAAGAATGATCAAATCAGTCAGAAGGCCACCAAACCTTACTCAAGACGACTACCACGTTATGGACAGACCAGAACAGGTCATTCTTCTGCGCCTCAGAACAGGACACAATAGATTACGCAACCACATGTATACAAAATTCAAGATTGGTGACTCAGCCATGTGCACATGTGGTTTGGCGTCGCAGACAGCAGAGCACATACTCCAGGATTGCCCAAACTACAACATATCCAGGCGAACCTTCTGGCCTAGAGAGACAACAGTAGAAGATAAACTCTATGGACCGCTGAATGAACTAAAAAAGACTGTAGGATTCATACAAGAGACAACATTGCAGTTATAGGCTTATTTCAGGCGAACGAAAGAAGAAGAAGAAGAGTTGTCCATTGAGAAGTACATAACATGCCTTTATAGTAAGAATATGCACGCGACAAACATGTGATGAAAGCCCAGATCGCATACTGTACCTCGCAGTACACACACAGTACTGACTAAACACGTCCAAGAGATACATCGTTACATACAGTCAGCCTCTTCTACACACATCTTGGTCAAATCATCTGTAGATATTCGTCATAAATAAGGTATTACCATATAAACACCAGGGACATACCAGCTAGTCTATGCTGCAGCCATCACTAAAACTACTAGTATACATGAGGCAAGATCAATATATCATTCACGTAAATAAAGTAACCTTCAACGAATATAATGATAGTATGCGTGCTTTCTTCATCTGCTTCTATCCGGTATCACCTAATGGGGCATCGGTTCTAATGAGCTTACAATAAGCCACCCTATCGCTTGCTATCTCCCAATGACCGCTCCATTTCACGGCCAAATTATTGATCCCTGTACTCAGTTTCTTAACCATGTATTTTAGATCTCCTTCCATTTTGTTTATCATGTGGGTTTCAGTAAATAGAACACACACGTACACACACACTCACACACACACACACACACACACACACACACTCTCTCTCACACACACACACACACACACACACACTTTCTAGTTTTACTATTCTTGAGTTATCCAAAATGGTGTCCCACACAGCTTTAGCGTCTGTCCCGCACCTTGTCATTATCTGACATCTCTCTCTCTCTCTCTCTCCAACTCTCGTCCTCTCTCTCCCTCTCTCCTCTCTCTCTCTCTCATCTCTCTCTCTCTCTCTCTCTCGCCCTCTCTCTCTCTCTCTAATCTCAGCCTTCGTGATTCCGTGATATCGTTTTACTCTGTCCAGAATACAATATGTTTGTATAAAGTTACCATTTTGGGGTGTATACATGCCATGGCGTGTATACATTGCAACTAGTTTAAAAATACCAGAAACGCATATATAAACGTAATGCAAGTGATATTAAAGCATGCACTTGTTTCTCAACAAGACGAATGCACGTGGGGGATGCAAATGAATACTTTAAAAGTGTGAAAGAAATTACAATAACAATATCATTGCCTTTTAATCTGTCAATATTGTTGTTAATCATGTCAAGGAAGTTTGAGCCGTGCCTTCATGTGGTAACGACGAATACGATGGCGTAAAAAGGACAGTTTAAAGATGGCCGCCTCGCTTTTGACATGAACCAAAGAGGCGCATAGTTTTGTTATCCATTTCTTTGTTTCAGTAAAGGGCTGGAAACTATACACATTCTTCGACGAATGAAGGTTCACTATAGCATGCATGTCAGTCTCGCAAATGTATGTGTAGAGTAGGGTGTTTCAAAACGGCATGACTTCTGTGACAGATTGTTCGCGACCGGGTCAGGCACCCCTAGTAGTGACCCCAGAGTTGTTACACTCGGGACCAAGATAATTTTGTATCTATAGGAATCCAATCACTTTATCGGCGCTGGATGACTTGCACTGAACGCTGTGGTGATTACATAAAGGTATTGATACATTGTCTTTACTTTTTCCGAATATATTCACACAAAACACAACACATTTGTCGTTTAATGTGAAGCCCCCTCGTATGTCTAAAGTGAAAATAATTACGATCTGTCATTCTAACATCAGATGTAGTGCGTACTCCGCGATTTGGAACCAACAGCTTAAACAAATCTTCTACATACGAACACTACATCGCTGTAATCACACCATCACACTACCCAGTGATGCAGTTGTGTTGCTATGTTATGTCAATGTTGATCACCAAGTTCGTTGTTATACACACTGACATGACGTTCTGGGAATCCCTAGTGAGTACAGTGGACTGATGTGTCCGTGTGGATTAGGTTTCCGTGTTACCAGTGTCTCCCGCATCAGACGAAGCCACACATATTTCTGAGATACTTGTAAATTACGTCTCCGAGTCAAGGACAAGAATTCAACATCTTAGTCCAACTGAACGGTGTAGCGATTGAACCCACTACCTCGCCATCAGCACATATAATTTTAAGACCGAGATATCTTATCCTTCCTGCCATGGTCACCTCTCTGGCAGTAGTTGTCACAAAACGGGCCGGGGTTTCGTCTCGCGGTCAAATAGTGCTCCTGGAGTAAAATCATCTCACGTATTCGGTTTCTCCTGGGTAAACTTCCGGAGCATGAATATAAATGTCCACTTAAACCGCCCCACTTGTCCATTCACTTGAGGGTGGTATCGGCTTGTGTGAATGTGGTTAGTATGAAATATCCAGAAGACCTCCTCCATCAATTTACCACAAAACTAGGACCCATTATCCGTCAAGATGTGATTGGGGAATCCCAATCTATTAAAGGCCTCGATCTGTGCATCGGCCACTCTCTTAGAGTCTATTCTGGCCAGCGGTATCGCCTCGCCCCACATTGAACAGCAGTCTATCATTGTCAAGATGTACATGTTCATCTTCCTGTTCCTAGGATGGCGACTCTCTCAAAACGAGAGTTCTTCATGGGAATGCACCCAAGACCACAGGTGCTGTCAAATGCCTAGGTGCCACCCTCTGGCACGCTGGGCAAGATTTCACATACCTAAGCACATCTCCGGTCATTCTTTGCCAGTAGTAATGACAGGAAATCCGTTATTGTGTCCCCCGACAACCATATGTCCACTAAAAAATATGGTATGTCCCATATGAAAGATATGGGACCTGTAATCCTTAGAGACTACCAGTTGTCCATGCAGTGTATCTCCTTGTCCGGCTCTCTGGTAGAGCAACCTATTCATCATATAATACTCACTCCGATTTGGTGGGTCAGAACTCTTTGGCAACTTCTTGAAGCAAGGATGCAATTTTGCATACGAATCTCCACCTTGGCCACCAGCAAACTGTTTCTCACAGTAGTCTTCACCACAGGCTGTGTCTCGATTGTTTCCCCTGTGAGTTGTTCTGGACACATCAAGTTTTGCTGCAACTAGGCCTCATACTGCAAACCGGTGTCATATAAGCAATCATCTTGTTGATCATTCACCTAAATGGTTTCCACGACGGGTGGTCTCTCTTGGCCCAGATTCTCTTTGCCTGCCTCTACAGTCTCGCTGGAATACGCTTGGGTTCTGCTAGACAACCCGTAAAATGTGAGTCTCTGATTTGATTTACAGTCAACCATGTTATGTGTTGGAGATTTGCAAAACTTGCACTATCGGTCACTCCAGTTTCTCTTATGTGTTGATCCAGTGTGACTATTTTCCTCAGACTTTTTTTAAAACTTGATTCTTCTCCGAAGATCAAGCTTCTTACTGTGATATACGTTAGTCTTCTTCTTGTCCATTCCCTTTTCCCGAGATTTATAACTATATTGAGCTGACTACACAGCTTCTCCATGCACTAAGACATATATCTCTGCTAATGTGGTTACCAGATCTAATGTATCCCCGCCATTCTCTCCCAAAAATATCTGTAAAGATGTGAACATGTGCATCCGCATCTGATCCACGATCATCAGTTCCTCTAGGCTGTCATAATCCATCTTAAACCCAGCTAAGGCCATCCATTTAATTACATAGGATTTAAGTCTAACTCCATATGCTGAAAACAACTCTTCTGGCTCTCGTTTGGTAGTCCTAAACTTCTTTCTATACGTGTAGGCTGTCTCTCAAATCCCTTCAACGTAGCTTTCTTGAGTGCCTCGTATTGGTTTTCAATTCCTGGAAATAGTCGAGCATAGACTTAGTACGCCGTTCCGCGAAGTCCATGTGAGAGTTTCAGAATCCACTTTTCTCTCTCAAGCCCCATTGGTGACACAATTGCTTCAATGTCTGAAGAAATTTCTGAAGAAATTTGTCCACTTTCTGCTTGTTGTCATCGAAAAGGGGTAAGGGAAAATTCATGGCGTCATAGCCATGCCGTCCTGACGTGGGTGAATCCGGTAGTGCAACTCCACCTACCTCTTCCGCACTTTGCCTCGCAGCTTGGGCCTTCAGCTCTAGCTCCTTCATTCGGACCTTGTGATTCCTTGCTGCCTTCCTTTCCCCTGCTTCCATTTTCTTGGCTTCTCGTTCAGCTTCAAGCTTATGGGCTTCTCTTTCGGCCTCCAGCTTCTTAGCTTCTCATTGTCGTGTATTACTTTATAGTGTCGTCCCTGGGGTGAGGGGAATCAACACCACATTCTTTTTAACCCCATATCATTATTCTGGAGAATCCACTAGATTCCGTCCACAACACCCCGTCAATCCCTGGGTACCTCTTTCTCAATCATCACTCACCACTGGATCATGCCCCCTCTCATTCTTCCCCAAAACAACATACTACACAACTCTAGCTTCTAAAAATTAATAACAATTTAATTTAATGAAGAAAAGTGTATGTATGTGCGAAGTGTATGTGTAGAATGTATGTCGTATACTATAGTGTGTCTGCAGAATCAGACCGGACAGCTCAGGAGCAAAGTCTCATCATCCCGGTAATGGCCACACAACATCATCATAGCTCAGCACACAATGACCTCACTGAACGATGTGTCCCTCCTGCCAGATGTTGACTTCCTCCAGTAGCTCTTTGATAACCCAAATACGTGGTCATTCATCACGGATATAGTCCAATACTGATCCTGAATAGATCACACACAATGTTACTAAATGTCCCTACCGTTCTGAAATTTAACAATCCCTGTATCGTGAAAATACGGCTCACTGTCACTTGAAACAAAATGATTCAATCCTAAATGTTCAAGAGTTTCATGATTACACAGTTAATGATTACAGTTTCACAGGAATCTAATAACTGAGAGGAACGCATACTTCGTTGTTCCTGTTCCCCTTATAACCCATATTGTTCTTTTTACATGTGGTATGGAAAATAATTTCACCCAACCTTCGCGAACCCTATCACTAAGGAGTCATTTCCAGATAGTTATCTGTTTCTGCTCAACAGAGCCATGTTTCTTCAGACCCTATTGATTATGGACCCAGTGTAAAGGCCGCTGAATAAAACCTCCTTCACTGAATCATCCAGAATCATAAACAGTGAATGTTCAGCTTGTTTTCTTCATAACAGGAGTGGAACCTGTGAAAGAGAGAACACACCTGGTGAGAGCAACCCGCTACTGACCCCTATTAGATGAGTGCAGGCCGACGGTCGCACTCAGATACATAACAGTGAACTAAACTCTGTAATGGGGCAGAGGAGCTCGTCACCTCGGTCTGAATTAGGGTAAGACAAGGAAAGACCAAAGGCGACGTGCAGAACCCCAGTAGACACCCCACTGGAAGAATCCACCATTGGACAATTCCCCCATCCCCCCAACCATCCTCAAACTCTCTAAATATCATCCCACTACACTATTCTCAACCAGCTGAGCTAATTGACATCTCACACTAGTTAGTTTAACAACGCGATTGCCTACTGTCGCCGACGCTGCTAGAATACCTAACCACAAAGCAACAACACTATGCTCAAGTCCTACCCTCTATCTATCACTAGACTATCCTACATTACTTATACCTAAACGCTATCTAATGAATACCTTATGTACATCAGCTCTATCCTGGATTGAATCTACACATTGCCATGAAAGACACATGTTCATCAACTGTAATTGACACAGAACACAATAGACTCTTTCCAAATTAGAACAGAGCTAGCCAAACACTTCAGTCTAGTTTAATTCCATTTTTCACACTGGCGGCAAATAAGTTATGTTTCCTTCAGTCGGGGATTGTCCGAGTGACGTCATTCGCTGTCAACAACATGTGGTCTTGGCGGCAACCAAATCAAGACGGCGCTTTTCCTTTCATCTTGCGATTCGGGCTAAATAACATGCCGACAATTTTCCTGTGTCCTGGGGAAATCTCAAGGACATTTGGTTTCGTTTGATCCGAGCATGATCGTGTTTCCCCCCCCCCCCTCCCCCATCAACACAAAGTTGCAGCTGTTTCTGTAAATCTATCATCTGATCGTTAACTCCAGTGGTCCCGTGACTCTCATTCCGCCTCAAAATCAGGCTTCTTGTCGTCTCTTTTTGCCTCAAGCTTCATGGCTTCTCGTTCAGCCTCAAGCTTCTTGGCTTCTCGTTCATCTTCAAGGAGGTGGTTGGCGAGTTGGTGAGTGGACGATGTGTGAGAGGGTGAGTGTGTGTAGGTTGGGATGGGTAGGGGATGTGTGTGTGGGTGCGGGATGTGTGGATGAAGGAGATTGTGTTGGTGGGGGTTGTGTGTAAGTTAGGGATGTGTGGGTGGGTGCGAGTTTTTTGTGTGGGTAGGTGCGGGATATGTGATGTGGCGGAAATATGTGAGTGTGGGTGTTGGATATGTGGTTGAGGGATGTGTGTTTAGCTGAGTGTTTGGGGTATGTGGGTGGGTGGTGGAGGATATGTGGGTGGGTGAGTGTTGGTAGATTATGGGATGGGCGGAGGATGTGTGCATGTGGGTGGGGAGATGTGTGAAGGTAGGAATGTGTGGGTGGGTGATGGATTGGTTGATGGATGCACACTGTGCCTCGGATTTTTGTGGGTGGGTGAGGGATGAGTGTGGAGGGATGTGTGGTGGTTGGGAGATGTGTGTGTGTGGGTGGGGAGATGGTGAATGTGGGGTGTGTGTGGGATGTGTGGGTTGGGGATGAGTGGATGGGTGGGCGCATGTATGTGCCTGTGGGAATGCATGTGGTTGGGTGGTTGATGTGTGTGGGGGGACACGCGGATGGATAAGTGGTGGGTGGATGGGTTGTTGATTTGTCTCATAACATGGTAACATGCATTGTTTATGTTTACAACATTCATTTGACAATGTTTTTTCCCTATGTGAATGTACTATGCACTGATGAACGAAAGATATGTGATTGGAAGAGCCGAATGTAATACGGGCCTGCATGCCCAATTTGTTACCCTTTGAAAATAAAGTTTGTTCGTTCGTTAGTTCGTTCAATGGCCAGTCTTTTGTCCTACTGAGCCATCTTCGCATCATCCAAGGCAAGCTTCCAAACCGCTTGCTTCAGCTCAGTCTTCCTTCTCTGTCTCTCTTCCTGTCGGAAGTCTCGTTCCACATCTTGAACGTACATCAGCCACTCTGATCCCTCCAGGCCAAATTCTCGGTATGTGTCTTGCACCTCTGCAATATTTAGTTTGCTAGTTGCCTTGACTTAATGAGAGTGAGTTAATGTGTGTGTAGTAGTATAATCAACACTATAGGTATATATTAAGAATATATGTTTCTTATCTAATTATCCACAACACACAGTATGTCGGTCTATCTAAGTCACCAGCCGATGGAATCAGTAGCCAGGTACCTTAAGTAGACAAAGTAGGATAGGGCAAAGAGTAGATGTCCCTAACAGCTATAATGTCACCACAACTGAATCAAATCAAATCCCGGACGGTCTTCCAATTAATGTCGTATGGTTCGTGGGGTGAGTGGAGCCATTACTTCATTCTATTACTTGGGATATGTTCAGGGCATGGATACAGGTGCTTTCAGTCTACCATCCCTTCGATCTCTTGTCCCTGCTTTCTCTCAACCTCTTAACCTAGGGACGCTAACCACTAGGGCTCCACCCAGACGACATGACACAGCTCTGGTTTTGTCAAACAACAATGAAGAGTAAATGTATTATATACAAGAGAGGCAAAGAATGTAGATATAGGCAAAGGTAGGAAGTTAAGAAGCTAGAAAGTTTCAGCATATGCAGGGTATGTTCAAGGCATTCATCATCACGCCTTGTTTGTCTGGTCCACACGATCTGCTGTATCTGTCACCTCACCCGGCCTAGACATCGCCTCTCTTGTATGGTCCCGAATGATGTGACCTCTGGACAAAGTAGTCGCTGTTGGGAAATAGTTCAAGGTCTGGCAACCCAGAACGTGGAATCCTCGCTGTTGTAGGCTGCCGTGGAGGAAGAAGTCATCCAGGAACTTAGTACACAGTTCATAGCGACTATATTGGCACAAGGCATGGTGCAAAGTCAATATTGTTCTGAATGCATAATAACGATACACAATTCAGCAGTGGATGGCTGCCGTTAGCAGTCCTTATCAAGCCTCTAATGTAGGACTCATGCTAATGGCGGTGGAGCTTCGCGGCTCTAGATAGCACAAAGTCTCTTGGCCTCAGTGGCCTGATATCACAATTAACCGGCAATGTTATAGTGGTAGATGGTATATGTGGGTATCTATTACATGACTAGTACTCGACGATCGGATGTGCCGGCGAAGACTCTGCTCGGTAGGAACTTCTCACATGGAACTACAGGGCGCTGCTCCAACTCTGTGGAGTTTACGTGGCTGGTTTCGTGGAGTTCTCGCATTGTTCTTCAGTCTCGTATCATGCATTCGACCTCGTCGACGGTACAATCGAAGGTAGGTTCTTTGTTACGAAGTACTTCTTGAACTTGCTCTAGGAAATGTCGGGTCTCTTTAATGACCATTCAGACATCGATAGGAGCTCACCAAGACGACGTCCTTCAAATACCACAAATTTAGAACTGGCGACTATGGGCTGTCGACCTTAGTTCACTTTCGAGTCGGAGAACTTCACTAAAACCAGGAGTTTCTACTCAAGATCTGCGCGGGTGCTACGGAGTTCGTGCATTGAGCGAAGCCAGCCTTGAGTGAGCAGGGCCCGCGCCTACCTCAGAGTTAACGCAAACACACAACATCCACTGCATAGTGAAATTAGGAAGGTGAAGGGCAGCAGGTTAAAAAGAGGACGGTCGTGGATGGGTCAAGCCGAAGACATTCTCCAACAGGTGTGTTCACTTGAGGACTTAGAACCTGGCGAGGAGTGGGTGCAAGTGCCAACAGACTTCTGCACATCCTTTTCAGTTTGCATCCAACTAGATAGAAAATGCAGACAAGAATATCCGGCTGCTGTGGAGGCTGAAGTACAAGCGTTGATTTTCGAGAATTCGCTAGACGGTGACGCGGTCATCTACACAGATGGGTCGGTCGTCCGACATGTGAGAAGCTCATGGGCCTTTACAGCTCGGGCCGGAGGGAGAATTGTGAAGGAGGACTCTGGTGCTTTCACTGAAACCACAAGTAGCCTGACCATGGAAGTCATGGCAGTAAGTAAAGCAATAACATGGCTCGAGACACAGACATTCACTAGAGCTTGTTTTCTTAGCGACTCAATGAACATGATCAAGAGGATAGAGGAGGGGTCGATCCGAAGAGAATGGTTGCTGCCTCTGGAGCGGTCTCGGCTGGCAAAGATTAGTTTCATCTTCGTGCCAGGGCATGCGGGAGTACAAGGAAATGAGCGGGCTGACAAGCTCGCAGGTGAGGCTACTGTGGAGGGCGGACGCGCCATGGACCAGGCTGACATTCTGAATGCTCTACGAGAAGTAAGACTTTTGCGAGAACCAAGTGATGACTGTGAATCTACAACAATGGCTAGACTGCTAGAGCAGCAAATTAAAAGAGGTGTGGCCAAACAAGAACACTACGTAGGAAGCCAAAGATTGATAAACCAACACAGAACTGGCGTCGTTAGCCGCTACACGCTGCGGGATTTGCTGAGGAGGGGATCCGAGCACTTATGGACTGAATGGTTCGATGTGCAATGAGGATGATCTGTCGACTAGCTAACTAACTAACTAGAACTTCACTTACACCAGGTAGTGGAGTTTCTCGGGTTACGCATGCATTAAGGGCCTGCAACGCAGTATTGTGAAGCTATCTCTGGCTGGGTTAGGGAAACCCTCCCAGAATAGATCGTCGACAACTTGCTATAGTCTGTCCGGAAATTAATGCCGTCATTCACGATCAATTATTTTGAAAACTGTCTGTTGCATCGTTATGAAATTTTTCCAGCCGTCTTATATTTACCCCCACCCAAGGAATATGTCTTTGAAAGGTCCAAAAACAACTTAAATCATTGAAAGCGGCGACATTCCTTTGATCTTGTGCTGAACAACTAGTGATTTCTCGCTAACGAAGTTATTTTTACGGTAATGTGAGACATGTCAATTCTGTTGACACACAAAGGCGTATCCGGATTCGTATAAGAGTGGGTGCAATGAAAGAATTAGCTTAAAATCGACAGGGTCGGCTGCATTGCACCGGGTGTTTATTCCATATGGCTCAGTTTCTTTCCGCAGCGCGGAAAGCGTCGCACAAAGCACGAACTCCGTAGCTCCAGCGACGATCCTCGGGAGTCTCCGAAAAAATGCACTCATGAAATGAAGGACGCGGCCCGGAATCGAACATACAACCTTCGGAGCCCGAGTCAGACGGCTTGACCACTTCACCACGGAAAATAACGAGAGGGGTGCAATGTGTAATATTAGTAAAGACAGAGAATTTACAGAGGCACGGGGTAAATAATTTGTAAATTAACAGGAAAGTAGAAGGAATATATTTCTTACCTTATTTTTCATTGTCTTCTTGTTTCTTCAGCTGATGCTGATACTGTAATGTTTAGGGCCTGCAATTCGTCTGAATAGTTGGAGCAAAATATCCCAGTAAGTGTGTACGTAGATTAAGGTCTGCAATCTGCTTATACCTTAATCTGTGTCGGACGATTCCAGTAGGTTGATGATTGCTCTCGGTTGCTTAAAATTCAATCCATCCTTTCTCCAATAGTCCTATTCCTCTTTCAACACATGGTCCTGACGTTTCTTCCAGTAACTTTTATCACTATTTAATAGCGCGGACAGACAGACAGACAGACAGACAGACAGACAGACAGAAAGGTAGGTAGGTAGGTAGGTAGGTAGGTAGGCAGAAAGGTAGGTGGGTGGGTGGATGGCTGGCTGGCTGGCTGGCTGGCTGGCTGGCTGGCTGGGTGGGTGAGTCAGTCGGTCGGTCGATCGGTCGGTCGGTGGGTCGATCGGTCGGTGGGTCGGTCGGCCGGCAGGCAGGCAGGTAGGTAGGTAGATTAGATAGATAGATAGATAGATAGATAGATAGATAGATAGATAGATAGATAGATAGATAGATAGATGATAGATAGATAGATAGATAGATAGATAGATAGATAGAGATAGATAGGATAGATAGATAGATAGATTAGATATATGGATGGATAGGATAGATAGTAGATAGATAGATAGAGATAGGATGATAGGATAGGCATAGGATAGATAGATAGATAGATAGATAGATAGATAGATAGATAATAATAGTTAGATATATAGATAGATAGAAGATAGATAGATAGATAGATAGAATAGATGATAGATAGATAGATAATAGATAGATAGATATAATAGATAGAAGATGATAGATAGATAGATAATAGAGAGATAGATAGATGATAGATAGAATAGATAGAAGATAGATAGATAGATAGATAGATAGATAATAGAAATAGATAATAGATAGATAGATAGATAGATAGCAATAGATGATGAGAGATAGATAGATAGATAATAGATAGATAGATAATGATAGATAGATAGATAGGATAGGAGATAGGATAGATAGATAGATAGATAGATAGATAGATAGATAGATAGATAGATAGATAGATAGATAGATAGATAGATAGATAGATAGATAGATAGATAGATAGATAGATAGATAGATAGATAGATCCCCGCCAGGAGCCTGGCTGAGCCAGCTAGTTTTTTTTATATAATCACGTTTCATGAAAGAACCCACAGTTTGACGACATCTCTGAACCTACCCCATATAAATTCCCTCAGTCTGTCAAAAGCTAAACCGCGCAGACAAATTTCAAAAATGTGGGGGTGTGTCTTGTTGAAACGGTAATACTCTTAAAATGATGGAATGAGTGCGGGGGCAAAAAAAATATATACCGCATATAACCAAACATTGAAATCTGCTGTACAATCTCCAGAACAAAAAAAATTTGTTGTGTGGACATAATTATAAGGTTATATGCTAAATCTCATCATTTTCCCTCAATTGGTTACTGAGATATTGAATTTTATATTGAGGCAACCAAAAAAATAAAACACACGCACTATAGAACCTTCCTTTAACAGTGAAATTCCCGTCGGGTTACTTTCGGTTAGAAATAGCTCCGTGGTCTGCCGTGTCAAACCAGACCGCGAGACGAAACCCCAGCCCGTTTTGTGACAGTTGTGATGAAGAAGTTTCAACATAAGATGTGTCAACATGCACCCAGTCGTGGAGATGGCTGTAGTGATGGAGAAGTTTCAACAAATGATGTTTCACCATGCACCACGTCGTAGAACAACCTTCAGCAAAATGCACTACCCATTTTGTTAGTTAGTTAGTTAGTTAGTTTTTTTTAGTTAGTTAGTTAGTTAGTTAGTTAGTTAGATAGTTAGTTAGTTAGTTAGTTAGTTAGTTAGTTAGTTAGTTAGTTAGTTAGTTAGTTAGTTAGTTAGTAAGTTAGTCGACAGATCATCCTCATTGCACATCGAACCATTCAGTCGATAAGTACTCGGATCCCCTCCTCAGCAAATCCCGCAGCGTGTAGCGGCTAACGACACCAGTTATGTGTTGGTTTATCAATCTTCTTTGGCTTCCTGCGTAGTGTTCTTGTTTCACCACACCTCTTTTAATTTGCTGTTCTCGCAGTCTGGCCATAGTTGTAGATTCACAGTCATCACTTGGTTCTCGCAAAAGTCTTACTTCTCGTAGAGAATTCAGAATGTCAGCCTGGTCCATGGCGCGTCCGCCTTCCACAGTAGCCTCACCTGCGAGCTTGTCAGCCCGCCCATTTCCTTGTACTCCCGCATGCCCTAGCACGAAGATGAAACTAATCTTTGCCAGCCTAGACCGCTACAGAGACTGCAACCATTCTCTTCGGATCCACCCCACCTCTATCCTCTTGAGCATGTTCATTGAGTCGCTAAGGAAAAATGCCCTAGTGAATGTCTGTGTCTTGAGCCATCTTATTGCTTTACTTACTGCCATGACTTCCATAGTCAGGCTACTTGTGGTCTCAACAAAAGCACCAGAGTCCTCCTTCACAATTCCCCCTCCGGCCCGAGCCGTAAAGATCCATGAGCTTCTCACATGTCTGACTACCGACCCATCTGTGTAGATGACAGCATCACCATCTAGCGAATTCTCGAAACTCAACGCTTTTACTTCAGCCTCCACAGCAGCCGGATTTTCTTGTCTGCATTTTCTATCGAGTTGGATGCAAATTGAAAAGGATGTGCAGAAACCTGTTGGCACTTGTACCCACTAATCGCCACGCTCTAAGTCCTAAAGTGAACACACCTGTTGAAGAATGTCTTCGGCTTGACCCATCCACGACCGTCCTCTTTTTAACCTGCTGCCCTTCACCTTAATAATTTCACTATGCAGAGGATGTTGTGTATTTGCGTTAACTCTGAGGTAGGCGCGTGCCCTGCAAACTTGTATTCTGTCTTCAATGGTTGGAAAATCAAGAAGGTAGCGCATCGCCCTGCATGCTGTATCATCTTGTACATCCAAGAATAATGCGCGTAGTTTCATTCTGTATGACTACCCATTTAGCCCTATGGTAGTAGTGATGGACAAGTTTCAAAAAAATGTTGGGTCACCATGCACCACATCGCAGAACAACCTTCAGCAAGGTGGAGTTCCCGTTTAGCCACCCGATCAGGGTTACGTCCCTGTTATCTTGCGTGCCGAGGAACTGCATGGCTATGGGGAGCACAGTCGATAACGGAGACAGTCAAGCCGTTGCAGGGCGGCGCTTGTGCGATGGACATCTTTCCCGGGCCTAGCATGAGGGCACTACTGGGTCGACTGTGTATGAACCCTCACATACACTACACCGAATGGGGTTTTAATCTTCCTTTTTAAGAATCACACCGGAACTACGGAGTATGCTATGATATCATCTTCAACTGTCAGTGTAGATTGAGTGATGAGAAGAACACAAGAAATGGAGAGAGAAAAAGGCATAGAAATAGAAGGGCGGGGGTCAGGAGAGTAAGAAAAACAAACACAGTGCCTACGATTCAAATACACAAGAGTGGGCTATTGGAAGTGTTGCAGTACCAGGCAAAGAGGTACAGTACTGGAAAAGCTGATGTATGGTTTTGATGTCATCATGCTGCAAGATTGAATGGAGATGATTACCAGTGTCATGGATATATTGGGTACATTAATCCGACTGGACATAGCAGACATTGACAGGTTGTGCTAGTGATAGGTGGGGGTTAGGGGGGGGGGGGGGGGGGGTTGATTAAAACATGAGGTTCTAGACCTAAGGTATTGGAATAACAATAAAAGAGAGGTGCAGGGTTTAAAGATAGAGAATGGGGACTGAGCTGGAACTGAATAAATGCATATGCAGCGACAGGGCCATGCGCTAGATTTTCTCAGTATGATGCAAGTCTTTGAAATGCCGCCCCTTAATGATGAAAGTCTTCGAAATGCCGCCCCTTTTTCGCTGCTTATGTCGCCCCTTTATGGTGCCGCTTGATGCAGCCGCCTCTCTGTATCATAGCAAGGCACGGCCCTGTGCCTCTGTAGATTCTTTTGTCATAAAGGAACGATGGGCCTGGCTTAAGGAGCTGGAGGAGATTCCGGGCAGTAGGCTTCTCATTTGTGGAGACTTTAGTGCACGAAACAGAGAGTGAGACAATACTGGGGAAACCCGATAGGGGAACACCGATAGGAATCTGCTCTTGCAGAATGTGTCTGCATAAACGATGGGAAGCCAGCGAGGATGGGAATGAGGTCTGGTGATGCACACACGGCTATTGACCTGACAGTTCGTGCCCAGTCGGCAGTATTAGATGTCAAATAGACTGACCTGGGTGATCATGGGAGTGACCATCTACCTATTCAGTATTGATTTCTAAGTCAAAAATGCCCAAAGTTGTGAGGCGTAGGTTGTGAGCCAAAGTTGTGCACGTAAGCCCATTAAATATGGGATGCCGAATCTAATATATTACGACCATTTAAAGAACAGACATGATTGGTTGGTTCCATTGCGTTAAACGCACTCTTTATAAACATACTTGCTGTTTAAATAAGCGAACTCTATTAGTCATGTCTATTTAGCAATTGGTGTCTGAAAGCTAAATGTCACTCCCCTAGCAACATATACATTTCTAATTGTTTTTCTCGACAGTCAAGTGTAGATTAAATACGACGTGACGACCACACATTTCCATAATGGGAAGCATCACGCGTATGTCCGATTCTCACTCTAGCGATTTCTCTCACGCCCGACTGAGAGGACAGTTGGAATGTGATCACAACCATGTTATTCTGTGTTCTGACAGAGTAGTTTAGACTGAACTGAATATGAAAGTATTTTCTGCAGTGAGAAAGCGGTATTTTAGATGTTTAGTGAATTATATTTTAACCGTACATGTTAACTTGGAATTACAGTCATGTACCAATCCTTAACTCTGTCTACACTAGGAGCCGCAAAAATAGTTCTTTTTGACACCTTGAATACAATGTGGTAAATAAGGAGTTAACTTGGCTAAATTCCATAATGGGAAACTGGACACAGATCTGATCCGAGTCTCTGATGATCGTGTGAGATGGCGAAACTTGATCGCTTTTGCCTACCGACCTGTCACAAGATGAACGTGATAAGTAAAATACTTTTAGAAACAAACTACAAGTGATTATACGTATAGTGGAGTAGTTAATCAATGAATCTGATACAGCTATGATCTGAAATTTGATAAACTGTTGTAATTTGATCATGAATAGGAATAATTCAGCAGCGGAAGTAATACGATCAGTTATTGAAAGTTGATAAAGTGGCGTAATTTGATCAATGAGATGAGTAATTGATCTGCGGAAGTGACACAACCGCCCACTGAAAGTTGACAAACTGGCGTAATTTGATCGTCCACAGGATTAAATGATCAGCGGAAGTGATACAATCATGTATTGAAAGTTGATAAACTGATTTTTATTGTATTGGGCATCCGAGAAAGGAGAGTAAAGGACACTAAATATTACTCTCTATGCTCCCTTGCGCTTTATAAAACTGTAATATAATATAAAAATGTCGTCCTTGGAGATATGAAGGTTCACAGAGAAATGCAGTCATGTCACAAACTGTAATATGTACTTCAATCGTTGTAGCTTATTTTTACAAACTGAATCCGTTTCCGTAAAATGCAAACCGCTTCAGTATAACTGAGACACAATGGGTAGTCAATCATACACATTTTCTTGTTATCGTGAAGACAGTGTAGGTATGTATCTATTTTATTCTACGATGCTCGTCAGCTTCATCGTCTTTAGTAAAAGCATATTTATCATCATCTTGACCTGCCGCGCTGAAGAACGACAGAAGAACATTAACATAGTATTTGCTTCCATGGCCATCAGTGATGTGGTGCTTGCTGTCGCCCTGATATTTTACCAAGTGCAAACTATTCCCTTCTATGAGCTGCACGTTCTGTGCACAAATAGTGCAGCCAGTTTTGTATTTGGCGTCAATTATGGCAATGTTGTAGTAAATTTCATGCACATGGGTGTACTGGCACTGGATCGTTATATTCATATACTGTATCCAGTTTACTACATGAACTGTGTAACAAGATTACGAATCCTCGGAACACTGCTTTGTTTATGGATTGGAGGTATTACACTTATGACCATACCCATGGTCGCGTACAAAGACGATAAGTACCATGAGGAATGCATCATAATGCATCCACCAGATGTGTATTTCGCTGTGTATTCTTGCGTGTATCTTGCTATTTTGATAGCGACATGTATTTGTTACTTTAGAATTGCCATGTTTGCTTTCCAAAAGAGAAAAACATACAACGCTAGAAGATGAATACAAATGACATCGCAATATTTAGTTTGAATCAAACTTCAGCATTTAGAAGTGTCAAGTTCTTTGTTATTATGTTTGGCATATTGGCAATGTGTACTTTTCCTGTTTTTGTGGCGATATGGCTAGCACATTTTTACAACCTGAACGATAATGTTCTTGGCGCTCTCTTTTTCTTAATGTCCACTTATTCCATGATTAACACCTTTATTTATGTCAAGATGAACAGAGATTTCTATCGCTTGATTCAGTTCAAATGTTGTTTTCTGAGACGATTTTGTTTCAAGAGAAGAAACTAGAAATACAGATAATGGGACACTGACGCTACATCAAAAGGTAACTGGGTATAAATGAAGGCGACGAAGTTAACAAATAGACATTGGAGAAAACAAACATCTATTGAACACCATAAAAAACGAAAGTTATCTTGGCTTGGTCTCAATATGAGACATGGGGCCTATTACCGAAAATACAGGAGGGTATGTTCTATGGAGAGGGAAATGTAAAATCTCAAAGGAAACATTACATTTCAAAAACAGATAAGAAGTTTTCAGAGTTGATAGAATAGGAGACTGTGGAAGGGGAAGATCAGACTTCCAAATAGAAAGATAACTCTAAGTGTATGCGCTCAAACCGCATTTGTACACGTTCATTTCTGGTAGGAACAGTAAGGTTTATGATTAGTAATGCCTAGCTCATTGCTTCAGAAAGAATTCAAATATACTTAAAACTGAACATTTCAACGCATGTCAACACACAACTTACCGGAAGTTGTTTATAAAACGTGAGCTTGAGAGTAACTGGCCGGTAGTTGTTGGTTATGGTATCAAGTTTGTGACGGTAGACCGGTGGTCTGTGTATAGAGACAATGGTTACAGTCACCAATTGGTCTAGGCACTACCGAGAGAGACAGCAGTGGCAGACTATCAGCTTTTGAGATGCCTAGAAAATTTAACAGCTTGAGACATTACATAATAGTAGAAAAACTGTTATTGGGAAAAGGGCCTGCACCGGATAAGTCATTGGATGATGATGCTGGGTAATAGTAATACTGGACTGGAATACGAACTAGATATAGAAATAAAAGGCAACATTAATCATCAATAACAGGAACATGATGCTATGTAAACACAACTGCCGAAGTGATCTGGATGAAGTAAATACCAGTGGATTAAAAATTAAAATATGCATCCAATGTTGATATTGTCAGTACTAGCCATTATTGGCCGTCTCCTTGGTCTAGAGGTTACACGACTTTCTCCGTAATCGCGTATACTCTCGTAAGTAACGTGACGTTGCGCGAGAATCGGTAGCTGTTCTCTCCGCGTCGGTAACTTACGGGGTATGTGAGCCGGTCGCTCAGAAAGCAATGGCAAACTACTGAGCGTAATCCTGCCAAGAAATCAACAATCAGCTGAAAGATGCTGATGTTGACAGCGATGTCCTGTAATGGATATGCGAACAAAACAACTATTGTTCATGTCTGCTGTGTTTGAGTAGTATTTGTTAACTATAAATTGAAACGGTACTACTATGCGGATCAGAAACTCTGAGAATAGGTAACAGCATTAGAAATAAACTACCAACATTCACTAATTGGTGCCTGCGCAGAACAGTGAGATTAAATGGTATGGCAGAATCACCAGCTCATGGAGAGAACTCAGGAAATCCCAGTGAACCAAGGAATGATGAACAGGCGCCGGCGCTGGATATTACACCCATTGGGAAAACGTTAACAATATCACTAAACACAAGGCAAACGGCATAGAGGGCGATCTAAAAACACTGGGATAAAAGAATTACAGACAGAGAAGAATAATACTGGGAGGACATGGAGAGGGCTGCAGGAGATAGCTACAGATAAAACGGTCCTACATGGTTTAGGTAATGGTATATGTCTCAATGGTGGATGAAGGACAAATTGATAAGCATAGATAATATATTGTTAGGAATCTAACTGTAAATTGTCACATTTTCCAACTATTATATGTTAACATCGATTGATAGCGATGTTTTATTAAATATTACTTGTTAACTATCCAACTATGAATTGCTAAATATAGCTAGTTAATTATCACTTGTTAGCAATCAAGTAACAGCCACCACTCAGTAGTCATAAAAACTCCGCCGCGGAGCAAACACGGCAGGATATTTCTGATCGTCAGAAGTGAACCCTCTTCCCGAAGTGTTTCGGCTCATTCTACCATTGACACTCTCTAGGAGCGGGCCCGTCCGGGTCATGACTCTGGTCGTTTTTTCCCTGCCGTGAAGACGTTCGGTCGCTTTCGTTGTCCTTATTGTTGTGCTTGTCCTTTCGCTGTTGCCATGTCCATTCTCAAGCCTCCCCTCCCACGGTGAGAAGAGTCCGTGCAGCCTGTGCTTGCCCCCTAGCACGTGTGGTCGTAGGGAGTCAGCTTCATCCCCCGCCACGGCCTCTACCGCCTCCATTTGTCTCTGTTGCTATGTTCCTTCCTCGTGCCCTGTTCACGGCGCTGCACTCTACTAGGAAGCCGGTTCTTGCTTTACGTTTCTGGACCCACCTCTTGGTCTCTGCAGCTGAGTGAATGCGACCTACGGACGATTACCGCAATGTTATGGAGGTTGGACTTTAGCCGACATTTACAATGGTTTGACTGCAATCAGATTCCCACCCACGCTCGGAGGAATGGCTAAAGAGCTGACACGAGATGGTGCAAGTTCGTGGTCTTGGTTGAGAGATTGTTAGTAGTTCTGCAGTTACAGCTTCTAACCATGCTAGTTCAGAGACTCGTCCCACTTCAGGTTCCGACAATTCCATAGCCAGCAAGAGGCCTTCTCGGCCGCCTCACACAGTTGGTTTTAGGCTCGAGTTCTTGATTGCCCTTTAATGCCCATTCGCATTAGCACATCATACACAATAACAATTACTTTTAACTATCAAATGTTATCTATCACTTGCTAAGTATAAATTGTTAAATGCCACTTCCTAACTATCACTTTTAAATGTCAATTGTTAACATCATTTGTTAACTATAAACGCATGCATATTACTTTTTAACTATCACCTGTAACTACAAATTGTCAAGTAATTTGTCAACTATCAACCAATCAGTGTAACAATCGTCCATATCTCCCACAGAATAACATCATTTTGTCAATTTAATTTTAAACTCTGCCTCATTTTAGTTTTAATGAATAAAGAGCAATATGTATTGGCAGATGACTGCCTAGTGGTTTTATGTCAAATCTGTGATATGTGTCCATGTCCATCATGGAAGTAACGGCTACTACAACTGACTGTCTTGTAGTTCTATGTCGAGTCAGTGACATGTGTCCTTGTCCTTCATAGAAGTAACGACTACTACAACTGACTGTCTTGTAGTTCTATGTCGAGTCAGTGACATGTGTCCTTGTCCTTCATAGAAGTAACGACTACTACAACTGACTGTCTTGTAGTTCTATGTCGAGTCAGTGACATGTGTCCTTGTCCTTCATAGAAGTAACGACTACTACAACTGACTGTCTTGTAGTTCTATGTCGAGTCAGTGACATGTGTCCATGTCCATCATAGAAGTAACGGCTACTACAACTGACTGTCTTGTAGTTCTATGTCGAGTCAGTGATATGTGTCCATGTCCTTCATAGAAGTAACGGCTACTACAACTGACTGTCTTGTAGTTCTATGTCGAGTCAGTGACATGTGTCCATGTCCTTCATAGAAGTAACGACTACTACAACTGACTGTCTTGTAGTTCTATGTCGAGTCAGTGATATGTGTCCATGTCCATCATGGAAGTAACGGCTACTACAACTGACTGTCTTGTAGTTCTATGTCGAGTCAGTGACATGTGTCCTTGTCCTTCATAGAAGTAACGACTACTACAACTGACTGTCTTGTAGTTCTATGTCGAGTCAGTGACATGTGTCCTTGTCCTTCATAGAAGTAACGACTACTACAACTGACTGTCTTGTAGTTCTATGTCGAGTCAGTGACATGTGTCCATGTCCATCATGGAAGTAACGGCTACTACAACTGACTGTCTTGTAGTTCTATGTCGAGTCAGTGATATGTGTCCATGTCCTTCATAGAAGTAACGGCTACTACAACTGACTGTCTTGTAGTTCTATGTCGAGTCAGTGACATGTGTCCATGTCCTTCATAGAAGTAACGACTACTACAACTGACTGTCTTGTAGTTCTATGTCGAGTCAGTGACATGTGTCCATGTCCTTCATAGAAGTAACGGCTACTACAACTGACTGTCTTGTAGTTCTATGTCGAGTCAGTGATATGTGTCCATGTCCATCATGGAAGTAACGGCTACTACAACTGACTGTCTTGTAGTTCTATGTCGAGTCAGTGATATGTGTCCATGTCCATCATGGAAGTAACGGCTACTACAACTGACTGTCTTGTAGTTCTATGTCGAGTCAGTGACATGTGTCCTTGTCCTTCATAGAAGTAACGACTACTACAACTGACTGTCTTGTAGTTCTATGTCGAGTCAGTGACATGTGTCCATGTCCATCATAGAAGTAACGGCTACTACAACTGACTGTCTTGTAGTTCTATGTCGAGTCAGTGACATGTGTCCATGTCCATCATAGAAGTAACGACTACTACAACTGACTGTCTTGTAGTTCTATGTCGAGTCAGTGACATGTGTCCATGTCCTTCATAGAAGTAACGACTACTACAACTGACTGTCTTGTAGTTCTATGTCGAGTCAGTGACATGTGTCCATGTCCATCATGGAAGTAACGGCTACTACAACTGACTGTCTTGTAGTTCTATGTCGAGTCAGTTTATATGTGTCCATGTCCTTCATAGAAGTAACGGCTACTACAACTGACTGTCTTGTAGTTCTATGTCGAGTCTGTGATATGTGTCCATGTCCTTCATAGAAGTAACGACTACTACAACTGACTGTCTTGTAGTTCTATGTCGAGTCAGTTTATATGTGTCCATGTCCTTCATAGAAGTAACGGCTACTACAACTGACTGTCTTGTAGTTCTATGTCGAGTCAGTGATATGTGTCCATGTCCTTCATAGAAGTAACGACTACTACAACTGACTGTCTTGTAGTTCTATGTCGAGTCAGTGATATGTGTCCATGTCCATCATGGAAGTAACGGCTACTACAACTGACTGTCTTGTAGTTCTATGTCGAGTCAGTGACATGTGTCCATGTCCATCATGGAAGTAACGGCTACTACAACTGACTGTCTTGTAGTTCTATGTCGAGTCTGTGATATGTGTCCATGTCCTTCATAGAAGTAACGGCTACTACAACTGACTGTCTTGTAGTTCTATGTCGAGTCAGTGACATGTGTCCATGTCCTTCATAGAAGTAACGGCTACTACAACTGACTGTCTTGTAGTTCTATGTCGAGTCTGTGACATGTGTCCATGTCCTTCACAGAACTAACGGCTACTACAACTGACTGTCTTGTAGTTCTATGTCGAGTCTGTGATATGTGTCCATGTCCATCATAGAAGTAACGGCTGCCAGAACTTGGTGCCAGTGCTTGTGTTGTGTATTCTGTTATCTTTACGACTGTAAACGTCGATGCCGTGTTTTCTCACGCAATATCAAGTTTATTTGATGATGTTTTTAAAATGCTGAATGACATTCTGAGTTTTCAACTTTACGAAATGACACAAACATCGCTCCGTGTTCTGTGGATAGTTAAATACAAGTTGCATAAATGGTATAAGAGTCTGGCTTAGCAATATTGTCCCGGCAAAATTCTCATTGGGCAGTTACAGCAGTTGAATGTGTTTTATCCACATAGCGATATAGATGTATGTCACAGATTACATTCCAACAGAAAGGAGACTGTAATCTGTTGAGTTAAACAGAGATATAAATACATCTCACATATTCCATTCCGACAGACAGGAGACAGTGTAATCTATTCAGTTCGGCAGAGATATAGATACATGTCACATACCAAATCCCAATAGACAAGAGAAAGTGTAATCTATTACTCTCGGCAGATAAATACATACATGTCACAAATGTAATTTCTTCCCATAGAAGACAGTTTAATCGATTCAGTCGGACTTAAAATATAAATGCACTCCACAGATCACATCCCAACAGACAAGAGACGCAGGTACGGATGTCGCAGATCACATTCCGATCGACATGAGACACAATTTAATCGGTTGAAGCCATCTAGAAACCTTGATAAATGCCATAGATCACATTAAAACGTCATCGGCACCTTTTATAGTGTGCATACAGTTGACCGGTCGTCAAAGTACACGTTCCTATAGCAAGGCGTTGCGTAATTTTGTTGTAAAGCAAAATAACGCACCCCTTTCGCGCCTTAACGTTTATTGGAATGTTGTACTAATCCCATATGTTTAGCCAAATTGGCAATCGATCGGCGATATGTCTTTATCTCTCGTTTGAGCTCGTCAGTAGTGCATATCCTTGACCGCACCCGGAAACAAACCCCTGATCACTGGCGTGTGAAGTGGGTGTGTAATCACTAGACCACGCGGCACACGCTGGACACGGCCAATTTATCACAACAGAATATTACAACGTCACCCATTGTAGGCTGTAGCTCAAGATTTGCCCGATCGCCGCGACTGACGTCTGTCAATTGATGTGGACACGAACGATCAGGTCTTCTCACTGGCCAGATGGGTGACGTTGTAATATTCTGTTGTGATAATTTGGCCGTGTCTGGCGTGTGCCGTGTGGTCTAGTGATTACACATCCACTTCACACGCCAGTGATCCGGGGTTTGTTTCCGGGTCCGGTCAAGGATATGCACTACTGACGAGCTCAAACGAAAACGAAACTCGAGTCTAGTGCTTCCACATTGACGTGGATAGGCCTTAGATTCATACAAAAATACGATCAGCGTTGCCAGTAGCGGGTTGTGCTCAATATTTAAATCTCAAATCCCGAAACAACCAAATAAATCGATATGTCTTTATCTCAAATAAAACTTCAATTTTAGGAAGCGCAATCTGACACACCCCCCCCCCCCCCCCCCCCCCAGGTCCATGAACACATTTCCCGCAGAGATGTGGATTCGAACTCATGACCATCACCACGTCGACAGGCAAACGTGATGGCCACTGGGTGATCGTCTCTCTTTCTCTCTCTCTCTCTCTCTCTCTTTCTCTCTCTCTCTCTCTCTCTCTCTCTCTCTCTCTCTCTCTCTCTCTAAATTTCTATTGGTTGGGAAATAAGTGTATATTAATAGAGGTGTTCAGTTGGGAAAATGTCTATATCGATCTCACTTGGATGATCTGTGAGTTGGTACTTATCCGACAAAGGGGAACATTTATCACGACACCATTACCCAACAACAAAGTATTCTTAATAAACAAAAACAGCAGACTAATCGACTATTGTTAAGCATCAGTTACCAAGATCGGGTACACGACTCAGAGGGTTACCGAACAATCGATTGACTGGCAGATGACATTCAAAACGGCTGAAGTAAAGTCAGCAGTTGTGCGTGAGTGGAATTATATCACTGCGATTTCTTCCTGGTATGTAGGTAACTGCGATACTTGAATTCATCTGATCGAGACAATAGACATTTGAAAAAGCATCTTATAACAATAGGATAATAGCAACTAAAATGATAAGATTTTAACACTTAATGGATAGGATTGTTTATTTATTTCTTTTTGCATGCTTCATACAGGCTTGCATCTGTCTTTGCACATTCACATAAATTCAACATGAAGTAATAAGTTAAATTTGATGCATTGCTGTATTAATATACGCTACTTCATGTGTATATGAAATGACAAAACATAACATAGTGTGGTGTATTTATTCCAGATTGGAGTTAACCATCTATCACTGTCGTATGTCTATGAGAGATGGGTGTTACCTTCAGTTACCAATCTTCTACCTGACTACCACTCAGAACTTCTCGTTCATGATTCTAATGGAGGCAGTAGTTAGCTTCAAGTTCATGCATCCACCACAGGTCTTGATCCAAGGAATTTGCTTGACGCCATGTCTGTTGACATTCCATGATAAAAGTTAGACAGTACTCTAGAAGATTCCTGGCATCATTATGATGTTGTAACAACCAGAGAAAAATTGAGAAGAAACGAACCAATTATGAACCTGAGATATCGATGGTGTTTCTGTCTAGTGTATCGTAATCGCACATGTAATGCATTACGATGAAAACATTTCACACGTGACAAAGGAAACATGATTAACGCAACATCTCGATGTGTGATAACATCATCTGTTGATCATCTATTAGCGTATGTTGGAGTCATGTTTAGCTGTTCTGTATTAATTATCAGTGCAGTGATAAGTGCTACAATAGTGCGGACTGCAACACTTCACAACAACAATAACTACTGCATGGCTTCGGTCTCCGTATGTGATATGCTCGTTTACGGGACCCAGATTATTTACACCATAATTTACTCCACAGACTTGACCCTAGATGTTGACAATACGAAATTCCTGGATACTTTAATGCTGGGAATGTCATACTCACCTGTTTTGTCGTCCGCTGTGCATTTATCTGTTATAGCTATCGACCGTTACATTTACATATTGAAGCCATTTTATTACATCAAACATATGACGAGATCGGTGATGTGTAAATTGCTTCTGTTTATATGGATGTTAACCGTGATATATTTATTAACACCAGTAATATTCTATAGAAGTGATCGACTTCACGTCAAATGCATTTTTCAACATCCTCCTACAGAATATTGCATTGTTTTAGCTGCTCTGTGTGTAGTGAATTTTCTGATAACCTGTGTGTGCTACTATAGAATTGCTCGTGTGGCTTTTGAACGTAAGAAAGCAAAGACAGCTGAAAGACAGAAGCAATATGCCACAACTGATGTCATTGTTGTCAGAACCAATGGGAAAGCAGCAATGAAAAGCGTCAAGTTTTTTGTTGCCATGTTTGGCACATTTGTTATCTGTTATTCACCGACAGTATTCATGACATGTATACTCCTGTCATCCTACGAATTACCTAAATATGGTATCATGATAATAATGTATTGTATCTATGTTCATTCAGTCTTGAATTTTTGTATATATCTCAACATGAACAAAGATTTCCGTGTTGGTGTAAAGAAACTATGTACAGATTGCTTTCTCTTCTGTTATAAACAAACGGGACATAGTTAAGTTCCCATAATTATACAGATTCAAGTCTTTTGCAAAGCGTTACTCTTATCACAGCCCATTGGGAGGACTCTCGATCCTTCACTAGTTCCACTGCCTCATGCATGTTCACGACTACGGCGCCTTTATTGTCATGTGTCCTTCGTCGTGTGGCAACCCGGTAATCCAATGTTGTTCTATCTAAACCACGGTTGGCTGTGATCAGGCCACAATACTTCAAACTGTGATCAAGCCTGTCGTAAAATGCAGCTACGGAGGCATGGGTGTGAAACTCGCTACCTCATCTGATTGAAATCGGCAGGTGTAAAAGTAAAACTCAACCATTTACGGAGAAGTACAGAAATGGCTTGGCGTGCATTAATTGCAGGCTTATGCTCCATTGTTAGACGACAGGAAACATAATAAACAGAGAAGATCATGCTATGTAATTAACATACGTATGTCCACATAATGCATATTCTGAAATCTCCAGGCAGACTAACATACAGCTGTCTTGAGTTTTCCATCATTGTGTGTTCATCCAAGCACGTCAGATTTCTGTATGCAAATGCAATTCCATTTATTTTTTCACTATAATTTCACGTGGGGAACTGTGAACCTTATATTTATTTTTACAGAATGGCTTTATTTGTGTGATCAAGTATAGTTGAATCACAGTTTTTCAGTCCTTCGACACAAAACGTATAGTCAGGACGCATGGTAAATAACGACAATAAAAGGAATAGAAGATATATGATAATAACTACTGTCAGCACAAAGAATAGAGGGATTATGATAATAACTAATGACATGACTAAAGGAATAGGTCAAGAGTTTAGATCATCCATTGTTCAAAAGTAAACAAGTGAGAAGTAACACCCAGCTAGTACAGTCAGACTACACATCTAGTCAGTAAGACGGGGACATGTGAACTGACTGCATCCGTAAGCTAACATCGAGATTAAAAATGTTCTTTCGCTCATCTCATCACAAGGACGTAAGTAAAGCTGACTTCTTTTGGAACGAGTATATGAAAGTAAATCATGTTATCATATAGCAATGTTATTTTGTTTAGTGATTGGCGTTATTCATTCATTGCTAGATTAGCTTTCGTAATATGGCTGATAGTATTTATGTGATGTTAGTTAGTTAGTTAGTTAGTTAGTTAGTTAGTTAGTTAGTTAGTTAGTTAGTTAGTCGACAGATCATCCTCATTGCACATGGAACCATTCATTCCACAAGTACTCGGATCAATTTCTCATAAAATCCCGCAGCGTGTAGCGGCTCACGACACCATTTCTGTGTTGGTTTAATACTCTTCTTTGGCTTCCTGCGTAGTGTTCTTGTTTGGCCACACCTCTTTTAACTTGTTGTTGTGGCAGCCTGATAATGGTTGTAGATTCTCTTGGTTCTCGTGAACGAATTACTTCCCGTAGAGCAGGGGTCACCAAACTTTTTTTCAATGCGGGCCGGATTACTGACAAAATGAATGGCGCGAATGAATGAAATTGTCATTCTATACAATACTTGAGCCGTAATCGCAAGTTCGTAATCGCAACGATCGCGGTTCCTAATCCCGTATACCCGAGTTCGAAATACAGCTGCGCCCTATTTGGCAGCAGACCGCGTTGCACTGATTATTTACGATATAGTAGGGGCGCCGGTCGATCAGAAGCAATGGCAAGCTACTGAACTTAAACTTGCCAAGACATCAACAACAGCAAAAAATGCTGGTGTTGACTGCAAACGTCCTGTAAGGGATATGCAAGTAACTTTAACAATACATGCAAGCTAGATCGAAAGCTCTGGGGAAAAAAAGACGACAAACTAAGTTAATCATGGGTGAGTGGCGTGCAATGCGCACAAAAAGAAAAACAAAGACAACCAACATATTTATTTACTGAACAAAAGTTATCAAAGAAGGTGCCTTCAAGAGCAAAAGAGATAGTTACACCAGACCTAATGTGCACATATCCGAATCTCACCAACTAAGCAGCAAAAAAGGTTAGTGAGATTTGTGAAACTGAGAAGGAGGAGGGAGAGGAGGAGGAGGAGGATGGGGAGGAGGAGGAGGAGGAGGAGGAAGGAAGAGCACGAGTGAGGAGGAGGGGGAGGAGGAGGAGGAGAAAGAGGGGAGGAGGAGGGGAGGAGGGGGAGGAGGAGGAGTAGGAGGAGGAGGGGGAGGAGGAGGTGGAGGAGGAGGGGATGAGGAGGAGGGGTATGGAGGAGGAGGTGTAGGGAGGAGGAGGGGAGAAAAGGGGAGGATTAGGGGAAGGAGTAGGAGGGGGAGGAAGAGGAGGAGGAGGAGAAGCAGGGGGAGGATTAGGAGGGGAGGAGGAGTAGGAGGGGAGGAGGAGGGGGAGGAGGGAGTGGAGATGGGGGAGGAGGAGGAGAGGAGGAGGAGGAGAAGGAGAGGGAATTAAGGAGAGGAGGGGGAGGGGAGGAAGAGGAGGATGGGGGAGAAGCAGGGGGAGGAGAGGGGGAGGAGGAGGAGGAGGATTCTAACGAATATGCCTGTAGATAACTGTAGCGAAAAGGTCCACCTATTTGAGAAACATGCAACAATTTTACATATATAGCAATGCTATTAGAAGTTATGTCCCCTAGCTATATATACATTATAATGTGAATTAAATATTAAATAATATTAAGTAAATAACTGTTTGTACACTAAAAAAACTATGACAGTATGGCAGCACGGGAATGAGAAGAAGACGTGTAGAAAATTTCATCTCAATCGGATGGACCGTTCGCGAACGCATAAATAACATACATACAGACATACATTCTTTTTTATATATATATATATAGATTATCATCATGTGTCGTGCTGCTATGCGTGGGCGGTCATGCTTCGCCATAGCACATGATCACCAAAGTAGTGCATCAGCTCTGTGTTCTTGTCTCGATTATGTCGTGTGGCAGTTATCAGTTATCAGTTGGGGTATCTTCACTGCACTTCGGACAGGTCCATAGGTGCTCAGATCCTCCCCCCCCCCCCCCCCAGCATATGCATCAGCATCCGGTGGCTAATAGTGCCCGTTCTGTGTTGGTTGACGAGGCACCTCGTTTTCGCGATGTACCTCTCGCGTCTGTCCGTGCCGATTCTTACTCCCAAGTTTTTCATCCTGGACAGCGATGTGGATTCACTGACGTCAAACTCCTCTGTTCTCGCCATATCTTTAAGGTCGTTAATAACATCGGCACGAAACATGAGCTGGTCATCTACAGGGAGTGCAGAGCCAGTCAGTTTATCAGCTCGTTCATTTCCCTCGACTCGCGCATGTCCCGGGACGAAGATGAACGTGACTTTACGGACAACAGACTTCCGCAGCGACTCAGTCCACTGTCTACGTACAGATCCAGCTTCGACCTTCTGAATCATGCTCATTGAATCACTTAGTACACAAACGTTGGTATAATGCTGTGATTCCAGCCATACGAAAGCCTGTGTAACTGCCATCACCTCCATCGTCATGCTGCTTGTGGTCATAGAGTGGGCACCACTGGATTCTTGAACGGTTCGACCTGCTGAACGGGCTGTAAATGCCCACGCACTTCTCTGCTGCTTTACAACAGATCCATCTGTATAGATGAGCACTTCGCGTTGAATAATACTGGTGACAGTGGTGAACCCTGCGGCAATCCTGGACATATCGTTATCGGCTCAGAAGACCAACTCCCGCATCTTAGAACCACCTTCCTTTGGAGCAGAACTGCAGCTATCCGTCATACAAGGTGAGGGTGCACTTTCAGTTTGAGTAGGAATACTATAAAGGGATACGAGCGCTGGTCTTAAACTGCCGGTATGCTGATGACGAGGTAGCGGGTTCTACTCCTACGTGTGGCAAAACCATCCATATACTTATCTCTCGAACTTTCATTTTGTTCTTTCCACTTAATCTTTTCATTTGCCAGTATTTTGTCTAGTTTATGTCTTCTCATAACGTGCATAGCATATCATAATTGTCAACGACTAATTTCTCTAATCTTCTTACGGTTTTCATTTATTTATTGTAGAACACTCTCACTGGCTTTTCTGTCTGTCCATGGTATTCTTCGCATTTTCCCCATATCTCCCCTGCCATCAAATATATCTCAGCTTGTCTGCTTATTGTCCATATTTTACATCCATGTAACAGTACCGGTTTTATATAGCAATTCAATACGCATGTTCTCGTCGGGATTCACATTTTTGCATTGGTCAGTAGTTTTCCATATTGGAAACGGTCACCTCTGCCATGCGATTCTCGCTCTTGTTTATTTCTCATGTATTATTTATAAAAATAAAATAAATTATTTGTTTATCATTTATTGTTTGCTGTAAACCCCACCCCGATATATTCAAGACGCTGGAGACAGAAACCACCTTCATTACAATTTATGGTATTTGAGAGTTCAAAGTCGGTCTGCGAGCAGATTCACAAAACCAACCATATCACACAGGCCACTCACGTGTAACCAGGTAGCGGGTTCTACTCCTACATCGGTCAGTTGGACTAATGTGTTGACTTTTCGTCTTTGACTTGGGGACATAGATTACAAGTACCTCTGAAGTGGGAGTACGTTCGTCTGTCAGCGAGGTACACTGGTAATCGGGAAAGATAATCCACACGCAAAAATTCAGCCATGTGCACTAGAAATAGTAGGGCGTGTATAGAGTAAGCTTGATTTCGAAGCGAGCGAACCAAACCAAACTTGTGTGTGTGTTAAAGTCTGTTTTTCTAGCAATATCGAGTCCATTAGATAATTTAGTTTCATTAAAGCCATTCTTTGTTCTAGACTGATTGAAATGCTGTGTGTAGTTGAAATAGCCAGACACGAGTGCTTAGTACATATTGCATTTTGATGACGTGGATTGCATCCTAACAGCTCTCACAGTGAGCGGAAGGGAACACCCATTTGGTTATTCTAATTAGAGAAACAGATATGCGCCACATATTGCTTCACAACCACAATAGACACAGCTCTAGATCTTTTAAGCACATTTTAAATTGAGGTGCAGCTATGTTTTGTAACACACCCTACATAAGTTTGATAACGTTAAACGTTTAAATAACAGGTACACTGTACTTGTCAACGCTTGAGGCGTATACGAATATGGTGCTTGTCCCAAGTGTGTATAGGTCAACCGGCCCTCCAGGGATGGGGTGGTGAAAATCACGCACACCGCCATTACTACTCAGAACGTGCCCTAGCATTCATTAAGCTCTACCTGGGAGCCCAGGTCAATTGTTAAAAACAGTCACGTGACCCACTAGGCCGGCAGGCAAGCGGTCTAGCCACTGTGTGACCGTGGCTCCCTAATGTCGTGCTGGCTGCAGTTTAATATCTGTCGCAAGCAGTGATGTAGTGTGTCAGTCTGTTCCAGTTATATATGTCGTTATGTGTGTCTCAGACAGCTGTTAGTTGCGTCGTCTTTATCATCATCATCATTAGTATTATCACCATAATGTTCATCATCACCAGAATTATGTTTGTCATCACCATCATTAATATCATCATAATCATGATAAATGTGTCAGGTCTTAGTCAGATATGACTGACCTACGGTGTGGCAGTAGACGGTATTACCTAGTTTCCCTTAGCGCCAATGTTGGGCGGCGCTTACCAAACCCGACGCCCCACATTGTGCCAACTGCTTCGGGCGGAAGAGCGCAATTGGGAGGGTACAAGCTTTATCCTCCTGCGAGGAAATGCAACCTAAAGACAAAATGTCATGGCAGGGCAGACCAGACCCTAAGCCTTGGATGGCAGCTGGTCTAGGATCGAAGCACCGACAGGCGGACAGTTAGAGCATTGCTTTGCTGATCCGGCAGCTTCTGCAGTTTGTCTTGTTCCAGATGTATCACAATTTCTCTGGAGTGAACTAGGCAGGCCGAGAAAGGGATCATGCTGCATGGGCAACACATGGTCTCTATATCTTAGCCCAAGTTTTGTGCTATGGAGAGGTATAACTCCATCTCTGGTCTTAATCGGTCTCGGAATCAAAGCGAGAGGTAGCAGTTTCAGGTTATAGGTCCTTGTAAATTGGCGTAGACGTGGGGCACAACGGGTTTCCTGTGACGGTGGGAGACACCGACAGGTGTCACTGATCAGCTGCCGCTCGTCTCAAGCTGGGCAGCCCAAAACCAATTGGGTGTTGATTCGCCTACTCCTGCCTGCTTCAATGGGTGCTTGGGGCTAGGACAAAATCTGAATCACAGGCTGTAAAACCAATGCACCAGGTAATACTAAACAGAAAACTAGAAACTTCAAGCTACGTAAGAACCATGTGTCCAGGATTTTCCACTGACCTCACGAATATTGACGATGTGAGATAAAACGGTTGTGATTGATGCCGTACTGAATTGTCTTAACATTGATATTTCTGACCTGCATGAGACTCGTCTCGCTGATGAAGGATCACGCAGGGAAAACAATTACACCTTTGTTTGGAAGGGTAGATGACAGGCAGAAAAAAGGCAACATGGTGTGGGCTTTACAGTGAAGAATTCGCTACTGGGAATGATTGAAATTCCAGCTGGAGGTAATGAAAGACTATTATCCATGCGCTTGGCAACCTCGTATGGTTTTGTCACCATTACCACTGCATATGCACCGAGAATCACTTACTCTGATGATGTGAAGGATTCGTTCTATGAGGAGTTAGACTCTGTGAGCAAGACAGTTCCAACAGCCGACTACATTTATATGCTCAGTGATTTCAATGTTCGTGTGGACAAGGACTCAATTTCATAGCCTAATGTGCCTTGGAAAATACAACATCGGTCGCATGAATGAAAATGGTCAAAGGCTGTTGGAGCATTGCATCAGAAATGACCTATGTATTACAAACTCCTTTATTACAACAAAAGAGCTGCATAGGGTCACATGGGAACATCCGAGATCCGGTAACTGGCATCAGCTGGACTTCATCATCACACGGAGACATTTTAACTAAACAATCATTAACTCAAAGTTACCACAGTGCTGCTGTAATACTGATCATTCCTTGGTTGTTGCAAGGGCTACTCTAAATCTGAAAATGAGCCTTAAAGTGCGGAGACGGGACTCACCACCCTGAGACACACAACACAACACGCTGAACTCATGTAGTTCACAGCGGAAATCAGTGAAATGAGCTATAGATATTATGTGACCCTTTTACATCAGCCAGATCCAATATAGTGCCTAATCCATTGGCACCTTGCCGTCTTGACAGACGATAGTTTGTGCTCTAAAAAGGCATAATAACTTTTAACTATGGCGGTAGCGAGTGTGACTGATAAGGCCAATTTGCGCTGTAAATGTCCGTTCACAGTGGGTGCATGTAAACACGTGGTCATTTCCACCATCATGCACCATCTTACGTCTCAAACGCTTGGTGTGTGACTTTTCTGCAATAATTTTCTCCTTTGACTTTATTCCATTTCAGATATTTGCCCTCCATGCAACACGTTCAGCGGCGACTTGCTCCCAATGTGCATTATCAATGCCTGTATCAATCATGTCCCGCTTACACACATCTTTGTATCGTAGTAGAGGCCGACCCTGAGATCTCTTACCCATCTGTAATTCACCAAAAAAGATATCCTTTGGTATTCTACCATCATCCATCCTCCTAAGATGTCCTATCCATCTAAGTCTACGAAGACTGAGCATGGAATAAACTGTCACACAACCTGATCTTTCCAATACTTCAGTATTTGTGATTTTATCTTGCCACTTAATACCAAGAATTCTTCGCAGACACCGCATATGAAAGCTGTTTAAATTGTTCTCTTGGTGTGAGTAAGTTGTCCAGGTTTCACTGCCATAGAGAAGAGTACTAAGGACACTGGCTTGATAGACAAGGACTTTTGTTTTGGCAGTAAGCTTCCTGTTCTCCCAGACTCTTTTTCTTAACCTGTTCATTGTTGTTGCTGCCTTACCAATCCGGATGTTGATTTCCTGATCTAGGGATAATTTGCTATTTACCACTGATCGTAGATATGTAAAATGGTCTACTATCTCTAGTTCGGCGTCGTCAATAAAGATTGATGGTACCCCATGTGCACCTTGTGACATAATCTGTGTCTTCTTTTTGCTAATTGTTAAACCAAATTCAGAACAAGCATTGGAGAATGCAGATAGTAGACATTGCAATTCTTCCTCAGAGTGGGTCGTAACTGCAGCATCATCTGCAAACAGCAACTCTCTGATCAGTACCCTCCTAATTTTGGTCTTAGCCTTCAATCTCTGAGAGTGCCTAATGCAGCCAGAGAAATTCATGTCTCCAAACCAACTGGGACACATTACTATAACAGGACCATAACTTTAAAAATAGAAGCATAATCATAAGTGTGAAAAGCTCAAACTACAGGTCAAACTAACAAAATGCAACCTTAACAATGCAGTAACAAACTGGAGTATGATAAGCTCGACTATTGAGTCTGTTGGAGGGGGAGGCAAATGAGGGGGGGGGGGGAGTAACAATTGGGGATAGGGGAAATCCATGAATTGTCAATTCCCAAACCTACAATTGGGGAGTCACATCCTCAACCACTCTGCAGAAATGCTTTTCCGCCAGGCACATTTCAGACGGTTTGCTTGACCGTTTCTCTTTTTCGCAGGTGTAAGTACCTGTCGCCGGTCTCTGGCCGAGGAGTTACAACACTTTCTCCGTAATCCCGTTTATTACGCAGAGTCTCGTAGTGGGCGAGAGCTGGAGGCGGTTGGACCCCCGCTGGTGACTTGCGGGATAACTGAGCCGGCCGCTCAGAAAGCAATAGCAAACTATTGAGCATAATCTTGCCAAGAAATCAACAGACAGCTGAAAGATGCTGCAGTTGACAGCGATGTCCTGTAAAGGATATGCGAATTTAAAACAAAAGTACCTGGCAGATGGATATCTGTGACACGGCCTGGTTACACTTGCCGCCTTTATACATGTTTACAGATGGAGGTGGTGTAAGGGGGGCAGTTTCATTCCCCCTCTAGACATGGGGCCGAATCGGCCTCAGCCAAGGCTGCAACCGAACTGGGTCAAAATCTGCCCCAATTTCGGCCGGGTAAATTACTCAGTGTGCCCCTGCTAAGCAACAAATCCTGGAGGTTACATCAGATAAGCGTCATCTTTATTCAGGGCAGCGCTGAGTGGCTTCATATCTCACCCCAAGAGTTGGGCGATCCCACGCCCAAGTCAAAGCCTACGCCTCTGGGAAGATTGGGATAAATATCATGGTACAACGGCCCATTATTTTTAAAGTGTTGTTTGACTTTTAAAAAAATGTATAGTCCCCAGCACCTGTGCCACACAATACCTAGTTCCATGGGTACATAGGGATTATCAAAAACTAAATTTTGCACATAAGCATCCGTTTAAAATTAATAATCCCCACTGTCAAAAGGAACAAACCGCTCCATTACACCATCATTTAACCCGATGACCCTGAGTCATCTGGGCATGGAAGCCAAGAACATCTGAAATAAAAAGGCATACGGCCATATATGGATTCCACATCCCATTACAATGTAAATAATTTTTCTGACTTAATGTTTCTTGTTCTTGGACAGACTGGTGTTCCTTCTTTCTGAGAAAAATATATAATCATGTGCCACCGTTCACCTGTTTAGAATACAAAAAGGCAACAATAAGACACATTGCCTTTAACTAATACCTAAATTAAGGTCCAGTCAACTAGTTGATTCCTGCATAAACGAACTCTGACACACTGTTGTCACTACTATATAATAATTGGCTGGGAACGTCAGTGAAATAAACTCTTTCTCTGCTTCCTGTCAGAACGAAGAAAATGTCCCGATAACGACAAATAACACCGTGCATCTGTCACATTGAAATGGCATGATGAAACCATTGTACAAAACAAGGGTAACATACCATCTTGATGATTTTGGACAATGCCATCATGGGAGGTTGAATGTGATTGTTCGGCGCTCCGTTGCTTGGGGGATGCACTGGCCCCATGGATCTCTAGTTTCTCCTCTTCCAGGAAAACAAAGGAAATGCATTATCTGCATGGCCCCAGATGTTGACACCGCTTAGATCAGTCGCATGGACAGCTTCATAACTGTCCTCCCGAAAGAATCAGCAGTATTTGTCTCTTGGACATTCATAGCCCGGGCTTCATTTGAATATTTGAGTATTATTCTCTCTTGTGGTGTCACTTCGTGGAGTTGTCAGTCATACTTGTAGCTTTCTGAGCAAAGCTTGGTGACTTTCGTAGAAGTAGATTGTCATATTCTAAAGTTTTCTGAGCAAAGCTTGATAACTTACGTTGGATAATCTGCGTATACTCTTTAAACACGGTGAGTTTAGGTTCGATCGTCTACCGGGGGAGAAACTGTGGGTCTCCTAAATAAATAATAGAGTGATCATTTATTTCGACGACTTGAGATGACTTGCTTGTAGTTGTTCATGTGTCTTGGTTGGCATCTGGGCTCTCTTCAGTGCTGTCCTTGTGGGGAGATGGGGACATGGGAGATTGGAGGTTGAGAATATATAGGAATGGGGAGATGGGGGTGGGAAATGGGAGGATGGGGAGATGGAATATTGGGTAGGATTGGGGACAAACCTGGGTTACTATCAAATGTTGCTACTCCAGCTCTACACACGACTTTGAAGGTAAAGAAAACAAAATTGGACATACTACCTAAATCAATCATTATGGACTGGATCAGTTACCATTAGAGTGATACAAAGGCCACTTATATCACTTGAACAACAAAGACTAAACATAACACATCATTAACCACAAGGACTAGATAAACAAGATGAAAATAATTTGCATGAGCCTTTATATTGTCCAATCTCGTAGCACATATTCTAAACTGTGTTGATGAAGAAATGTAATTTCTTATGAGCAAAATAATCAACCCTCCACATCACATACAATTTTATAGGCAGTCTGCAGCATATAGCTAGAACTCTGCCAAGTGTGGTCGAGCCTACAAGGTACTACTCATACCCTGCTGCGATACCTATACAGCCGGCTGACCAGGACTGGACAACATAGAGACCATCAATTAGGAAATAAAAGGAACACAGCTCTAAATCTGAGGATGAGCCTTACAGTGCGGAGATGAGACTCACCATCGTGTCGGCCGTCGTAACCCCCCCCCCCCCCCCCCCCCCCCACCCCCCTCTCGCCACGTGTGCCGATTGTTCTATACACATACGTATAGCACCATATACCCAATGCACCTCCAAGTGTGTACAAGGGGCATTGACCTGTGACCTGCTTAGCAACGTGATCTGCCGTGGTGCAGTAGCTAACATGTGTGTCTGCTTGTGTGGCGGTCGTAGGTTTGAATTCCAAATGACACGGAATTCTAACATTGATCTAAACACCAGGTGGACCCGGACTGCTCTAGGTACCAGGACATGGCTTGGAAAGTCAAGTCGGCCGGTATTGTTGTGACTTATAACCCCTCGAGCTCCCAATGGTTTATATAATAGCACCATATGCTCAGTGCATATCAAGGCGGGGACAAGGGATTTTGACGTTACTTATTGTGTTTAACTATGTATCTACTTTGTGAGTGATTGTCTTGACTTATTGTGTTTAACTATGTATCTACTTTGTGAGTGAGTGTCTTGACTTATTGTGTTTAACTATGTCTTTACTTTGTGAGTGAGTGACTTGACTTATTGTGTTTAACTATGTCTTTACTTTGTGAGTGAGTGACTTGACTTATTGTGATTAACTATGTCACTACTTTGTGAGCGAGTATCTTGACGTATCGTGACTTATTGTGTTTAACCATGTCTTTACTTTGTGAATACGTGACTTGACTTATCGTGTTTAACTATGTCTTTATTTTGTGAGTGAGTGCCATGACATATTGTGTTTAACCATGTCTTTACTTTGTGAATAAGTGACTTGACTTATAGTGTTTAACTATGTCTTTATTTTGTGAGTGAGTGACATGACTTATTGTGTTTAACCATGTCTTTACTTTGTGAGTGAGTGACTTGACGTATTGTGTTTAACTATGTCTCTACTTTATGAATGAGTGTCTTGACTTATTGTATTTAACTATGTCACTACTTTGTGAGTGAGTGACTTAACTTATTGTGTTTAACTATGTCTTTACCTTGTGAGTGAGTGACTTGACTTATTGTGTTTAACTATGTCTTTACTTTTTAAGTGAGTGACTTGACTTATTGTGTTTAACTATGTTTTTACCTTGTGAGTGAGTGATTTGACTTATCGTGTTTAACTATGTCTCTACGTTTTGAGTGAGAGACTTGACTTATTGTGTTTAACTATGTCTCTACATTGTCAATGAGTTGACTTATTGTGTTTATATATGTCTCTACATTGTCAGTGAGTTGACTTATTGTGTTTAACTATGTCTTTACTTTGTGAGTGAGTGTCTTGACTTATTGTGTTTAACTATGTCTCTACTTTGTGAGTGAGTGACTTGACTTATTATGTTTAACTATGTCTTTACTTTGTGAGTGAGTGTCTTGACTTATTGTGTTTAACAGTGTCTCTACTTTGAGAGTGAGTGACTTGACTTATTGTGTCTATTGCTGTCTCTGCTGTATGGGCGGGTGACTTACTTAACTTTTTGTTGTTTATCGATGTGTCTGCTTTGTGGGTGGGACATGGTCCTTCAGTATCGCTAAATACTGTCATGCAACTTTCTATCTTATACTTGGCATACCCAGTCCATCTCTTTGACATGACGTTCTGACCCAGTAGACTGTGTCTTTCTTGTGCCTCTCATAAAACATCCCTCTTAGTCTACCGGAGCTACGGAGTCCGTGCACTGAACTGAGTTTCTCCAGACTCAGGTTTGAGTTAGGAGTAGAACGGTGTCACGTGTGTCGTGATGTTGATCCATAGACTAAACTAGTGGGTGTTGTTCTTTAATCACTCCAATAATGTGTTCACATAAAGATTCCTATTCATGTAAGCTATGTCTGTTTAGCCCTCCAGACATTGGATAGCAGTCTGTAGACAAGAATATAACTAAACCGCGTGACTGAGACATCACCAGTAAAGGCTTAATTCCAGCCAGTCCATATGTGCTGGTGAGAGTCGGGCTTTTCTGCAGACATGACGTTTTATTACCGGCCACCCTGGTTTCTGCACTGGAGGAGGGGCAGGGGAGTTCTCAAGTACAGTCCCCGTTGAGATGGTACTCAATGAATGTCTCGAAAGAAGAGTCTCTACCCCACTCTCACCCCAATGAGGCCAACACATGTCAGTGCTCAGGCCACGCAAGCACCAGTCCAGATGTATAATAATCATCAACATCATCATCATCATCTTCCCTTTTTTGCCGTCAAGCGTAGTGGGAACGTATAATTGGCACTGCAGGCCCCGATGGGTGGCACTGGATACAGTCATTCCGTGTGACGATACGAAGTCTTTGATGTTGTCAATTCATTTTCGTCTCGGGCGTCCTCTCTCTCTCATAGTAGATCTTCTTTGATGTATGGCTAGTACTGGTTGTTGATAGTGTTGTATTCTAATAAAATGTCCAAACCATTTGAACTTCTGTTCTGCAATAAATGTGGCTCATGGTGTTGATCTCGCTGTCTGTCTGATAACATCATTTCTTACTCGATTTCTGATATTTAAGTTGGCAGCACTCCTCAAGCACGTAATCAAAGAGGTGTTGAGTTTGCCGAAGTGTGATTTGGATAGTGTCCAAGCTTGAAATTGGTAGCATAGGTTTGGTGTGAATGTGCTGTTTATTATCTCTTGTTTAGCGGCCATAGGTATATTTGGATGTTTCAGTATGGATGATAGTTGATGTTTAAGCGCACTGCTTTTTGACATCTGATTTCTATTTCTCTGTCTTTTCTGCCATCTTTCAAGATATTTGGATTCTTTAACTTGTTCCAGAGCTGTGCTATTTATCCGATGTATTTTTTTTTTTTTTTAGCATATCCTTTACAGGACTTAGCTGTCAACACCAGCATCTTTCAGCTGTATGTTGATCTCTTGGCAAGATTACGCTCAGTAGTTTGCCATTGCTTTCTGAGCGGCCGGCTCACATACCCCGTAAGTTACCGATTCGATTCGAACCACTGCTGATTTGAACCGTCATCACGTTACCGACGAGAGTATACGAGATTACGGAGAAAAGTCATAACCTCTAAGCCACGAAGCCGGCTATCCGATGTATAACAAACGATAATACAACCAACATCATATTATCATATTACAGAGAGGATTAGAGACTCGTGAAGATCGATTACTCTTTACCGGCATCTGAAGAAGAATAACAGAGCGAACAAGAGGAAGACGAAGAATAAAGTTCCTAAGATCCAGTTGTGAAAGACACTTGTTCCACAATAACAAATTGTCTACCACAGTTGTTCGCAACCGGTGGGGAATTCCCCCCAAGTGGGAATTTTAGGGTTTCCAGGGGGGGGGGGGGGGAGAGAGAGAGAGAGAGAGAGAGAGAGAGAGAGAGAGAGAGAGAGAGAGAGAGAGAGAGAGAGAGAGAGAGAGAGAGAATTAAGATTATTTAAAGATCGCGTTAATACAAGAACCGATTACTTGATATTGTTTTTCCCTTCATACTTTACGGTTCTGTGCGCCTCACACTTCTAAAATTCAGTTTATACAGTAAGTAGACCCACAAAGCACATGTGGACGTCTAGACTTGTTTTAGTATGTGCTATTAAATTTAGCTTCCATTATTACGTAAACTGTGTAGGGGTGGGGGAGGAATTTTTAGGTAGAAAATACGAAAAAAAAGGGGGGGGGGGCGGGGGGAATGAGGTTCTGAAAATATGGTGAAGGGGGGGAAGGGCCAAAAATGGTTGAGAACCACTGGTCTACCAAGTTCTATTATAACAAAAAGTCTAGCTTAGACGTATTCTCCAGCCTGTAACCCACACGCTACCTGGGCTGGGTCTGGCTCTGCGAGGCGTGGTGAAGTTCTGAGATAATCAATACAGCTACTATCGCTGGAGCAGTGTCTTGTATCGTGTCCTCCCATTGTACCGTTCTGTGCTACGAGGTCTGTCTATATCGTCAGAACGTTTCCGAACAAAACTGTCAGTGGTGCACCGTGTTGTATACTTTACACGTACGGATATGTGATTTGTACAAGGAGAACTATTTACAATGAGTAAACTTAACTGATTGCGTGCCAAACAAAAAAGTGGTTCTGACCAAACAGAAATTCACGGCAGAAAATGGAAGGTAGGGGTGTGTGAAAATAATGTTGTGAAAATGGTTAAAATTGTAGCAGATATACTGCAAGATATATCAAATTAAAAGGGATTACACAGGGAACACGACAGTGTTAATTATTAATCTCTAGGTTAGAAAAATTATGACAATAATGAGAGGTTTAGTAATAAAAATTTAAATTAAAGGGCTGACAGTTATGACAAATTTCCACTTACCATTATTTTGTATCCGCTGCAGATAATCCAGTTAAAGTCACTGACTAATGTTAAATACACCACTTGTCTACAATAGTATCACAAGAACTGCTCCATAACATTAATAAAACACAAATAAAACATAATATTTTGAAGCACATAATTTTTACACAAAATGTCCGGGACACACTAAGCAGATTGTACTGAGACTGTACAGAGAAAAGATATAAACACTATTTTCTAATTAGTTATAATTATTATTCTTTTTAATTTTATTATTTAAATACTCCTATAATACTTTGTGATAGGCAAAGCAAATTTAGTGGCACATGTGTGACCCATTATCGCAAGCGTAAGTCAGCGTGTGCCATCATATTATGAGGAACATTCATTGTTAGTTTTCTTTTAAATTATGACCGTCTTCTAAATAATTAATTGAATACTGCACATGGTATTAGTTTTAGAATCTTTCACAAAGTCATTTAAATCGCAATAATTATACTTTAAAATTGTTTAAAAGGGTAATTGTATTAAAATATATGAGGTCCAGAACCATAAGGTGTACTCGAACAAAGTTTGCTTAATCAAGATCTATACATGTCTCTAGAAGCTTCTTGCCGGATGCAATGAACAACGGACAAGCCTAACTGGATTACAAATGCTGCTTTTGGTCAGCTGTCACGGCAAGTTCATGTCTTTACTATTATTATTATTGTGTTTTAATGGGTTAAGACCTGAAAAGTCGCAACATAATTAAACCAAATAATTAAGATTGGTCCCTTAGATCAATGTGTGTGGGTGTATATGGGTGTTGATATATACACGCAAGTCAGTCACATGTGAACGATAGGCTGTGATAAACCATCATCATTATGTGACATAACAAATAACATATATAGCATATAACATATATTATTTGTCAATGTCTCTCCACATATACGGCTCATTGATATTGTGGTTCAGTGCTGTCTATGATATTCCTCCACGCCACTTCTCTAAGTTTATCCAGCATTCTTTGCCTCCGTATTCCTCTGTCTCTTTTACCACATTCAAATCGTCAGAATGTTCTATACACCTCTCTTCTTATTATATGACCAATTAAATGTGTGTCGATTGCTTATGGTTGCGTATTACGTTTTAGTTTCATTGGTCGCTTACATACAATCGTTGTTAATTACTCTTTCAGTCCGAAACATTCACTACGTTCGTATCAGAAAGAAATGAAAGCTGCCACTAAGGCTCATTATAATGTGTTCTTTAACATTTCAAGGCTTTCTGTTAGTCAGAAGAGGTTCGATATGAGAATCCAGTGCTCGCTTTCTGGCAGTGAAAAATGACATATTACATACGACACTTTTCGAAATATGAGATGCTGCTGTTTCTTCACTGTGCTGCTCTTATAATCTCCGTCATACATCTTTCACATAATGCTATGATTGCTCCCATATAATTGAAGTTACCGATTCGATATAGTTATATGGGAAAGATGCGAATGGACCCCGTCAGACTTCCACACTGTCAATGGTTGATATTGTCTACCCTAATGTAAGATGACCCGCCCTGTGCACTACTCCTGCCCTAAATGTCAATGGAATGCATTCAACATGACCTTCCCCATACACTAATCATGTCGTACTTGTCCCTGGAAACATCCAACATGAGCTTCCTCGTGCACTACTCCTGCCATACTTTTGTCTGAAATACATTTAATATGACCTTTTCCGCGCACTATTCCTGCCCTAGTTTTGTCTGGTATACATTCAATATGACCTTTCCCGTGCACTACTCCTGCCCTACATTTGTCTGGAATACATTCACTATGACTTTTCCCGTGCACTACTCCTGCCCTACTTTTGTCTGGAATACATTCAATATGACTTTTCCCGTGCACTACTCCTGCCCTACTTGTCCCTGGAATACATTCAACATGGCCTTTCCCGTGTACCACTCCTGTCCTACTTTTTTCTGGAATACATTCAATATAACCTTTCCCGTGCACTACTCCTGCCCTACATTTGTCTGGAATACATTCAATATGACCTTTCCCGTGCACTACTCCTGCCCTCCGTTTGTCTGGAATACATTCAATACGACCTTTCCCGTGCACTACTCCTGCCCTACTTTTGTCTGGAATACATTCAATATGACCTTTCCCTGCACTACCCCTGCCCTACTTGTCCTTTGAATACATTCAACATGGCCTTACCCGTGCACTACTCCTGCCCTACGTGTTCTTGGAATACATTCAACATGTCCTTTCCCTTGCACTACTCCTGCCCTACTTGTCTCTGGAATACATTCAACAAGCGGAATCGACTTGTACACTGGCCAACATGCCTACCCGCGGGGCTTGTGATCACGTGGTTGAACCGCCATTGATACGGACATTTTGGTTTATTGATTTTGCTCTCCAGTTGACCCAGACTGAAATGAGTACCATGACATGTTATGTGAAGTCAGGTGGCATGTGTGGTATTTACCACATCAACCACAGAGTATGGTTTTGTGAGATAGTTACATGTCCCTTACTAAATGTTTTGCATATCCTTTACAGGACATCGCTGTCAACAGCATCTTTCAGCTGTATGTTGATTTCTTGGCAAGATTACGCTCAGTAGTTTGCCATTGCTTTCTGAGAGGCCGTCTCATTATCCCGCAAGTCACGAGCGCGGGTCGAACCGCTTCCAGTCTCGCCTCGCTGCGAGACCCTGCGTGGATAAACGAGATTGCGGAGAAAGTGGTGTAACCCCTCAGCCAAGAGAGACCGGCTGTCCCTTACTGGACGTCTTAATTAATCATCAATGCTGTGACTGTTGTTGACTTATAGGCATGTTTACTTTCAGTAGTTTGTCATTGCTTTCTGAACGACCGAAGCTGTTACCATTGTTAACATGTAACACAAGTCGGTCTGCTTCCAAATCGTCTGCAGATGATTTAAGTAGTGCTTTGGAGGATTGCAGTGCGGTTGAGTACTGATTGGTCAATGAATACAATGAGATACTACCATAAACTAACATGCCTGAAGACGTTCAACGAGAGTCCAAAGAGAACAAACCTTGTTTGTACCGTTTCCTGGTCTAAGGCCAGTACATAAGTGGACATTTCTTCTAATGCTGCTAACAAAACTGACCAATGACGACCCTCAGACCTGGGGACCGTCTAGAAGCTGGGCTCCTCCCGGGAGTCTTCACGATTCATAAAACACAAATTGACCTTTCCAGTAGCTAAAATACTTAAGGCGTGCTAATGGGTTTTACAGAATATGGTCGTCACTAGGAAGAACAAACTACCACAATATAATATATAGGTAAATAGGAATATTCTTAAACACGTTAATCGGTGCAATTATCTCGGAACACTCATAACATCTGATGGGAGATGCCTTGAAGAGATTAGAACAAGAATTGCAAAGGCTAAGGCTAGCCTTTTGCAAGATGAAAAATACTACTGATCAATAAAAGACGTCAATTGCTATGAGAATAAGGGAGTTGATGTGCTACATAGAGCCCGTAACTTTTGTATAGGACGTGAAGCTTGGATAATGAGCAGTAAAGCCGGAAAACATCTGATGGCTGCGGAAATGTGGTTTCTGAGGAGAATGCAAAGAATACCATGGACAAACAGGAAAACCAACGACCAAGTCCTACAAGAAACAAATGAAAATCGTAAACTGATTAGAGAAATTAGACTAGACAGTCAAAATTGTTTGGACATGTTATGAGGAGAAATAAATTGGAGAACTTGGTGACAACTGGCAGGATTGAGGGAAAGAGAACAAGGGGAAGACAGAGAAGTACATGCCATCTGTTAACAGATGATTTAATCACGTGGCATGGTCGAGACAAGAACACTTTTGTACACCACGACTCTGGTGATCGAATTAAATGGCGAATCATGACCGCCCACGCTTACCAGGCATGACACATGATGGATGGGAATGAGTTATACGTCATTATTGTGCGTGTATTATCGGCGTTAAGTAAACAATGCCAGCCGTGGCATCGTCTGCCATCTACTGCAGCTCCTCCATGGCCACCCAGAGTATTCTTTGATTCTCTTATGTAAGTCTTTAGGACTTTTATATGTCTTGTGCCCTGTTGGTTTCAGAGACAGGATTGTCTAATTATATTATCACCAAGTGATCACCATGTTTGACCCACCCAGCGACTGCTTCTTTTCTTCACCTTCCGTTTCTGTCCAGTTCTCTTTCTTCACTTCGCACTAGTGTTTATTAAAGTCGGCGAAGTAGTTCACTTGCCTCATTTTTATTGCTTTCGTCAACTTTCTTTTTATACCCAGATTTTCTAGAATCTCTGTATTGGATTGTTTTTATTTCCATGAAATACGACATATTTTACTGCATGTCCACATCTCCAGGGCATTCTCTTCGACTTTCTAATTGCGTGTTCATTGTCCCGGCTTCCCAGCCTATATAGAAGAGTTGAATATACAGGACCGTGTGGTAGATTTTCTCAGTGTGATTCAAGTCTTCATTATGGTAAGCATTCGGTATACAAGTTTAATTATTTAAAGATGCCACCTCTTTATGAAGCTCCCCTTACGGTGCCGCCTGAAGCGGCCTCCCCTCTGTATCAGAGCACGGCCCTGTGAATGTACATTGCATTTGACAATTCTCATGTTCAATGCGCTGTTAATCTCTATATATGTTAATACTGATGTCATGATGTTTAAAGCATATTTGGCCATTTTTATTTTCTCTTTTGATTTCTGTTTCACTTCTCCCATCATTTGTTATTACACGTCCAAGATAGGAGAAACGTGTTTCCTGTTCTATTATCTCCCCGTTTAATGTGATGTTTATTGATGTCCTCTACATTTCACTGCTAATTATCACAGTTGTCGTTTTTTTTTTTTTTAAATATTAATATTTAAGCCAAATTCTGCATTAAGCCTTTTTACCTATTCCACTAGATTTATATTTCGTGCTTGCTTCCTGTTTGTAACACTGTATAATCAGCAGTAATTCGATTTGTTTAACAAAGGTTTCTGTGTAAAGGTTGAATAGGCTTATGGACAACACTTATCCCTGACGTACTCCTCTTTTTGTCTCTACTAGCGACGAATAATTATTTCCCTATCAAGTTGTTGTCATTTGTTCCCAGTACAAGTTATTTAAATCACCATCCTGAAACAGATTATCGCTTCCATGATGCCGCCGTGTTTGCGGAACCAACATTTTTCTTTAACTACTTTCTCATCTATTTTATGTTGAATTCTTTCTAGTATGGCCTTGCTCATTTATAGTCCATCAAATCATCTGAGAAATCATCCATCATTTATATATAGTCCATCAAATTCCATGTCTGGTAGCACGTATTGTTGATTTCATAATCCAGTCTATAATAACTAACAATCACCAAGGCCCTTGCCACATGACGTCTGCATTCATGGCACTGCAAAGATCCCCGTGCCCTGGTTTTCTAGAACAATACTAAATGTGTCAACAGCGATCCCACCGTACTCGTGGTCTTATTTCACATGAAATTGTTTGTTGCCATGAGCTGGTGAGTATTTAACTAAAACAATTAGCATGTCTAGATATGAGCCCTAACAGAGCACTAGTAACTAACAGTGTAACTGTGTGTTCCAGATTCGGACCATTCATTATCACCATCACTTAGACGACAGGAGCGACACAACTTAGGGCAGATCCAGAATACAGCCACAGTTATTCATTTCATGAAGAATCTTTTAAAAGAAAAGTGTACAAGATGGCGAATGCAACATCCCTTTGTGTGGACACCGTATCATACGATTTATATTTAATGCCTTTTGTGGTTGTGTTAAGCTGTTGTGTATTGACTCTTAGTATATTCATCATCATGACAATATGGAAGACCCGGATGCTTCACAACAATACAAACTGTTATATTGCTTCAACCAGTGTGGCCGATATTGTAATGGCTATCACAATGCTAATGCGTGCAATAGTCTACTACACTGGGATGAGTGGAGATGGGCACAATCATAAGATTATTAATATAGTCATTATGGGAATGACATTTTCAGCGCCCATGTCATCAGCCGTCCATTTATCTGTTATAGCTATCGACCGTTATATTTTTATTCTCAAACCGTTTTACTACATCAAACATATGACACGATCCCGAATCACTAAATGGCTTCTGTTTGCCTGGACGCTACCGCTCATCTATTTATTTTCATCAGCACTATTTTACAGAATCGATACATTTCACATCAAGTGTATTTTACAACATCCTCCCATTGAATACTATAGTGTAGCTCTGACAATGTTTGTTATAGTTTTTATTATTATCTGCGTGTGCTACTTTAGAATTGCGCGTGTAGCTTTTGAACATAAGAGAGCAAGGATTTCTCGAAAACTACAACATGATACATCAAACAACATCAACATTAGTAGCACACGCGTGAACGCTGCAATGAAGAGCATCCGCTTCTTTGTTGCCATGTGTGGAACATACCTTGTTTGTTATATTCCGACGGCTATTTTCTTATTAGTGACTATGTTTATGTACGATATGTCTAAATACGTCTTCGTAGCAAATATATTTTGCTTCAATTTTCATTCGTTTGTAAATTTTATTGTTCACGTCAAGATGAACACAGACTTCCGTGTGGGTGTTAAGAAACAATGTACAGACTGTTCACTGATCTGCCGTAAGCAAACACAAAGGGTGTAACACGTTTTGTCGCAAGATCAACTTAGTAAGTAATTCATTCTCCTTTACGAGTTGCAACACCGCATAATCGGTTGACTTACTTGTCACGTTCGGTAAAATCTCGCATAAGAGATCCTGCAAAGCTTGACTGCTGTAGGGAGCGGACGAGCAATGAACTAGGCTGTCATCCTGACTCAAGGCATCGATGTGAGTGTCTAACTGACCAGACTCCTGGTGCATCAAGTCACAATGGGTCAAGCTAGATTAGAGCGTAATGCTGGAAGCCACAGAAGCTACACGCTGAGGTAGATACTGAGCGGTGGACTTGAACACCTTGGCAAAGAGTTCCATGTCCCATGAGGAACATACGTTGACTAACTAACTAACTTAGTAACTAACAAACACACTAAATAACAAACTACCTAACTAACTATCTAATTAACTAACTTAGTAACTAACAAAACTAAATAACAAACTACCTAACTAACTATCTAATTAACTAGCTAACTAACTAACTAACTAACTAACTAACTAACTATCTAACTAACTAACTAGCTAAGTGGTTAATTAATTTATTAACTACTAATTAACTGTTTAATTAATTAGATAATTAATTAACTAACTAGTTAGCTGACTAGCTAATTAACAAGTTAAGTAACTAAGTATTTAAATAACTAAATAACTAACTATTTAACTATGACAAAACTGTCATCCAATGCCAATAGTACTTTGCAGTGTAGGGAAGAGGGGTCTTGAGCCTGAGGATTTAAGGGCGCCTGGCTAGTGCAGTCACAGCGAACAGATTATGATTCTCTTTTTGCCACCGCAGAAAAATATACACACCTGACAGAGGATTTGAATCCAGGTATCCCGAAGGAGAACCCGGCTTTCTAAGCCACTCTAACTAACTTAATTACTTACATTCTCACTTACTTAATTACTTACTTAATTACTTACTTAATTACTTACTTAACTGCTTACTTACTCACTCACTCACTCACTCACTCACTCACTCACTCACTCACCCACTCACTCACTCACTCACTCACTCACTCACTCACTCACTCACTCACTCACTCACTCACTCACACACTCAGTCACTCACTCACTCACTCACTCACTCACTCACTCACTCACTCACTCACTTACTACTTACTACTTACTACTACACTTACTTACTTACTAACTTACTTTACTTACTTACCTACCTACTTACTTACCTACCTACCTACCTACCTACCTACCAACCTACCTACCTACCAACCTACCTACCTACTTACTTACTTACTTACTTACCTACCTACCTATCTACCTACATATCTACCTACCTACTTACTTACTTACTTACTTACTTTACTTACTTACCTACCTACCTACTTACCTATCTACCTACCTACTTACTTACTTACTTACCTACCTACCTACCTACCTACCTACTTACCTATCTACCTACCTACCTACTTACTTACTTACTTACTTACTTACTTTACTTAATTACCTACTTACCTACTTACCTATCTACCTACCTACCTACTTACTTACTTACTTACTGACATAAGAAATCGGAATTCAAGGCAAAGACTTCCTTGTATGTATTCTAAAACGTGTATACTGTTAGCCTGTTGAAATGTAAGACATAACAACAGCAAAAGACACAAGAAAAGAAAGAAGCATGCTTAACCAAGTCAAACAATTCAAATAGTTGCTCGGAGGTCTAACATCAGATGGAATTTGTATGACAAAGATGAAGAGCAGAATAGGCCAAGGAGATGCTGCATTTTAGAAAGTAAACCTTTTGTAATAAATTACTTTCATTGAATGTTAGAAAGGGAGCACGGAAATGATATACTGGACATGTGTTGTGAATTTTACAACATTCAGTTGATACCACTAGCTTTCCACTGTTGAATGTGACACCGGTAATTGACAATAAACAATGTGCACTATGTAAACATACAAGTGCGATTTCTTTAATTGTAAAATGCATTATTTAATGTATTACTGACTTATCATTCTTGGAAATCTGACAGTATTATTCTCATTTGTAGACACAAATATCATGTGTATATTTAACTGTATCGTATAGACATAACTGTCATTTGTAGACATAAATATCATTTGTAAACATTAATATCATTTGTAAACAATCTATCATTTGTAGATAAAACTGTCAATTGTAGACATAACTAACATGTGTCGACATGACTATCATATGTAGACATAATTATCATATGTAGACATAACTATCGTTTAAAGATATACCTATCACTTGGGTATGTAATCGTATTTCAAGAACGGCTAAATGTTTATCATGACGGTATGGATGCAGCACTAGTATTTGGAAAATTAACTTATCAGTGAGTAACTATCGACACAATCACCATTTAAATTAACGACGTAATCATCACCAATACAAACACCAAAAGCATACTCGTCATCACTCCACACACCAACAACATAATAATCAACAGTATAAACACCACGAACACAGTCATCATCAATAGAATAATCAACAACATAACAATCATCAATATAAACACCAAAAACATAATTATCAGCAATATAAACAACAACAATATTATCATTATCAATATGAACACCAACATCAAAATAATCATCGATATGAACACCAACAACATAATCATTAAAAATATGAACACCAACAACGTAACCATCATCAACATAAACAGCAACAAGCATACGCATCGTCATTATAAACACCATCAACATAATCGTCATCAATATAAACACCAACAACATAATCATCATCAAAATAAACACATGCAACATTGTCATCATCAATATAAACACCAACAATGTAATCACCATCAATATAAACACCAACAACGTAATCATTATCAGTTTACACACCAACAATGGAGTCATTATCAATATAAACAACAACAACATAATCATCATCAATATAAACACCAACAACATAACCATCATCAATATAAACATCAACAACATAACCAATATCAATATAAACATCAACAACATAACCAATATCAATATAAACACCAACAACATAACCATCATCAATATAAACACCAACAACATAACCATCATCAATATAAACACCAACAATGTAATCATCATCAATATAAACACCAACAACATAACTATCATCAATATAAACACCAACAACATAACCATCATCAATATAAACACCAACAACATAACCATCATCAATATAAACACCAACAATGTAATCATCATCAATATAAACACCAACAACATAACTATCATCAATATAAACACCAACAACATAACCATCATCAATATGAACACCAACAACATAACCATCATCAATATAAACACCAACAACATAACCATCATCAATATAAACACCAACAACATAACCATTATCAACATAAACACCAACAACATAACCATCATCAATATAAACACCAACAACATAACCATCATTAATATAAACACCAACAATGTAATCATCATCAATATAAACACCAACAACATAACTATCATCAATATAAACACCAACAACGTAATCATTATCAGTTTACACACCAACAATGGAGTCATTATCAATATAAACAAAAACAACAAAATAATCATCAATATGAACACCAACAACATAATCATTATCAATATAAACACCAACAACAAAAGCATCATAAATATAAACACCAACAACATAATCACCATTTATTTAAACATCAAAAACATAATTATTTTCAACATATGTGAGGTATTTTAAAATAATGAATAAGAAAAGCTTCATATGAAGTGTTGTCTAGGGGTATCCCTTATGGGATGGATAATCATTCCCTAAAGCCCTCTAGAGGAACCGTATAATATGGCCCTTGAACTCCCTACCATGAGGAGTTTAGACTTAACATTTAAGTTCCTACTCAGAAATAGAAAACAACAGATTCCTCTATAAGGCTAATCGGGATCCTGGCAATTCACCACAGCAACAGAGGAATCGGTTCCCTCCATAATAGACGTTTACTGTGTGTTGTCTGCCAGCCTCATCGAGATCTCACATTATATGTATCAACAATAACATATGTCAATTGGGCTCAACAGCCATTGACTAAAACATCTACAATGAAATGTACTCAACAACAGTTGAACAAAATATTCACAATGAACTGTACACAACAACAGAGCAAGATATTCACCATGAACTGTACTTAACAACCATTTTAACACCACCCTTGTATTGAGAAAACTGGTAGGGTCTAGTAAAGATCTAGGTTCCACCTAATGACATTCGTGCACACTTCAAACATTGCATTTGCATAGATAAAACAATAAGTGAAAATACTCAAATACTTCACCCAAATCAACCAACAGCCTGCCAACCTATTACCTTAATACCTCTCCAGTCACCAACATCATTAACAACATCATAAAAGCTCCTCTTTCAACAACAATCCCAAAATAAACCATGTACTATCTCCTTCAGTTGGCACTGGAGAAAGAGTTCTCGTCTTCTGGGCAATACACAAGTTTATACACATTGATCTGTTTCTTATGATCTCACAGCCACTAATCAACTGTGTTAGGTAAAGTTTCCAGGTAGCAGCTTTCCTCATGATACACCCACCTCAAGTTAACTCTCACCTGTGACACAGGTTTTTGAAGGAATACAACAATAATGAATCCAAAGCGGAGACGAGACTGCCTGTTGAAGCTGAAGCCCGGGGGTCATTCAGTAAATTTGAGCATCTACTCTTCATGATAGCAGGAAGGTAAATTCTTGGTACGTTTTAACAACGACGTCCTGAAGTCCATCCAGTAGTTAGTTGACTTAGGTCAAACATTCTTACAGCATTCCTCAACGCAAGTTCAGCCCGTCTAAGTTTTTGGATGAGAATAAAAGCTAAAGCACTCATTCCTGGACATCAGCTAGTAATCCAATTGAATAAACGAATATCTCAATATCCTCTTCTTCTAGAATAAGCCACAGCTATTAATGAGCTGGATTAGAAAATTCCTAAGAAATGCCGATAATCTGGTTTCTAGGAATAACATGGGAGTTTCCATAGATACACAATCCTTAACCTTCCACGTGCCTGCTTGTGGCAAACTGAGGCCATGTTTCCTTTAATATATGGGGTATCCCTCTTTGTGGTTTCTTGAAGGTAGATCCTCAGAGCATTGCAAACAATTTAAACCATTCCTGTGTTCGTGTTCAGAGAACAGACTCTCTCAGCTGCCATCAGCAAAGCTATTAAATGTGATGAAGGTTTAGGCTGGCAAATCCAACTTGTATGTTCTGTAGTAATCACTTGACTCTACACACATAAGGCGTTGACGATTTGAGACTAAGTTTAATACTTCGTTGTCCCAACTGTCGTGTCCTCCTTTAAAGTGTCGTCCCTGGAGTGAGGAGATCCGACACCCACATTATAATATTTTTTTTTCTCTCAATATTCTGGAGAATCCACCAGCTTCCGTCCAACACACTCCATCAGCCTATGGACACCTTTTCCTATCACTCTCACACTGTCGTACTATGCCCCCTTCTCATACTTCCCCAACGCAACATACTCAACAACTCTTGCTTCTAGAAATAATAAAAAGTAATTTATTAAAAATAAAAGTGTAACGTATATGAGACGTGTATGTGAAGAAAATGTGTGACGTGTTCTATAAAGTGTGTAGACTCTGACTCTCAGACAGCAACCCAGTCAGCTGATCCCAGCAAAGATAGACCACAGCACGGTACGTCAGAACATGTACTTCTCACCCGTTGCCGAAACCATCTTGCCGGATACTGCTTTGCCTCTGTAGACCTCTGGTAATCCAATTTTCATGAACATCCGAAATAGACACCGGTGGTATTAACAGTTAATCATGGAACGGTTGCACTCTACACAATGTCCGTTCCTATCGTTCCTTAAAAAAAACTGCACAAGTCCTTTGTAGTGTGTACACAGTTACTACTGTTAATTGTTACTGTACTGGATCCTCCCTCGTGTCTATCTAGCCTCAAGTAGCAAGGTCTTGTGTTCTATTACACGAGATTATATAACACTAGGTAACTATTAGACTGTTCTCATTTAGTTACTTCTGTCTGATGCCGTGTGGTGCATCAGTACGCATCACTCTCTTTGGTGAATCAAACTTCCTTCTGTATGCAAACGTTCTGTATGCAACTTTATTGATTGTGGAACTGGTGTTCTTCCTAATGGGTTTTTTTAATTCTTTCCCAAAACTTGTAGAGTTTCCTTGGATCTGGTAGGGAACCTAGGATAGAAAACAACACATCTGGTGATAGTATCTAGTCACTGATCCCTTCGGCTGAGTGTAAGCCTATCACCTTGCTTAATGATCTTTAGCTAACTAGACTTAGTCATAGAGCAGATTAGCTACCCACCTAGAGCCGAATCAGGCTATGACAAAGAAAAATCAGCAAACAGAATGCGGAACCCCGCCCACCAGGGACACCTACGGGAAGATCCCAATTATCCCTCATTACTCAATTCTCAACTAGTAAAGCTTATCAACACTTCACTAATCTATTTTAGCTAACAGAGCCAAGTATCACTTCACTACTCTAGCTAGTTTCCCACTAACAGTGCTAATCATCACACTATAGTTTAACAAGGCTACTGCCTAAAGTAATTATAACGAATATATTATAATAGGTTATACCTTAAATGGCACTACTGCAGTCCTATCAATCATATCTACATCTGCCATTATAGGCACGTGCAAAATTAAGTCACTAATTAACACACGGTAGATATATTTCCACTAAGCACTGCAGTGCCTTTGCCCTCCGACTAGAGCCACATTTCCAAGTCCCCCTAGTTGGTCCCAACTCGGGTTTATATGGCAAACTACCAAAGTTGGCCACGTGACGTTATCCTTTATGCCCTCACACAGGTGGCACCGTGGCAGATCATCCCTTGTCAAGAATCCATTTTCCTGGCTTTAGTCCTGTCAAAGTTGTCAGTAATAGTTTAGATTCTCAAACAAGCCAGCTAGTTTCTGTATACTCCCAACAAAGAGTTTCGATACCAAGCTGCCAATCATCTTGATGTGCCGGAAAACCAAGAATTGACAGATGCACTGTTTTCCGTACTAGGTACTTCCGTTTTTACATCTGCCCCTGTGATCTCACGAGCTTCCCATCTGCATTCAAATGTTGACAAACTTGTCAATCTTCTGTTCCGTGGTGACAATCCCAGCAGCCATTTTCGTCTGATGTCCGGCCGTATAGATGACAAACGGGAACCATTCCATATCCTAAGCTGACAATATATGTGATTCTACTTGTTAATGAACTGCCAACTCTGTGTATCCATTCCTACTCACTCACCACCAAATGTGTATATGGGCTGACACGATGTAACCTGTACAGCGTGCTGTTTACTCTGTTGTGGCCTAGAAAATATACGCCACGCAAACGTCGGTATTATTAGCTGGTTAACTCATGGCGCTCGTGACACCAACTATAAGGCCACTCGACCATCCCTTTCTCTGTCGATGCAAAAATGCAAAAACCCATTGCTATACATGTGTACGAAAATCAAATGTCATAATCAAAGTATCAATAAACACAAAAGAAAACTAAAGGAAAAGTGTGGGAGAAGGGAATGTGTTACTCATGCGCCATCACTTCGTTCTGGTGATGGAGTTTAATCCACTCGGTTGGACTTTGGTGATATTTCTCCCTGCTCACCCCTTTGCGTGATTGACACTGAGACTTCCTGCTGAGTTTGGGACATCATACCCAACCAACCATCATGATAATACATTCGTCGAGATATGACAAAGACATCATAAGAAGCAAACAGCATGAGACCTAGGCATCATCAGAAAGACATCATGGGACATACATCATGAGGCAGACATCATGAGACTTACATCATGAACTGACAAATGGCAAATAGCCAATGACCAGACCAATCACCAATCCCTGCGAGTGGTACTTTGGTACACATATGTCATATCCCATCCACACTCATACGGCAAAGCCGGTAGTCCCCCTCTCAGGCTAGATTGGGTTCACAAGTGCCATCCTTCATCACCATCAAGTCATCTGCTCTTCCCCACTGGGCAACTTTACTACCTCTCCCCCAGCAGGTATGGCGATATTTACTAAGCAACATTCAAATGAGAAACAAAACACATATGAAAAAACATAGAATCCTCCCAGGAATTAATGCACGAACCATCCATTATATATTCATCAAACATAGACAAAGATTTGAACTCATATTATCCTTCCACCTGACTAATTAGGAACAGAGATTTTGTGAACGCAATTCGCAAACTCAACTACTGTTTGCAAGCTAACAAGTGCACACACTTTAGAGATAAATTGCATTATGGCAAATCTTTAAGAGTGCTGTTAGCAATTCTTATGAACATAAAATATTCAAAAAGTCATCACAGCAATTGTGTAATGCTGGCGTGTAATGCACGTCTTGCAAACATATGAATATATGATGCGTGTATCATTATACTTATATGAGATTATAATTCATAAACCCAACATACCACTCCTTTACATATTCTCTGCATTGTCATGGATAAGATTACATGTCAAATCACACATTATGAGCACAAGAGTCATAGATCACAAGATTCTCTAGAGCGTTTCTACAGTTTGATTAAGAATGTGCAATGATGTGCATCCATAGGGAAGTTCTTTAGCACATAAAGGTTGCAGACATGCACTGAGAGTGAGATAACATTCACCACGCATACAACAAAATTCTCATAGCAGACGAAACGATAGACATGGTGAAATATTAAGTGTATCATACATGTCAGTTTGTCAGAAGCAAACATTCAGAGTAAATTCTCAATAAAGCTCTACCTCACACTTTCACATTTCTTATATAAATATACTGATACTCGTCTCTTTCTCATCATTAGGCACGGCCATAACATTTAAAATGAGATTATAGTCATACCTGTGGCACAGAGAGAACGAAATTGGGCGTTGAATTATTTCCCTATATCTCGAAAGCGACCAGCTCAGATGAAATCTACATGTCTGATGCTATGCTATGTTTATGGCAGGGATCCGATGAAATCTCTCGGCAGGCATTTTGAATCAGCCAATTCAAATGACTGCATGCACCCTTTTAAACCGTGCTAACCATGTTCAACTGGTTCCAGAATGTTCGTTCTCGAAATAACCCTGATGTCATACCATCAGTAGGGACACTGTTCTATATTGCATTGATTTGGCAAACCCCTTATTCACTGAAAATTCGGATGAATGACCACGACATATCACACCATAATTATCATCAAAAACAATATAATTATCAACAATATATTCAATATCAACGAATAATCGTGAACTAGATAATGATCAACAGTATATTAACCAACAGCATATTATCAACAATATAGTCATCAACAACATAGCCATCAATAATTAAGGATACCAACGCCTTAATTATCAACAACATAATCTTCAACAACACAATCATCAAACGCATACACATCAACAATACGATCTATAACAATGTCCTTAAACATCAACAACATAATCATCAACAACATAAACATAAACAATAAAATCATCAGGAATATAATCACATGAACGAAATGATCAACAACATAATTATCATTAACATAATCAACATCCTCATAATCATCTTCAATACAATCATCAACAACATAATCTCATCAATATAAAAATCATCAACGACATAAACATCATCGCCATAAAATTCATCAACCACATAATAATGAACCACGTAATCACTATCAGCACAATCATCATTAACTTATGCAGTAGTTGCCGTGTTCGCGATACAGTGTTTACGATACAGCCTTGCAACAAGAGTTGGCCGAACGCAACATGCGGCAGTTCCAGTTTTGAGGTACAATAAATTTGCAGTATATATACACTAAAGTCCAGGTGGATTTTTTAAAATAAATCCCGGTCCTCACCGGGGCCTGAGCCCGGGACCTCCAACACTCGAGGCGGACACCATTCCTCGAGACCACCCCCCCCCCCCCCCCCATTTGGTTTGACATCAAGCAAGGAGTCCGTTAGGGAAGTGTGCTGTCCCCCTATTTGTTTAACCTGTACGCCGAAAATGTAATGAGAAATGTTAGAAATGATATAAACAGCGAGCTATATGATGCCCTAAATATCGGCGGTCATGACATACCAGAGATTCGATATGCTGATAATACAGTATTACTCTCCACAACACAGAATGGCATAGAAAATCTAATAGCCTCAACCCAATTTAATAATGAAAATCACAACTTAACATTGCAAAAAGAAAGATAATGCATACAGATAAAACCACTATGGAGAAAGAAATATATGTTAATGAGGAAAAATTGGAGATGGTGGAACATTATTAATATCTTGGGTCATTGATTACCTGCAACGGTGACACGATGAAAGAAATTAAACGACGACTATCAATTGCTCTTCAAAGACTAAAACAACTGAATAAATTATGGAATGGAATAGACAGAACTATATGAATTCGATTTTTTTAAGAGCATGCATCTTTCCCACTGCAACATACGCCTGTGAGACCTGGGCACTTACTAATCAAGTTGAACAGCGCATAAATACCTTTGAATATAAATGTTATAGGCGAGCTCTAAGAATATCTTGGGTAAAGAAAAGAACAAATGCATCCATACTTCAAGAGCAGAATATTGAAGAATGTTGGCTATTAAACACGATAAAACAAAGAAATTTGAAATATTTTGGTCACGTGAAACGTCACGAAAGTTTGGAGAGAACAATAATGGAGAGGTATATGCCTGGGAAGACAGGAAGAGGAAGGCCAAAGAGAAGATGGGTGCAGGATGTGGCGGATGATCTCCAGATGGGTATATCGGACACGGGACATCTTGCTTATTATCGAGAGGTTTTCCAGAAGGTTGTTATGGGAGGGAGGTTCTGCAAAAAACATGCTACTGAATGAATGAATGAATGAATGAATGAATGAATGAATGAATACATTAGTGGTCCAGTTGTCAAAGTGTACGCGTCACACATTGTAGACCGTGAGTTCAATTTTGAGTTTGGCTTGCATATGAATAATATGCATGTATACTGTATTGGTTGCGATGCTTGGGCAATCGACATTTATATGTACAGTATATCTGCGTGCGTCCAAGGCGTCAAGAGGAAGCCTAACACATTGTGGCAAGTGTGTTCGATCTTTGACTGGAAGTTTTAAAGAAAATTATCAGCCGATGTATGTTGTGACTGCCTGGGAAATCATGCTTCTTGTGTACATTTACCGATCTCTCTAACCAGACACAATGGAGTGCAATTCGCCAACAGTTCTGTTGAAATATTGACAGGACATCATTAGTTCGTGGCACACTTGGACTATGTACTCGACACTCGGGTCTGCCATTTAAAATCATATTTAAGTGACGTATTTCTAACACTGTAAAAACAGCACAGTTTTAACCAAACTAAATTACCTAATGGACAGTGTGGAAGAGGGGCCGGGTACTGCGCCTTATTACTGGTCACCATAGTAACCGACGTGTGCATGAGGGGTATTAAATCAATTGGGTAAATGAAGAAGTGAGTAGTGAGATGCGAGTCTGTATGCAAGCCGGAGTCATTTGCTGTTAATGTTCCCGAGAATGTGGAAAAAGTCGGTTACGTGATAACGGATACGACACTCTGGCTGTGAGATGTATTTTGTTAAATGTTATTCCATGTTAGATCAGAGATATACATCTTTTGTGGCTACAGCATTGTTATTGACTTCTGTTACTGTGGTGAGTTGATGCATGAATTCAGCTCCGTGTGCATTTTAGGTGAGAATGGTCTCATAAATTATTACTGATTGTGTAACAGATGCTACTTGTATGGCGCTCGAGACATGCCTGTAAGGAATTCGTCTCCCCTCAGGAAATATTTAAGTGTATTTGTGCGAACTACCCACAGAAGAGGACTGAGATGATTCCGTCAACAGTCTGAGAGACTGGCACTAAAACTGTGTCACCGGTAGCTGTCAACGTCATAGGTACAAACACTAAACAGCCTTCACTAACGTGAGAGCCTCGGTAGCCTACTGGCTGGACACTCACCTACCGGCCCGGTGGTCATACATTCGACCCGCATCGCAGCTTGACCTGAGCTCCTGGGCTGACCCAACCTAAAATGGGAATACAGGAATAAATTGGGATGTAAAGACGGTCGGCCAGATAGATACTGACCACATAACAGGCCGGGTGCCGATGGTCCATAAACATGTGGTTTTAACACCATATGCCCATTATGGAGGTGTCATCATCCTCATCATCATCATCAAGTGCCATGCCGACTGGCGTAGGCGTTCATGACTCTCCATAAATCTCGGTCTTTGGTTTTCTGGATCAACTCTACCGTTGATATTCCTCCATGCCACCGTCGCAATCCATCCAGCATTATTTCTCTTTGTCTTCCTATGCCTCTCTTCCCCTCGATCTTTGCAATCGTCACGATGTTCTCCAACGCCCCTCTTCTCATCACATGGCCAAAAAAAGCTGCTTGTCTCTTTCTTTTTGTTGTATATAATATTCTAGTTTCATTAGCCTCTTTCAGGCATTCGTTGTTAGTTACTTTGGCAGTCCACGGAATTCGCAACATGTGTCTAAGGAACCACATCTCTGTTGCTTCCAATCTCTTCCTAATGTGTTCAATTACATTCCAAGATTCACAGCTATACAGCAAAACAGCTTCTATATAGCACTTCAGCACTCTCTTTCTTACATTCAATGATTGTGACTCATTGCATAAGATGTACAGGTGTATACAATTAAAAGGGTCCGTTACTGACCGTGGAAAGGTAAATCGATCGTTATTGAACATTTGTGTCTGAATACAACTTATATTGAAGGCGATTTATTTAGTTAAAGTTTATTGCAAGCCCTTTAACGGGATCCTGCAAGTCAACCGCAGCATGTATTAACTGTCTGTGTGTGATTTACTCAGCAATGTTAGTTTAGTAGTGTGTCATTGCTTACTGAACCGCTGACTCTTCATACCATCGAAATCAATGCAGAAAGATCTGCTTCCCAATCTGGCGCAGGTGATTTTCAACCCTGGACTCGAAATGACCGGGAATTATGGAACTGCTGTCTCACTATCCGCTAGATCACAGTGTAGGTCATTGAAGAGTTTATTGCAATATTGTGCCGGTGGTAAATGTACCATCATGAGCCACAGTGAGTGGGAAGTCGCACCGGAGAAAAGTATAGTTTACCATTGGTAACTTACCGTCCTGAGCCACAGATAATGGCAGATCGCACTGGAGAAAAGTATACTTATGTAGTGTTGACATTTCATAACCCTAATGTGACCACTCAACAGAAACAGGTGCTCGTGTATCTACACAGATCTCGGTCCTGGGTGCTCTGGATCAACTCTGGTGATGATATGTCTTCGTACCCCTACCTCAGTCCATCATTTCGGAGAAGGATGTGCTAAGACAAGCGATACACCTAGTTCTTTGACTCAGATCTGCACAATTCTAGGAAATCGTGCTTGGGTAACATGATACTTGGATAATAGGATACATGATACTTCTTCTTTATGGCAGTGAATCCTGGACAACTTACTCACACCAAGAGAAATATTTAAACAGCTTTCATATGCGGTGTCTGTGAAGAATTCTTGATATTAAGTGGCAAGACAAAATCACAAATATACTGAAGTACTGGAAAGATCAGGTTTTGTGACGGTTTATTCCATGCTCAGTCTTCGTAGACTTACATGGATAGGACATCTTAGGAGGATGGATGATGGTAGAATACCAAAGGACATCTTTTTGGTGAATTACAGATGAGTAGGAGATCTCAGGGTCGACCTCTACTACGATACAAAGATGTGTGTAAGCGGGACATGATTGATACAGGCATTGATAATGCACATTGGGAGCAAGTCGCCGCTGAACGTGTTGCATGGAGGGCAAACATCAGAAATGTAATAAAGACAAAGGAGAAAATTATTGCAGATAAGTCACACACCGAGCATTTGAGACGTAAGATGGTGCATGATGGTGGAAATGACTACGTGTTCACATGCACCTACTGTGAACGGACATTTACAGCGCAAATTGGCCTTATCAGTTACATTCGCTACCGCCACAGGTAAAAGTTATTATGCCTTTTTAAAGCACAAACTATGGTCTGTCAAGACGGCAAGGTGCCAATGTAATGTAACATGATACTTTACCTTTGCCTTCCACTTCTACACGGAGGTATCTTACGTGGTCTACAGCAGCAATGTACTACTGCCACGACAAGTGAACGTCCCTCTTTTCTCTGATGGAGTGTTGTCAACTTATCCCGACAATTTATAGGTTCCCAGCCGTTTGCCACATTGTTGTGAGTTTTCCTTCTTTTACCATGTGAAGACAAATACTCACATATTTACCTTTAAATACACCTTGACACAAGTTTAAAAAATGAACTATGTTATTTATCGCTAACGGACGCCCAATGCTGTATTATTTAGTTGATTAAGAACCTTGCCTGCATTGGATTAGAGCTTGTGAACAGACAAATACCTAAAACATGTAGAGAAAAACAATATCACATTAGACTAATGAAGATACAAGAAATAGATTGCACGATTTATTTCATGGCATATTTCGCTGCATCGTGTCAGGTACATAGTGCACAAATCACATAACATAAAGTAAATTAACTAGATAAATCGTTCAAGCTGACATATACACATGTACGCACAGTAATTTCAATCGTTTACCGGGTCATTTTAAACTGACTATCATGTCTTTCTGTTTGCAAAGATTTTGCCTATGTAGATTAATCATAATGGCTTCTTCGAACTGTAACAATCGACTATATTGTGTGTTAAACAATACGCGTAACGCATTGTCTCTGTCAATCACGTAGCCGGTTTCAGAATCTATTGTTTATGTCTTTGTTATTCAAATTCACTACGGGAAATACATAAGCCCAAATCCCCGCCAGCCTATATGTGTTGTGTTGAATCATGATCTGGTTTCAATATGTTATACATTTTTTTTCATATCTTTTTTTACAGGACATCGCAGTCAACACCAGCATTTCAGTCTCTGTGATCTCTTGGCAAATTTACGTTCAGTAGTCTGAACGACCGGCACCGATGCCAACAGGAAACCAACTCAACGCAGACTGATGCCAAATCGCACGCAGCTGTGTTTCGAACGCGGGTATACGGGATTACGAACCGCGTCCATAAGACCTTGGTCACGGAGACCGGTACACATTTCGCTAGTCTGGTGTTGGAGAGTACCAGGAGATCCCTGCAACACAGTTCTCGTGGAGATTGTAAGTTGTTACCTGTTGAGCGAACACACCCTACGCTGACATCACTCTTGTCTGTCTGGGCTTTGGCCACCTACATGTCAATGCATCGGATGTATAAGTTAAAGCTCAGTCTCCCATAATACTTGCAAGTTACGGGCGGGCTAGGCTATGAACAACATTTATAAAGCCATCATGCACAGTTCTACCAATGCAGATATGCACGGATCAGAGGCAATGTCACAGGAAGGGTAACTATAAAATGGAAATTGACAATATGGTTAATGACCAGCCCAAGGACTGAACACTTGATGATAATGATGATTTGATGGTGATATTATGATGGTGATAGTGACATAATAATGATGATGAGGATGACGATGATGATAATGATTCTGATGCTACGGATGATATGAAATGCCGTTATCGGAACAACTAGGTTAAAATGTTATTTGTTTGTGAGGGACCTATATTCTCTTTTATATCAAATGTCTCTCTTCTCATCACATGACCAAAGAACACAGTTTCCCCCTGCCTTATAAATGGATTTATAATACTGTACTCTCTTTAGCCTCATTCCGACAGTCGCTGTTAGATATTCCGGCAGTCCAAGTTATTCGCAACATCCGGTGCCAGGATATCTCAGCATTCTATATATCCAACTGAAGATTTAAACCGTCTTTCACGATACTTGGGGGGGGGGGGGGGGGGAGGAGGGGAAGAGGCAGACCAAAGACACCACATATAAAGCAGAGACGGATATATCTAGTCAATACAGACTTGCATGGAGTTAAAGACAGTGGCCCATGACAAACAACTAAGGAATATAAAAGACATGAAATACTTGATGAAGATGAGATGAAATGATGAATGATGATGATGATGATGATGATGATGGTGACAATAATGGGAAGTTAGTTGCGTGTCTTTTTACTGAACATTAAACCGATCATTTATTGGCTGCTGTACATTTTCTAGTAAAATGTACGTATAGTAGTTTGTCATTGCTTTCTGAACGTCTGTTAGCACATTATTATGACCGTGTTATCACCGTGCAGTATATGCATACAAGCAATGATGTCATAAAGCAGTAACAATCATGACTGTCATTATCTGTTCCAGGTGGCGGACATACGTCATCATTAGTTTGATGACAGGAGCACCAATGATTCAGGCGGGTCAAAACCAGTCACAGCTGTAATCTGCTTAAGAAGAGGCTTCAGTTGAGAATCGTGTGAGGAGTCACTGTGCAGGTTTCAATGAATACTCATAGGAGTAGAGGAAAGAAGTAAAGTTTAGATGACACACTAGACAAGATAGTTAAGACGACTTAAGACAATATAAAATGACACAAAGTAGTGCAGCTTTACATAACAGAATTACATAAAGGACGTAGCGACGATTTGCCTTCATCAGCAAACAAACACATTCACAAACACCAGATTTTAAGATGCGTTAAGACACGATATTACAGCACATGGGACAATTCTATACACTCTTGGTCCTCATCTTCAACAAAGAGTCGCTATACTAGTCATACCAGTTGCAATATAACTGTGTGTCCGTCAAGACAATATAAACATTGGGAGCTATAGTATGGTACCCTTAGATACGAACCTGTTGGATCCGCATGACGACAGTCTCTCGTTGAAAGAACAAGTATATTATAACAACAATCAACTAGACATCCATAACACAGTGTCTTCCTGGGCCAGTTCTATCAATCGTCTGCGCTCCGGCTGTTCAATAAGAACACTATTAGAACCCATCCGTTCAAGTAGGACCACGGGTCTTCAGACATATGTATTAATCAAGCGTAGATCAAATATAACCATGAAAATATAGCTGGACACACACAAACACGTCAAATAGCTCTGACTAGTGTATTATGAACTTGTAAGGACTTGAGAATTGTACAATATGATGAATACAACATCTCAGTGTAGCCTGACTATGTACAACAATGTGTATGTGATATTTACTGGGGCGGCGTTCAGCTGCTGTGTGATAGTTCTCAGTGTGTTACTTATTGTGACAGTTTGCAGGACTCCATCGCTGCAAAACAACCCAAACATTTACTTGTCTTCAATCTCTGTAATTGACATACTTACAGCTATAAACAATCTGATGTATGCTGTAGTATACGATACTCAAATAAATTGGGATCTGAAAAATGATAAAATCGTGAATCTCTTAATACTGGGAATTTCATACTCTTCTCCTTTATCAACAGCCGTCCATTTAGCAGTTATCGCTATCGACCGATACATTTATATACTAAAACCGTTTTACTACATCACACATATGACACGATCCCGAGTCTATACACTGCTCCTTTTAGTTTGGTCGCCAACACTCCTTTATTTAATTATACCAGTAATATTTTACAGAAGCGACAAATTGCATGTCAAGTGTATTTTACAACATTTTCCATTTGAGTACTATGCTATAGTTTTCGCAGTTATTAGCTTAGTGTGCATTATTATCTGTGTGTGCTACTTTAGAATTGCTCTTGTAGCGTTTAAACGCAAGAAAGCAAACATCGCTCGAAGACAGCAGCAAGATCGATCTTTCGATGCCAGTGCTGTTAGTAATAACGTGGGCGCTGCACTCAAAAGTCTGAAGTTTTTTGTCTCCATGTGTGCGACCTACTTTCTCTGTTATATGTGTCCTGTTATCTTCACGAAAATGGAATTTGATATTTCAAAGTTTGTCTTCATAATTTGTATATTTCTTTTCAACATTCGTTCCCTTTTGAACTTTTCCATTTACCTCAGCATGAACACAAACTTTCGTGTCAGTGTCAAGAAACAATGTACTCTTTGTTTACTCATGTTTTATAAACCAAGACAGCGTGCTTAAGTCACTAAATTAACTCTTTAATGACATGTGTTATGGTGAAGTTTTATCTCTGGATGTTCATTTCATGTTTGTGGTATTATGGATCATTTCTACAGATTATATTCCTCCATATCCTCGTTTAAGTTCATCCAGAACCATCTCTCTTAGTTTGTCTCAACCGCTTCTTTTCTAATTGTTTCCAGTAATCCTAATGATCTTCGATGCTTAACTTCTAATAACATCACCATAGGATATTACTTGTTGATTTCATACAGTTGGGTATACTGTTCTATTTTAATTGGCCCCTCTCATGCAATATTTGTTACTTACTCTGGCTTTCGAAGGTATTCACAACATTCATCTCACAAACCACATCTCCGTTGCCTCCAAGCTCTTCCTAAACGCAATATTTCCTTTTAAAGCAATTTTAATGATGCCACCTCGTACCGCTGTATTTGTTCAGCCGGGATTCATATCATTAGCGATATCATTTGTGTGCTAGACTCACAGTGACGTGTTAATCGGATTTCTATCATTACATGACGCAACAGCAAAGACATGTGTCACGAACATTGTGGATTTGTAGAAGGAAAGGATACTAACAATGGAATTAGATTTTTATACATAGAAGTGCGGGGTAATGTATTTCTGTATTACTAGTGTATGATAACGTATATGTGCATTGTTTTATAATTAATGGTGTACAGTAATTTATACCTGCGTTGGTTGATTAATAACAGAGTATGCTAATGTACATGTGCATAGTTTTATAATTTATATATATTGTATATTAATTTATTTCTAAATTATAATATAATTAATAGAATTGCATAACATTCATCATACAAACCACATCTCCATTGCCTCCAAGCTCTCCCTGAGTGCACTGTTTCCTTTTATAGCAATTACAATGATACCGCCCCGTATCGCTGTATTTGTATTATGTATTTGCATTATCGTATCGCTGTATTTGTGGGCGCTGCACTCAAAAGTCTGAAGTATTTCGTGTCCATGTGTGGGACCTACTTTCTCTGTTATATGTGTCATGCTATCTTCATGAAAATGGTGTGTGATATGTCAGTCTCTTTTTTCTCGTTTCAATTGATATCTTTTTATTGGTCCGTATGTTTTTCATCTTGCAAAAGGCTACCTTCGCAATGGCAATTCTTGTTCTAATCTCTTCAAGGCATTTCCATTCAGATGTTATGACCATTCCGAGATAACTGTACAGATTCTCTTGTTTAAGAATATGCTAATTTACTCGTATATTACAGTGCCGTATTTCCTTCTTCCCAGTGACGACTATAATATGTGCCTTCTTACAATGGATTCTAATCCTAGTTGTGACAATGTTCATGTCTCCGCCACGCAGCAGCATTTAGAATACGGAATAAAAGCGTTTTAACTTGGAAATAGCAAGCCGAGCCTTAACATTTTAAACGTAACAAATCAACGCCTAAAATAGAATTTGCCTTCCCATTTTGACATTGACACGTACAACACACCTGCACAGGACGGGGGCGGGCTACTCCCAATTATACCCCCCCCCCCAACAGCAATTCATGGAAAATCAGCACCTACCCTCACCAGAATTACGTCATTGTTCGCGCCAGAGGAAATTCAGCTTGCCAGCATTTTGATTGGTGCGAGAGTAGTATGTAAGGACGTATTTGATTATGATTTGAGTAGCTGCTCCTAGAGGTTACGGTATATTTTACTATATAAAGATTCAACCTCCTGCGTCCTGACCTAATACAACTGCTCATCATTTGAGCATCATTTGCAAATCTCGCGCGATGTTTAGTACTTAACTACTTCCGGTTTTGGGAGTTTGAAAAGTCAATATTTAATTATTAAAAAGTAAATTATATACGAACTAATTTTTTAAATAACCGTAATATAAGTCGACGTGGGGTTGGGGCCGCGGGGAAATGGTCCCCAGTCCCTCTATTAGCCTTTACGCACAGTGGGTCTCCAGACCAACATCTACTGAGAGGAGGTGTGAAATTTGATGATTATTTCGGCTCCTGACTAGACCAAGTGGAGTAATGAGAGGACAATACAAAACGTTGATCTTAGCAAAAAGACCAAAGCGGGTAAGCAAATTGGCAATTATCAATGTTACAACCTCACGAAATACAATGAGTTCCCATCATGGTTTAAAATATTATTCAGGATCTTGAACACCAAAAAGAAATAAGCTTTTTAACACAGAAAACTGCCTTATTCATACAGAATCTAGCATTACTTATTGCTGTAAAAATAATAGTATTCATTTGAAAAATCATACCTTGTGACTTTTGTAAATAATTCATAAAGTTTAAGAGAATAATAATTACGAGAATTATTTCCTTTGTACGGTCATAAGAAAAAAATCGGTCAAGGGATGCAACTCATGAATAACAAATCGACTGGATTATTGCAGTTACATCCCGTTTTATAATTTTTGTTATTTTTATTTTTCAATTGAATATACAAGATAGTGGTTATAAGTGGTCTATAATGGCCTACAAACTATCATCATACAGGTTACAGCTCTTCAAATCATGTCTTCGGGTTCTAAACATCAGTGTAATATCGTTGTGACCGAATCGGCCTCTGGGTGTTACCGTCTGTTACCACTCATACCTTAGAAAGGTGTTTTTAGGTCATTCAATGAAGCACTACACAAATGTGACGACCAAATAAAGTCAGCGAGGTAAGCCCCGAACGTATCTTATGGTTCTATAAATGAGTGTAATATCGTATTTGACCAAATCGGGTGTTACCGTTCTTTACAAATCATACATTTGCAATGTATTTTAGGTCATTTCCTAAAGCACTACAAAACTGTGACAACCCAACGAAGTTAGCGAGACAAGCCCTGGGCATGTCTTCTGCTCTAAAAAGCACATATGTAAATAAAAATTAAAAGACTCAAAAATTCAGAATTGTAAAACGAAGGAATTAAATATTGAATGTGTGTGTGTGTGTGTGTGTGTGTGTTGTGTGTGTGTGTGTGTGTGTGTGTGTGTGTGTGTGTGTGTGTGTGTGTGTGTGTGTGTGTGTGTGTGCGTGCGTGCGTGCAGCGCATGGCGCGACCGGTGGTGAATTTAACGAGTTCAGACGTACTTTTGGAAAACAACAGGTGTGACTCATCGTGACCAGATCAAGGTATGTTGAGTTGAGTTCAGAACCGAGATCACTGCACTGTTAACACACCCTGAAACAACTCCTAGTAAGACCACTGTATATAACGATACAAACCGCTGACAAGACATGCTTTAACTAGAATAGGTAGATGGTTTACAGTAAAACTTTAATCGGATTGAACTGGTTTTGTATAGTTTGACTCAGCACGTTCTAGGTGACTAGACTACGTATATAAAGTAGTTCAAACGCCGACTAAGGAAACTACGTTTGTAACATCCATCCATCCATCTTGTGCCGTGCCGATAAGCGTGGGCGGTAATTTTCTGCCATCTCACTCGATCTCCAGATTCGTGGATCAACTCCGTGTTCCTGTCTCGACCATGCAACGTGGCCAAGCCATCCAGGTATTTAATACTCTGTCTTTCTGTTGGTCTCTTCCCTTCGAACTTACCAGTCGTCACCAAGTTCTCCAAGTAATTACTTCTCATAACATACCCACAAACATTTGCAACAAGGTCTATTGAAAACGCATCACCAAAGAAGCAGCCGTGGTAAGTAGCGTGTAGTATACAGTCTCGTTATACGATGTTGTACTCCCTCAGTTCATACCAGCATATTATAACGTCGATAAATATTAGCCAGTAGTCGACAAACTGATGCTCATATCACTTAAATTAACGCAGCCCTAGTGTACTGTGTTGAAAACATTAATAATACATATAGATGGCTACTGAAAGCACATGTGAACTAGTATCTCTGTTTGTGTCATTCCTATGTGAGTGTCTGTATTCTCGGGCGTCCTTTTGATCTCTATGATGTAGGGTCACTGATGGTAGATGATATCGTGCATTCTAATTGTGTAATGTGTACATATGATCAGGTGTGTTTAAAAACAAAAGTATGTTACCTGTGTGTTTATGTTTTCTTTTTTTTCCGCTCACTAAAAGTATTCTGATTCTAATTCGACAGATTCAAACGTAAAAGGAGACTATTAACAATGTACTGTTGGTGCAACTCGAGTCTGTCTCTGCATGTATTGTAATTGTTGGATTAAGTAATCTACTTGACTCTTATAGTCACTAATTGTATTTAACGATCATCTATTGTCACTAATTACGTATCCGTACACAGCTGTGTCCTCTTTCTACACACTAACTGCATGAATATGAAGCAGGGTGTATCACGTATTCAGCTATTCTGTATGTATGGATCATATTTCTGCTCACTACTAGTACCACTGAAATTCCAGCAGGAGGAAATGAAAGATTATTATCTGTCAGCGACTTGTGCGCTGCAGATTCTCAGGACTCCCCTACTTTCGCACCGCACGAAATAACAACTCGTGACATTTGCGAAAGGAATGCAATTTATTAAGAGCCGACATTTGAATGGCTCTACGAGCGTTATACTTCATCATCATTATACAACATGAATGCATTGCGTTGATGAGAAATGATGCTAGTATTCACAATCTAAATGAACAGCCCTATGTTTGCCTATTGCCTAGAAACTATAGCATTTGTCAAGGATACGTCTGCTCTCTACCGTCTCCAGTCGGGGTCTGCCACACGCTACACATTTCGTGGAAAAGCACGGACACTCTCCTCCGTGCAGTAGCTATTATTGCGTGCATGGTCTCGCAAGCACGCTGGCTTATGAGTTAGAGTAACCGGGCATTTCACGGTTAATCACAAGGACAAGCTTCCCAATGGCTTGGGGAAAGCCCTCGCTCAGTTGTAGGCATTGGCCCCTGGTCTGACACAAATGTGTCTCCTTGTGGGGCTATTTATAGTGCTTGGTGTCTCTCCTGTCTGGTGTCTCCCTACTAGACTAGTGTTAACTCCTATCGCCTCTGTAAGGCCTTATTGGAGATCTTGACAGGCTCCCCTCCTCTCTGTGAAGTGTTACTTCCCTTTCACTCATGTTTCTAACACTTCTGGTCACAAAGAAAAATTGGTTGTTCCAATTATGTCAGATATCCAATAGGTTATAACTTTCTAGTTTGGGGATAGAACAACTGTCTTCTTCCTTCACTCACAGTGCTTTATCTTTTCACCTGGCTAATTAAGTAGCCCGTGTATCAGTATAGTTGGTTCTATAGATATCTTTGGGAATGGTAGTGAACCGGAACCGTTGTCTTCTGACTTATGTCCTGGCTTCCGTCGTTTGACCCTATGTCTTTTGACTTTCACCTATTGACTTCTGTCTCGACCTGTCCTCAAATTGCCCAAAATGACAACCCACACACAAGTTGACTCTGCTATGAGTACAACACATGAGCACAAAGTGTTCATGTTCCCATTAATATCCCCTCCAACACATATACACACAGTTCTACTTTTCACCTTCTCGCTTCCGCTTGTGCAAAGCTATATTCACTGTTACATTAAGGTTTCTAAGAAGTTATTGTGTCCCCTGAATTTAAAGTTGTTGTTCTTTGAAATGAATGGAGTGTGCAACTTTTATGTGTTTGTTTTCCTGTTTGTTTGCGTGTTTTCTAATAAACTACAGTGTACTTAACTCTCTAACATGTGTATGCGTTAGTGTACTAAATGTGTGTGTTCCTTCGAGCGCCGCAAATCGGTTTATTGTGGTTACAAACGTTCGTTATTATTATTTGTGACCACAATTCCGCTTTCTGAAGCTCAAAGTACATTCCCTATCTACTCTATTAAAGTATGGCAGTAACACACATAAAAACTCGACAACACATTGGCTACACAGATGACACAGATAAGTCAAATAAGACGTTTCCAGCGGTGGAAAAATTTTCCACTGTTTTTCTCTCTCGCTCTCTTTCTTTCAATGGTTACTAAGTTTTTCGCATTCTCTCCTCGCATTTATTCTTCTTGCTTACATCTTTTATTCACTTTCATACTCTTCTTTCACTCACACATTCTCTCGTCATTAAAATATGTTTCATAGCATCAAATACATAAACATTATATATATATACAATAAACGATTGGCTGAATTATAACAGTAATCACGCCAAATGACTGTGCATTTTGTTTGCACGCGTCCTGTCTATACATAATATGCATAGTTATGAGGATGGTTTGTTACAGATCCTGTCATAGTAACTTACATAATTTGGTGTGCTGACCTGAATTACCCTCAAGGGAAATAATCTACTAAATACTTTCATTTAAGTGAGTTGGGTTAATTACCTTAAAGTATTATTTGTGGAAAAGATGGTGTTAATTCCTAAATGGTTGGGTTAGTTTGGAAATGATATTTTAGATAAATGAATGTATAAATGATTATGATTATATGATAATAAACTAATATAAGATCTAACAATTGTATTTCTATAATTGGTGTTCTAATAAATGGGTTATTAATTAAATGATGGTGATTTCTAACTAACAAATAAGAAAATAAAGTTATATATGCATTTACACAATGTGCAATTGAATAATTAATAGAAAAATGAAGTTATAGGTACTGTTAATAAAATAATAACATACATATATCACAGTTACATTTCTATATCTAATTACACTAAATCGACGTCCTCCTTTGCGTTGTGAAGATGGAGCAATACTCTTTGTAGACTATTATAACATAGTTCATTTCGCCAAAGTTGTTTATGCTCTCCTTCAAGGATAGTGTATAAATATAGTTCCCTACTACGTTATGTAGGATCATAGCTAACACTTGAATGTTCTTCTAGCTTATGTGTGTGTCCACGCATGTTACTTCTGCGTCTGTTCGTTACACTTCTCATATCACTGTTATTTTCCCACAGGTTATATTTCTGGCGATGATAACGCACTTACGATGTGTCTTAATCACCACATACGGCACTGAGTTACATAATATTACAGTGTCACTGTTTCTGGTGGTGTATGGTCGATCCCTTCCTGCAAATCAGGTATTTCAATGGATGATGGACGACTCAAAATGTCTGCAACCGTATTTAATCTTCCTTTTAAGTGCTGGATGATAAACGTGTAATTTTGGAGAATCAAGGCCCACCTGTAAATTCTGTTATTGGTAGGAAGTCCAGACTGCATCACAGACAACGGAGAGTTATCGGATTCGATCACAAACTGTGCTCCTGCCAAAAATCTATGAAATTTCTGCAAGGGCCAATTAAAAACTGATGACAGAATCGGTCACTAAGATTCTGAATTTGATAATGCCACCGACCAAGAAACAGGTCATTTAACAGCACGTTTAAAGGATGATCTTCTGCTTTCTTGCTTCTTTAACACTGCTTCTAGGTGTGACGGATATGTGGGGTTCTTATCACACATCGAGTAAGTCGGATGAAAAAGATTGCAATAATTACATCGAGGTGGTTTCTGATATGGTTTGTCCTTCTTACGGTAATCTTTCTGGTTGTAAGATCTATCAGGAACTTTATTTGCAAAAGCTGTAATTTCTGTGTCATGTGATGTAGTTTTAAATATGTCCCGATTAGATGAAAAATAAGCTGACCCCCGTTTCTCTAATTGCTGAATGGACTCAATATCTGACTGTTGTAAGAACTTTGCAAAAGGGGTAGGAACGGAAGAAATCACCTTGTCCATTACCATCAGCTCTTCTAGTTTTTCGTAGTTGTTACCTACTTTAGCAGCTCTAGTCCACTTTTTAAATGTGCTCTGCACGTTAGAGATGAAGTCTAAGAAGGTTTCAGTTGCTTTTGGCTTAATCTGTGAGAATTGAATTTGGTAACCAGTAGCGTCTAAAAGAAAATGTTGCATTATCCTATCGTGTATGTACTGATAATTGTTTCTAAGCTCTGTAGGTATGGATTCTATTACTTTTAAAGGCTCCCCACTCAGGTTCCTCATGTAAATCATTGCCCAATCATCTAAAGGTATTTTCTGTGTTTTTAGTTGGAATTCTATGTTTTCCGTCCATGCGCTAATTGAATCACCTACACTGTATGGTTTGATAAGGCCCTGTACTTACTAAATTTGTTTTGTTCTTCTTGGCTCTTTTGTTTGCTAGAGGCTATTTGTATGTTAGAATCTACCTCCATTTCCTTCATCTTTAATCTAGTATCTGAATCTACTTGTATCTGCTTTTGTTTGGTGGCTTCCTCTGCTTGTTTGTTAGCATGCTCTAAGTCTAATTGTTTCTGTTTGATAATTTGATCTGCCTCTAATTGTTTCTGTTTGGTAACTTGGTCTAACTCTAATTGTTTCTGTTTGGTAACTTGGTCTAACTCTAATTGTTTCTGTTTGGTAACTTGGTCTAACTCTAATTGTTTCTGTTTGGTAACTTCCTCGACCTCTTTCATTTCTTTTTGATGCTGCCTTTCTAATGCTCTTTCGTCTCTGTCAAGAGCAGCTTTCTTTTCCATGCGAGCTATTTCTTCTTTATACTTTTGATCCGCCCACTTTTCTAATTTTTCACCAGTATGGCCCATTGCGATGCCCGCCTGGATACATTCATTTAGTGACGCCATTTTGTGGCGTAATGTTAGTTCAAAATGATAATACAATAATATTCACTCAATAGTTTGTAGTAATGTGTTAGTAAGTATACATCTTTTACTGAAAAATAAGATGAATGATTAATTTAGAGCATACCAAAATATTCGGAAAATATACTCATCTAATTCTTTGGAAAGTACGGTACTTGGGATGTTCCACCGCTGTCTTTCACACTTACACAATGATTTGACTTGATAACACAAGGGCTGCTTCTGGTTAGTAGAGCAGCAAAAATTAGACACACGCTTAAGTTGTCAATACAAGCTCATATTTCATGCGAATGATGAATGAAAAATGTGATAGATAGTGATAAATGGTATTAATGGATGAATGATATGATCGTCTGAATGATTGTTAGATGATATGTGAGATGGTTCGTCGTATGACAGTCGATGTCGTCTTGTCTTCGCTTTATGACTATGGCGTAACTTTGTTCTAGGCTTCAGTACGTCGCTAATCTATTTACTGACTTCGTAGAATGGTGACGTTGATGGCTGTATCACACGCAATGAAATGTACACGGTGGTTACGATGGTAATGTTCACTGATGATTTTATACATTTCAATTGCTTTTAGTATAATAACACACTTTCTAATTAATATTGGTAGAATTTCACACGTTACCGATTTAATTTGGCTCAATTGTGGATCACACTCCACAAATTGGTGATCGTATAATTTACCAAAGAAAATTATTTATGGCATGTATACAAACAAATTTGCATTACTTTGAAATATATCACACAGCAATGATGTTGAATCGTGCAATGAACTGATGCTGGTTCAGAGTTTTCTAATACCAATCGATAGATAGCGTTCGTTTAGTGGTTTATAATACCACTTGCCTGCTGGCGTTAATTGTTGGTTGATTATTACAACAAATGCCTGCTATGACTGCTCAGAAGCGTTGGTTCACTGTAATCTGACACCAATTGGGGTCCTGCCTGTCAGCGACTTGTGCGCTGCAGATTCTCAGGACTCCCCTACTTTCGCACCGCACGAAATAACAACTCGTGACATTTGCGAAAGGAATGCAATTTATTAAGAGCCGACATTTGAATGGCTCTACGAGCGTTATACTTCATCATCATTATACAACATGAATGCATTGAAGTGATGAGAAATGATGCTAGTATTCACAATCTAAATGAACAGCCCTATGTTTGCCTATTGCCTAGAAACTATAGCATTTGTCAAGGATACGTCTGCTCTCTACCGTCTCCAGTCGGGGTCTGTTCACACGCTACACATTGCGTGGACAAGCACGGACACTCTCCTCCGTGCAGTAGCTATTATTGCGTGCATGGTCTCGCAAGCACGCTGGCTTATGAGTTAGAGTAACCGGGCATTTCACGGTTACTCGCAAGGACAAGCTTCCCAATGGCTTGGGGAAAGCCCTCGCTCAGTTGTACGCATTGGCCCCTGGTCTGACACAAATGTGTCTCCTTGTGGGGCTATTTATAGTGCTTGGTGTCTCTCCTGTCTGGTGTCTCCCTACTAGACTAGTGTTAACTCCTATCGCCTCTGTAAGGCCTTATTGGAGATCTTGTCACTAATTACGTATCCGTACACAGCTGTGTCCTTTTTCTACACACTAACTGCATGAATATGAAGTAGGGTGTATCACGTATTCAGCTATTCTGTATGTATGGATCATATTTCTGCTCACTACTAGTTAGTTAGTTAGTTAGTCGACAGATCATCCTCGTTGCACATCGGACCATTCAGTCCATAAGTGCTCGGATCCCCTCCTCAGCAAATCCCGCAGCGTGTAGCGGCTAACGACGCCAGTTCTGTGTTGGTTTATCAATCTTCTTTGGCTTCCTGCGTAGTGTTCTTGTTTGGCCACCCCTCTTTTAATTTGCTGCTCTCGCAGTCTGGCCATTGTTGTAGATTCACAGTCATCACTTGGTTCTTGCAAAACTCTCACTTCTCGTAGAGCATTCAGAATGTCAGCCTGGTCCATGGCGCGTCCGCCCTCAACAGTAGCCTCACCTGCGAGCTTGTCAGCCCGCTCATTTCCTTGTACTCCCGCATGCCCTGGCACGAAGATGAAACTAATCTTTGCCAGCCGAGACCGCTTCAGAGGCAGCAACCATTCTCTTCGGATCGACCCCTCCTCTATCCTCTTGATCATGTTCATTGAGTCGCTAAGGAAACAAGCCCTAGTGAATGTCTGTGTCTCGAGCCATGTTATTGCTTTACTTACTGCCATGACTTCCATGGTCAGGCTACTTGTGGTTTCAGTGAAAGCACCAGAGTCCTCCTTCACAATTCTCCCTCCGGCCCGAGCTGTAAAGGCCCATGAGCTTCTCACATGTCGGACGACCGACCCATCTGTGTAGATGACCGCGTCACTGTCTAGCGAATTCTCGAAAATCAACGCTTGTACTTCAGCCTCAACAGCAGCCGGATATTCTTGTCTGCATTTTCTATCTAGTTGGATGCAAACTGAAAAGGATGTGCAGAAGTCTGTTGGCACTTGCACCCACTCCTCGCCAGGTTCTAAGTCCTCAAGTGAACACACCTGTTGAAGAATGTCCTCGGCTTGACCCATCCACGACCGTCCTCTTTTTAACCTGCTGCCCTTCACCTTCCTAATTTCACTATGCAGTGGATGCTGTGTGTTTGCGTTAATTCTGAGGTAGGCACGTGCCCTGCAAACTTGCATTCTCTCTTCAATGGTTGAAAAATCAAGAAGGTAGCGCATCGCCCTGCATGCTGTATCTCTTGTACATCCAAGAATAATGCGCATAGCTTCATTCTGTATCCTTTCCATCCTTTCTATCTGCTTATGGCTGACAGTCAGGATTGCCATTGCATACTCCAAAACAGACATGACCAGCCCCTCGTACAGAAGACATAGATGGCGCTGCTCACAGTTTGCTGCCGCCATCACCCGCATCGCTGCCAAACCCCGCTTGGCCTTTGTTATCACCTGGTCTATGTGCACATTATAAGCAAGGCTTCGATCAAACCGTATCCCCAGGTAATTCATTGCCTGCGTTCTTTCCACCGTCTCTGAACACAGCATTACAGTTGGTGTTGGATTGTTGACAATATGATTATTCAACGAGAACCAAGTCTCTGTTGCCTTTGTTGGGTTGACCATTGCCCCAGCTTCATCACACCAAGTACTTATGCGATTGAGTTCGGTTTGTAGTTCCACAGCAACCTCCTTTCTATCCTTACCCTGACGATACACTAAAACATCATCGGCATATGACAATGTCCTGCCAGGTCCAGTGATCTGCTCACTGGTGATTCTCACTGTGTAGGCGTTGAACAGTACCGGAGATAATGGTGATCCCTGTGGTAGGCCAGGATATATTGTTGTTGGTTCCGAAGTCCAACTGCCACATCTAAAAACTACTTTCCGTTGGAAGAGAGCTGCAGCGATCCAACTAAGGAGGAATGGACTTACGTTTAGTTCAAGAAGCTGAAACATTAAAAAATCCAGTGGTACTCTGTTGTATGCGTCCTCAAGATCAATCGCTGCAGCAACGGTTTCAGTGCCTGAGTGGAAACCTTCATAGACATCGTGGGCAAAGACTGCTGCATTGGTCCAGGTTTCTCTTTTTGGACGGTATCCCACCCAGGGTAGGTGGGAAAACACCTTGCCTCTCTAGTTGGCTTGATATTTTCCTGGCAATTACCTTCTCCAGCAGCTTGCCTATTGTATTCTGCATGGTTATAATTCGATATCCCTGAATTTTCTTGTGGTCTTTGTCAGGCTTCGGCAAGGGAATCAGATAGCTGTGTAACCATTCCTCCTTGATGCTAGCACTCCCTATACTGTTGTTGTACATGTCTGCTAGTTTCTCTAGCTCATTGTCGGTACACCTATTTATGTCGTCGTATCTTATGCCATCAGGACCTGGAGCACTGTTTTTTGATCGTCGAAGCACAGCCTTGATTTCTTGCACTGTCACTGTGTCTTCATCCGAAGTGTTCTGGGCCTTGCATCTGTCTGAGGTGACCTCCTTGGCCAGATTCCGGCCTCCCATGTCTGTCTGGTTGCTCTGCTCAAGGTAGCGTTCAAAGAGGGCTTTGCCCTTGTCCTCGTCAGTCCTCTGCCAGATGAGGTCAGCACCTTGGAAGTCAGAAATGCTCTTATTCTTGACTACACCACTCATGCTTTTATGTAGTCGCCAGAACAATTTCAGTGACTTGTCTGTGCTTACTCTTTGACACACCTCTGCCCATTTTTCGCTTTTAACCACCGTGACCAGTTTTTTGAAATAGCTTACTTTTGTGTGCATCTCTCTTTCTAAGTGCAAGCAGGGACTAGGATGACCAGCTCTGTTCTTCTTGGCATTTTGCCATCTCCTTACAGCACTACGCTTATCCACCCAAGCCTTCTCCACCTCGAAACTCCACCACGGTGGCTGCTCCCAGCTTTTTTTCCTTTTCTTCCTGCCCTGAAACGTTCTGCGCTTGTCACGTCTTATTTTACTCACCACATCTTGCCCTGTACTGTCATACTGGAACGTCTTTACCTTTAGCTTGTGCTGCCTGGTTCTGCCTTTCTCCACCAATATGCTGCATGGGTGGTGGTCGCTGCCATGGTGTCCTAGGACACCCCATCTACACACTGTAGTGAGTGAAGGTGAAACTAGCGCCAGATCAATAGCACTGTCCTCATCGCCTGGACGGCTTGCTGTCCTGGTGACACAGCCACTGTTGATACAAACCAGGTCGATGGTTTCCAGTGCAGTCTCGAGCTCCTCCCCTTGTGTATTGGAGGAAGTGTTTCCCCATGATCTGCCTTTAGCGTTGAAGTCACCACAGAAAATAACATTTCTCTCGTGGCCTAATATGCCACTTAAGCACTGCCACTTCTGGGCGTCCACACTCGCATTGCGGGCATAAACATTAACCAACACGAATGGTATACTGGAATGAACTCTCAACGCCTGTATTTGTATATCGTCACTGTTCCAACTGGACATGTCTAGCTCTGACGCCACCATGCTGTCGCGAACGAGAATCGCCGTTCCCAGATGTCGTCTGTTATAGAAACATTTGAAGCCGGCAATTCGGAGTAGCTGATCGCCCAGTCTCGTCTCCTGGAGTGCTACAATGTCGTTCCTGTAAACTAGGGTTTCTAAAATAGAGCCCCGTTGTTTTACACTGGCACAGTTCCAATATAGAATACGGATGTTCCTGAGTCCTAGACGGTGACACTTGAGTCTAAAACGTCTCAAGCCACCGCGCTTACCTGGCTTCTTTTTCCCTGCGCGGCTACCACGCGGCTTCGGTATGTTGACTGCTGATCGTTCGGAAAACACACGTTGTTCCGCCATGTTGAAAAAACGTAAACACAGACTTTTGATTGAGAACCACACACGCTGCTGAAAATTCACTCAAGGATGGCTTCGCTCGATGCACGAACTCCGTAGCACCCGCGCAGATCTTGAGTAGAAACTCCTGGTTTTACATCCTGGCACACCAATTACACGCAAGAAATGAATAAATCCATCCCTTACGCGAAAAAGTTAACGAACACAAAACAACACGACCGTCCGTCGCCATCTTGAAACCGGAAGTGGCTCACTACTAGTACCACTGAAATTCCAGCAGGAGGAAATGAAAGATTATTATCCTTGCGCTTGGCAACCTCTTTTGGTTTCGCCACCATTATTACTGCATATGCACCGATACTCGATTCCTCTGATGGTGTGAAGGATTTGTTCTATGAGGAGTTAGACACCGTGATCAAGGCAGTTCCAAACTCTGACTACATTTATATGCTCGGTGATTGCAATGCTCGTGTGGGCAAGGACTCGAGTTCATGGCCAGTGTGCCTTGGAAAATACAACATCGGTCGCATGAATGAAAATGGACAAATGCTGCTGAAGCATTGCATCAGAAATGACCTGTGTATTACAAACTTGTTTTTTTAAAAACAAAACAGCTGCATAAGGTAACATGGAAACATCCAAGATCCGGCCATTGGCACCAGCTGGACTTCATCATCACACGGAGACAATATCTGAACCATATATCATTGACTCAAAGTTACCACAGTGCTGACTGAGATACGGATCACTCTATGGTTGTTTTAATGGTTAGACTGAGACCAAAGAGAATCTACACAGCTAAACACAAATCTAGCCCCAGGATTAATATTATTAACACTCACGATCCTGAAAATTGCTTTCAGATTCAACATAAACTTGAAGACGCTTTCATGGGTACACCAGAAAATTGTACAGTAAATGGCATGTGCAGGTCAACATAAGGAAACTCTTTATAAAACTGCCGTAGGGGTTTACGGCACTGTGGATTATAAGAGGCAGGACTGGTTTGCGGAAAACAGCCAGACTCTGCAGCCCTTAGATTGATAAGAAAAAAGAAAAAACTTACGCGTAACACTCTGAGTGAGCTAAAGCAAATTAGGAAGGATGTGCAAAAAGCTGCCAGGCAGTGTGCAAATGATTATTGGATCAAGTTATGTGAGTCCATTCAAATCGCATGTGATAAGGGAAACACCAGAAGCATGTATGAAGGAATAAATAAAGCCTGTGGTCCAATGATCAAAAGAAATGCACCATTGAAAACCTTGACTGGAGAAATCATTACTGATAAGAAACAGCAGATGGACAGATGGGTAGAGCACTATTTGTAGCTTTACTCAAGTGAAACCAAACTAGCGGATGATCCCTCAACGCCATTGAGGCTCTACCAACTCTTGACCACCTGGACATACATCCCACCATAACAAAAGTTAAGTGTGCTATAAATGAACTTGCATCTGGCAAGGTTCTAGGTAACTATGGGATTCCAATAGAGGTTATGAGGAGTGGGCAAGACACACTCACTCTACAGATTCACCAGCTAATAGAGCTATGCTGGCGAGAAGGACAAGTCCCACAGGATTTCAAAGATTCAAGCACAATAGCATCGTACAAGAACAAGGGCGATCGGAGCGACTGCAACAACTATTGTGGTATCTCACTTCTGTGTATTGTTGGAAAAGTATTTGCCAGAAATGTTCTGCGCAGACTTCAAGTCCTAGGAGATCACGTCTACCCCGAATCACAGTCTAGCTTTCGACAGAACCGGTCTACCATTGATTTGATATTCTCATTGCGACAAATGCAAGAAAAATGCCGTGAACAGAATCAACCACTGTTTATTGCCTTCATCCACCTCACAAAGGCATTTGATTTGGTCAGTCGTGAGGGTCTGTACAAGGCACTAAAGAAGATTGGCTGCCCACCAACCTTTCTGTCCATTGTGGAATCATTCCCCACAGGCATGTAGGGTATAATCAAGTTTGATGGTGCAACTTCTGAAGAGTTTGAAATCAAGAGTGGAGTTAAGCAATGTTGTGTACTAGCTCCCACCCTCTTTGGAATATACTTTTCTCTTCTACTGAAATATGCCTTTCTTGATCAGGATGGTGGTATATTCATTCACTCACGCTCAGATGGCGGCCTTTACAATGCTCAGAGATTGAAGGCCAAGACCAAAATTAGGAGGTTACTGATCAGAGAGTTGCTTTTTGCAGATGATGCTACAGTTACGACCCACTCTGAGGAAGAATTGCAATGTCTACTATCTGCATTCTCCAATTCTTGTTCTGAATTTGGTGTAATAATTAGCAAAAAGAAGACACAGATTATGTCACAAGGTGCACATGGGTTACCATCAATCTTTATTGACGACGCCGAACTAGAGATGGTAGACCATTTTACATATCTAGGATCAGTGGTAAATAGCAAATTATCCCTAGATCAGGAAATCAACATCCGGATTGGTAAGGCAGCAACAACAATGAACAGGTTAAGAAAAATAGTCCTGGGAGATCAGGAATCTTACTGCCAAAACAAAAGTCCTTGTCTATCAATCCTGTGTCCTTAGTACTCTCCTTTATGGCAGCGAAACCTGGACAACTTACTCACACCAAGAGAAACGTTTAAATATCTTTCATATGCGGTGTCTACGAAGAATTCTTGGTATTAAGTGGCAAGACAAAATCACAAATACTGAAGTATTGGAAAGATCAGGTTTGTGACGATTTATTCCATGCTGTCTTCGTAGACTTAGATGGATAAGACATCTTAGGAGGATGGATGATGAATACCAAAGGGCATCATTTTTGGTGAATTACAGATGTGTAAGTGATCTCATGATGGGCTTCTACTACGATACAAAGATGTGTGTAAGAGGGACATGACTGATACAGGCATTGATAATGCACATTGGGAGCACGTCGCAGCTGAAAGTGTTGCATATAGGGCAAACATCAGAAATGGAACAAAGACAAAGGAGAAAATTATTGCAGATAAGTCACACACCGAGCGTGTGAGACGTAAGATGGTGCATGATGGTGGAAATGACCAAGTGTTCACATGCACCCACTGTGAACGGACATTTACAGCGCAAATTGGCCTTATAAGTCACATTCGCTAATGCCATAGGTAAAAGTTATTATGCCTTTTTAAAGCACAAACTATCGTCTATCAAGACGCCAGGGCGCCAATGATTTCTGCTCACTAACGTACACTGTTTCGCCAGAGTGAAAATGTGCTGACACAGACTGATGTGCTCAAATGAAAATCTGTTGACACATGAGAATTTAGAATCATGCTCTGTGGTCACTAATGTATCACTGTATATCAATAATGTGCATGAATGTCAAAATACTTTGTCTCTTCACACTGTGTGAACACTATATAAAAGTCAAATGTGTGTTGTCAAATTCAAGTAAATCTTACAATGATGTCACTTGTTATAGCACATTTATCGCTTCGCCAGATTGAAAATATGCTGACACAAACGGGGAAAATCTAGAAGTTATTGCTTACAAGGAAAGGGAATCTCTGATAGTCTATCACAAAATATTGGTATGAATTCACCTTTTTTCTCACTAATTGAACATCACTAAACTTTTGACCTAGTCATCAGAGGGCGTATTCGCCATTGCTCATTAGTGTAGTACAGCTCTATGCTGCATAGAAAATAACACAAAGAACAGAATTACAAAACAGACTGGTCCATTATCAGCACAAGGTTATAGTCACGATAAGACCCACTGTAAGGAAGTAAAACCATGAAATATTTTACTACACGTGACATCAAAATGTCAATATATTCCTGTTTATATGTCTTAAAATGTTATGTGATATGAACTATTTTCCTTAGATATACTAGCGTTATGATTGTCACATGTTTGTGAAAAGTGTAAAATATCCGTAATGATTTCGTCATTTCTTTACAGCTATTTGGCGTCCAGTACTTACAACGACTTGCGAAAGCGTGAAAAAACTACAGGAAGCTACACGAAACATATTGTGTTGGATGACTATACCTTATCCGTTGGAGCGACACGCGAGATTATTGCGCTATTACTGAGCCATTACTTAATACCGAAGCTACAAGCGTGTTGGAGTATATTGTAGAAGTATTAACCCTTACTTTTTCTCTATCATTATGGCCACTAATAAGAAAAAACACTTTACGCAATCATACAAGTCACATTAACACCGTACACACAATTACATGCCACCTCTGTAGTAAATTATACAACTGAAATCTTCTTTTTCCTATTCTTCTGTCCTAATACTTTCGCCGTGAAGCGTCGCAGTGAGAATTAGCTAACTCTTCCCGGATCGTCCTCTCGCCTTGTGTGACTATGTTTTCATGTAGAATGTTCTAGCTGCTGTTTGATCTTGTTCCATTTTAGCTAAATGTCCAAACCATTTAATTCTTTGGTGTTCTATAAAGTCAGTTATAGGTGTTATCACCACATTCGTTGTTAGTTTCTCACTTTTCTCTCTATCTTCTCCTTTTTCCAACTCTATTAAAACATATCAGAATACGACCCATTTAAAGTATACATATTTCTTGAAAATAATTAGAGATTTGAATCATCTTCCACTTTACCATCAAGCGGCCTGGAGAGCAATAGTTGCCGTTCTTTCAGCGTCGGATGGCTGGTAGTGGTTAGTGTCATTCAGTTTTATTTTATGTCTTTGATGTCGTCAATTCATTTTCTTCTTGATCGCCTTGTTGCTTTTATATCAGATCTTCTTCTGTGTAGCGCCAGCATCAATAGTTACTAAGAAAGTATTATACAACACAATCGTCCTACCAACTCTATGCTACCAATACCAAACCTCGACAATGACAGAAAAAGAAAAGAAAAAAAGGAAAAAATAACAAAAACAGAAATGAGATTCCTAAGAAGAATACTCAATGTATCAAGAAGAGATAAATCAGAAGTTAAGAAACAAGGACTAGAGTTTGGGTTATAGCAGCGCTAGGCAACAAGTTAAATGGTTTGGTCATGTAACTAGATTACCAGCTAACAGTTTACCATAACAAGCGATGCTTTACAGACCAAAAAGAAGCAGAAAAATAGGGCGACCACGTAAACGAAGGACAGAGAGAATAGCAGAGTCCATGGGAATCTCAATACATGCAGCCCATAAAACGGGCCCTCGCTTGCTGTATATGCCCCACCTCAACACCACAAGGTACAAGGAGAACAAAATGAGAGGGGATGAGAGACTACATAGTTAAAACATTCTGAGCACGCTATGAGAAGGAATAAACAAGAGGACGTAGTGAAAACTGGCAAAATCGCGGGGGAAGAGAACAAGGATAAAGCGGAGAGACAAATCAAAGACATCGCTTGACCACATGGCACATTCGAGGCATAAATACAGTCCTGATCCACGACTCTGATGATTGTGTGAATAACATGATCGCCCACGCTTATTAGAATGCACATGATGAATGACCTTTCAATATAAATGGCTAATGTTGTTGACCCTGCTATCTATATACGTATTTAAATTTAAGACAGTTTCTATATTTCAGAATAGCTGAAAAACAGCTTTCATATGCGGTGTCTGCGAAGAATTCTTGGTTTACAAGTGACAAGACAAAATCGCAAATACTGAAGTATTGGAAAGATCAGGTTGTGTGACAGTTTATTCCATGCTAAGTCTTCGTAGACTTAGATGGATAGGACATCTTAGGAGGATGGATGATGGTAGAATACCAAAGGACATTTTTTTGGTGAATTACAGATGGGTAAGAGATCTCAGGGTCGGATGTCAAAGACTTGAGAGGAAGCTCTGAGCTCTGAGGGAGCTAAAATAGAGCTTATTAGGGAACAGGTGACGTAATAGGACAGGAGACCAGACAGGAGAGACACCAACGCTATAAATAGCTATAACGGGACACACTTGTGTCAACAAGAGGGGCAGCCAGTGCAGATGGTGTTGCCCAAGAACCGGGAAAACCTAGTTCACGAGGTGAGGACCAAGTAACTGTGGTCAACACAGCCCAGGGCTCAGCACGTAAACCAAACAGTCGCACGTTGAGATGAATTGCTAGTGGCTGAACACGCCACGCTCAGCGAGCTCAGACAGGACCGAGACGGCGTAGGAATCAGACGTGTATTCCGTTAGGAAGGCTTTGTAGTTATAAAGGACAGTACAATAGTTATAATAGTCTAGCTTAGCTTCGGTGATTATAATATTTATATCATCCTCTCATCCCATCTTATCATCATCACATTCTAAGATGTTTAATACCGTTGTGGTATTCCGCTCGTGGAGCCTTTGTATAATCTGCTCCGAATAAAAATGTATCCTTTTGCAAACGAGACGAGTTGTCACTTTCGTTTAGTGCAAAAGAAGAGAATCCGTGTATGCCTGTCGCAAGTAGGTTGCTGACAGTCAGCCTCTACTACGATAGCAAAGATGTGTGTAAGCGGGACATGATTGATACAGGCATTGATAATGCACATTGGGAGCAAGTCGCCACTGAACGTGTTGCATGGAGGGCAAACATCAGACATGGAATAAAGTCAAAGGAGAAAATTATTGCAGATAAGTCACGCACCGAGCGTTTGAGACGTATGATGGTGCATGATGTTGGAAATGACCACATGTTCACATGCACCCACTGTGAACGGACATTTACAGCGCAAATTGGCCTTATAAGTCACATACGCTACCGCCATAGGTAAAAGTTATTATGCCTTTTTAAAGCACAAACTATCGTCTGTCAAGACGGCAAGGTGCCAATGTATGTATATCTGCTACAAATTAATCAAATATACTTTACTGTCATTATATATACGAGTGAAGTTATGACAATGTTCAATTCAACAAAGTTGAAAAGTACAAATATTAACATGCCTACAGTACAGAAACACCATAAGTATGGAAGAAAGAAGGAGAGAAAGAAAGGGAATAAAACGAAGACTGAAATAAATAAATAAATAAAAGTAAAATGGGATGAAAGTGTTAGGTTTATATCAACACACAGCACACTACAGACACAGTAAGGTCTTACAAAATAGATTGTTCCTATCGCCACTGAGATGAAGCTATCCTTTTCAGTATTGTTCACACTATCTCATATTTCTATAATTCATCCTGGAAAATATTTCAGTTCTCTATTCTTCAGATAATTGTTCGTAACTATATTGTTATTAGAGGAACTTAATAGTTTTATGAAGATTATTTGGTTTAAATATTTATTCTTGTTGAATCAGAATATTATATTATAATTCTGAGTTATGTTCTTAAAAAGTCTTGAATCTTTGAAATGTATGATTCTTCACAAGTCTATATCTATGTTGCATATCTGCAAGATTTTAATCAATCATATTCTATGGGATATTCTCAGTCGACTATAAATATGTAGATCTTTATCACAAATTGGTCAATTATAAATTAATATTTTGTTCTGTAAAATTAGTAAATTTAGGTTATATTTGTTCAGATAGCACCTGATTCTGTTACAATACATAACAATCAACAAATGTATAATTATTGTTATTGCAAATATATAGTTTAATCAAATAGATACTTCTGTCGATTTGTCATTTTGACAGGATGACATAAGGCAGCTTCTGCGTGAAGTGAAGGACTATGTCATGATGAACTTTTGAACTTTAGCCTGTGTGGATATAAACTGTGTAGCTACAGACTTTGCGGAGGAAATATTCGTGTTGTGAATATACTACGAACAATAAGTATCTAGTTACTCAAAGTATTTATAATATTATAATATGAGAATTTATTTGATTAATTTGTGATAGTAGTTGATTGGTAATTGATTAGTAATTGATTAGTTAACGTGGTTATATTAATTAGGAATACTATGTTAGTATAGTATATTTTGATCAGTAGTTCATTAGTTAATATTACTTAATTATTGAATTAGAATTGGTTAGTGTTTAACGGAATATCCACACTCTAAGGATCTCTAAAGTATCTAAGTGCATAAATCGTCTACCTTACCTACAGACATATGATGGAAAAACAAGGAATATATATATACAGGAACAGCGACAACGGGCAACAGCAACGGATATGGATTGCCTGGAACCCCAATACTACCCTCGTCCAATAAACTCATGATTTTACCTAGAGTGAGGACACTTGTCTATTAGGACACGGTAGGGACTAATGAAAATTAGTTGGACCGACCTTCCATGGGTCGAGTTTCACACGACGTCTAACGGGGGTTTGGGTAGAAGGGCGTGCCCGTCATATAACTTTATTTTTCTTTAGGATGGGTAATGGGGAACCATAAGCAGTTCAGCTGTTGTTGTAATTGTTGTAGTAAGATGTGAGACATGATTACAAGTTTTGTATATATATATATATATATATATATATATATATATATATCATATATATATATATATATATATATATATATATATATATATATATATATCTATATATATATATATATATATATATATATATATATATATGAGGAAAACATGATTTCATCATATTTTTTTTGTCTGGGAGGGGGCATAATGCCATATGACGAATACGCACCAGAAGAAGATACGTAAAAGGAGAAAAGCGATTTTCCAAGAAGGACACCAAAATAAACAATCAACACGAAAACCAATGGAAATGTGAGACGTCAGAGGACAACATAGACAGACGTGTGATTCTACGAAGGCGCGGATGTATGTTCGTGGAGCCCTTGTTCGTTGAAGATCTGGATGTGAGGATTGCGAGGCTCGACTGGGAAATAACAGGAGGAGGAATAGTTTGACGAAGAAACGATCAATAGAAGAACCGAAGGCACAGAAACCTAGACCAATCCTTAATTTGGAATGGCGAAATAGAAACTACGCTTCAAGGTGAAATCGGATAGCATAGGGATTTAGTCGTAGATAATATGTAAACATTGACCCTGCGTCAAAAGGGCAGTTTATAGTCTGGGCAAGCCTATTATTGTAATCTAGCACATTAATAAACGTGTGTGACTTGGACTTATTGTGTTTAACTATGTCTCTACTTTGAGAGTGAGTGACTTGACTTATTGTGTTTATTGCGGTCTCTGATTTATGGGTGGGTGACTTACTTAACTTAATGTGTTTATCGGTGTCTCTGCTGTGTGGACGGGACATGGTCCTTCAGTATCGCTAAATACTGTCATGCCGCTTTCTATCTTATATTTGGCATACCCAGTCCATCTCTTTGACATGACGTTCTGACCCAGTAGACTGTGTCTTTCTTGTGCCTCTCAATAAACATCCCTCTTAGTCTACCTGTGCTACGGAGTTCGTGCACTGAGCTGAGTTTCTCAAGACTCAGGTTTGAGTTAGGAGTAGAACGGAGCACTTATGGTTTACACCCATGTGCCGTGACGTTGATCCATAGGCTAAACTAGTGGGTGTTGTTATTTAATCACTCCAATAATGTGTTCACATAAAGATTCTTATTCATGCTTGCTTGCTTGTGTTCGTTGGCTTGAGCTCCAACGCGAAGTCCTGTATGTCGGATGAAGGCATCCTGTTGTCCAACATCAGTGTGATGGCATACAGGACCTGAGTTTTGCGTGAGTATCCGTTGTCCCATGTCTGGCTTATTGGTGTGCAGACTGGTGGTTCCTCGCCGTACAGGCAGACACTCTCCGACTTCGGAGGAATCGGCGATCCTACTGACTTCAGCCAGGACCCCGAAGGGACCTGTTGCCCAGGACGCTCGACGAGGACGCGTCAATAGGTCTTGGCCAGTATATAACCCGGCCCTGGTGCCTTGGAAACACCTCTGCGTCCCATTCTTATTCATGTAAGCTGTGTCTGTTTAGCCACTCCAGACATTGGCTAGCAGTCTGTAGACAAGAATATAGCTAAACCGCATGACTGAGACATCACCAGTAAAGGCCTAATTCCAGTCAGTCCATATATGTTGGTGAGAGTTGGGCTTCTCTGCAGACATGACGTTCTATTACCGGAAGCCCTGGTTTCTGCACTGGCACTCGGAGAGGGGCAGGGGAGTTCTGAGATACAGTCCCCGTTGAGATGGTTCTCAATGACTGTGTCGAAAGAAGAGTCTCGACCCCACTCTCACCCCTATGGAGGCCAACACATGTCAGGGATCAGACCACGCAAGCACCAGTCCAGATGTATAATCATCAACATCATCAACATCTTCCCTTTTTTGCCGTCAAGCGTAGTTGGGACGTATAATTGACGCTGCAGGCCCCGATGGGTGGCACTGGATAGAGTCATTCCGTGTGACGATACGAAGTCCTTGATGTTGTCAATCCATGTTCGTCTCGGGCGTCCTCTCGCTCTTATAGTAGATCTTCTTTGATGTATGGCTAGTGCTGGTAGTTGACAATGTTGTATTCTAATAAGGTGTCCAAACCATTTGAACTTCTGTTCTGCAATAAATGTGGCGCATGGTGTTGATCTCACTGTCTGTCTGATAACATCATTTCTTACTCGGTCTCTGATATTTAAGTTGGCAGCTCTCCTCAAGCATGTCATCAAAGAGGTGTTGAGTTTGCCTAAGTGTGATTTGGATAATGTCCAAGCTTGAAATTGGTAGCATAGGTTTGGTGTGAATACCCTATTTATTATCTCTTGTTTTGCGGACATATGTATATTTGAATGTTTCAGTATGGGTGATAGTTGATGTTTAAGCGCACTGCTTTTTGACATCTGATTTCGATTTCTCTGTCTTTTCTGCCATCTTCCAAGATATTTGAATTCTTTAACTTGTTCCAGAGCTGTGCTATTTATCCGATGTATAACAAACGATAATATAACCAGCATCAGATTATCATATTATAGAGAGGATTAGAAACTCGTGAAGTTCGATTACTCTTTACCTGCATCTGAAGAAGAAGAAGAGAGCGAACAAGAGGAAGACAAAGAATACAGTTTCTAAGATCCAGTTGTGAAAGGATGGGGAGGGGTACTTTACGGTTCAGTACGTCTCACCCTTCTAAAATTCATTTTATAAAGTAAGTAGACCCACAAAGCACGTTTTATGTGGACGTCTAAACTTGTTTTAGTATGTGTTATTAAATTTAGCTTCCATTATTACTTAAACTGTGTAGGGGTGGGGGGGGGGATTTTTAGGTAGCAAATACGAAACAAGATGGGGGAGATGACGTTCTGAACACATGGTGAAGGGTGGGGGGGGGGGGGAAGAGCCAAATTGTTAGGTAGGAAATACTAAAGGTTGGGGGAGGGGGCGGGAATGACTTTCTCAAAATATGGTGAAAGGGGGCACGGGCCAAAACTGGTGGAGAACCACTGGTCTACCAAGTTCCATTATAACAAACCATCTACTTTAGACGTATTCTACAGCCTGTAACCCACAAGCTACCTGGGCTGGGCCTGGCTCTGCGAGGCGTGGTCATAGTTCTGAGATAATCAATACAGGGACTATCGCTGGAGCAGTGTCTTGTATCGTGTCCTCCCATTGTACCGTTCTGTGGCCACGAGGTCTATCTATATCGTCACAACGTTTCCGAACAAAACTGTCAGTGGTGCACCGTGTTGTATACTTTACACGTACGGATATGTGATTTGTACAAGGAGAACTATTTACAATAAGTAAACTTAACTGATTGCGTGCCAAACAAACAAGTGGTCCTGACCAAACAGAAATTCATAGCAGAAAATGGGAATCAGGGGTGTGTCACAATAATGTAGTGAAAATAGTTAAAATGGTAGCAGATATACTGCATGATATATCAAATTAAAAGGGATTGCACAGGGAACACGACAGTGTTAATTATTAATTTCTAAGTTAGAAAATTATGACAATAATGAGAAGTTTAGTAATAACAATTTAACTTAAAGGGCTGACAGTTACGGCACATTTCCATTTACCAAGACGTTAGTTTGTATCCGCTGCAGATAATCCACTTAAAGTTACTGAATAATGTTAAATAATACACCACTTGTCTTCAATAATATCCCAAGAACTGCTCCATAACACCAATAAAACACAATTAAAACATAATATTTTGAAGCACATAATTTTTTCACAAAATGTCCGGGACACACTAAGCAGACTGTACTGAGACTGTACAGAGAAACAATATAAACACTATTTTATAATTAGTTATAATTATTATTCTTTTAAATTTAATTATTTAAATACTCCTATAATACTTTGTGATAGGTGATTTGTGATTCGTCAAAGCAAATTTAGTGGCACATGTGTGACCCATTATCGCAAGCGTAAGTCAGCGTGGTGCCATCATATTATGAGGATCATTCACTGTTAGTTTTCTTTTAAATTATGACCGTCTTCTAAATAATTAATTGAATGCTTGCACGTGGTATTAGTTTTAGAATCTTTCACAACGTCATTTAAATCACAATAACTATAATTTAAAATTGTTTAAAACTGTAATTTTATTAAAATATATGAGGTCCAGAACCATAAGTTGTATTCGAACAAAGTTTACTTAATCAAGATCTATACACGTCTCTAGAAGTTTCTTACCGGATGCAATGAACAACGGACAAGCCTAACTGGATTAAAAATGCTGCTTTTGGTCAGCTGTCACGGCAAGTTTATATCTTTACTATTATTATTGTGTTTTAATGGGGTAAGACCTGAAAAATTGCAACATAATTAAACCACATGATAAAGATTGGTCCCTCAGATCAATGTAAGTGGGTGTATATGGGTGTTGACATATGCACGCAAGTCAGTCACACGTGAACGATAGGCTGTGATAAACTGTCATCATCAGCACCATCATCATTATGTGACATAACAAATAACATATATAAAATATAACATATATTATTTGTCAATGTCTCTCCACATATACGGTCATTGATATTGTGGTTCGGTTCTGTCTATGATATTCCTCCACGCATTTCTCTAAGACTATCCAGCATTCTTTGCCTCCGTATTTCTCTGTCTCTTTTAAGACATTCAAATCGTCAGAATATTCTATACGCCTCTCTTCTTATTATATGACCAATTAAATGTGTGTCGATTGCTTATGGTTGCGTATTACGTTTTAGTTTCATTGGTCGCTTACATACAATCGTTGTTAATTACTCTTTCAGTCTGAAACATTCACTAATTCGTATCACAACAAATAAAAGCTGACACTATGCTCATTCTAGTGTGTTCTTTAACATTTCAAGGTTTTCTGCCAGTCAGAAGAGGTTCGATATGAGAATCCAGTGCTCGCTTTCTGGCAGTGAATAATGACATACTACATACGACACTTTTTGAAATCTGAGATGCAGCTGTTTCTTCACTGTGCTGCTCTTATAATCTTCGTCATACATCTTCCACCTACTGCTATGATTGCTCTCATATAATTGAAGCGACCGATTTGATATAGTTATATGGAAAAGATCCAAATGGACCCCGTCAGACTTCCACGCTGTCAATGGTTGATATTGTCTACCCTAATGTAAGATGACCCTCCCCGTGCACTACTCCTGCCCTAATTGTAAATGGAATGCATTCAACATGATCTTCCTAGTCCACTATTGCTGCCCTACTTGTCCGTGGAATACATTCAACATGACCTTCCCCATGCACTATTCATGCCGTACTTGTCCCTGGAATACATTCAACATGACCTTCCCCATGCACTATTCCTGCCCTACTTTTCCCTGCAGTACATTCAACATTACCTTCCCCGTACACTATTTCTGCCCTAATTGTCCCTGCAGTACATTCAACATGGTCGAGACAGGAACACAGAGATGATCCACGACGCTGGTGATCGAGTGTCATGGCAGTACATGACCGCCCACGCTTATCGGCATGGCACATGATAGATGGACATTCAACATTACCTTCCCCGTACACTATTTCTGCCCTAATTGTCCCTGCAGTACATTCAACATGGTCGAGACAGGAACACAGAGATGATCCACGACGCTGGTGATCGAGTGTCATGGCAGTACATGACCGCCCACGCTTATCGGCATGGCACATGATAGATGGACATTCAACATTACCTTCCCCGTGCACTATTTCTGCCCTACTTATCCCTGAAGTATATTCAACATGACTTTTCCCGTGCACTACTCCTGCCGTACTTGTCCCTTGAATACATTCAACATGGTCTGTACCGTGCACTATTCCTGCTCTACTTATCCCTGGAATACATTCAACATGACCTTCCCCGTGCACTACTCCTGCCCTACTTGTCCCTGGAATACATTCAACAAGCGGAACCGACTTGTACACTGGCCAACATGCCTGCTCGCGGGGCTGGTGATCACGTGGTTGAACCTCTATTGGTGCGGACATTTTGGTTTATTGACTTGGGCTCCCCAGTTGGCCCAGACTAAAATGAATACCAGAACATGTTATGTGAAGTACAGGTGGCATGTGTGATACTTACCACATCAACCACAGAGTATGGTTTTGTGAGATAGTTGCATGTCCATCACTGGACGTCTTAATTCATCATCAATGCTGTGACTGTTGTTGACTTATAGGCATGTTTACTTTCAGTAGTTTGTCATTGCTTTCTGATCGACCGAAGCTGTTACCATTGTTAAAATGTAACACAAGTCGATCTGCTTCCAAATCGTCTGCAGATGATTTCGAACGTGCTTTGCAGGATTGCAGTGTGGCTGAGTACTGATTGGTCAATAAATACAATGAGCTAGTCTCATAAACTAACATACCTGAAGACGTTCAACAAGAGTCCTTTACCTTGTTTGTACCGTTTCCTGGTCTAAGGCCAGTACACTAGTGGACATTGCTTCTAATGCTGCTAACAAAACTGACCAATGACGACCCTCAGACTTGGGGGACCATCTAGAAGCTGGCCTCCTCCCGGGAGTCTCCAAGTTCATAAAACACAAATTGACCTTTCCAGTAGCTAAAATATTCAAGGCGTGCTAATGGGTTTTACAGAATATGGTCGTCACTAGGAAGAACAAAATACCACAATATAATATATAGGTAAATAGGAACATTCTTAAACAAGTGAATCGGTACAATTATCTCGGAACAGTCATAACATTTCATGGGAGATGCCTTGAAGAGATTATAACAAGAATTGCAAAGGCAAAGGTAGCCTTTTGCAATATGAAAAACATACGATCAATAAAATACGTCAATTCGTGTGAGAATAAGGGTGTTGAGGTGCTATATAGAGCCTGTACTTTTGTATAGACGTGACGCCTGGGCAATGAGCAGTCAAGCTGGAAAACATCTGATGGCTGTGGAAATGTGGTTTCTGAGGAGAATGCAAAGAATACCATGGATAGAAAGGAAAACCTACTGCCAAGTCCTACAAGAAACAAATGAAAATCGTAAACTGATTAGAGAAATTAGACTAGACAGTCAGAATTGTTTGGACATGTTATAAGGAAAAATCAATTGGAGAACTTGGTGACAACTGGCAGGATTGAAGGAAAGAGAACAAGGGGAAGACAGAGAAGTACATGCCATCTGTTAACAGATGACTTAACCACGTGGCATGGTCGAGACAAGAACACTTTTGTACACCACGACTCTGGTGATCGAATGAAATGGCGAATCATGACCGCCCACGCTTACCAGCATGGCACATGATGGATTGGAATGAGTTATACGTCATTATTGTACGTGTATTATCGGCGTTAGGTAAACAATGCCAGCCGTGGCATCGTCTGCCATCTACTGCAGCTCCCTCCATGGCCACCCCAGAGTATTCTTTGATTCTCTTCTGTAAGTCTCTAGGACTTTTATATGTCTTGTGCCCTGTTGGTTTCAGAGACAGGATTGTCTAATTATATTATCACCAAGTGATCACCATGTTTTACCCACCCAGCGACTGCTTCTTTCTTCACCTCCCGTTTCAGTCCAGTTCTCTTAATTCACTTCGCACTAGTGTCTTTTAATGTCGGAGAAGTAGTTCACTTGCCTAATTTTTATTGCTTTCGTCAACTCTCTTTTTATACCCAGATTTTCTAGAATCTCTGTATTGGATTGTTTTTATTTCCATGAAATAGGACATATTTTTCTGTATGTCCACATCTCCAGGGCCTCTCTTCGACATTCTAATTGCATGTTCATTGTTCCCGGCTTCCCAGCCATATAGAAGTGTTGAATATACAGGACCGTGTGGTAGATTTTCTCAGTGTGATTCAAGTCTTCGTTATGGTAAGCATTCGGTATACATGTTTTATTATGTAAAGATGCCACCTCTTTATGAAGCCCCCTTACGGTGCCGCTTGATGCGGCCGCCCCTCTGTATCATAGCACGGCCCTGTGAATGTACATTGCATGTGACAATTCTCATGTTCAATGCGCTGTTAATCTCTATAGTTGTTAATACTGATGGCATGCTGTTGAAAGCATATTTGGCCATTTTTATTTTCTCTTTTGATTTCTGTTTCACTTCTCCCATCATTTGTTATTACACAGTCCAAGATAGGAGAAACGTGTTTCCTGTTCTATTACCTCCCCGTTGTATGTGATGTTTATCAATGGCTTCTACTTTTCACTGCTAATTATCACAGTTGTCTTTTTTGTGGATGTTAATATTTAAGCCAAATTTTGCATTAAGCCGGTTTACTTATTCCACTAAATTTATATTTCTTGCTTGCTTTCTGCTTGTAACACTGAATAATCAGCGGTAATTCGATTGGTTTAACAATGTTTCTGTGTACATGTTGAATAGGCTTATGGACAACATTTATCCCTGAAGTACTCCTCTTTTTGTCTCTATTATCGAAGAATAATTGTTTCCGTACCTAGTTGTTGTCATTTATTCCCAGTATAAGTTATTTCAATCACCATCCTTTAACAGATTATTGCTTCCATGAAGCCCCCGTGTTTGCGAAACCCAAATTGTTCTTCAACTACTTTCTCATCTATTTTATGTTGAATTCTTTCTAGTATGGCCTTGCTCATTTATAGTCCATCAAATCATCTGAGAAATCATCCATCATTTATTGTCCATCAAATTCCATGTCTGGTGGCACGTGTTGTTGATTTCATAATCCAGTCTATAATAACTAACAATCACCAAGGCCCTTGCCACATGACGTCTGCATTCATGGCACTGCAAAGATCCCCGTGCCTGGTTTTCAAGAACAATACTAAATGTGACCACAGCGATCCCACTGTACTCGTGGTCTTATTTCACATGAAATTGTTTGTTGCCATGAGTTGGTGAGTATTTAACTAAAACAATGAGCATGTCTAGATATGAGCCCTAACAGAGCACTAGTAACTAACAGTGTAACTGTGTGTTCCAGATTCGGACCATTCATTATCACCATCACTTAGACGACAGAAGCGACACAACTTAGGGCAGATCCAGAATACAGCCACAGTCATTCATTTCACGAAGAAGCTGTAAAAGACAAGTGTACAAGATGACGAATGCAACATCCCTTTGTGTGGACACCGTAACATATGATTTATATTTAATGCCTTTTGTGGTTGTGTTAAGTTGTTGTGTATTGACTCTTAGTATATTCATCATCATAACAATATGGAGGACCCGGACGCTTCACAACAATACAAACTGTTACATTGCTTCAACCACTGTGGCCGATATTGTAATGGCTATCACTATGCTAATACGTGCAATAGTCTACTACATTGGGATGAGTGGAGATGGACACAATAATAAGATTGTTAATATAGTAATTATGGGAATGGCATTTTCAGCTCCCATGTCATCAGCCGTCCATTTATCTGTTATAGCTATCGACCGTTATATTTTTATCCTCAAACCGTTTTACTATATCAAACATATGACACGATGCCGAATAATGAAATTGTTTTTGTTTGCCTGTATCGACCGTTATATTTTTATCCTCAAACCGTTTTACAATATCAAACATATGACACGATGCCGAATAATGAAATTGTTTTTGTTTGCCTGGAAGCTACCGCTCATCTATTTATTTTCATCAGCAATATTTTACTGAATCGATACATTTCACATCAAGTCTATTTTACAACATCCACCCATTGAATACTATAGTGTAGCTCTGACAATGTTTGCTATAGTTTTTATTATTATATGCATGTGCTACTTTAGAATTGCTCGTGTAGCGTTTGAACATAAGAGAGCAAGGATTTCTCGAAAACTAAAACATGATACATCAAACAACATCAACATTAGTAGCACACGCGTGAACGCTGCAATGAAGAGCATCCGCTTCTTTGTTGCCATGTGTGGAACATACCTTGTTTGTTATATTCCGACGGCTATTTTCTTATTAATGACTATGTTTTTGTACGATATGTCTAAATACGTCTTCGTAGCAAATATATTTTGCTTCAATTTTCATTCGTTTGTAAATTGTATTGTTCACGTCAAGATGAACACAGACTTCCGTGTGGGTGTCAAGAAACAATGTAAAGACTGTTCACTGATCTGCCGTAAGCAAACACAAAGGGTGTGACACGTTTTGTCGCAAGAACAACTTCGTAAGTTGCTTGCTTATTTTCGCTGGCTGTGAACTCCAGCGTGAAGTCCTGTATGTCGGATGAAGACATCCTGTTGTCCAACATCAATGTGATGTCATACAGGACCTGAGGTTTGCGTGAGTATCCGTTGTCCCATGTCTGGCTTATTGGTGTGCAGACTGGTGGTTCCTCGCCGTACAGGCAGATACTCTCCGGCTTCGGAGGAATCATCGATCCTACTGATGTTAGCCAGGTCCCCGAAGGGACCTGTTGCCCGGGACGCACGGCGTGGACGTGTCAGCAGGTCTTGGCCAGTATAGATCCCGGCCCTGGTGCCTTGGAAACACCTCTGCGTCCCAACTTCGTAAGTAATTCATTCTGCTTTACAAGTTGCAACACCGCATAGTCGGTTGACTTACTTGTCACGTTCGGTAACATCTCGCATAAGAGATCCTGCGAGCTTGGCTGCTGTAGGGAGCGGACGAGCAATGAACTAGGCTGTCATCCTGACTCAAGGCATCGATGTGAGTGTTTAACTGACAAGACTACTGGAGCATCAAGTCACACGGGGTGAAGCTAGAGTAGAGCGTAATGCTGGAAGCCACAGAAGAATTGGTGACTACAATAGATCTGGTGTCGTCTGTCGCTACACACTGAGGGAGATACTGAGCGGTAGACCTGAGCATGTTGGCAAAGAGTTCCATGTCCCATGAGGAACATATGTTGACTAGCTAACTAACTTAGTAGCTAACAAAGAAACAAACTAAATAACAAACTACCTAACTAACTATCTAATTAACAAATTAACGAACTAATTAATTAACTAACTAACTAATTAGCTAATTAACTAACGCCCAATGAATTAACGAAGTAACGAACTAACTAATGAACTACCGAACAAACTAACTAACGAACTAATAAACAATCGAACTAAGTAAGTAACTAATTAACTAATTAACGAACGACCGAATTAACGAACTAACAAGCTAACGATCTAACAAATTAATTAACTAACAAACTAACAACTAATAAATAACTAACTACCGAACGGCCGACCAACATATCGACCGAACTAACTACATAATCAATTAGATAATTAATGAATTAATTAATTGCTAACTACCAAATTGATTAATTAATTAACTAATTAATTAACTAGCTAATTAACTAATTAACAAATTGACTAAATAACTAATTAACTCACTAATTTACTACCGAACGACCGACAGACAGACAGACCGATCGATCAAACTAATTAACTAATTAACAAACAAACAAACAAACTAACTAACTAACTAACTAACTAACTAACTAACTAACTAACTAACTAACTAACTGTTTAATTAATTAATTACTTAATTAATTAACTAACTACTAACTAACTATTTAATTAACAAGTTAATTAACTAACTAACTCGTTAGCTTGACTAGCTAATTAACAAGTTAACTAACTAACTATTTAAATAACTAAATAACTAACTATTTAAAACCATGACAAAACTGTCATTCAATGCCTGCAGTACCTTGCAGTGTAGGGAAGAGGGGTCTTGAGCCTAAGGATTTAAGGCCGCCTGGCTAGTGCAGTCACCGCGAACAGATTATGATTTTCTTTTTGCCCCGGCAGAAAAATATCCACACCTTATAGAGGATTCGAATCCAGGTATCCCGATGGAGAACCCGGCGTTCTTAGCCACTCTAACTAACTTAATTACTTACATTATCACTTACTTAATTGCTTACTTAACTACTTACTCACTTACTTACGTACTTACTGACATAACAAATCGGAATTTAAAAAAAAAAAGAAACCACTTCCTTGTCTCATCTTATCTCATAATATTCCTCTTGTACCTTGCGGTATCGAAGTGAAGTATAAACTTCGTGAGAGTGCCCGATTATGGGCTTCATATATTCTACATTCCCATGGATTCTGCTATTCCCTCCGTCCAACGTTTACGTGGTCGGCCTCTTCCTCAGTTTCCATCTGGTCTGTACATCATTGCTTGTTGTGGCATGCTGTTGACTGGTAACCTACTTGTATGGCCAAACCATTTGACTTGTGCTTTCTAATAAAATCTAGTGCTGCTTTAACCCCCACTTTAGTCCTGATTTCTTCATTTATGATCTTATCTCTTCTTGATACGTTGAGTATTCTTCTCAGGAACCTCATTTCTGTTGTTGTGATTTTTCTTTTCTCTTTTTCTGTCATTGTCCAGGTTTGGCATTGGTAGCACAGAGTTGGTAGGAAGATTGTGTTGTAAAGTGCTTTCTTAGTAGTTATTGATACATGTTTGTTCTTTAGTATTGGTGCCATTTGTCCAATGAGTTGATTTGCCTTATTGCACCTATTTTCGATCTCGTCTTCTGATCTGCCATTTGATGATATTATACTTCCTAGGTACTTGAAACTCTTTACTTGTTTCAAGGGATGTTCGTTTAGGTGAATTGTTGTTGTTTGTTCTTCTTTAGTTATAGTCATTATCTCTGTTTTGCTTGTGCTAATTTTCATGTTATGTTCCCTACACATTTCGTTTAGACTATTCATGTGGTCTTGTAATTCAGCTTCTGATTTTGCTATTAGTGCTTGGTCGTCCGCAAACAGGAGTTCTCTAATGGTTAGATTTGCAGATGGTTCTTCTTCTGTGTTCTCGTCATGCGGTATTCTTGCTGTCTCTGCTTGGCTGGTTTCTTTACATATGTTGTCTATATATGTTATGAACAAGAGAGGGGACAGGAAACAACCTTGTCGTACTCCAGATCTTTTGGTGAAGGGTTCTGAGTGTCCTCCAGTTGCTCTCACTATGCATTCACTGTTGTTGTATAAACTTGTACATAGGTTTGTTAGATGTGTACTCACTCCATATTGTTTAAGGATTTCCCACAGCTTGTTTCTATCTACCCTATCGAATGCCTTTTCTTGGTCGACAAAGGCTAAGTAGAGTGTTTCATTGAATTCGATTGATTTTTCTATAAGTTGTCTAAGAGCAAAAATGGCATCTGTGCATCCTTTGTTTTTCCTAAATCCAAGTTGCGTTTCGCTTAGCTGGGGTTCTAAAGTAGTTCGTAATCTTTTTCAAGAAATTTTGCACAATATTTTCCCAGTATGACTCAACAGTGAAATATCTCTGTATTGTGTGCAGTCTCTTTTGCTGCCTTTGTTTTTCCAAATTGGGATAATTATGGCGTTTCCCCAGTCTCGTGGTGTCTGTTGTTCTACCCAAACATGGTTGAATAGTCTATGTAGCCAAGCTGTTCCTACTTCTCTTGCTGCTTTAATTAGTTCATTTGGTATTTCATCCTGTCCAGGTGATTTGTTCAATGGGGCTAATCTGATGGCTTCTATAATTTCTTCTTTTAGTATGTATGGTTCTAGTTCTTCGGTGACATCTGTGTAAGTCTCTTGAATTCCTGTGACATCTGATGGGATGTTCAGAAGTTGTTCGAAATACTGCTGCCATCTTATTAGGATCTGTTTTTGTTCACTTATTGGTTCTCCATTTTCGCTGTTAATTATTTCAGTTGGGTCAAAGGGTTCTCCTCTGGTTCGCATTGCACTTATCTTTTTGTAGAAGTTTCTAGTTGCCTCCTTGTAGTTTTTATTTAGGGTTTCTCCATACTCTTCCCAGTCTTTATCCCCCCTCTTTATTATTCTACTCACATGTCTTCTCGCTATTCTATATTCTCTGTAATCACATTCCTGTTTGCTCTTCAACCACTTTTTATATTTTTCCTTTTTTACTTTTACCGCTTTCTTTACTTCTGCGTTCCACCAACTTGTTATTTTCTTTATCCGTGTTTTGCGGTTTTTCGTGGTTCCACATGTTATTTTTGCAGTGTTTAAAATGCTTGATTTGAACATCTCCCATTCTTCTTCCACTGTTTTTCTTTCCGTTGGTAATTTTACAAAGAGTTCAGTTAGTTCTTTCTCATAATTTTCCCTTACTGCCTCGTCTTTAAGGTTTTTTAAGTTTACTGATTCGCATGGCATGTATTTTCCTGCTCTTTGATTTCTTCTTCTGATGGTTCTTATTGTGGTAACGACTGCTTTATGATCTGTGTTTATACTGAAATTGGGCACTGCCCTTGCATCTAATATATTTCTCTTTCTGTTATTTCTTGTTAATATAAAATCAATTTGGCTTTTAGTATCTAGATCGTTCCATTTATACCAGGTGTATACTTGTGAATCTTTATGTTTATAGAATGTGTTTGTTATATAGAGGTCGTGTTGGCTGCAAAGGTCTATCAGTCTACTTCCGTTATCATTCCTTTCATTTTGCTGATCTCCAAATGCTCCCAGATGTTTTTCTATGCCCACTCTGTTATGTCCTAGTCTTGCATTGAAGTCTCCCATAACTATGATGTTGTCCTGCTTATCTATTTTATTTAGCACGTCATGTATGTCTTCGTAGAAGTCCTTGCATTCTTGCTCATTATTGTTTGCATTACATGGTGCGTACATCTGTACATATGTTGTAATTGTTTGTTCTTTTATTCTCACTGTTATGATTCTTTCTGATATATATTTTATTTCAAGTATTTCTCTTGCTAGCCGTGGTTCGATGACTATTCCCACACCGTGTCTTGCCCTTTCTTGCTGTTCTACTCCAGAGTAAACAAACGTGTAACTGCGGTGGAGCTCCTTGCATCCTTTCCCCTTTGTTCTGGTGTCCGTTATTCCCATATGTCCCATTTTCCTCTCCTCCATTGTTTCTATAAGCTCTTCTTCGTTACTAGTTGAAACCACAGACGTTCAATGTGCACTTCCTTGTATGCATTCTAAAACGTGAATACCGTTAGCCTGTTGACGTGTAAGACATAACAACAGCAAAAGACACAAGAAAAGACAGAAACATGCTTAACCAAGTCAAACAATTCAAATAGTTGCTCGGGGTCTAACATCATATGGAATTTGTATGACAAAGATGAAGAGCAGAATAGACCAAGGAAAGTTGCATTTTAGAAAGTAAACTTTTTTGTAATAAATTACTTTCATTGCATGTTAGAAAGGGAGCACGGAAATAATATACTGGACATGTGTTGTGAATTTTGACAGCATTCAGTTGATACCACTGACCTTCCACTGTTGAATGTGACACCGGTAATTACAATAAACAATGTACACATGTAAATATACAAGTGCGAGTTCTTTAATTGTAAATTACATTATTTAATGTATCAGTGACTTATCAGTACAAGAAATCTGACAGTATTATTTTCATTTGTAAACATAAATATCATTTGTATACTTAACTGTATCGTACAGGCATAACTGACATTTCCAGACATACATATCATTTGTAAACTTAAAGTATAATTTGTAAACAATCTATCATTTGTAGATAAAACTGTCATTTGTAGAAATAACTAACACATGTAGACATAACTATCATATGTAGACATACCTATCATTTGTAGACATACCTATCATGTGTAGATATACCTATCATTTGTAGACATAACTATCATTTGAAGACATACCTATCATTTGTAGACATATCTAACATATGTAGACATAACTATCATTTGTAGACATACCGATCATTTGTAGACATAACTATCATTTGTAGACATAGATATCATTTGTAACCATAAATATAATTTGTAAACAATCTATCAATTGCAGATAAAATCATTTGTAACCATAAATATAATTTTTAAACAATCTATCATTTGCAGATAAAACTGCCATTTTTAGAAATAACTAACACATGTAGACATAACTATAATATGTAGAAATACCTATCATTTGTAGACATACCTATCATTTGTAGACATACCTATCATATGTAGACATACCTATCGTTTGTAGACATTCCGATCATTTGTAGACATACGTATCATTTGTAGACGTACCTATCATTTGTATAGATACCTATCATTTGTAGACGTACCTATCATTTGTATAGATACCTATCACTTGTAGACATATCTATCATTTGTAGACATACCCATCATTTGTAGTCATACCTATCATTTGTAAACATACCCATCATTTGTAGACATACCCATCATTTGTAGACATACCCATCATGTGTAGACATACCCATCATTTGTAGACATACCCATAATGTGTAGACATACCCATAATTTGTAGACATACCCATCATGTATAGACATACCCATCATTCTTAGACATACCCATAATTTGTAGACATACCCATCATGTGTAGACATACCCATTATGTGTAGACATACCCATCATTTGTAGACATACCCATCATTTGTACACATACCCATCATTTGTAGACATACACATCATTTGAAGACATACCCATCATGTGTAGACATACCCATCATTTGTAGACATACCCATCATTTGTAGACATACCCATCATTTGTAGACATACCCATTATGTGTAGACATACCCATCATTTGTAGACATACCCATCATTTGTAGACATATTCATCATGTGTAGACATACCCATCATTTGTAGACATACCCATCATGTATAGACATACCCATCATTTGTAGACATACCCATCATTTGTAGGCATACCCATCATGTGTAGACATACCGATCATGTGTAGACATACCCATCATTTGTAGACATACCCATCATGTGTAGACATACCCATCACTTGTTGACATACTCATCATTTGTAGACATACCCATCATTTTTAGACATACCCAGCATTTGTAGGCATACCCATCATTTGTAGACATACCCATTATTTGTAGACATACCCATCATTTGAAGACATACCCATCATTTGTAGACATACCCATCATTTGTAGACATACCCATCATTTTAAGACATACCCATCATTTGTAGACATACCCATCGTTTGTAGACATACCCATCATTTGTAGACATACCCATCATGTGTAGACATACCCATCATGAGTAGACATACCCATCATGTGTAGACATACCCATCATGTGTAGACATACCCATCATGTGTAGACATACCCATCATGTGTAGACATACCCATCATTTGTAGACATACCCATCATTTGTAGACATACCCATCATGTGTAGACATACCCATCATTTGTAGACATACCCATCATGTGTAGACATACCCATCATGTGTAGACATACCCATCATGTGTAGACATACCCATCATGTGTAGACATACCCATAATGTGTAGACATACCCATCATGTGTAGACAAACCCATCATTTGTAGACATACCCATCTTTTTGGCATGTAATAGTACATCAAGAACGGCTAACTGTTCATTATGACGGTGTGGATACCGCACTAGTATTTGGAAAATTAATCCCCAAAATCATGCTCGTTATCAATCTAAACACGAAAAACATAATAATCAACAATATAAACACCACAAACACAATCACCATCAATATAAACAACAACATAATCATCATCAATGTGAACACCAGCAACATTATCATTACCAATAAAAACACGAACAACATAAACATCATCAATATAATCACCAACAACATAAAAATCATCAATATAATCACCAACAACATAAACATCATCAAAATAATCACCAACAACATAATCATCATCAACATAATCACCAATAACATAAACATCATCAATATAATCACCAACAACATAAACATCATCAAAATAATCACCAACAACATAATCATCATCAACATAATCACCAACATCATAAACATCATCAATATAATCACCAACAACATAAACATCATCAATATAATCACCAACAACATAAACATCATCAATATAATCACCAACAACATAAATATCATCAATATAATCACCAACAACATAAACATCATCAATATAATCACCAACAACATAATCATCATCAATATAATCACCAACAACATAATCATCATCAATATAATCACCAACAACATAAACATCATCAATATAATCACCAACAACATAATCACTATCAATATAAACACCAATAACACAATCATCATCGACATAAACACCAACAAAATAACCATCATGAATATAAACCCAAACAACATAATCATCATCATTATAAACACCAACAACATACTCATCATTAATATAAACACCATCAACATAACCATCAACAATATAAAAGCGAACAACATAACCATCAGCAATATAAACACCAACATCATAATCATCATCAATAGAAACACCATTAACATAACCATCATTAATATAAACACGAACAACATAATCATTATCAATATAAACACATACAACAAAATAATCATGAATATAAACACCAACAACGGAATCATCATCAACCTAAACACCAGCAGCATAACCGTCATCAATATAAACACCAACAACATAATCATCAATAATGTAAACATCAAAACATAATTATCATCAACATAGGTGAGTTTTTGTTTTTGTTTTTTTGTTTTTGTTTATAAGATATAAGATAGGGTTTGATATGACGAGTTGACTAGGGGCATATCGGATGAGATGAATAATCATTCCCAACCAACCCTCTAGAGGAACCATATAACATGGTTCTTGAACAAACCCCCCCCCCCCCCCCCCCACTACCATGAATACTTTAGACGTAACATTTAAGTTCCTGCACAGAAATAGAAAACAGATTCATCTATAAGGCATTTCGAGATCCTGGCAATTCACCACAGCAACAAATGAATCGGTTCCCTCCATAATAGACGTCGACTGCGTGTTGTCTGCCAGCCTCATCGAGATCTCACATTATATGCATCAACAATGACATGTGTCAGTTGGACTCAATAACCATTGACTAAAAGATCTACAATGAAATGTATTCAGTTGAATAATACATTCACAATGAAATGTACGCAACAATAGTTGAACAAGACATTTACTATGAACTGTATTCAGCAACCATTTTAACACCACCCTTGTATTGAGAAAATTGGAGGGGTCTAGTGAAGATCTAGGTTCCACCTAGTAACATCATATACACTTCAAACATTGTATAGCATTGGTAAAACAATCAGTGAAAATACTCAGATAATTCACCAAAATCAACCAACAGCCTCTCAATCCTTGAAGACTCTCCAATCATCAACATCATTAACAACATCAGAAAAGCTCCTCTATCAACAACAATCCTAAAATAACCCATCTACTATCTCCTTCATTTGGCACTGGAGAAAGAGTTTTCTTCTTCTGGGCAAAACACAAGTTCGTACACACTGCCATATTTCTTATGATCTCACAGCCACTAATAAGCGGTGTTAGATAAAGTTTCCAGGTAGCAGCTTTTCGCATGATACACCAACCTCAAGTTAACCGTCTCATGTGTTACAGATATTTGAAGGAATATAACTATAATGAATCCTTAGCGGTGACGAGACTGCCTGGTGAAGCTGAAGTATGGGGGTCATTCAATAAAGTTGAACATCCACTCTTCATGATAGCAGGAAGATAAACTCTCGGTACGTTTTAACAACGACGTCCTGAAGACCATCCAGCAGTTAATTTACTTAGGTCAAATATTCTTACAGTATTCCTGAACGCAAGTTCAGCCCGTCTAAGTTTCTGGGTGGGAATAAAAGCTTAAATACTTATTCCTGGACATCAGCTAGAAATCCAGTTGAATAAACGAATATCCCAAAATCTCCCTCTTCTAGAATAAGCCACAGCTATTAATGAGCTGGGTTAGAAAGTTCATAAGAAATGCCGATAATCCGGTTTCTAGGAATAACTTGGGAGTTTCCATAGACACACAATCCTTAACCTTCCATGTGCCTGCCGGGGCAAAATGAGGCCAGGGGGTCCTTTAATATATATGGTATCCCTCTTCGCGGTTTCTTGAAGGTAGATCATCAGAGCATTGCAAACAATGTCGACCATCCCTGTAATAATAAAATCTGGTTAAGGTTTAGGCTGGTAAATCCAAACTGTAGGTTCTATAGTAATCACTGGACTCTCCACACATAAGGAGATGAAGATTTGAGACTGAGGCTAATACTTGGTTGTCCCAACTATAAGGCCACTCCACCATCCCTTTCACTGTCGATACAAAAATGCAAAAACCCATTGCTATACATTTGTACGAAACTCAGATGTCATAATCAACGTATCAACAAACACAAAAGGAAACTAAAGGACAAGTGAAGGAGAAGGGAGGGTGTTACCCATGCAACAATCCTTTCTTTCTGGTGATGGAGTTTAATCCACTCGGATGGACTGTGGATGATATCTTCTCAATGCTTACCCCTATTCGTGATTGACACTGGGACTTCCTGCTGAGTTGGGGACATCATACCCAACCAACCATCATGATAATACACTCGTCCAGATATGACAAAGACATTATAAGACGCAAACATCATGAGACCTAGGCATTATGAGACAGACATCATGGGACATACATCATGAGACAGACATCATGAGACATGCATCATGAATTGACAAATGGCAAACAGCCAATAACCAGACCAATCGCCAATCCCTGCGGGTAGTACTTTGGTACACATATGTCCTATCCCATCCACACTCATACGGCAAAGCTGGTCCTCCCTCCTCTCAGGCTAGACTCGGTTCACAAGTCCCATCCTTCATCACCATCAATACATTTGCTCTTCCCCACTGGGCAACCTTATTATCTCTCCCACAGCAGGTAGGGCAATATTTACGAAGCAACATTCACATTTACAATATCAGCCTATTAAGAGAGGTGTTAGGCAGGGATGTGTAATGTCTCCAGATCTTTTTTTTTTCCCTGTACAGTGAAAATATTTTCAGAAATGTAGAAGATATAAATGGAATCAGCACTGGAGGACGAAACATCAATAACGTTAAATATGCAGATGATACAGTATTGATTGCAGACAATGAGCAGGATCTGCAACAATTAGTAGTTGCGGTTGTTGCACACAGTAAACAACTGGGGTTAGAATTAAATTATAAAAAAGACACAGATTATGGTCGTCACTAGGAAGAACGAAATACCACAATGTAATATACAAGTAAATGGGAATACTCTTCAACACGTGAATCGGTACATTTATCTTGGAACAGTCATAACAGCGGATGGGAGATGCCTTGAAGAGATTAGAACAAGAATCGCCATGGTGAAAGTACTGACCAATAAAATGATTTCAATTGAAACAAGAAAAAGAGTGTTGTGGTGCTACATAGAGCCTGTTCTTTTGTATGGATGTGAAACTTGGACAATGAGCAGTCCAGCTGAAAAACATCAGATGGCTGCAGAAATGTGGTTTCTGAGGAGAATGCAAAGAATACCATGAACAGACAGAAAAACCATTGACCAAGTACAACAGGACAACAAATCGTAAATTGATTAGAAAAATTAGACGTAGACAGTCAAAAGTGTTTTGGACATGTTATGAGAAGAAATGAATTGGAGAACTTGGTGATAACTGGCAAGATCGAAGGGAACAGAGCAAGAGGAAGATCGAGAAGTAAATACCTGGATGGTTTGGCCACATAGAATGGTCGAGACAGGAACACTGATCTGATTCACGATTCTGGCTGATCGAGTGAAATGGCGAGCCATGACCGCTAACGCTTGCCGGCATGGCACATGATTGATTGATTGCATATTTACATGTGAAACAAAATACATATGGGAAAAAATCATAGAATCCTCCCAGGAATTAATGCACGAGCCATCCAATATATATATTAATCTATTAGGAACAGGGATTTTAAGAACGCATTTCGTAAACTCAACTACTGTTGCAAGCTAACAAGAACACACACTTCATAGATGAACTGCATTATGGCAAATCTTTAAGAGTGCTTTTAGCAATTCTCATGAACATAATATATTCACCCAGTCATCATAGCAATTTTGTAATGCTGGAGTGTAATGCACGTCTTGGAAACATATGAATATATGATGCGTCTGTCTTTCTTCTTATATGAGATTATAATTCATAAACACAACATATCATTCCTTTACATATTCTCAGCATTTTCATGGAAATGATTACATGTCAAATCACATATTCTGAACACAAGAGTCGTAAATCACAAGATTCTTTAGAACGGTTCTACAGTTTGATTAAGAATGTGTAATGATGTGCGTCCATAGGGAAGTTCTATAGCACATAAATGTGGCAGATATGCACTGAGAGTGAGATAACATTCACCAAGCATACTGCAGAATTCTCAAGGCTGACGAAACGATAGACATAGTAAAATATTCAGTGTGTTAGACTTGTCAGTTTGTCAGAAGCAAATATTCAGAGTAACTTCTCAATGAAGCTCTGATCTAACACTTTCACATTTTTCATACAAATACACTGATACTCGTCTTTCTCATGACTAGGCACGGCCATCACATTTAAAATGAGTTTATAGTCATACCTGTGACACTCATCTATCATCTCATCATGTTCGTCTTGTACCTTGCGGTGTCGAGGTGAAGTATAAACAGCGGGAGAGTGCCCGCTTCTGGGCTTATACTTCTTAGTTTTTCTACGAGCAATATGAAGATCTCCTGCCGGCTTGCTAGGCCAGTCGCAGGATTAGGACAAAAATCTGACCATATGGAGTCCATCCCCGATGGCGAGCCATATCCCCTGTGACACTGAGAGAACGAAATTTGGCGATGCATTTCACCAGATATTGAAAGCGACCAGGCAGGATGAAATATGCATGGCTAATAATACTACGTTATGTTTTTGGCAGGGGTCAGATGGAATCTCTCGGCAGGCTTTTCGAATCAGCCAATCAAATGACTGCATGCGCCCTTTCAAACCGTGCTAACATAGTGCAACTGGTTCTAGAACGTTAGTTCTCGAAATAACCCTTATGTGATACCATCAGTAGGGACACCGTTATTTATTGTATAGATTTGGCAAATCCCTTATTTACTGATAACTTGGAATGACCATGACATATCACATCATAATTATCATCAACAACAACAACATAATTATCAACAATATTTTAAATATCAACGAATAATCATGAACAACATAATGATCAACAAAATATTAATCAGCAGCATATTATCAACGATACAGACATCAGAAACATAACCATCAATAATTAAGGATACCAACGCATTAATTATCAACAACATAATCTTCAACAACATAATCATCAAATGCATAAACATCAACAATACGATCGATAACAACATCTTAATCATCAACAACATAATCATAAACAACATAAACATAAACAATATAATCATCAGGAATATAATCACCGTGAACGAATCATCAACAACATAATTATTATCAACATAATCAACATCCTCATAATAATCTACATTGCAATCATCAATGACATGATCCTCATCAACATACAAATCATCAACGACATAAACATCATCACCATAAAATTCATTAACCACACAATCATGAACCACATAATCATCATCAGCATAATCATCATTAACATATGCGGTTGTTGCCAGTGTTCGCCATACAGTGTTTACGATAGCAGTCTTGCAACAAGGTTGGCCGAACGCACCATGCGGCAGTTACAGTTTTGAGGTACACTAATTTTCCAGTGTATACATTAGTGGTCCAGTTGTCAAAGTGTATGCGTCACACATTGTAGGCCGTGAGTTCAATCTTGAGTTTGGCTTGCATATTAATAACTATACTGTATACTGTATTGGTTGTGATGCGTGGGCCATCGACCTCTCTCTGTACAGTTTATCTACGTGTGCCCAAGGCGTCAGGAGGCAGCCTCACACATTGTGGCAAGTGTGTTCGATCTTTGACTGAAAGTTTCAAAGAAAATTCTCAGCAGATGTATGGTGTGCCTGGGCAATCATTCTTCTTGTGTACATTTACCGATCTCTCTAACCAGACACAACGGAGTGCAATTCGCCGACAGTTCAGTTGCCAGGACATCATTAACACTTCCCACACTGAAACTATGTACTCGACACTCGGGTCTGCCATTTAAACTCATATTTAAGCGACGTATTTCTAACACTGTGAAAACAGCACAGTTTTAACCAAACTAAATTACCTAATGCACAGTGTGGAAGAGCGGGCCGGGTACTGCGTCTTATTATTGGTCACCATAGAAACAGGACGTGTGCATGAAGAATACTAAATCAGTTGGGTAAATGAAGAAGTGAGTAGTGAGATGCGAGTCTGTATGCGAGCGGGAGTCGTTTGATGTTAATGTTCCCGAGAATGTGGAAAAAAGTCGGATACGTGATAAAGGATACGACACTTTGGCTGTCAGATGTATTTTGTTAAATGTTATTCCATGTTGGATCAGAGATATACATCTTCTGTGGTTACAACATTGTCATTGACTCTTACTACTGTGGTTAGTTGATGCATGAATTCAGCTCCCATGTGCATTATAGGTGAGAATGGTTTCATCAATTATTGTTCATTGTGTAACAGAAAGCTACTTGTATGGCGCTCGAGACATACCTGTAAGGAATTCGTCTCCCCTCAGGAAATATCCTAGTGTATGGGTGCGAACTACCCATAGAAAAGGACTGAGACGATTCCGTCAACAGTCTGAGAGACTGGCACTAAAACTGTGTCACCGGTAGCTGCCAACGTCAAAGGTACAGGTTATTTACTCAAAGTAAACAACCATGCCACAAATACTGAACAGCCTTCACTAACGTGAGAGCCTGAGTAGTCTACTGGCTGGACACTCACCTGCCGGCCCGGTGGTCATACGTTCGATCCGCATCGCAACTTGACCTGAGCTCCTGGACTGATCCAACTTAAAATGGGAATACAGGAATGAACTGGGATGTAAAGACGGTCGGCCAGATAGATACTGACCACATAACAGGCGGGGGCCGATGGTCTATAAACATGTGGGTCTAGCACCATATGCCCAGTGAGCAGATGTATACGATTAAAAGGGTCCGTTACTGATCGTGGAAAGGTAGATCCATCATTATTTGACATTTGTGTCTGAATTCAACTTATATTGAAGGCAATTAATTTTTTTAAAGTTTATTGCAAGCCCTTTAACGGGATGTTGCAATCATCCATAGCATGTATTAACTGTCTGTGATTTACTCAGCAATGTTAGTTTAGTAGCGTGTCATTGCTTTCTGAACGGCTGACGCTTCATACCATCGAAATCAACGCAGAAAGATCTGCTTCCCAATCTACCGCAGCTGATTTTCAACCCTGGACTCGAAATGACCGAGAATTATGGAACTGTTATGTCACTATCCGCTAGATCACAGTGCCGGTCACTGAAGAGTGTATTGCAATATTGTGCCTGTGGTAACTGTACATCATGAGCCACAGTGAGTGGCAAGCCGCACCGGAGAAAAGTATAAGTTGCCGTTGGTAAATGTATCGTCCTGAGCCACTGACAATGGCAGGTCGCACCGAAAAAAAAGTATATTTTGCCATTGGTAAATAACCGTCCTGAGCCACTGACAACGGCAGGTCGCACCGAAAAAAAAAGTATATTTTGCCATTGGTAAATAACCGTCCTGAGCTACAGACAATGGCAGGTTGCACCGGAGAAAAGTATATTTTGCCATTGGTAACTTATCTTCCTGAGCCACACACAATGGCAGGTCGCACTGGAGAGAAGTATACTTATGTAGTGTTGACATTTCATAACCCTAATGTGACCTCTCAACAGACGCAGGCGCTCATGTATCTCCACAGATCTCGGTCCTGGGTGCTCTGGATCAACTATGGTGATGATATGTCTCCGTACCCCTACCTCAGTTGATCATTTCGGAGAAGGATGTGCTAAGACAGCGATACACCTCGTTCTCTGACTCAGATCTTCACAATTCTATGAAATCGTGCTTGGGTAACATGATAATTTTCCCTTGCCTTCTACTGCCACACGGAGGTATCTTACGTGATCTACGGAAGCAATATCCGACTGCCACGACAAGTTAACGTCTCTCTCTTATAAGATGGATCGTTGTAAACTTATCCCGACAATTTATAGGTCCCTAGCCGTTTGCCGCCGGCTTTCTGGCCTAGAGGTTAGCGACTTTTCTCCGTAATCTCGTATACTCTCGTAGGTAAAGTGACGACGGTGAGAATCAGCAGTGGTTCGAATCGCGTCGGTAACTTATGGGGTATGTGAGCCGGCCGCTCAGAAAGCAATGACAAACTACTGAGCGTAATCTTGCCAAGAAATCAACAATCAGCTGAAAGATGCTGATGTTGACAGTGATGTCATGTAAAGGATATGCAAAAAAAACAAAAACCCGTTTGCCACATTGTTGTGAGTTTTCCTTCTTCTACACACATATTTACCTTTAAATACATCTTGACACAAGTTTAAACAATGAACTATGTTATTTATCGCTAAAGACCACCCAATGCTGTATTATTTAGTAGATTAAGAATCTTGCCTGCATCGGATTAGAGCTTGTGGACAGACACATACCTAAAATATGTAGAGAAAACAATATCACATTAGGCTAATGAAGATACAAGAAATAGATTGCACGAATTATTTCATGGCATACTTCGCTGCATCTCGTCAGGTACATACTGCATAAATCACATAACATAAAGTAAATTAACTAGATAAATCGTTCAAGCTGAAATATACACATGTACACACAGTAATTTCAGTTGTTTACCACGGTCATTTTAAATTGACTATCATGTCTTTCTGTTTGCAAACATTTCGCCTATGTAGATTAATCATAATGGCTTCTGCGAACTGTGACAATCGACTATATTGTGTGGTAAACAACATGCGTCACGCATTGTATCTGACAATCACGTGGCCGGTTTCAGAATCTATTGTTTATTTCTTTGTTATTCAAATTCACTACTGGGAAATACATAAGCCCAAATCCCACACCAGCCTATATGTGATGTGTTGAATCATGATCTGGTTTCAATGTGTTACACACTTTTTGTTCATATCTTTTTTTTACAGGACATCGCAGTCAACACCATCATTTCTGTCGTTGTGATCTCTTGGCAAATTTACGTTCAATAGTTTGCCATTGCTGTTTGAACGACCGGCACCAATGCCAACACGAAACCAACTCAACGCAGTCCGATGCCAAATCGCGCGCAGCTGTGTTTCGAACGCGAGTACACGGGATTACGAACCGTGTTCGTAAGACCATGGTCACGGAGAACGGTACATATTTCGCTAGTCTGGTATTGGAAAGGACCAGGAGATCCCTGCAACACAGTTCTCGTGGAGAAAGTAAGTTGGCACCTGTTGGGAGAACATACTCTACGCTGACATCACTCTTGTCTGGGCTCTGGCCACCTACATGTCAATGCATCGGATTTATAAGTTAAAGCTCTGTCTTCCACAATACATTGCAGGTTAAGGGTGGGCTAGACTATGAAAAACATTTATAAAGCCAGCATGCACAGTTCTACCAATGCAGACATGCACGGATCAGAGGCAATGTCACAGGACGGGTAACTAAGAAATGGAAATTGATAATAAGGTTCAAGACCAGCCAAAGGACTGAACACTTGATGATAATGATGATTTGATGGTGATATTATAGTGGTGATGGTGACATAATAATGATGGTGAGGATGACGATAATGATAATGATCCTGATGATGATATATAATGCCGTTATCAGAACAACTAGTTAACATGTTATTTGTGTGTGAGGGACCTATATTCTCTGTTTTATCCATGTCTATCTTCTCATCACATCAACGAAGAACGCAGTTTCCCTCTGTCTTATACATGGTTTTATAATATTGTTCTCTCATTAGCCTCGTTTCGACAGCCGCTGTTAGATATTCTGGCAGTCCAAGGTATTCACAACATCCGTGCCAGGATATCGCAAGATTCTATATATCTAACTGTTAAGCCGTCTTTTACGATACTTGGGGGGAGGGGAAGAGGCAGACCAAGGACAACACATATAAAGCAGAGACGGATATATCTGTCAATACATAATTTCATGGAGTTAAAGACAGTGGCCCACGACAGACAACTGAGGAATACCAAAAGACATGAAATACTTGATGAAGATGAAGATGAAGATGATGATGATGATGATGATGATGATGATGATGATAATGATGATGATGATGATGATGATGATGATGATGATGATGATGACGGTGACAATAAAGAGAAATTAGTTGCGTGTCGTTTTACTGGACATTAAACCCAGTATTTATTGATTGCTGTAATTTTCAAGTAAAATGTACGTTTAGTAGTTATCCATTGCTTTCTGAACATCTGTTAGCAAATTATTATGGCCGTGCTATCACCGTGCAGTATATGCATACAAGCAAGGATGTCATAAAGCAGTAACAATCATGACTGTCATTATCTGTTCCAGGTGGCGGACATACGTCATCATTAGTTTGGTGACAGGAGCACTACTGATGCTGACGGGTCAAAACCAGGCACAGCTGTATTCTGCATACGAAGACGCTTCAGTTGAGAATCGTGTGAGGAGTCAATGTGCAGGTTTCAATGAACACCCATAAAATTAGAGGAAAGTTGTAAAGTTTAGATGCCACACTAGACAAGATATTTAAGATGAGTCAAGACACGATATCACAGCACATGGGACAATTCTATACGCTCTTGGTCCTCATCTTCCGCTATACTAGTGTTACCAGTTGCAATATAATTGTGTGTCCGTCTGGCCTTTCCCTCAAGACAATATAAACATTGGGAGCTATAGTATGGTACCCTGAGATATGAACCTGTTGCATCCGCATGACGACAGCCTCTCGCTGAAAGAACAAGTATATTATAACAACAATCAACTAGACACCCATAACACGGCGTCTTCCTGAGCCAGTTCTATCAATCGTCTGCGATCAGGCTGTTCAACAAGAACACGATTCAAACCCATCCGTTCAAGTAGGACCACGAGTCTTCAGAAATGTATATTAATCAAGCGTAGATCACATATAACCATGAAAATATAGCGGGCCGTTTTATTGGGCGTGGTATTTTATGATTAACAATCAGCTGAAAGATGCTGGAGTTGACAGCAATGTCCTGTAAAGGATATGCGAACAACAACAAAAAGTATTTTATGAACGTTTAAATCATTTGGAATTGTACACACTGACCAACACAGCATTTCAATATGGACTGACATTGTACAATATATTTTTTGTTTTGTTTAACACACACAAACACGTCGAATAGCTCTGACTAGTCTATAATGAACGTGTAAGGACTTGAAAATTGTACAAAATGATAAACACAACAGCTCAGTGTATCCTGACTATGTACAACAACGTGTATGTAATATTTACTGGGGCGGCGTTCAGCTGCTGTGTGATAGTTCTCAGTGTGTTACTTATTGTGACAGTTTGCAGGACTCCATCGCTGCACAACAACCCAAACAGTTACATGTCTTCAATCTCTGTAATTGACATTCTTACAGCTATAAACATTCTGATGTATTCTGCAGTCTACGACACTCAGATAAATTGGGATCTGAAAAATGATAAAATCGTGAATCTCTTCATACTGGGAATTTCATACTCTTCTCCTTTATCAACAGCTGTCCATTTAGCTGTTATCGCTGTCGACCGATACATTTATATACTAAAACCGTTTTACTACATCACACATATGACACGATCCCGAGTATATACACTGCTCCTGTTTATTTGGTTGCCAACACTCCTTTATTTAATTATACCAGTAATATTTTACCGAAGCGACAAATTTCATGTCAAGTGTATTTTACAACATTTTCCGTTTGAGTACTATGCTATAGCTTTTGCAATTGTTAGCTTAGTTTGCGTTATTATCTGTGTTTGTTATTGTAGAATTGCTCTTGTAGCGTTTAAACGCAAGAAAGCAAACATCGCTCGAAGACAGCAGCAAGATCGATCCTTCGATGTCAGTGCTGTTAGTAATAACGTGGGCGCTGCACTCAAAAGTCTGAAGTTTTTTCGTCTCCATGTGTGCGACCTACTTTCTCTGTTATATGTGTCCTGTTATCTTCATGAAAATGGTGTATGATATGTCAGAGTTTGTCTTCATAATGAGTATATTTGTTTTCAACATTCGTTCCCTTCTGAACTTTTGCATTTACCTCAGCCTGAACACAGACTTTCGTGTCGGTGTCAAGAAACAATGTACTCTTTGTTTACTCAGCTTTTATACACCAAGACAGTATGCTTGAGTCACTAAATTAACTCTTCTATGATATATGTTACGGTGAAGTTTCATCTCTGGATGTTAATTTCATGTTCGTGATATTATGGATCATTTATACAGATCATATGCCTCCATGTCGTCGTTTCAGGTCACCCAGAACCATTTCTCTGTTTGTCTCAACCGTTTCTTTTCTAATTGTTTCCAGTAATCTTGATGTTCTTCGATGCTTAACTTCTAATAACGTCGCCAAAGGATTTCATACAGTTGGGTATACTGTTCTATTTTCATTAGCCTCTCTCATACAATCTTTATTGCTTACTCTGGCTGTTCAATGTATTCACAACATTCATCTCACAAACCACATCTCCGTTGCCTCCAAGCTATTCCTTAGCGCAATATTTCTTTTTAAAGCAATTACAATGATGCCGCCTTGTATCGCTGTATTTTTTCTGCCCGAATTAATTTCATTAGCGATATCTATCTTGTGCTAGACTCACAGTGACGTGTTAATCGGATTTCCATCATTAATGATTGATTGATTGATTGATTTAGTAACCGACATCACAGCATTCGGGGCATTCTCATAAGCGCTCCGTCCCCATCCTCAGCAGCCAGCGAAGAGTTCCAACACTAATAGTACCGGTTGCAATCTGATTATATGTCCGTCTCGCCTTTCCTCTGACCGTTGATCGTCGGCCAGATCCCCTCGTCACCCTTCGCTGTCGCATTCTTGCCAGACCATGGTGATCCATTTGCTCCTCCGAGGTGTACACATGCTCCCACAAGGTCGCAACCACATAACAGCAAAGACATGCGTCACGAATATTATTTATAGAAGGAAAAGATACTAACAATGGATTTAGAGTTTTATACATTGAAGTGCAAGGTAATGTATTTCTGCATAGCTTTATGATAACGTACTATGTGCATTATTTTATAATTAATGGTTTATAGTAATTTATACCTGCGTTGTTTTATTAATAAAAGAGTATGCTAATTTATGTGTGCATTGTTTTATAATTAATTTAGTACGTTAATTTATTTCTAAATTATATTATAATTAATAGAGTTTAGCGATGTATTCCTGCGTTGGTTTAAAATTAATAGAGTACGGTCAATTTATTTCTATATGATGTTATAATTAATAAAGTATGCTAATTTATATCTAGCAATTCTTCATAATTAATAGTTAATTAGTTGCAAATACTTTAAAGAACGCTGCAGTCAACCCCAGCATTTTTTTTTTTTTGATGTTCGTAATTTATTTGCAAATTTACGATCAGTAGTTTGCCATTGCATTCTGACCGACCAGAACTCAAACCTATGTGTGGGAAACCAACTCAAAACCGACTGGTTCCAAATCGCTTGAACTGGGTTTAAAACGTGGTAAGCGGGATTACGAACTGCATCCGTAACCCCTCTCTAAAGATCCTGCATAATTAATAGAATATGATAAATTATATCCCTATTGTTTCATAATTAATAGTGTATGATACATTATTTCGACATTGTTTTATAATTAACGGTGTCCATTCATCCATCATGTGCCATGCTGATAACAGTGAGCAGGTCATGTTTTTCCATCTCACTCGATCACCAGAGTTGTGTATCAGCTCCGTGTTTATATCTCGACTATGCCACGGGGCCAAGACATCCGGGAATTTACTTATCGGTCTTCCCATTGGTCTCTTCCCTACGATCTTGCCAGATGTCACCAAGTTCTCCAATTCATTTTTTCTCATAACATGCCCAAAATAATTTGACTGTCTACGTTTAATATCTCTAATCAGTTTACGACCTTCATTTGTTTCTTTAATGAATTGTTCATTGGTTTTTCTGTCTATCCTTGGTATTCTTTGCATTTTCCCCAGAAACCACATTTCTACAGCCATTAGATGTTTTTCAGCTTGACTGCTCATTGTCCAAGTTTCACATCCATTCAAACATACAGGCTCTATGTAGCACTTCAACACTCTTTTTCTCGTTTCAACTGACATCTTTTTATTGGTCAGTAAGTGTTTCATCTTATGCAATAAGTCGCTATCAGTGAATGTAAAAAAGAGAGTGCTAAAACGCAATATAGAATCATTTTTGCTGTACGGCAGCGAATCTTGGAATGTCAATGAACAAATTAGGAAGACCTTAGAAGCAACAGAGATGTAGTTTCTAAGACGAATGTTGCGAATTCCTTGGACTGGCAGAATAACTAACAAGGATTGCCTGAAAGAGGCTAATGAAACTATAACACTATAAACAATAAGAAAGAGGCAAACAGCTTTCTTTGGTCATGTGATGAGAAGAGAGGCATTGGAGAACATCGTAACAACTGGAAAGATCGAGGGGAAGAGAGGCAGAGGCAGACCAAGAGAAATGATGCTGGGTGAATTGAGACGGTGGCATGGTGGAATATCATCAACAGAGTTGATCCAGAACACCAAAGACAGAGATCTGTGGAGAGCCATGAATGCCTACGCCAGCCGGCAGAGCACTTGTTAATGATGGTGATGTTTTTCATCCTGCTAAAGGCTACTTTCGCAATGGCGATTCTTGTTATAATCTCTTCAAGGCATCTCCCATCAGATGATATGACTGTTTTGAGATAATTGTACCGATTCACATGTTGAAGTATATTCCCATTTACTTGTACATTACATTGTGGTATTTCTTTTCTACTTGTGACGACCATAATCTGTGTCTTTTTTAATACTAGTGTCAATTTAATACTGACCCCAGTTGTTCACTGTTTGCAACAACCGCATCTACTAATTGTAGCTGATCCTGCTCATTGTCTGCAATCAATACTGTATCATCTGCATATCTAATGTTATTGATGTTTCGTCATCCAATGATGATTCCATTTATATTTTCTACATTCCTGATAATATTTTCACTGTATAGGGAAAAAGATATAGAGACATTACACATCCCTGTCTCACACCTCCCTTATAGGCTGATATTGTCCCACTTCATTATCAATCTTTATGGCAGCTTGTTGTCCTGAACCAATCCGAAGGGGAGCCAAGCATCTGGAGCAAACCACCAAGGACACCGGTGCTGAATATACACAGGTTGAGTTGTTTACAATTGATTTGTGTATGTGTCCAGCTTGGTAGTCCAGATCAACAGACATCCATTCATTACTCTGGTTACACACCCTCATCATTAGCGGGAGGTTGGTGGGCTACATTTGAGTTATTTAATTATCACCCAAAAGTACGATCCGTTCAGTTAGCAATCGAAATTGACTTAAAATTTCAGGAAATGTTCGACTGGTAGTGAGAACTTTGTCTTGTTAGTAAACTTGTCCACTATTTATTGTTCTTTAACGTCATTAATGCCTCTTTTAATTAAGATTGTTTTGTCCACAGGTGTTACGTCATTTAGCTACACTTCTGATAGGTGTTCTTGGTTGTCCTGTATTGTTACCATTATTGTTGAACAGCATTACAGCAGGTTCAGCACAGTCAGCTTCGCCAGAACAGGACCAGCAGCGACACTGACTAAAAGATACTTCTGCCATTCAGATTCCCAACCATCACCAACAAAGATACTATTACTCCAACACACTTATGCAGGTAGTATCTAGCAATTATTGTACATTGATTCCATCCAACATATTATTGACACCTAGATAGTAGACAAGTATACAACAACAACATGTCTACATTAGCAGACTTTGTAGCTCTTGGTGAGAAATGTGGTTTCACAAGGTCCAGAACTTATGGCATGGGCAGAAAAGAAAGTCTCTGAATTTCAAGCACAACAAAGAGAAGAAAGAGCTGAAGCTAGAGAGCTTAGACAAGCACAAGAAGCAGCAGCAAAAGAACTTAAAGAACTTGAACTACAAAAATTAACAGCACAAGAGGCAGCAGCCAGAGAGACCAGAGAAACGCAAGAAAGACAGAAAGATAAAGAGCTAGCCTTAGACAAAGAAAGAATAGATCTAGAAGCAAAAATACTACAGTTTGAAAAACAAAACACTGGCAACCGATCAAATTATGAAAGATAAAGACATTGAAGGGAATATAAAGGTAAAGATGTTAGAAACGGAAAAGGAAGCTGAAATTGCAAAGAATAAATTAGCAATCAAAACCCTGGACCCAATCAAAATATATCAGTTAATCATTAGAAACTTCAAGCAAGGTGACTCGATATCAGCATGGGTGACTAATTTTGATGTCCTCATGAACCACTACAAGGTTCCAACTGAAGAGGGTGCTGATCTTATTTCATAAGCACCTTTTCATGGAGCCTCTCAAAGTCGTAGAGATGATACCAGAAAATCGTCTAACGGACTACCAGTACATAAAATAGCGAGTCCTAGCACATGTTTCCTTAGATCAAGCTGGACTTCGCACAGCTTACAGAGCTTTAACCCAGAAGGCAAACCAGACCTTCCGAGACATTGTAGCTGAAACTACATCACTATTTGATAAATGGTTAAAATCACCAGGGGTAGGTACTGACTTTAGTAAATCGAGAGATCTAATTCTTAGAGACAAACTAGTCTCGGCAGTGCATGATAACATGGCATCTTTCCTGATAGAAAACAAATGCGATTCCATATCCTAGATGGAGTCCAGAGGAGAAGCGTACTACAACGCACATAAAGAAATCTTTGCAGAAGGTGCTCAACCTGAACTAACAATAGTGGCGGCAGCCAGATTGTCAAAATAAATGTATAGTAATCCATCAAACAGATATCAACAATACAACGACCAAAGTAAAGGTAGTCGACAGTACCAGTATAGACCAATTCAGCAAAGACCATACAACACAACAAAAAGAGGTGCAATGATAGATTGCAAGTACTGCAGACAACAGCACGGATCGCTGGAGATGTGCGACAGTAATCCGAATTATGAATCATACATCAACAGCCTGTCTCTAAAAAGAATGAAATACTCAGACTACAGAAACAATTTAAAATGTTTTATCTGTCATAGTGTTGGCCACCTAGCCAAATCAAATCAAATCAAATCACATTTATTTTAAAAGGGTCACAAATCGGGCACGCAGGCCCGTCTTACATTCAGCCCTTCCAATCACTCGTCTTTCGTTCATCAAGGGCATTATAAATTTACATAGGAAGAAAAATAAACATTGTGAAAAGAATGTTGTAAACATAAACAAGGCAAATTACCATGTTATGAGGCCCATCTCCCACTTACCCATACATCACCCCACCCCCACACACACACACCCTCACCTACCCACACACATACACCCAGGAACACATACATATCGCACCAACCGACCCATCCCCTCCCGCACATCCCCGATCCCACACACACTGCCCTCACCTGTTCCCCCAACCAAAACACACTCGCCACTCATAAGCATCCCCCACCAACCCAGACATCCCACGCCCACCCACATCCACATCATAACACACACATCCACTCCCCACCCACACCTGCAACCACCCATCCCCCAGCCACATCTCCATCGACCACATATTCCCCACCTACGCACACACATCCCCCACCAACCCATACATCGCACATCTACTCACACATCCCCAAACCACACACACACATCCCCACCATCTGACATCTCCTTACCCACACACACACCTCCCTACCACTTATACATCCCCAATCCACTCACACACACCCCAGCACCTACACATACATCCTCCACCCACCCACACATGCCCAAACCCAATCCCCCACCACACACATCCCCCACCAGCACATCACAAACATCCCCTACCATGCAATATTCCCAACCCACGCCCCACACACACACATATCCCTCACCAACACATCCCCACCTACACACAACACACATCCCCCACCAACATACCACACATTATTCCCACCCACATCCACACAGATACCCTTATGTCAGAATCTCTCCGCCAGTTATACCGCGTCGTCTTCGACGGCGCCAGGCAAATACGGCCAGGCAACGATGAGCAACATTAACCACGCTTTGGCAGAGCGGGTTAGCCAGTGCCGGCGTGGAACATGAACTCCACGCAGAGACGCAACCCCAATGAGCAAGCCTTCACTGTGGTGAACGGGCAGACGGCTTGGGAATGTTGTAGAGGACAGACTGTTTGAATGCGGCTCGAGTTGTGTGTATGAACGCGTATAGATTGAAAGCCTGTATGAAGATAGGAGACAGTGCGCTTGGGTTGTAGGATTGTAAGTTGTATTGCATTGTATTATATTTGTATATCTATTGATTGTCTTTTGACATCGCTATTATATTTGCGCGATGTATGTAATGATTGTGTTGAGTGAGCAGCGTGAATAAATTGTATGAATTATAGTTGTCGTGTGTCACGTCAAGTCATTCCGTGACCGTGTTTAGTATCACATTTTGTCAGTGTATACGAGCCTAGATTCTTGCTGAAAGCAAGACCCTGACAAGTGTGAACGTGGGTAGCTCGTCCTTGTGGATTTTTTTTGGAACCAGAAGTGTGTACTTGGGTGCATCGTCCTTCGTGGATTATCTGAACCATAAGTGTGAACGTGGGTGCATCGTCCTATTTGGATTTTTGAACCAATAGTGTGAACGTGGGTTGTTTATACTTATTAGATGTGAACATGAATGCAGCGTCCATCTTGAAATGTGTTGTAAAATAGGTTTGAACGTTGGTGTAAGCGGAAAGTTTTGAAAGAAAGCTACATAGAAAGTGAGTTGTTGATTGTGTTTAACGGACGACAATACGACTAACAAAAATACTTTACAGCATACAAACCCACAAACCTAGTTGACATTGCATACACCACGTAAACGTACATGTCCTAATTTCTCTTATTCGAAAATAAAGCAGATTTTTGTGCCATCCAAAACCGTTGGCGAGTAAAGTCCATTGTTTGTCCGGGCAGTAACAAGCGAGCAGCCATTCCATCATACAGTTCTCCAGATCACCGATGTTAGACAGGTCTAAGCACTAGCTGTAGGTGATCAATATTGTACAAATTTGTGTATTTGATATACTAAAAACATAATTAATTTTGTTTATATTCATTGTATCTGACATATTTCACCATGTCGACATTGAATGATTTCATTGAATCTGGTTTGAAAATGAATTTATCTGGTGATTAATTGACAAAATGGAGTGAAAGAAAGTATGCAGAACATGTTCAACGCAAAGATAGAGCTGCTGAAAGAGAACTTAAAAAGGTAGAATTAGAAATGGCTATTACTAGATACTATTAATTAGATACTGCCTTAAAACAGTCTGAATTAGCTGCCAAGACTAAGCAGGCAGAACTAGATGCGAAAAAGGCAGAAACAGAGGCCGAATTAAGAAAAGCTGAAATTCTAGCCCAGAGTAAAAGGGAAGAACTGGAAATGCAGCTGAAAATTAAGCAGCTGGAAGCTGAAACATCAACAGAGATAAGTTCTAGAAAGTCAGAAAGACTAGATAAAGAGTTTCAGTACAAAAAGTATCAAGGGATCGTCAAAAATTTCACCACGGGCGACTGCATCGCAGCCTTCACCCAAAATTTTGAGACCATCATGGACCATTATCAGATCCCAGAAACTGAATGGAACATCATATATATGAGAAGTCTTTCCGGGGAACCTCTCAAAGTGATAGAGACCATTCCCAAAGATCTTAGGAAAGATTATCAATATATCAAATCTAAAATTATGTCACACTTCCTGTTAGATGAAGCAGGCTACAGAGAACAGTTCAGTAAATTGGCTCCAAAGCCTTCTCAAACGTTCTCTGACTACATCTCAGTAGTACAGGATATATTTTGTAAATGGCTGTCAGCAGCCAAAGTAAATGACAATTTTGAGAAATTGAAAGATTTAATTTTGAGAGATAAAATCATTACATCTCTACCACCACCATTTTCTAAGTTTCTGCAAGAATGCGAGTGTGAGAGTGTGAAACAGATTGAGAAACGAGGTTCGGCTTATTTCACAGCCAACAAACAGTGTTTTGCTAGTGGATTGACTGACACAAACTTTGTAGCAGCTGCTACCTATGACAGAATGAAGTCAGGTCCTTACAGTAAACAAAAACCTTTTAAGCAATCTGCTGAGAAATATTACCAATGCAGATATTGCCATCTTCCACACAATGAAAGTGATATGTGTGATAAACACCCTGTGTACCTTACTTACTTGCAAAACTATATAGATAAGCAAGATAAGGAAAGAAAGAGCTATAAACGACTAACCAAATGCTTCCATTGTAAAGCCTTTGGTCACTGGCGCTACTCATGTAAAGGCAAACAAATGACTAGAAAGGCTAATGCAGCCATGTTTGATAGCTCTTCCTCAGATGAAGAACATGTAGAAGATCATCCTGTTAACTCAGCTCATTCCATTGACGTATTTCATCTTGAAAAATGTACCATCTGTGATCGTTTTCATGAAGATGGCCTATTAACATGCGGCCATTCTATACCTATTGCCAATGAAGAAGCTAATTTGGTAATTAACTCCAAAGGTAAATTGAACATCCACCATGGATTTGTTAATGGCAAAGCTGCCACAGTTTTACGGGATAGCGGGTGTACTCTTATCGGTTTAAAGAGAGACTTTATTTTACCTTCAGATTATACAGGCAAACATGTTACATGCAGAACTTTCTCAGGTAACATCGAGAAATACCCGCTTGCATGGGCATACATTGATACCCCATTTCTTACAGGAAAGGTTAAACGTGCAGCATTATCCAAGCCATGTTGCGACATTATTGTTGGTAACCTTCCAGAGGTAAATGATATGCCACATGACAGTTTAACATCTGCTGCCAAATGTATTGTTGATAGTACAGTATTCATCTTCAACTGATATCACTGTTGACAATGTATTATCACCTTTGAATGAATGTATGTTTGCGAATTCATTAACTTCATCAAATGATTGTATTGGTCTAAATGTAACATCACCTTGCCATGTTGTTGATATTACAAATGCAGTAACTAGATCTGCTGCAAAAGTGCAAGATCAAATTAATCAGACAGAGGCTTTGGAAATGTTAAGCCCAGTTATATTACCTCCTAAGACCATGAGGGAGAATTTTATAACAGCCCAAAAGGCTGATGTATCTTTGCACAAGTATTTTAACTTAATAGGCCAAAAGCCAAGACTCACAAAGAATGCTAGATGGCATTTTGCACTAAAAGGTGGTATCCTTACACGGTACTATACCAAAGGTACCAGCACCACTGAGCAAACGGTGTTACCAACAGAACACCGCAAACAAGCATTACATCTAGCACATGACATACCCTTTGCAGGGCATATGGCTTATTCAAAAACTAGATCTAGATTACTTACCCAGTTCTACTGGCCTAAATTCTGCAGTGATACCAAGCAATATTGCAGAACTTGTGACATCTGCCAGAAGCTTGTTAAAAAGGGTAAACACCCACAAGCTGAGCTTCAAATAACTGATTTAGCAAGTAGACCTTTTGAAAAGATCTCTGTTGATATAGTAGGTCCTCTAAACCATGTAACATCAAGAGGAAATAAATTCATTCTTACGATAATTGACCTCTGCAGTAGATGGCCAGAGGCTATTCCACTTAAGAACATAACTGCCAAAGATGTAATGGAAGTTTTCTTCCATATTTTTTCTAGAGTAGGGTTTCCTGACACTATTCTCTCAGATCGGGGAAGTCAGTTCATAGCTGCAGCCACTCAAGCCTTTACTAGAATGTTAGGGGTAAAGCAATGCTTTAACAGCCCATACCACCCCCACTCTACAGGAATTGTGGAAAAGATGAACGGTGATCTTAAGCATATGCTATCCAAAGTTACCCAGGAACACCCTGAAGACTGGGATACTTATTTACCTGCCATACTATTTGCATATCGCGAAATACCTCATTCCAGCACTGGTTTCTCACCATTTGAACTTGTATATGGTGCCAAACCACGCGGCCCATTATCTTTGTACCATTCTATGTTAACTGAAAGTATAACTGTACACAAACCAGTATCATCGTATGAACATGTAACATCATTGCGTGATAGGATAATGAAATCTTGTGTGTTAGCTAAAGAAGCACTGAAACAATCAGGTGCTATTTACCGACAGTACGCAAACAGAGGAAACAGGACAATAACATTGACACCTGGACAGGACGTTCTACTTCTTTTGCCAAGTGACCGACAATTACTGAAAGACTCATGGCAAGGACCGTTCAAAGTTCTAAGACAGATCTCGACTGTAGATTACGAGATTGCAGTTAAGGACAAACATAACATATTTCAGGTAAACATGCTTAAACCATACTACACCAGAGACGAGGACCAAGACGAGACAGCAGCAAGCACAACAATAGTGGACCACACAGACGACGACGATACCGACGAGATACCGACCCCATCACTTGACACGACAAACAATCTACAGGACATCAAAATAAATCCTAACCTTACTCAGACAGAGACTGACAGTTGCAGACAACTGTTACAGGACTACAGCAGCTTTTTCTCTAACAGTCCAGGACAGACAGACTTAGTGCATCACCACATTATTCCGACATCAGACACACCAATTAAGTGCCGACCATACTCCATTCCCATACATTACAAAGACAAACTACACCAGGAAATTCTAGACTTAGAGAAGAACCACATCATCATTACGATCACAGTCACATTTTTGTTCACCGATCGTGATTGTGAGGAAAAAGGACGACACAATAAGACTCTGTGTTGACTATCGTAAATTGAACCATATCACGCTGTTGGATTTAGAACCAATGAGCAACTGTGAAGACATACTGACTGAACTGACTGACTCACGATACTTTACAAAACTGGACATGACAAAAGGTTATTGGCAAATACCGGTACACCCTGACAGCATACATCTGACAGCATTTGCCACACCTTGGGGACTATACGAATGGTGCAAGCTTCCATTCGGGATAGTCAATGCCCCGACGACTTTTGTACGGATGACGAGACTTCTTCTGACGGACATTACTAATATAATTTGTTACATGGACGACATTTGCATACATACGAGGAACATGACAGACCACGTAACGACATTGCAGCTGACATTTGACCGTATCAGACAGCACAGGACTGACAGTCAAACCATCGAAAGTCGACATAGCCTACCAAGAAATTTCATTTTTGGGCTATAAGATTTCTAATGGCTTTGTCGCAACTGACGATAACATCGTGTCAAGAATTCTTAAATTGTCGCTTCCGACAACTAAGAAAGAGTTGCGAAGTGTCTTAGGTCTGTTGAACTATTACAGACAATTTATACCAAATTTTGCTGAATTGACCGAATGTTTCACTAACCTACTAACAAAGAACCAACCTAACAAAATTGTAAACAGCGAATGCTTACGACCTGCATTTTCAAAAGTGTTAGCATACTTTTCGAGTAAACCTATCCTTAAATTGCCTGATGTTAACACTATTTTCAGATTAAGAACTGACGCGAGCTCCGTAGCGATTGGGGCCGTACTTCTTCAAGAATACGACCAAATTCTCCATCCTGTGTACTATGTAAGCCGCAAGCTAAAAGCCAGAGAACGAAATTGGAGTACGCCTGAGATTGAGGCGCTGGCTCTGGTTTATTCGGTAAGAAAACTGTCCCGATTTCTCCTAGGGCGACACTTTATAGTTGAAACTGACAATAGTCCGTTGACAATTATCACAACTGGGTCTCCTACCAACCACAGAGTGGCAAGATGGTCACTATTACTTCAAGATTTCAATTTTGAAATAAGGCACATACGTGGCACACAGAATTCGATTGCTGATCTTCTTTCACGATGTCCTTAACGACGTACCCAATAGCCAACTGGTGCCTGAGCGCACACTGCAGACACATGAGTAATCTGCAGAATAATAGAACGCTCAGCAACACAGCGAATAATGTAATCATTGCAGTAACGCTGTGCACAATTTGTGATAGGGACACCTTTCCAATGTAAATATATTGTGTATATTGTATTATTATTGGAATAACTGTGTTGTATACATGATTGGTATGTGCTAGAAAGGATATATTGTTTTAATTACATATGTAAACAAGTGTTACGAACAGTACTACAGGACTCAAGACTTACTCTACTTGAACTGTTCAACAAGCTGTAGTACCCGCCACGCAGAGGTTCCCGACAGTATTTTAATCCATGCGAAAGGAACTGCGACATCTTATTTCCACAAGAACACTTTAGGCCACACTTGGAAACAAATAGGTAATCCAGCAGCTGTTTTACGAACTGTGTACTCCATTTATTAAGAACATCCAGACGGGAGAACATTGTGTTATCCACAACTGAACACAACAGCTGTGTACTTCCGGTGTTTATGAATATTAATTAGAAAACTAGCAGACTATAGATTAATTATCACAAAGAAGTGACGTTCTATATAAACTTTGTGATTTGAAATTTTCCATATACGAATTGTATGTGAGGATTTTGTTAGATGTGATCTCAGAATCATAAATTGATTTATTTGTTCACAACAGCGACACTTAGTTCACTTTTGTCAATAAGTATCAAATTATGACACTAAGAAATTAATTTACCAATGTAATTTATTTAATTTGAAAGCATGTTAAAATTATCGCCCATAGTTTTTGTACCAACCAGGGGAGACTATTGAGATTGTTGATAATGTGTGTAGTTACAGAAACCACCCTCATGTTGCCGAATTGGTAACACGTCAAGATGACGTCAATTATGTATGGAGATAATTACCTAAGCTGTAGACCTACATAAGACTCTCCGACCAAAGGAGGTTGGGGGTCTGATGTTGGAGTCATCTTATAGAGAGATGCTCACAGTCTGACATGTCGTGTTTTGTATTTTTCTTAAACTGTCGGGAGGTGGTTGCGTGTTTCGCTGATAGCCACCGGACTGGCTGTGTCAAATTACAGCTGGGGGTAAGAATCCATCTAAGGGATTGTACTTGAAGAGTGTTGCGTGATAGCAGCAGTGAGGAGTGTGTGGTATATAACTTGCAATTACCTACATATTTCAATATTAACCAATGTATCATGTCAGAGGACTATCAATGGGTCGATTCTGACAGGTTGAATGAAATGTATATAGTTTACATGACAGGGTTCCCCTTGTCATGAAAAGGAGGGCGGGAGAATGTCAGAATCTCCCCGCCAGTTATAACGCGTCGTCTTCGACGGCGCCAGGCAAATACGGCCAGGCAACGATGAGCAACATTAACCACGCTGTGGCAGAGCGGGTTAGCCAGTGCAGGCGTGGAACATGAACTCCACGCAGGGACGCAACCCCAATGAGCAAGCCTTCACTAGTGGTGAACGTTCAGACGGCTTGGGAATGTTGTAGAGGACAGACTGTTTGAATGCGGCTCGAGTTGTGTGTATGAACGCGTATAGATTGAAAGCCTGTATGAAGATAGGAGACAGTGCGCTTGGGTTGTAGGATTGTAAGTTGTATTGCATTGTATTATATTTGTATATCTATTGATTGTCTTTTGACATCGCTATTATATTTGCGCGATGTATGTAATGATTGTGTTGAGTGAGCAGCGTGAATAAATTGTATGAATTATAGTTGTCGTGTGTCACGTCAAGTCATTCCGTGACCGTGTTTAGTATCACATTTTGTCAGTGTATACGAGCCTAGATTCTTGCTGATAGCAAGATCATGACACCTTACCTATCCTCCCCACATACCCACACCCACACACCACAAAAAGCCTCTACCCATACACACATACCCCACCCACACAATATCCCCAACCAACACACCACACACCTCTCCCCACCCACATACGCATTTCCCACCCATCCACCAACACACACTCACTCACGAACACATTCTCCACTACGCACCTACACACCCCCACCCTCCCTCCACCCAACATCTCTCGATCACAATGCCCCTCCCACACACATCCTCCACCCACTCACGCATACCACCCCGACACATACACATCTCTCACCCACCTACTTATCCCTAAGCCACTCACACATCCCCACCCACACATTCCCCATCCACGCACACAACTCCCACCCACATACCCCAGCCACCCACACATACTTACCCCAACCACCACACATCCCCTAGTTACCCAGACATATCCCCCATCCATACACACATTCCCCGCAACCATCACACACATCTACCACACCACACACTATCCCCCATCCACACACATATCCTCACCCATCCCACCACAAACAAACCCCCTCTCACACACCATGCACACATCCCCCACCAACACACCGCACACATAACCCAAACCCACACACTATACACTTCTCTCCCCAATCCACCCACACAATCCCCTACCAACACAACTCCGCCACCCACACATACTTCCCCAAACCATCCACACATCTCCACCCACCCACAGATATCCCCCACCCAAACACACATCCCCCGCACCCGTTCCATACACATATCCTCCACCCATACACACATCCCCCACACCCATTCCCACACCCCTACTTTCACCCCCACACATTCATCCACACATTCCATCAACATCCACAAATATCACTACTCACCAACACCCACACACCCTGAACCCATCCAAACGCATACCCCACCCACACATCCCCCACCCACACATCCTCCACCCACACATATCCCCACTCACACATCATCCTCCACACACACTCACATATCCTCACATCTAGACACATACAAATGTCTCACGTGAGCATTGAAACTAGTATGATCAAACTCCCACACTTTACTCACACACATACACTGACTATTGTCGTGAGCAGTCTCATAACAATGTTAAACATGGAGAAAAATGTGTACATAAACAGTGTGTGACGTAAAAATAGTGATGCTCCCACACACAAAGATACACACAGAGAACACACACACACACACACACATTCACTCTCACACTCACTAATTCTGTCTCTCATTCACACTCACTGACTCTCTCACTCAAACTAGAGGAATGCACATGAGTTTATATTATACATGATTCAATCAAATGGTATTTAACTGATAATATTACAGATGAGAATACACAAACATATGGATTCGCGTGTTACATAGCATGCGTTTTACATGACATGCGTCTGCTCTCTCTCTCTCTCTCTCTCTCTCTCTCTCTCTCTCTCTCTCTCTCTCTCTCTCTCTGTATTCTTTCATATACACACACTCACACGCATGCGCGCGCTCACACACACACACTAACACATCAATTCTCCCACTGTCTCTCTCTCTCGTTCGCTCACTCTCTCTCTCTCTCTCTCACCTCTCACACACTCACTATTTCCCCCATTCATTCCCTCTGTCCATCTTGATTCACTTTATCTCTAGCTCTCTTATTCTCTCTCTCACACTCATACACAGACAGACACGCACACCCTCACGCTATTACTCAATGTTTCACTTACCCTAGAGCACTCACTCACTCTTTTACTCTCTCTCTCTCTCTCCCTCTCTCTCTCTCCATCTCTATCTCTCTCACTGAGACACACAAATACTCTAACACCCATTCACTCACTCACACACACTCACTATCTCACTCATTCACTCCTCACGCATTCACTCACTTACTCTCTCTCTCTCTCACACACAATCCTTCACACACACACAATCACTCTCTCAATCACACTCTCTCACACATACACATACGCATGAATGTACGCACGCACACACTCCCTCACTCACTCTCACACATACACGTACGATTGCATGCACTGACACATTCACTCACCATTTCTCGTTCAATCACTCTCTCCACACAAACATACACTCTCTCACTCTCTCTGACGCCCACAATCTCTCTCTCTCTCTCTCTCTCTCTCTCTCTCTCTCTCTCTCTCTCTCTCTCTCTTTCCCACATGCACACACATATATATATATAGTGAACAATTATTGTTAAACAATTATAATGAACCGTTATACCAGTACATGAATTATGGTGGAATATAGTCGGCTAATAGACTACAATGGCTGGGGCATATAGAAAGAATGGAAGAATATAGGAAAACAAAACTCGCTTACACTCAGGAAATCCGTATGGATTAAGTATTGAAAGAGTTTTCGGTTAAATATGTAGGGACTCATTGGAGTTTTCAGATCATGAGGAATATCATTCCATAAGTGAGCGCCAGAATAGGCGAAACATGTTTTGTATAGGTCCAATCTAGGCTTTGAGACATGTAACACATTTAGGCGCTTGCTGTTCATTGCATTAGATTGAATCAGCAGCAGAAGATACTCTGAGGTATTTTGAGATATTTTATTCACTAATTTGCCTTTATTAAAAAGGAAGCGCTTTCGAAGTGGTAGAAGTCTTAGATGACTGTATAAATTATTACTTTCAACGTGCTTTATGCCAGAAACTAGACGAATAGCGCGGTTTTTTAGAGAACATAGTCGTTTTAAGTTAGATTTAGGGCAACCATCCCAAACTGTGGAAGAGTAATCGAGATGTGATTGAATATAGCATGTATATAATATTTTTCGTGCTCTTTCGTCCATGAAGTGCTGGATTTTAGCAAGTTGGTAAACGTTTTGTGCTATTTTCTTGGTAAGAACGTGAACATGAGAGCTCCAGCTCAAATGGCTGTCAATTAAAAGACCTAGTGTTTTATGTTCATTCACATTAACTATAGGTAACGTGCCCATACGGAGTTCGAGCGGTGCTCCAGTTATGGCTAGTGTCTGTAGTTTTTGTCTGGTCATTATTAGCATGGATTTGGTTTTGTCGATGCTAATTTGCATGCGGTGTTCATTGCTCCATCTAGTAAGATTATCAAGTTCCTTTTGTAAAGAATTCTCTAATTCACTACGGTTTTCTTGACTAGTATATATAGTACAGTCGTCTGCAAATAGATCACAATTTGTATTGATATATAAAGGAAGATCATTAATATAAACTGCAAAAAGCAGCGGACCTAGTATTGAGCCCTGAGGCACACCAATATTAAGATGTGTGGGTCTTGATAGACAGTTGTTGAAGGACACGACTTGTTGTCTGTCGGATAGAAATGACGTAATTATGTCCACCATGTTGGTGCTTGTCTTCATTTGTTTTAGTTTCTAATTAAAATATCGTGATCTACCATATCAAAAGCTATAATTAAAGTCTACAAACACTTTAATTTACAAATAGTACAATTGTTGATGTTTAAGTGCCGGTTATCGGTCATTTTTGTTAGAGCACTATGGCAAGAATATTTAGGTCTAAACCCAGATTGATTGTTAATTATTAGATCGTTGTTAATTAAATGGTGTAACGTTATTTTATGAATGTGTTTTTATAGTGGTTTTGATAGCGACGATAGTAAGGAAATAGGTCTATAATTACCCAAAACGCTATTATCGATTGAGCCATGTTTAAGTAGCGGAAACTCTTTAGCAATTTTAAATGCAGATGGAAAGTAGTTTTTGGCCAGGCACTGGTTATATATGAACGTGAAGGACTCACTAATGACTGGTGCAGCACAACGAAGAATTCTATTACTGATACCAGCTAGGCCGTGTGAATTTGTTGATTTGAGGTTTAAGAGATATAAACGTCTGAAACAGACATTAAGGGAATCTCAGCGGGAATATTTCTGGTGCACTTCTCCTCACAGAATGATTTCAGTGAACTTAAATTACACAATGAGTCTGGTATTGAAGACTTTAGATTCTCTATTTCTGATTGAATGAACCAACTGAATTCATCGCATGTTATAGAATTTGGTATTGCTGATTCTATAGGCCGTTTCTGATTGGTTAGCAAGTTAATATCCTCCATATATTTGTACTGTTTGAATTATCTACAATCAAATTTTAAAAATCATCTTTTTTTTTTTATCCTACGAATTTCATATTTAACTTTATTCCTTAGTCTGCGGTAATTGATGAAGTCTTTATTTTTGTGTGCTGTATCTCGCTCTCTCATAATTTCCAGAACTTCACTAGTGTCCCATAGGGATTTATGTTGATTTTTGACTCGAACTTCTTTGATTGGCACGTGTTTATCGAACACATTGTAGACTGTCTTCGTCCAGAAAGCTAATGCATCGTCCGGATCAGGAAGTTGGTAAACGTGATCAAGGGCTGCTTTTCTTAAGTCTTGCAAAAATAAATCTTGGTTGAATGCTTTAAAAATTCTAAATTTGATACTAACATGTTTATGTTTAAGAGATTTGAACCCAATTCTTGACCATGTACAACATACAGTGTAATGGTGACTAACTGTACTAACAGGAACAGAACATTCAATAATATTATCTGGACAAGTAACATATACATGATCAATTATAGTTGAGGATGTGTCAGTAACCCTTGTGGGACGGCTTATTAGTTGTTTGAAATTGTAAGAAAGAATGATATCGTCCCATGTCTGGTTGGATTTACTAATATCTATGTTGAAGTCACCTAGTATCATAACTTCTCTACCTGCTGTAAACACTCTATCCATCATAGGTATCCAATGAGAAACGGTTGTTGCCTGGCTGGCTTCTCCTCTAACCAAACACATTCTATCCCTGTGGTCTCGAGATCACTTCTACGGGAACAGTTGAGGGAATTGGAAATGTATACAGCAATACCTGTCTCTAATTTTTGATTTGCATCTTTCCGTATTACCTTAAACCCTTTAAGTGAGATTTCGGAGTCGGTTATTTTGTCGTTAAGACGACTTTTTGTGATTCCGAACACATGAAACTGTTTGGACAGTATTACCGAGAGCTCGGGTAATTTGTTGAGCAGATAAAAGATGTTGAGATATCCTATATATAGACCATTTTTGTTGAGCCACTGATAGTGATTGGCGAACATTACAAACTAAAAGGAAGATGTCGCTTGTGGTATACAAATTGCAGGGATTTTGAAACTTTATTTACAAGTAGTTAATGCTGTTAGAGGGTGAGGAAAATGTCTTTGCTGGAGTGATATCTTGAATGCTTGGTGCAGGGCTGCAGGATTGTATCTCATTAGCTGCTGAAGTTGACGGTTCCACTCATAGGATTGTAGATTACCGTCCAGCGAGGGACTGCTATGAGTGTCACTGGAGGTGCCTACATTTGAAGCAGGTATCGGGGGCACAGCACCATTGTTTAACGGTGTCCCCTTTGACACCATAGAGGGAGACTGTTTTACAGGCAAGGTAGGAAACAAAGTATCATAGTTAGCAACACTTGGATTGGAGCTTGAGTTGCTACTCACGACATTGTGTTCCTGGGGTACAGGCAAGGGTGGTGTGGGAAGAGAAGGAGTGTTTTCTGAACACCGTGAGATGGCTGTTGCCGGAGGTGAAGTGCGGTTTACTCCTGTAACTGGTGCTGGTTGTTGTGCACGTTCGGGATATTTTATGTTCTTCGCTAGGAAGCTAATGTTATTTATGAAATTCACGTTATTATTTTTACAAAATGTATATAACGTTAGATTAGCAGCATCGGCAGTACGACGATGGAGCCCGTAACATGGTGGAATTATAGATGAAATAAACAAAGATGATTTAGGAAATGTATTGCGCAACAGCACCTCCAATCTAGCTAGTTGTGAGATGCTGATGATTTTATAATCCATTATGCCACTGACACCAATATGGACTGTTGCTCTCCTATTTCTGTCGTTCACTTGGAATCTTCGCAGTGTAGCGGTCAGCCTGTCAATGTCAGCGCCTGGTACAGTGTAGATTAAAGTCAATTCGCTGTCAGAAGATGACATGCGATCACTATAGATTCCCTTCAGCAGGGAGTCTCCGATGACGACATGTGTTGCACTGTGATCTATGGTTATTTCACGCTGTTGGCGTGTCCTCTTGGACAGTTGTTGCCACTGGTCACTGTCGTCTTTCTTGTGGTCTTGTTTATTAAACCTTGCTTGCGTTGGTTGTTGATGCCCAGTAGTGGTAACTGCTAAGCTCTGTGATTTCTGGTCTGCTGCTGGAGAGTCTACACTTAAGGCATGGAACCTGTTGCTGATATGCACATCGATGGGGTAGATAGATGGTGTGCGTTCTACAGGTTTAGTAGTGGTTTTGTTGCTTGTAGAAACTGTCTTATGTCATTATGCGACGAACATTCACTGGTAACACACGCATCTACAACACCATGGATACTTTCTGTTTGTGCACTTTTATGAAATGACTGTGCACGATTTAGTTTCAAGGCACGCATGGATGTTTTAAAAGTGTCCTTCTCTTCTTTGAATATTCGGATTTCCTCTCGAAGAAGAATGTTTTCTTTTTTAAACTCCGCAATGATATTAGTGGTGTTGCTGGTAATAAAATCTTGTAACCTCGTCTCTAAAGCCTGAATTAGTTCACGACAACCATTGTGGCTCTGTGTTTCGGCCGAAGAAAGCGTCTTTGAAGGTGATGTGTTAGTTTAATAAAAAATGAGCTGGTGAATTGTGTTGTTATCACCTGGAAATCAGTGTCTGATTGTTCACTAGACAACGTGATGGATGTTGGCGATGAAGATGATCTATTCAGTCGCTGAGCTGGCGTGCTAACTAACTTTTGTCCCGTCTTGTTTTTGTTTACATTTTCGCATCGCTTTGACACAGCTGATCATCGTAAGTTGGAGGACATGTTGGCAATATAGACAGCTCGACAAGGCAAGGAGTAAATAAAACTGCAGGCCGTTCTGTAGATCGTGCGTGGCGCTTATCTCTTGCTAGTCACGCATAGTTAAGTCTCACGTTGTCGTGAATCGATAATTAGTAAAAATTCAAAAAATTGATGCTCTTACCCTCACGTGTCACAGGGAAATCTTCATTTCACTAAATGAACAGTCACATAAGCTTGACAGTTGAGAGTATGTAAATTCAGTTTTAAAACGAGCACAATAATGGAGTAAATAAAAGCGACGGCCATTCTGTAGGGCGTGCGTGGTGATTATCACTTGTTAGCTCTGCATGGCTAATTCTCACGTTGGTAACATTCAAAAATGGGTGCTCTTACCATCACATATCACAAAGTATCCCTCATTTCACTAAATAAACTGTCACATAAACTTGAAATGTTGAGTAGTATGTAAATCCACTTTTAGAATGAACACAATGATATGCACAGCATCGCGATTGAATTAAGTAAAACTTGTTAAAATATTCAAAAATCGAGAGAGCATGAGAAAGCATGTAAGCTAAGACAGCTAACTGACGCCAACCTGGCATACGACATGTCAAGCAGCGACGACGACGACCAACAGAACATGTGGCTGTGTTAGCTTCGCCACTCCCGTGACCGGTGTCTCCGTGTTTTTCCTCTCACCGTGTGTATGGGCGGCACTTGTCTAGTTTCTACTCAAATTACACATCTACGATATTACCTGTATCCATCTCATGGCAGTGGTCAGTATAATAATCAGCACTGGGAGATGATTTTGCAATTTTTAACGCATTTCGAAACCTTCTGCTAATCCAAATGTAATCAATCTGGTTTCTAATCTTGCTATCAGGACTCCTCCATTTCCATATTCCTTATATGGTGTTGTTTAAACCAGGTGTTTCCTGCAATCATTTCTTGCTCTTTTGCCCAATCTACAAGTCTGTATCCTCTTTCGTTTCTCTCTCTCACAAACCATGATTTCCTACTGTGAACTATCTTCTTGATTTCCTACTTTTGCATTGAAGTCACGTATCATAATGTTTATTTCTGAATTTTTATATTTCTTTGAAGCAGACTCTATGTCATTATAAAATTCATCTACACTATCTACACTGGATTCTCCTGTTGGGGCATATATTTGAATAACGTTTGTGCTCTCGACTACTAGCTAGTATCTTTCGACGTTATACTACGCTGGTATGATCTGAGAGACTACGACATCGTATTGGAAGACTACATACTACACGCTACTTACCACAGCTGTTTCTTTGGCTTACGAAGGTTGATTATTATAGCTTCAGCAAACTTTAACAATCGACTACTTAAAGTTTGCTGAAGCTATAATAATCAACCTTCGTAAGCCGTCCTTGTGCAAGCAGAAAGACATGTTAGCCAGTTTAAAATTACCATGGTAGACAATCGACATTACTGTGCGAACATGTGTATATTTCAGTTCGAAGGATTTATCTAGTTAATTCACGTAAGTTGTGTGATTTCTGCAGTATGTACCTGATGAGATGCAGCGAATTATTCCAGGCAATAAATCGTGCAATCTATTGTCTGTGTCTTCGTTATTCAAAGTATATAATTTACTTTTTAATAATTAAATTTTGACTTTTTAAACTCCCAATACCGGAACTAGTCAAGAACCAAAACACATGCGAAAATTAAATATATAGTTTAAATGATGAGCAGTTTTATGTTTTAGGTCAGGCCGCAGGAGCTATACTCTTTATAAAGCAAAACATACCGTCACCTCAGAGGAGCGGCTTATCAAATAATATTCAAATACCACCTTACATACTACTTGCGGCGAGGGTTATTCACATTAACATGATTTATGTTGATTAGATGAAGGATGGAATGTCTGCTGCAAAGTTCCAATATTCGCTGAAGTGGCCGTAATTCTTTCCAGAGAGAGGATGTGTTTTTCCGTTGGAAAACTTGGTATAAATAATTTATAGTCCTGTGAAAATTGGTAAGTTGGAGATCATAATGAATACACTTAGATTAGTAGATGGAATAGAAAGGACCTAACATATATAGCAGAGCTTTATTTGTGATAGGAGAAGAGAGATTTAGATCTGGAGAAAATTGTCAGATAATACAGGTGATTTTGCTCTGACTTTGTTTGATTCATGTACATAATTAGGGATGAACTTCTCAATGTCCTCATGTGTAGCTCACGGTGATTCGGAGAGCTGCTACCAAGATTCTTGTTCTGAGATACCACTTATGATATCTTGATGGATGATATTTTGTGTCCTGAACTATCGTTTATGATCTCTTGATATCTATTAAAAGGAGAATATGTTTCTTTACGTATGCATTAATGTATGGTGTGTATAAATATAAAATTGTGACGAACATACGATGCGATGTTATGCAACCATAAATCCGGGAGAAGTGAGGCAATGCCATGATTGTGACATTGCTGTTAGCCAACCAGATATTCTCGGCGACATGACTTAAGATTACAAGAATGATTCACGTGCACAATGCAGGAGTGAATGAGACATATTTTGTCAAAATAAGAGTTGAAGGCTTAAATCGGATGATATGCTAAGAAGAACCCCATTCAAAATTATGGAGTGAAAATAATCAGCCGAGTCGGGTCTAACTAGCCCACCCCTGTGTAATATTTCCTTCACCTTCTTTCACTTTATCTCTCTCTCTCTCTCTCTCTCTCTTCTTCTTCTTCTTCTTCTTCTTCTTCTTCTTCTTCTTCTTCTTCTTCTTCTTCTTCTTCTTCTTCTTCTTCTTCTTCTTCTTCTTCTTCTTCTTCTTCTTCTTCTTCTTCTTCTACGCCTTTTTCTTCTTCTCCCCCTCCCCCTTTATTTTCTGTAGGTATGGCTATATGCTTTCGCACATGTCTTCTACAGAGAATGGTGGTCTTTTTGGCTTACACTGGGGTCTAGACATGTATACTGAATGTGGTCATCATGAAGGTTCAATGTCATCGACAAGCGATGAAGGGATTCGCCTTGCTAAATGTTAGAAACGCGCAGTCCCATTGTACCCTATTGACTCATCCGATGTCCACAGCCCTGTGAAAAGTAACTGAGTACAATATCCATATCTTATGTTTTATCATGGTTAAGAATAGTAATACCTACAACAATATTACAAACCAAAGTAGGATATACAGTTAGAGTAACCACCGCGTTAGACTCATGACCTCATGAACTTTGTTTTCTCCTTATACAGTTCAAGATGTTCAAAGGGACTCTGTAGACTTGTGTGGGTGTTTATTTTCCAGATGAATCACCGACTTTTAAATATCATCTGCGTGACAGAAGTAATATTTTAGCAACTATTTTGTGTTTGAACGATAATGATTTAGATACTCCTTTGTGAGGACTCTGGAACATTTTTTGTTACACCAGGAAATAATTAGTGGTCGTGTTATGACTTTATTTTTGCATTATTTTTGAGTTCTGTAATTTCTGAGATGTCAACACGAGCATACATTCCCCTCTTCCCCCATGTTATGCCATTATAATAATATAAGTTATAGACTAGAGTTGTTTATTTTCTTGTTAATTGGTTTATTGTTTTAGTGTGTTGAAGATAGTAATACTTCAAACCTTACAACCATTTATAGAGTAGAGTGTGGCAGGATAAATACACGACTTCAGATACCCAGGAGTGAGTTGTTTTCCTCTCTGAAGTGCGGTGACTTTCTTGGCTCTCCAGACCTTCCACTAAAACACATGTTCTTATATCTGTATGAACTCAACTATGTAACCTGTCTCCACCCCTAGGGAGTCGTATGAGTCATTTCACGTCTTTTGTTGTATTCGGTAATATCGGATAGGGATAGCTCTCTCACAATTCCGAATCAACTCCGACACAGTTGTTCACTGTGCACAACAACCACATCTACTAAATGTTGCAGGTAATGTTCATAGACTGCAATCAAGCCTGTATAATCTGCATATCTAACGTTATTGATGTATTGTCCTCCAATGTTGATTCATTGCATATATTCTATATTTAATTAGCAATGTATGATACTTTATTTCCCCATTGCTTTATATTTAACAGTGTATGATACTTTATTTCTACATTGATTTATAATTAAAAGTGTATGATACTTTATTTTCACAGCGTCTTATAATTACTAGAGTACGATTATTTTCATTTATATGTGAATTGTTGTATACTCAATAGAGTATAATAATTTATATGCGCATTATTTTATAATTAATAGATTATGTTTATTAGTGAATGTGCGCATTCGTTTATAATTAATAGAACAAGATAATTTATCTTGACACTATTTTGTAATTAAAAGAGTATAGTAATAAATATGTGCATTTAAAAACAAATGCTAAATATAATATAGTAATGCATATTTGCATTGTTTTATTATTAATAGAGTATGCTATTTATTTCTACATTGTTGTATGAATGATTCATAATTTAACACGTAAAGCAGTTGTGTTCACTATCGGTAGGGAACGGGTGATGGGATCAATATCATACTCGACATCGTTACTTCCCATGCAATTCGTAATATACAGTTAAGGATGGGTTGATTTGGGAGCCAAGGTCAATTTAACACACACAAAAACAACAAGAATCTGCACCTATGGGGATTAAAACCTGTAACCAGCAGGCCGACAGGCTAGCGACTGGTCTAACATAGCTCCATGTATCAATAATACACTGTGTTCATTTATGTCACTGGTCTAACGTGGATCCATGTATCAATAACACAATGTATTCATTTATATCACTGGTCTAACGTGGCTCCATGTATCAATAACACAATGTGTTCATTTATGTCACTGGTCTAACGTTGCTCCATTTATCAATAATGCAGTGTGTTCATTCTCGCATGGACTGTTTTACAAAACAATGGTGTGGTCATTTATTTGTGCAATTTATTTTTTCAAAAATAGAAGGGTTCTTTGTCTCTGACCTACTACATAAGAGAGTCGAAATGTATTTCTAAAATGCTTTAAAAAAATAGTGGTTATTTCTGCACTGTTGTATATGTAATTGAGTGATAATTTATTTATTCAAATGTTTTATCTTTGTTTCTTTTTTTTTTTCTTTTTTTTATAATTGAGTTTTCATTTATTTATGCTCAGCTATATTAATAATTTAGTGGTAATTTATTTCCGGATTGTTGTTAAAATAACAGTGTGTAATTTATTTCATCATCTTTTTCCATAAATAACAGACGTTTTTATATAATTGTTGTCTGTTTTATTAATACCAGAGTGATAAATTATTGGTGAACAGTTATTAAATCATGGGATGCCAGTTTATATTTGAACTGAGGATTAGTAAAATAATAAAGTGGTTATTAATTTCTGAACTGTTTTACTAATTATTGTGTGATAATCTATTTCTGCAATTTGTTTTTTGTTTCTTTTGAATATTAGAGTGACAATATATTTGTACACTGTTTTAGAAATGCTAGTGTCAGTTTATTTCTGCACGCGTTTATAAATAATTGATTGCTAATTTATGCTGCATTATTTTATAAACATTGGAGCTGTAATATATTTCTGCAGTTTTTTTTATAAATACCAGATTGTTTGCAATTGACAGATTACATATCCATCACAATTACATGTTTTATCAACTGGCGGCGGCGATCAGGGTGATCATCTTCCTCAGATCCCCAACCTCATGTAGCAGTTCGTGAACTGACCCCACTCCGTCACTCCGTAACGTGACAAAAAACTGTCAGGAATCTTCTCTCGCTGTCATCGTGTGCAAAAATCTTTCAAGTTATCACAACATGTCGCAGTTCTACAATTGCTACATCACACGCTTCTTGAAAAACACATAGTTAAACAATTGCTACATCACACGCTTCATGAAACACATAGTTAAACAATTGCTACATCACACGCTTCATGAAACACATAGTTAAACAATTGCTACATCACACGCTTCATGAAACACATAGTTAAACAATTGCTACATCACACGCTTCTTGAAACACATAGTTAAACAATTGCTACATCACACGCTTCATGAAACACATAGTTAAACAATTGCTACATCACGACGCTTCTTGAAACACATAGTTAAACAATTGCTACATCACAAGCTTCATGAAACACATAGTTAAACAATTGCTACATCACACGCTACTTGAAACACATAGTTAAACAATTGCTACATCACACGCTTCATGAAACACATAGTTAAACAATTGCTACATCACGACGCTTCTTGAAACACATAGTTAAACAATTGCTACATCACGACGCTTCATGAAACACATAGTTAAACAATTGCTACATCACACGCTACTTGAAACACATAGTTAAACAATTGCTACATCACACGCTTCATGAAACACATAGTTAAACAATTGCTACATCACGACGCTTCTTGAAACACATAGTTAAACAATTGCTACATCACACGCTTCATGAAACACATAGTTAAACAATTGCAACATCACACTCTTCTTGAAACACATAGTTAAACAATAGCTACATCACACGCTTCTTGAAACACATAGGTAAACAATTGCTACATCACACGCTTCTTGAAACACATAGTTAAACAATAGCTACATCACACTCTTCTTGAAACACATAGTTAAACAATAGCTACATCACACGCTTCTTGAAACACATAGTTAAACAATTGCTACATCACACGCTTCATGAAACACATAGTTAAACAATTGCTACATCACACGCTTCATGAAACACATAGTTAAACAATTGCTACATCACGACGCTTCTTGAAACACATAGTTAAACAATTGCTACATCACACGCTTCATGAAACACATAGTTAAACAATTGCTACATCACGACGCTTCTTGAAACACATAGTTAAACAATTGCTACATCACACGCTTCTTGAAACACATAGTTAAACAATTGCTACATCACACGCTTCTTGAAACACATAGTTAAACAATTGCTACATCACACGCTTCATGAAACACATAGTTAAACAATTGCTACATCACACGCTTCATGAAACACATAGTTAAACAATTGCTACATCACACGCTTCTTGAAACACATAGTTAAACAATTGCTACATCACACGCTTCATGAAACACATAGTTAAACAATTGCTACATCACGACGCTTCTTGAAACACATAGTTAAACAATTGCTACATCACAAGCTTCATGAAACACATAGTTAAACAATTGCTACATCACACGCTACTTGAAACACATAGTTAAACAATTGCTACATCAAACGCTTCATGAAACACATAGTTAAAAAATTGCTACATCACGACGCTTCTTGAAACACATAGTTAAACAATTGCTACATCACACGCTTCATGAAACACATAGTTAAACAATTGCAACATCACACTCTTCTTGAAACACATAGTTAAACAATAGCTACATCACACGCTTCTTGAAACACATAGTTAAACAATTGCTACATCACACGCTTCTTGAAACACATAGTTAAACAATAGCTACATCAAACTCTTCTTGAAACACATAGTTAAACAATAGCTACATCACACGCTTCTTGAAACACATAGTTAAACAATTGCTACATCACACGCTTCATGAAACACATAGTTAAACAATTGCTACATCACACGAATCATGAAACACATAGTTAAACAATTGCTACATCACACGCTTCATGAAACACATAGTTAAACAATTGCTACATCACACGCTTCATGAAACACATAGTTAAACAATAGCTACATCACGACGCTTCTTGAATCACATAGTTAAACAACTGCTACATCACACGCTTCTTGAAACACACAGTTAAATAATTTCTACATCACACGCTTCCTGAAACACATAGTTAAACAATTGCTACATCACACGCTTCATGAAACACATAGTTAAACAATTGCTACATCACGACGCTTCTTGAAACACATAGTTAAACAATTGCTACATCACGACGCTTCTTGAAACACATAGTTAAACAATTGCTACATCACACGCTTCTTGAAACACATAGTTAAACAATTGCTACATCACACGCTTCTTGAAACACATAGTTAAACAATTGCTACATCACACGCTTCATGAAACACATAGTTAAACAATTGCTACACCACACGCTTCATGAAACACATAGTTAAACAATTGCTACATCACACGCTACATGAAACACATAGTTAAACAATTGCTACATCACACGCTTCATGAAACACATAGTTAAACAATTGCTACATCACACGCTTCTTGAAACACATAGTTAAACAATTGCTACATCACACGCTTCAGAAAACACATAGTTAAACAATTGCTACATCACGACGCTTCTTGAAACACATAGTTAAACAACTGCTACATCATACGCTTCTTGAAACACATAGTTAAATAATTTCTACATCACACGCTTCTTGAAACACATAGTTAAACAATTGCTACATCACACTCTTCTTGAAACACATAGTTACACAATAGCTAAATCACACGCTTCATGAAACACATAGTTAAACAATTGATACATCACACGCTTCTTGAAACACATAGTTAAACAATTGCTACATCACACGCTTCATGAAACACATAGTTAAACAATTGCTACATCACATGCTTCTTGAAACACATAGTTAAACAATTGCTACATCACACGCTTCTTGAAACACATAGTTAAACAATTGCTACATGACACGCTTCATGAAACACATAGTTAAACAATTGCTACATCACACGCTTCATGAAGCACATAGTTAAACAATTGCTACATCACACGCTTCTTGAAACACATAGTTAAACAATTGCTACATCACACGCTTCAGAAAACACATTGTTAAACAATTGCTACATCACGACGCTTCTTGAAACACATAGTTAAACAACTGCTACATCATACGCTTCATGAAACACATAGTTAAACAATTGCTACATCACACGCTTCTTGAAACACATAGTTAAACAATTGCTACATCACACGCTTCAGAAAACACATAGTTAAACAATTGCTACATCACGACGCTTCTTGAAACACATAGTTAAACAACTGCTACATCATACGCTTCTTGAAACACATAGTTAAATAATTTCTACATCACACGCTTCTTGAAACACATAGTTAAACAATTGCTACATCACACTCTTCTTGAAACACATAGTTACACAATAGCTAAATCACACGCTTCATGAAACACATAGTTAAACAATTGATACATCACACGCTTCTTGAAACACATAGTTAAACAATTGCTACATCACACGCTTCATGAAACACATAGTTAAACAATTGCTACATCACATGCTTCTTGAAACACATAGTTAAACAATTGCTACATCACACGCTTCTTGAAACACATAGTTAAACAATTGCTACATGACACGCTTCATGAAACACATAGTTAAACAATTGCTACATCACACGCTTCATGAAGCACATAGTTAAACAATTGCTACATCACACGCTTGTTGAAACACATAGTTAAACAATTGCTACATCACACGCTTCAGAAAACACATTGTTAAACAATTGCTACATCACGACGCTTCTTGAAACACATAGTTAAACAACTGCTACATCATACGCTTCTTGAAACACATAGTTAAATAATTTCTACATCACACGCTTCTTGAAACACATAGTTAAACAATTGCTACATCACACTCTTCTTGAAACACATAGTTACACAATAGCTAAATCACACGCTTCATGAAACACATAGTTAAACAATTGCTACATCACACGCTTCTTGAAACACATAGTTAAACAATTGCTACATCACACGCTTCATGAAACACATAGTTAAACAATTGCTACATCACATGCTTCTTGAAACACATAGTTAAACAATTGCTACATCACACGCTTCTTGAAACACATAGTTAAACAATTGCTACATGACACGCTTCATGAAACACATAGTTAAACAATTGCTACATCACACGCTTCATGAAACACATAGTTAAACAATTGCTACATCACACGCTTCTTGAAACACATAGTTAAACAATTGCTACATCACACGCTTCAGAAAACACATAGTTAAACAATTGCTACATCACGACGCTTCTTGAAACACATAGTTAAACAACTGCTACATCATACGCTTGTTGAAACACATAGTTAAATAATTTCTACATCACACGCTTCTTGAAACACATAGTTAAACAATTGCTACATCACACTCTTCTTGAAACACATAGTTACACAATAGCTACATCACACGCTTCATGAAACACATAGTTAAACAATTGCTACATCACACGCTTCTTGAAACACATAGTTAAACAATTGCTACATCACACGCTTCATGAAACACATAGTTAAACAATTGCTACATCACATGCTTCTTGAAACACATAGTTAAACAATTGCTACATCACACGCTTCTTGAAACACATAGTTAAACAATTGCTACATGACACGCTTCATGAAACACATAGTTAAACAATTGCTACACCACACGCTTCATTAAACACATAGTTAAACAATAGCTACATCACACGCTTCTTGAAACACATAGTTAAACAATTGCTACATCACACGCTTCATGAAACACATAGTTAAACAATTGCTACATCACACGCTTCTTGAAACACATAGTTAAACAATTGCTACATCACACGCTTAATGAAACACATAGTTAAACAATTGCTACATCACACGCTTCATGAAACACATAGTTAAACAATTGCTACATCACACGCTTCTTGAAACACATAGCTAAACAATTGCTACATCACACGCTTCTTGAAACACATAGTTAAACAATTGCTACATCACACGCTACTTGAAACACATAGTTAAACAATTGCTACATCACACGCTTCATGAAACACATAGGTAAACAATTGCTACATCACACGCTTCTTGAAACACATAGTTAAACAATTGCTACATCACACGCTTCATGAAACACATAGTTAAACAATTGCTACATCACACGCTTCATGAAACACATAGTTAAACAATTGCTACATCACACGCTTCTTGAAACACATAGTTAAACAATTGCTACATCACACGCTTCATGAAACACATAGTTAAACAATTGCTACATCACGACGCTTCTTGAAACACATAGTTAAACAATTGCTACATCACAAGCTTCATGAAACACATAGTTAAACAATTGCTACATCACACGCTACTTGAAACACATAGTTAAACAATTGCTACATCACACGCTTCATGAAACACATAGTTAAACAATTGCTACATCACGACGCTTCTTGAAACACATAGTTAAACAATTGCTACATCACAAGCTTCATGAAACACATAGTTAAACAATTGCTACATCACACGCTACTTGAAACACATAGTTAAACAATTGCTACATCACACGCTTCTTGAAACACATAGTTAAACAATTGCTACATCACACGCTTCATGAACACATAGTTAAACAATTGCTACATCACATGCTTCTTGAAACACATAGTTAAACAATTGCTACATCACACGCTTCTTGAAACACATAGTTAAACAATTGCTACATGACACGCTTCATGAAACACATAGTTAAACAATTGCTACATCACACGCTTCATGAAACACAAAGTTAAACAATTGCTACATCACACGCTTCTTGAAACACATAGTTAAACAATTGCTACATCACACGCTTCAGAAAACACATAGTTAAACAATTGCTACATCACGACGCTTCTTGAAACACATAGTTAAACAACTGCTACATCATACGCTTCTTGAAACACATAGTTAAATAATTTCTACATCACACGCTTCTTGAAACACATAGTTAAACAATTGCTACATCACACTCTTCTTGAAACACATAGTTACACAATAGCTACATCACACGCTTCATGAAACACATAGTTAAACAATTGCTACATCACACGCTTCTTGAAACACATAGTTAAACAATTGCTACATCACACGCTTCATGAAACACATAGTTAAACAATTGCTACATCACATGCTTCTTGAAACACATAGTTAAACAATTGCTACATCACACGCTTCTTGAAACACATAGTTAAACAATTGCTACATGACACGCTTCATGAAACACATAGTTAAACAATTGCTACACCACACGCTTCATTAAACACATAGTTAAACAATAGCTACATCACACGCTTCTTGAAACACATAGTTAAACAATTGCTACATCACACGCTTCATGAAACACATAGTTAAACAATTGCTACATCACACGCTTCTTGAAACACATAGTTAAACAATTGCTACATCACACGCTTCATGAAACACATAGTTAAACAATTGCTACATCACACGCTTCATGAAACACATAGTTAAACAATTGCTACATCACACGCTTCTTGAAACACATAGCTAAACAATTGCTACATCACACGCTTCTTGAAACACATAGTTAAACATTTGCTACATCACACGCTACTTGAAACACATAGTTAAACAATTGCTACATCACACCCTTCATGAAACACATAGTTAAACAATTGCTACATCACACGCTTCTTGAAACACATAGTTAAACAATTGCTACATCACACGCTTCATGAAACACATAGTTAAACAATTGCTACATCACACGCTTCATGAAACACATAGTTAAACAATTGCTACATCACACGCTTCTTGAAACACATAGTTAAACAATTGCTACATCACACGCTTCATGAAACACATAGTTAAACAATTGCTACATCACGACGCTTCTTGAAACACATAGTTAAACAATTGCTACATCACAAGCTTCATGAAACACATAGTTAAACAATTGCTACATCACACGCTACTTGAAACACATAGTTAAACAATTGCTACATCACACGCTTCATGAAACACATAGTTAAACAATTGCTACATCACGACGCTTCTTGAAACACATAGTTAAACAATTGCTACATCACAAGCTTCATGAAACACATAGTTAAACAATTGCTACATCACACGCTACTTGAAACACATAGTTAAACAATTGCTACATTACACGCTTCATGAAACACATAGTTAAACAATTGCTACATCACGACGCTTCTTGAAACACATAGTTAAACAATTGCTACATCACACGCTTCATGAAACACATAGTTAAACAATTGCAACATCACACTCTTCTTGAAACACATAGTTAAACAATAGCTACATCACACGCTTCTTGAAACACATAGTTAAACAATTGCTACATCACACGCTTCTTGAAACACATAGTTAAACAATAGCTACATCACACTCTTCTTGAAACACATAGTTAAACAATAGCTACATCACACGCTTCTTGAAACACATAGTTAAACAATTGCTACATCACACGCTTCAGAAAACACATAGTTAAACAATTGCTACATAACGACGCTTCTTGAAACACAAAGTTAAACAACTGCTACATCATACGCTTCTTGAAACACATAGTTAAATAATTTCTACATCACACGCTTCTTGAAACACATAGTTAAACAATTGCTACATCACACTCTTCTTGAAACACATAGTTAAACAATTGCTACATCACACGCTTCTTGAAACACATAGTTAAACAATTGCTACATCACACGCTTCTTGAAACACATAGTTAAACAATTGCTACATCACACGCTTCATGAAACAACATAGTTAAACAATTGCTACATCACACGCTTCTTGAAACACATAGTTAAACAATTGCTACACCACACGCTTCTTGAAACACATAGTTAAACAATTGCTACATCACACGCTTCTTGAGACACATAGTTAAACAATTGCTACATCACACGCTATTTCTAACATATCGTAGTAGAATAGCCAGGCTTGTCCATGGGACATATTTTTCTGATCCATCCCATCCCATGGTAGTTTGTGATTGTCCCATCCCATACCATCCCATGGGATTTCCATTATAATATTAATATGGAATACAGTTTAAATAAAATTATGAAACTTATGAAAGTTTAGGTTTAGTGTCTACTAAATAGTATTATATGTACAAAGAGACATGTAAAACGACAGAATTTATTAATTTTAATATTCAAGAGTATTTTATATTCTAAAAAAATGTTTAAACTAAATATGACAATTCAGTGTTATGCTGACTGACACTCTCAGTCTGTTTCTGAGTCACTCTGCTCATTCAACACATCAATTTCCCGCTGACCGACTGTTTCCAATAATTCAATTAATCCAGGCAATACCTAAACCATTTCCACAATTATCATCTTACATGCAACACCAGCATCTTTCAGCTGATTGTTATTTCTTGGCAAGATTACGCTCAGTAGTTTGCCATTGCTTTCTGAGCGACCAGCTCACATACCCCTAAGTTACCGACGAGGTTAGAACCGCTACCGATTCTCGCCGTCGTCACGTTACTCACGGGAGTATACGTGATTATGGAAATAGTCGCTAACCCCTAGGCCAGGGAAATCTGATATACACAGAATTTATAACGAGAGCTGGTAACATCCGTTTTCGTAACTTACGCAACAATGATCCAGCTGCACTAATTAAGCGCTCTACTGCTGCTGATAACTGATAACAATTCCCCCCCCCCCCCGCATATCCTATTTATAGGACATCACTGTCAATACCAGCATTTTACAGCTCTTGTTGATATCATGGCAAGATTAAACCGAGTAGTTTGCCACGACGACGAAAAATTAGAGAACATAAAACAAGAAATAGAAAGAGAAAAAATTAATATTCTAGGGATGTGCGAAACGAGATGGACAGGAGCAGGCATCAATATAGATGAAGATGTTAAGATTATTTATTCTGGAGGTGAAGATCGACAAAGGGGAGTGGCAATTATTTTGGACCGAAAAACATCAATATCTGTTCAAGGATATTGGGCCGTGTCGGACAGAGTTCTACTAGTTAAATTGAGTGGCAGACCTTTTAGCATAAATATTATTCAAGTGTATGTCCCAAAAGGAGAATCCAGTGAAGATAGTGTAGAGGAATTTTATAATGACATAGAGTCTGCCTTAAAGAAATGTAAAAATTCAGAAATAAACATCATAATAGGAGACTTCAATGCAAAAGAAGGAAATCAAGGTGATAGATACACAGTAGGAAACTATGGTTTAGGAGAGAGAAATGAAAGAGGATACAGACTCGTAGAGTGGGCAAAAGAACAGGAAATGATTGTAGGAAACACCTGGTATAAGCAACACCCTAGAATATTATGGACATGGAGGAGTCCTGATAGCAGGATCAGAAACCAGATTGATTACAATCTGATTAGCAGAAGATTTAGAAACGCACTAACAATAGCAAAACCAGTTCCCAGTGCTGATTGTTATAGTTACCACAGACTACTTACAGGAACACTGAGGAAAAGTTGAAGATAGTCAAGTGTATAACAGGAAACACTAAATATGATTTGTGTACATTTAGTAATGGCAAGGAAATACAAAACAAATTCAATGTAGAAGTACAGAACAGATTTGATATATTGTCTGATCTAGAGATATTATTCCAGGATGTGGATGATCAATAGGAAATGTTGAAAAATTCAATCAGTTTGGCTGCAGAAACAACTATTCCACAATTAAAGAAGGTGGATCGTAAGAAATGGATGACATAAGAAATTTTACACCTAATGGAAACAAGAAGACTCGACAAAAATAATTCTGCCAAAAATGAAGAAATTCACAGACAAGTCAGAATACTATGTAAGGAGGCAAAAGAAACATGGCTTGAGGAAAAGTGCTTAGACATTGAGAAACAACACAACAGTCAAAATATCAAATTAGTGCACAAAAGAATTCAGGAACTTACTAATAAAAGAACAAGTACATCAACATGCTGTCTAAAAACTAAAGATGGCAAAAATCATAATAGAAAAAGATCAGATTCTACATGAATGGATAGTTTATGTGAAAACCCTTTATAATGATAACAAAAGAGGAACAGTATGATATTAGATTTAATAATGAAGGGCCACCAATTTGAAGATGGAGGTTCGAAATATTCTTAATCATATGAAAGCTGGTAAGGCCCCCGGGGCAGATAACATCAAACAGAAATGATTAAAGCTTAGAAGAGTTTGGACTAGATCAAGTCACCAGACTGCTGAACACATTATATGATACTGGAGATATACCTTCTGAATTATGTAAGTCTGTATTTCTTGCAATCCCAAAGAAATCAAGAGCCATTGGAATGTGATCAAAATAGAACAATTAGTATGCAATCCCAAAGAAATCAAGAGCCTTGGAATGTGATCAACATAGAACAATTAGTATAATAGAGCCACAACAAAAAAGATTTTGCTACGAATTATCAATGCAAACAGTGAGGAAGAAGAATACAACCTAAAATAGGGGAAGGATAATGTGGGTTTGTAGAAAGAAAGAGTACAGTAAATGCTGTGTATATGCTGCGAAAGTTTATTGAACGTGCTTTAGAAGTAACAAGGGGAAGACACCTTTGCTTTATTGGCTACGCAAAGGCTTTTGATAGAGTTAGACATGTCAACATGGTAGATATGCTTGCAGATCTACAAATTGATGGGAAAGACATTAGACTTATAAAAAACATATATTGGAAACAACAAGCTGCCATAAGGATTGATAATGAAGTGGGACAATATCAACCTATTAAGAGAGGTGTTAGGCAGGGATGTGTAATGTCTCCAGATCTTTTTTCCCTATACAGTGAAAATATTTTCAGGAATGTAGAAGATATAAATGGAATCAGCATTGGAGGACGAAACATCAATAACATTAGATATGCAGATGATACAGTATTGATTGCAGACAATGCACAAGATCTACAACAATTAGTAGACGCAGTTGTTGTACACAGTGAGCAGCTGGGGTTGGAATTAAATTGTAAGAAGACACAGGTTATGGTCGTCACTAGGAAGAACGAAGTACCACAATGTAATATACAAGTAAATGGGAATATTCTTCAACAAGTGAATCGGTACAATTATCTCGGAACAGTCATAACATCTGATGGGAGATGCCTTGAAGAGATTAGAACAAGAATCGCCATGGCGAAAGTAGCCTTTAGCAAGATGAAAAACATTCTGACCAATAAAAAGATGTCAATTGAAACGAGAAAAAGAGTGTTGAGGGGATACATAGAGCCTGTTCTTTTGTATGGATGTGAAACTTGGACAATGTGCAGTCAAGCTGAAAAACATCTGATGGCTGCAGAAATGTGGTTTCTGAGGAAAATGCAAAGAATACCATGGACAGACAGAAAAACCAATGACCAAGTACTACAGGAGACAAATGAAAATCGTAAATTGATTAGAGAAATTAGACGTAGACAGTCAAAATTTTTTGGACATGTTATGAGAAGAAATGGATTGGAGAACTTAGTGACAACTGGCAAGATCGAAGGGAACAGACCAAGAGGAAGACCGAGAGGAAAATACCTGGATGGCTTGGCCACATGGCATGGACGAGACAGGAACACTGAGCTGATCCACGACGCTGGTGATCGAGTGAAATGGCGAGTCATGACCGCCCACGCTTTCCGGCATGGCACATGATTGATTGAGTTTGCCATTGCTTTCTGAGCGACAGGCTCACATTCCCCCGTAAGTAACCAACTGCTATGGCCAAAACAATTTTCGCACTTGCTTTTAGCAGTGGAAACCTATGCTCATTTTCTCAATAATTTAATGGTTGTGAAGTTGGTTGAAGTAATTTTTGTAACAAAGTGACTTCATCTCAAGGAATTTGTTTCTGGGGTCATCAAAGGTAAATGCTTTGTTTGGTGGAGGATCAAAAAATAAGTCAAAATTACCTTCGGCTTTTGTTCTACAATTCCTACTCCTTACATACAGCAGAAGATTCAGAAGAAAGATTTAAATCCTTGCTGAATGAAATAACAGTTAGAACAGCAGACTTAGAAAAAGCGATCCAATCATGGCCCATTTATTGGTGTCCACATTCCCTTTCTTCTTAGTAATATCTGACTTAAACATTCTTCTATTTTTGATTGTGACGCACCAAAATGTAATCTTGTATAATAAAAGGCTATTTGTATTTATTTATTTATCTGGTGTCCCACCACAAGATAAGAATAGATACAAATGTATAAAGAAAAAAGAAGGATAAAAGGCTTTAAAACGTAAAAAGTAAACAAAATTATGGTAGCTCTGACGTAGTCAGTTGTTATGACATGGATACTGTCCCATGCCGTTCTATGGGAAATACAAATGCGTGCTGTCTCATCCCATCCCATCCCGTGGGACATTTCCCATGGAATCCCATTGGAATACCATTCCCATGGTCAAGCCTGGAGAATAGCTACAGTACAGGTTGTTTCAAACACAGTGTTGTATTATAGCTACATCACATGTTGTTTCAAACACGTAGTTATACAATAGATACAGCAAACAATACAATATATATATATATATATATATATATGTATTGTTTGCTGTATCTATTGTATAACTACGTGTTTGAAACAACATGTGATGTAGCTATAATACAACACTGTGTTTTGAAACAACCTGTACTGTAGCTATTCTCCAGGCTTGACCATGGGAATGGTATTCCAATGGGATTCCCATGGGAAATGTCCCACGGGATGGGATGGGATGAGACAGCACGCATTTGTATTTCCCATAGAACGGCATGGGACAGTATCCATGTCATAACAACTTGACCTACGTCAGAGCTACCATTAATTTTGTTTACTTTTTACGTTTTTAAAGCCTTTTATCCTTCTTTTTTCTTTATACATTTGTATCTATTCCTTATCTTGTGGTGGGACACCAGATAATAATAAATACAAATAGCCTTTTATTATACAAGATTACATTTTGGTGCGTCACATCAAAAATAGAAGACATGTTTAAGTCAGATATTACTAAGAAGAAAGGGAATGTGGACACCAATAAATGGGCCAATGATTGGATCGCTTTTTCTAAGTCTGCTGTTCTAACTGTTATTTCATTCAGCAAGGATTTAAATCTTTCTTCTGAATCTTCTGCTGTATGTAAAGGAGTAGGAATTGTAGAACAAAAGCCGAAAGGTAATTTTGACTTATTTTTGATCCTCCACCAAACAAAGCATTTACCTTTGATGACCCCAGAAACAATTCCTTGAGATGAAGTCACTTTGTTACAAAAATTACTTCAACCAACTTCACAACCATTAAATTATTGAGAAAATGAAGCATAGGTTCCACTGCTAAAAGCAAGTGCGAAAATTGTTTTGGCCATAGCAGTTGGTTACTTACGGGGGAATGTGAGCCTGTCGCTCAGAAAGCAATGGCAAACTCAATCAATCATGTGCCATGCCGGAAAGCGTGGGCGGTCATGACTCGCCATTTCACTCGATCACCAGCGTCGTGGATCAGCTCAGTGTTCCTGTCTCGTCCATGCCATGTGGCCAAGCCATCCAGGTATTTTCCTCTCGGTCTTCCTCTTGGTCTGTTCCCTTCGATCTTGCCAGTTGTCACTAAGTTCTCCAATCCATTTCTTCTCATAACATGTCCAAAAAATTTTGACTGTCTACGTCTAATTTCTCTAATCAATTTACGATTTTCATTTGTCTCCTGTAGTACTTGGTCATTGGTTTTTCTGTCTGTCCATGGTATTCTTTGCATTTTCCTCAGAAACCACATTTCTGCAGCCATCAGATGTTTTTCAGCTTGACTGCATCATTGTCCAAGTTTCACATCCATACAAAAGAACAGGCTCTATGTATCCCCTCAACACTCTTTTTCTCGTTTCAGTTGACATCTTTTATTGGTCAGAATGTTTTTCATCTTGCTAAAGGCTACTTTCGCCATGGCGATTCTTGTTCTAATCTCTTCAAGGCATCTCCCATCAGATGTTATGACTGTTCCGAGATAATTGTACCGATTCACTTGTTGAAGAATATTCCCATTTACTTGTATATTACATTGTGGTACTTCGTTCTTCCTAGTGACGACCATAACCTGTGTCTTCTTACAATTTAATTCCAACCCCAGCTGCTCACTGTGTACAACAACTGCGTCTACTAATTGTTGTAGATCTTGTGCATTGTCTGCAATCAATACTGTATCATCTGCATATCTAATGTTATTGATGTTTCGTCCTCCAATGCTGATTCCATTTATATCTTCTACATTTCCTGAAAATATTTTCACTGTATAGGGAAAAAAGATCTGGAGACATTACACATCCCTGCCTAACACCTCTCTTAATAGGTTGATATTGTCCCACTTCATTATCAATCCTTATGGCAGCTTGTTGTTTCCAATATATGTTTTTTATAAGTCTAATGTCTTTCCCATCAATTTGTAGGTCTGCAAGCATATATACCATGTTGACATGTCTAACTCTATCAAAAGCCTTTGTGTAGTCAATAAAGCAAAGATGTATATCCTTGTTTACTTCTATAGCACGTTCAATAACTGTTCGCAGCATATACACAGCATTTACTGTACCTTTCCTTCTACAAACCCACATTATCCTTCCCTATTTCAGGTTGTATTTTCTTCCTCACTGTTTGCATGATAATTCGTAGCAAAATCTTTTTGTTGTGGCTCATTATACTAATTGTTCTATGTTGATCACATTCCAAGGCTCTTGATTTCTTTGGGATTGCATACTAATTGTTCTATTTTGATCACATTCCAAGGCTCTTGATTTCTTTGGGATTGCAAGAAATACAGACTTACATAATTCAGAAGGTATATCTCCAGTATCATATAATGTGTTCAGCAGTCTGGTGACTTGATCTAGTCCAAACTCTTCTAAAGCTTTAATCATTTCTGTTGTGATGTTATCTGCCCCGGGGCCTTACCAGCTTTCATATGATTAAGAATATTTCGAACCTCCATCTTCAAAATGGTGGCCCTTCATTATTAAATCTAATATCATACTGTTCCTCTTTGTTATCATTATAAAGGGTTTTCACATAAACTATCCATTCATGTAGAATCTGATCTTTTTCTATTATGATTTTGCCATCTTTAGTTTTTAGACAGCATGTTGATGTACTTGTTCTTTTATTAGTAAGTTCCTGAATTCTTTTGTGCACTAATTTGATATTTTGACTGTTGTGTTGTTTCTCAATGTCTAAGCACTTTTCCTCAAGCCATGTTTCTTTTGCCTCCTTACATAGTATTCTGACTTGTCTGTGAATTTCTTCATATTTGGCAGAATTATTTTTGTCGAGTCTTCTTGTTTCCATTAGGTGTAAAATTTCTTATGTCATCCATTTCTTACGATCCACCTTCTTTAATTGTGGAATAGTTGTTTCTGCAGCCAAACTGATTGAATTTTTCAACATTTCCCTATTGATCATCCACATCCTGGAATAATATCTCTAGATCAGACAATATATCAAATCTGTTCTGTACTTCTACATTGAATTTGTTTTGTATTTCCTTGCCATTACTAAATGTACACAAATCATATTTAGTGTTTCCTGTTATACACTTGACTATCTTCAACTTTATCCTCAGTGTTCCTGTAAGTAGTCTGTGGTAACTATAACAATCAGCACTGGGAACTGGTTTTGCTATTGTTAGTGCGTTTCTAAATCTTCTGCTAATCAGATTGTAATCAATCTGGTTTCTGATCCTGCTATCAGGACTCCTCCATGTCCATAATATTCTAGGGTGTTGCTTATACCAGGTGTTTCCTACAATCATTTCCTGTTCTTTTGCCCACTCTACGAGTCCTGTATCCTCTTTCATTTCTCTCTCCTAAACCATAGTTTCCTACTGTGTATCTATCACCTTGATTTCCTTCTTTTGCATTGAAGTCTCCTATTATGATGTTTATTTCTGAATTTTTACATTTCTTTAAGGCAGACTCTATGTCATTATAAAATTCCTCTACACTATCTTCACTGGATTCTCCTTTTGGGACATACACTTGAATAATATTTATGCTAAAAGGTCTGCCACTCAATTTAACTAGTAGAACTCTGTCCGACACGGCCCAATATCCTTGAACAGATATTGATGTTTTTCGGTCCAAAATAATTGCCACTCCCTTTGTCGATCTTCACCTCCAGATAAATAATCTTAACATCTTCATCTATATTGATGCCTGCTCCTGTCCATCTCGTTTCGCACATCCCTAGAATATTAATTTTTTCTCTTTCTATTTCTTGTTTTATGTTCTCTAATTTTTCGTCGTCGTGGCAAACTACTCGGTTTAATCTTGCCATGATATCAACAAGAGCTGTAAAATGCTGGTATTGACAGTGATGTCCTATAAATAGGATATGCGGGGGGGGGGGGAATTGTTATCAGTTATCAGCAGCAGTAGAGCGCTTAATTAGTGCAGCTGGATCATTGTTGCGTAAGTTACGAAAACGGATGTTACCAGCTCTCGTTATAAATTCTGTGTATATCAGATTTCCCTGGCCTAGGGGTTAGCGACTATTTCCATAATCACGTATACTCCCGTGAGTAACGTGACGACGGCGAGAATCGGTAGCGGTTCTAACCTCGTCGGTAACTTAGGGGTATGTGAGCTGGTCGCTCAGAAAGCAATGGCAAACTACTGAGCGTAATCTTGCCAAGAAATAACAATCAGCTGAAAGATGCTGGTGTTGCATGTAAGATGATAATTGTGGAAATGGTTTAGGTATTGCCTGGATTAATTGAATTATTGGAAACAGTCGGTCAGCGGGAAATTGATGTGTTGAATGAGCAGAGTGACTCAGAAACAGACTGGAGAGTGTCAGTCAGCATAACACTGAATTGTCATATTTAGTTTAAACATTTTTTTAGAATATAAAATACTCTTGAATATTAAAATTAATAAATTCTGTCGTTTTACATGTCTCTTTGTACATATAATACTATTTAGTAACACTAAACCTAAACTTTCATAAGTTCATAATTTTATTTAAACTGTATTCCATATTAATATTATAATGGAAATCCCATGGGATGGTATGGGATGGGACAATCACAAACTACCATGGGATGGGATGGATCAGAAAAATATGTCCCATGGACAAGCCTGGCTATTCTACTACGATATGTTAGAAATAGCGTGTGATGTAGCAATTGTTTAACTATGTGTCTCAAGAAGCGTGTGATGTAGCAATTGTTTAACTATGTGTTTCAAGAAGCGTGTGGTGTAGCAATTGTTTAACTATGTGTTTCAAGAAGCGTGTGATGTAGCAATTGTTTAACTATGTTGTTTCATGAAGCGTGTGATGTAGCAATTGTTTAACTATGTGTTTCAAGAAGCGTGTGATGTAGCAATTGTTTAACTATGTGTTTCAAGAAGCGTGTGATGTAGCAATTGTTTAACTATGTGTTTCAAGAAGAGTGTGATGTAGCAATTGTTTAACTATGTGTTTCAAGAAGCGTGTGATGTAGAAATTATTTAACTATGTGTTTCAAGAAGCGTATGATGTAGCAGTTGTTTAACTTTGTGTTTCAAGAAGCGTCGTTATGTAGCAATTGTTTAACTATGTGTTTTCTGAAGCGTGTGATGTAGCAATTGTTTAACTATGTGTTTCAAGAAGCGTGTGATGTAGCTATTGTTTAACTATGTGTTTCAAGAAGAGTGTGATGTAGCTATTGTTTAACTATGTGTTTCAAGAAGCGTGTGATGTAGCAATTGTTTAACTATGTGTTTCAAGAAGCGTGTGATGTAGCTATTGTTTAACTATGTGTTTCAAGAAGAGTGTGATGTTGCAATTGTTTAACTATGTGTTTCATGAAGCGTGTGATGTAGCAATTGTTTAACTATGTGTTTCAAGAAGCGTCGTGATGTAGCAATTGTTTAACTATGTGTTTCATGAAGCGTGTAATGTAGCAATTGTTTAACTATGTGTTTCAAGTAGCGTGTGATGTAGCAATTGTTTAACTATGTGTTTCATGAAGCTTGTGATGTAGCAATTGTTTAACTATGTGTTTCAAGAAGCGTCGTGATGTAGCAATTGTTTAACTATGTGTTTCATGAAGCGTGTGATGTAGCAATTGTTTAACTATGTGTTTCAAGTAGCGTGTGATGTAGCAATTGTTTAACTATGTGTTTCATGAAGCTTGTGATGTAGCAATTGTTTAACTATGTGTTTCAAGAAGCGTCGTGATGTAGCAATTGTTTAACTATGTGTTTCATGAAGCGTGTGATGTAGCAATTGTTTAACTATGTGTTTCAAGAAGCGTGTGATGTAGCAATTGTTTAACTATGTGTTTCATGAAGCGTGTGATGTAGCAATTGTTTAACTATGTGTTTCATGAAGCGTGTGATGTAGCAATTGTTTAACTATGTGTTTCAAGAAGCGTGTGATGTAGCAATTGTTTAACTATGTGTTTCATGAAGGGTGTGATGTAGCAATTGTTTAACTATGTGTTTCAAGTAGCGTGTGATGTAGCAAATGTTTAACTATGTGTTTCAAGAAGCGTGTGATGTAGCAATTGTTTAGCTATGTGTTTCAAGAAGCGTGTGATGTAGCAATTGTTTAACTATGTGTTTCATGAAGCGTGTGATGTAGCAATTGTTTAACTATGTGTTTCATGAAGCGTGTGATGTAGCAATTGTTTAACTATGTGTTTCAAGAAGCGTGTGATGTAGCAATTGTTTAACTATGTGTTTCATGAAGCGTGTGATGTAGCAATTGTTTAACTATGTGTTTCAAGAAGCGTGTGATGTAGCTATTGTTTAACTATGTGTTTAATGAAGCGTGTGGTGTAGCAATTGTTTAACTATGTGTTTCATGAAGCGTGTCATGTAGCAATTGTTTAACTATGTGTTTCAAGAAGCGTGTGATGTAGCAATTGTTTAACTATGTGTTTCAAGAAGCATGTGATGTAGCAATTGTTTAACTATGTGTTTCATGAAGCGTGTGATGTAGCAATTGTTTAACTATGTGTTTCAAGAAGCGTGTGATGTAGCAATTGTTTAACTATGTGTTTCATGAAGCGTGTGATGTAGCTATTGTGTAACTATGTGTTTCAAGAAGAGTGTGATGTAGCAATTGTTTAACTATGTGTTTCAAGAAGCGTGTGATGTAGAAATTATTTAACTATGTGTTTCAAGAAGCGTATGATGTAGCAGTTGTTTAACTATGTGTTTCAAGAAGCGTCGTGATGTAGCAATTGTTTAACTATGTGTTTTCTGAAGCGTGTGATGTAGCAATTGTTTAACTATGTGTTTCAAGAAGCGTGTGATGTAGCAATTGTTTAACTTTGTGTTTCATGAAGCGTGTGATGTAGCAATTGTTTAACTATGTGTTTCATGAAGCGTGTCATGTAGCAATTGTTTAACTATGTGTTTCAAGAAGCGTGTGATGTAGCAATTGTTTAACTATGTGTTTCAAGAAGCATGTGATGTAGCAATTGTTTAACTATGTGTTTCATGAAGCGTGTGATGTAGCAATTGTTTAACTATGTGTTTCAAGAAGCGTGTGATGTAGCAATTGTTTAACTATGTGTTTCAAGTAGCGTGTGATGTAGCAATTGTTTAACTATGTGTTTCATGAAGCTTGTGATGTAGCAATTGTTTAACTATGTGTTTCAAGAAGCGTCGTGATGTAGCAATTGTTTAACTATGTGTTTCATGAAGCGTGTGATGTAGCAATTGTTTAACTATGTGTTTCAAGTAGCGTGTGATGTAGCAATTGTTTAACTATGTGTTTCATGAAGCTTGTGATGTAGCAATTGTTTAACTATGTGTTTCAAGAAGCGTCGTGATGTAGCAATTGTTTAACTATGTGTTTCATGAAGCGTGTGATGTAGCAATTGTTTAACTATGTGTTTCAAGAAGCGTGTGATGTAGCAATTGTTTAACTATGTGTTTCATGAAGCGTGTGATGTAGCAATTGTTTAACTATGTGTTTCATGAAGCGTGTGATGTAGCAATTGTTTAACTATGTGTTTCAAGAAGCGTGTGATGTAGCAATTGTTTACCTATGTGTTTCATGAAGCGTGTGATGTAGCAATTGTTTAACTATGTGTTTCAAGTAGCGTGTGATGTAGCAATTGTTTAACTATGTGTTTCAAGAAGCGTGTGATGTAGCAATTGTTTAGCTATGTGTTTCAAGAAGCGTGTGATGTAGCAATTGTTTAACTATGTGTTTCATGAAGCGTGTGATGTAGCAATTGTTTAACTATGTGTTTCATTAAGCGTGTGATGTAGCAATTGTTTAACTATGTGTTTCAAGAAGCGTGTGATGTAGCAATTGTTTAACTATGTGTTTCATGAAGCGTGTGATGTAGCAATTGTTTAACTATGTGTTTCAAGAAGCGTGTGATGTAGCTATTGTTTAACTATGTGTTTAATGAAGCGTGTGGTGTAGCAATTGTTTAACTATGTGTTTCATGAAGCGTGTCATGTAGCAATTGTTTAACTATGTGTTTCAAGAAGCGTGTGATGTAGCAATTGTTTAACTATGTGTTTCAAGAAGCATGTGATGTAGCAATTGTTTAACTATGTGTTTCATGAAGCGTGTGATGTAGCAATTGTTTAACTATGTGTTTCAAGAAGCGTGTGATGTAGCAATTGTTTAACTATGTGTTTCATGAAGCGTGTGATGTAGCTATTGTGTAACTATGTGTTTCAAGAAGAGTGTGATGTAGCAATTGTTTAACTATGTGTTTCAAGAAGCGTGTGATGTAGAAATTATTTAACTATGTGTTTCAACAAGCGTATGATGTAGCAGTTGTTTAACTATGTGTTTCAAGAAGCGTCGTGATGTAGCAATTGTTTAACTATGTGTTTTCTGAAGCGTGTGATGTAGCAATTGTTTAACTATGTGTTTCAAGAAGCGTGTGATGTAGCAATTGTTTAACTATGTGTTTCATGAAGCGTGTGATGTAGCAATTGTTTAACTATGTGTTTCATGAAGCGTGTCATGTAGCAATTGTTTAACTATGTGTTTCAAGAAGCGTGTGATGTAGCAATTGTTTAACTATGTGTTTCAAGAAGCATGTGATGTAGCAATTGTTTAACTATGTGTTTCATGAAGCGTGTGATGTAGCAATTGTTTAACTATGTGTTTCAAGAAGCGTGTGATGTAGCAATTGTTTAACTATGTGTTTCATGAAGCGTGTGATTTAGCTATTGTGTAACTATGTGTTTCAAGAAGAGTGTGATGTAGCAATTGTTTAACTATGTGTTTCAAGAAGCGTGTGATGTAGAAATTATTTAACTATGTGTTTCAAGAAGCGTATGATGTAGCAGTTGTTTAACTATGTGTTTCAAGAAGCGTCGTGATGTAGCAATTGTTTAACAATGTGTTTTCTGAAGCGTGTGATGTAGCAATTGTTTAACTATGTGTTTCAACAAGCGTGTGATGTAGCAATTGTTTAACTATGTGCTTCATGAAGCGTGTGATGTAGCAATTGTTTAACTATGTGTTTCATGAAGCGTGTCATGTAGCAATTGTTTAACTATGTGTTTCAAGAAGCGTGTGATGTAGCAATTGTTTAACTATGTGTTTCAAGAAGCATGTGATGTAGCAATTGTTTAACTATGTGTTTCATGAAGCGTGTGATGTAGCAATTGTTTAACTATGTGTTTCAAGAAGCGTGTGATGTATCAATTGTTTAACTATGTGTTTCATGAAGCGTGTGATTTAGCTATTGTGTAACTATGTGTTTCAAGAAGAGTGTGATGTAGCAATTGTTTAACTATGTGTTTCAAGAAGCGTGTGATGTAGAAATTATTTAACTATGTGTTTCAAGAAGCGTATGATGTAGCAGTTGTTTAACTATGTGTTTCAAGAAGCGTCGTGATGTAGCAATTGTTTAACTATGTGTTTTCTGAAGCGTGTGATGTAGCAATTGTTTAACTATGTGTTTCAAGAAGCGTGTGATGTAGCAATTGTTTAACTATGTGTTTCATGAAGCGTATGATGTAGCAGTTGTTTAACTATGTGTTTCAAGAAGCGTCGTGATGTAGCAATTGTTTAACAATGTGTTTTCTGAAGCGTGTGATGTAGCAATTGTTTAACTATGTGTTTCAAGAAGCGTGTGATGTAGCAATTGTTTAACTATGTGCTTCATGAAGCGTGTGATGTAGCAATTGTTTAACTATGTGTTTCATGAAGCGTGTCATGTAGCAATTGTTTAACTATGTGTTTCAAGAAGCGTGTGATGTAGCAATTGTTTAACTATGTGTTTCAAGAAGCATGTGATGTAGCAATTGTTTAACTATGTGTTTCATGAAGCGTGTGATGTAGCAATTGTTTAACTATGTGTTTCAAGAAGCGTGTGATGTATCAATTGTTTAACTATGTGTTTCATGAAGCGTGTGATTTAGCTATTGTGTAACTATGTGTTTCAAGAAGAGTGTGATGTAGCAATTGTTTAACTATGTGTTTCAAGAAGCGTGTGATGTAGAAATTATTTAACTATGTGTTTCAAGAAGCGTATGATGTAGCAGTTGTTTAACTATGTGTTTCAAGAAGCGTCGTGATGTAGCAATTGTTTAACTATGTGTTTTCTGAAGCGTGTGATGTAGCAATTGTTTAACTATGTGTTTCAAGAAGCGTGTGATGTAGCAATTGTTTAACTATGTGTTTCATGAAGCGTGTGATGTAGCAATTGTTTAACTATGTGTTTCATGTAGCGTGTGATGTAGCAATTGTTTAACTATGTGTTTCATGAAGCGTGTGGTGTAGCAATTGTTTAACTATGTGTTTCATGAAGCGTGTGATGTAGCAATTGTTTAACTATGTGTTTCAAGAAGCGTGTGATGTAGCAATTGTTTAACTATGTGTTTCAAGAAGCGTGTGATGTAGCAATTGTTTAACTATGTGTTTCAAGAAGCGTCGTGATGTAGCAATTGTTTAACTATGTGTTTCAAGAAGCGTCGTGATGTAGCAATTGTTTAACTATGTGTTTCATGAAGCGTGTGATGTAGCAATTGTTTAACTATGTGTTTCAGGAAGCGTGTGATGTAGAAATTATTTAACTGTGTGTTTCAAGAAGCGTGTGATGTAGCAGTTGTTTAACTATGTGATTCAAGAAGCGTCGTGATGTAGCTATTGTTTAACTATGTGTTTCATGAAGCGTGTGATGTAGCAATTGTTTAACTATGTGTTTCATGAAGCGTGTGATGTAGCAATTGTTTAACTATGTGTTTCATGATTCGTGTGATGTAGCAATTGTTTAACTATGTGTTTCATGAAGCGTGTGATGTAGCAATTGTTTAACTATGTGTTTCAAGAAGCGTGTGATGTAGCTATTGTTTAACTATGTGTTTCAAGAAGAGTTTGATGTAGCTATTGTTTAACTATGTGTTTCAAGAAGCGTGTGATGTAGCAATTGTTTAACTATGTGTTTCAAGAAGCGTGTGATGTAGCTATTGTTTAACTATGTGTTTCAAGAAGAGTGTGATGTTGCAATTGTTTAACTATGTGTTTCATGAAGCGTGTGATGTAGCAATTGTTTAACTATGTGTTTCAAGAAGCGTCGTGATGTAGCAATTTTTAACTATGTGTTTCATGAAGCGTTTGATGTAGCAATTGTTTAACTATGTGTTTCAAGTAGCGTGTGATGTAGCAATTGTTTAACTATGTGTTTCATGAAGCTTGTGATGTAGCAATTGTTTAACTATGTGTTTCAAGAAGCGTCGTGATGTAGCAATTGTTTAACTATGTGTTTCATGAAGCGTGTGATGTAGCAATTGTTTAACTATGTGTTTCAAGAAGCGTGTGATGTAGCAATTGTTTAACTATGTGTTTCATGAAGCGTGTGATGTAGCAATTGTTTAACTATGTGTTTCATGAAGCGTGTGATGTAGCAATTGTTTAACTATGTGTTTCAAGAAGCGTGTGATGTAGCAATTGTTTAACTATGTGTTTCAAGAAGCGTGTGATGTAGCAATTGTTTAACTATGTGTTTCAAGAAGCGTCGTGATGTAGCAATTGTTTAACTATGTGTTTCATGAAGCGTGTGATGTAGCAATTGTTTAACTATGTGTTTCAAGAAGCGTCGTGATGTAGCAATTGTTTAACTATGTGTTTCATGAAGCGTGTGATGTAGCAATTGTTTAACTATGTGTTTCATGAAGCGTGTGATGTAGCAATTGTTTAACTATGTGTTTCAAGAAGCGTGTGATGTAGCTATTGTTTAACTATGTGTTTCAAGAAGAGTGTGATGTAGCTATTGTTTAACTATGTGTTTCAAGAAGCGTGTGATGTAGCAATTGTTTACCTATGTGTTTCAAGAAGCGTGTGATGTAGCTATTGTTTAACTATGTGTTTCAAGAAGAGTGTGATGTTGCAATTGTTTAACTATGTGTTTCATGAAGCGTGTGATGTAGCAATTGTTTAACTATGTGTTTCAAGAAGCGTCGTGATGTAGCAATTGTTTAACTATGTGTTTCATGAAGCGTGTGATGTAGCAATTGACAATTGCTACATCACACGCTTCTTGAAACACATAGTTAAACAATTGCTACATCACACGCTTCTTGAAACACATAGTTAAACAATTGCTACATCACACGCTTCATGAAACACATAGTTAAACAATTGCTACATCACACGCTTCATGAAACACATAGTTAAACAATTGCTACATCACACGCTTCTTGAAACACATAGTTAAACAATTGCTACATCACACGCTTCATGAAACACATAGTTAAACAATTGCTACATCACGACGCTTCTTGAAACACATAGTTAAACAATTGCTACATCACAAGCTTCATGAAACACATAGTTAAACAATTGCTACATCACACGCTACTTGAAACACATAGTTAAACAATTGCTACATCACACGCTTCATGAAACACATAGTTAAACAATTGCTACATCACGACGCTTCTTGAAACACATAGTTAAACAATTGCTACATCACGACGCTTCATGAAACACATAGTTAAACAATTGCTACATCACACGCTACTTGAAACACATAGTTAAACAATTGCTACATCACACGCTTCATGAAACACATAGTTAAACAATTGCTACATCACGACGCTTCTTGAAACACATAGTTAAACAATTGCTACATCACACGCTTCATGAAACACATAGTTAAACAATTGCAACATCACACTCTTCTTGAAACACATAGTTAAACAATAGCTACATCACACGCTTCTTGAAACACATAGGTAAACAATTGCTACATCACACGCTTCTTGAAACACATAGTTAAACAATAGCTACATCACACTCTTCTTGAAACACATAGTTAAACAATAGCTACATCACACGCTTCTTGAAACACATAGTTAAACAATTGCTACATCACACGCTTCATGAAACACATAGTTAAACAATTGCTACATCACACGCTTCATGAAACACATAGTTAAACAATTGCTACATCACGACGCTTCTTGAAACACATAGTTAAACAATTGCTACATCACACGCTTCATGAAACACATAGTTAAACAATTGCTACATCACGACGCTTCTTGAAACACATAGTTAAACAATTGCTACATCACACGCTTCTTGAAACACATAGTTAAACAATTGCTACATCACACGCTTCTTGAAACACATAGTTAAACAATTGCTACATCACACGCTTCATGAAACACATAGTTAAACAATTGCTACATCACACGCTTCATGAAACACATAGTTAAACAATTGCTACATCACACGCTTCTTGAAACACATAGTTAAACAATTGCTACATCACACGCTTCATGAAACACATAGTTAAACAATTGCTACATCACGACGCTTCTTGAAACACATAGTTAAACAATTGCTACATCACAAGCTTCATGAAACACATAGTTAAACAATTGCTACATCACACGCTACTTGAAACACATAGTTAAACAATTGCTACATCAAACGCTTCATGAAACACATAGTTAAAAAATTGCTACATCACGACGCTTCTTGAAACACATAGTTAAACAATTGCTACATCACACGCTTCATGAAACACATAGTTAAACAATTGCAACATCACACTCTTCTTGAAACACATAGTTAAACAATAGCTACATCACACGCTTCTTGAAACACATAGTTAAACAATTGCTACATCACACGCTTCTTGAAACACATAGTTAAACAATAGCTACATCAAACTCTTCTTGAAACACATAGTTAAACAATAGCTACATCACACGCTTCTTGAAACACATAGTTAAACAATTGCTACATCACACGCTTCATGAAACACATAGTTAAACAATTGCTACATCACACGAATCATGAAACACATAGTTAAACAATTGCTACATCACACGCTTCATGAAACACATAGTTAAACAATTGCTACATCACACGCTTCATGAAACACATAGTTAAACAATAGCTACATCACGACGCTTCTTGAATCACATAGTTAAACAACTGCTACATCACACGCTTCTTGAAACACACAGTTAAATAATTTCTACATCACACGCTTCCTGAAACACATAGTTAAACAATTGCTACATCACACGCTTCATGAAACACATAGTTAAACAATTGCTACATCACGACGCTTCTTGAAACACATAGTTAAACAATTGCTACATCACGACGCTTCTTGAAACACATAGTTAAACAATTGCTACATCACACGCTTCTTGAAACACATAGTTAAACAATTGCTACATCACACGCTTCTTGAAACACATAGTTAAACAATTGCTACATCACACGCTTCATGAAACACATAGTTAAACAATTGCTACACCACACGCTTCATGAAACACATAGTTAAACAATTGCTACATCACACGCTACATGAAACACATAGTTAAACAATTGCTACATCACACGCTTCATGAAACACATAGTTAAACAATTGCTACATCACACGCTTCTTGAAACACATAGTTAAACAATTGCTACATCACACGCTTCAGAAAACACATAGTTAAACAATTGCTACATCACGACGCTTCTTGAAACACATAGTTAAACAACTGCTACATCATACGCTTCTTGAAACACATAGTTAAATAATTTCTACATCACACGCTTCTTGAAACACATAGTTAAACAATTGCTACATCACACTCTTCTTGAAACACATAGTTACACAATAGCTAAATCACACGCTTCATGAAACACATAGTTAAACAATTGATACATCACACGCTTCTTGAAACACATAGTTAAACAATTGCTACATCACACGCTTCATGAAACACATAGTTAAACAATTGCTACATCACATGCTTCTTGAAACACATAGTTAAACAATTGCTACATCACACGCTTCTTGAAACACATAGTTAAACAATTGCTACATGACACGCTTCATGAAACACATAGTTAAACAATTGCTACATCACACGCTTCATGAAGCACATAGTTAAACAATTGCTACATCACACGCTTCTTGAAACACATAGTTAAACAATTGCTACATCACACGCTTCAGAAAACACATTGTTAAACAATTGCTACATCACGACGCTTCTTGAAACACATAGTTAAACAACTGCTACATCATACGCTTCATGAAACACATAGTTAAACAATTGCTACATCACACGCTTCTTGAAACACATAGTTAAACAATTGCTACATCACACGCTTCAGAAAACACATAGTTAAACAATTGCTACATCACGACGCTTCTTGAAACACATAGTTAAACAACTGCTACATCATACGCTTCTTGAAACACATAGTTAAATAATTTCTACATCACACGCTTCTTGAAACACATAGTTAAACAATTGCTACATCACACTCTTCTTGAAACACATAGTTACACAATAGCTAAATCACACGCTTCATGAAACACATAGTTAAACAATTGATACATCACACGCTTCTTGAAACACATAGTTAAACAATTGCTACATCACACGCTTCATGAAACACATAGTTAAACAATTGCTACATCACATGCTTCTTGAAACACATAGTTAAACAATTGCTACATCACACGCTTCTTGAAACACATAGTTAAACAATTGCTACATGACACGCTTCATGAAACACATAGTTAAACAATTGCTACATCACACGCTTCATGAAGCACATAGTTAAACAATTGCTACATCACACGCTTGTTGAAACACATAGTTAAACAATTGCTACATCACACGCTTCAGAAAACACATTGTTAAACAATTGCTACATCACGACGCTTCTTGAAACACATAGTTAAACAACTGCTACATCATACGCTTCTTGAAACACATAGTTAAATAATTTCTACATCACACGCTTCTTGAAACACATAGTTAAACAATTGCTACATCACACTCTTCTTGAAACACATAGTTACACAATAGCTAAATCACACGCTTCATGAAACACATAGTTAAACAATTGCTACATCACACGCTTCTTGAAACACATAGTTAAACAATTGCTACATCACACGCTTCATGAAACACATAGTTAAACAATTGCTACATCACATGCTTCTTGAAACACATAGTTAAACAATTGCTACATCACACGCTTCTTGAAACACATAGTTAAACAATTGCTACATGACACGCTTCATGAAACACATAGTTAAACAATTGCTACATCACACGCTTCATGAAACACATAGTTAAACAATTGCTACATCACACGCTTCTTGAAACACATAGTTAAACAATTGCTACATCACACGCTTCAGAAAACACATAGTTAAACAATTGCTACATCACGACGCTTCTTGAAACACATAGTTAAACAACTGCTACATCATACGCTTGTTGAAACACATAGTTAAATAATTTCTACATCACACGCTTCTTGAAACACATAGTTAAACAATTGCTACATCACACTCTTCTTGAAACACATAGTTACACAATAGCTACATCACACGCTTCATGAAACACATAGTTAAACAATTGCTACATCACACGCTTCTTGAAACACATAGTTAAACAATTGCTACATCACACGCTTCATGAAACACATAGTTAAACAATTGCTACATCACATGCTTCTTGAAACACATAGTTAAACAATTGCTACATCACACGCTTCTTGAAACACATAGTTAAACAATTGCTACATGACACGCTTCATGAAACACATAGTTAAACAATTGCTACACCACACGCTTCATTAAACACATAGTTAAACAATAGCTACATCACACGCTTCTTGAAACACATAGTTAAACAATTGCTACATCACACGCTTCATGAAACACATAGTTAAACAATTGCTACATCACACGCTTCTTGAAACACATAGTTAAACAATTGCTACATCACACGCTTAATGAAACACATAGTTAAACAATTGCTACATCACACGCTTCATGAAACACATAGTTAAACAATTGCTACATCACACGCTTCTTGAAACACATAGCTAAACAATTGCTACATCACACGCTTCTTGAAACACATAGTTAAACAATTGCTACATCACACGCTACTTGAAACACATAGTTAAACAATTGCTACATCACACGCTTCATGAAACACATAGGTAAACAATTGCTACATCACACGCTTCTTGAAACACATAGTTAAACAATTGCTACATCACACGCTTCATGAAACACATAGTTAAACAATTGCTACATCACACGCTTCATGAAACACATAGTTAAACAATTGCTACATCACACGCTTCTTGAAACACATAGTTAAACAATTGCTACATCACACGCTTCATGAAACACATAGTTAAACAATTGCTACATCACGACGCTTCTTGAAACACATAGTTAAACAATTGCTACATCACAAGCTTCATGAAACACATAGTTAAACAATTGCTACATCACACGCTACTTGAAACACATAGTTAAACAATTGCTACATTACACGCTTCATGAAACACATAGTTAAACAATTGCTACATCACGACGCTTCTTGAAACACATAGTTAAACAATTGCTACATCACAAGCTTCATGAAACACATAGTTAAACAATTGCTACATCACACGCTACTTGAAACACATAGTTAAACAATTGCTACATCACACGCTTCTTGAAACACATAGTTAAACAATTGCTACATCACACGCTTCATGAAACACATAGTTAAACAATTGCTACATCACATGCTTCTTGAAACACATAGTTAAACAATTGCTACATCACACGCTTCTTGAAACACATAGTTAAACAATTGCTACATGACACGCTTCATGAAACACATAGTTAAACAATTGCTACATCACACGCTTCATGAAACACAAAGTTAAACAATTGCTACATCACACGCTTCTTGAAACACATAGTTAAACAATTGCTACATCACACGCTTCAGAAAACACATAGTTAAACAATTGCTACATCACGACGCTTCTTGAAACACATAGTTAAACAACTGCTACATCATACGCTTCTTGAAACACATAGTTAAATAATTTCTACATCACACGCTTCTTGAAACACATAGTTAAACAATTGCTACATCACACTCTTCTTGAAACACATAGTTACACAATAGCTACATCACACGCTTCATGAAACACATAGTTAAACAATTGCTACATCACACGCTTCTTGAAACACATAGTTAAACAATTGCTACATCACACGCTTCATGAAACACATAGTTAAACAATTGCTACATCACATGCTTCTTGAAACACATAGTTAAACAATTGCTACATCACACGCTTCTTGAAACACATAGTTAAACAATTGCTACATGACACGCTTCATGAAACACATAGTTAAACAATTGCTACACCACACGCTTCATTAAACACATAGTTAAACAATAGCTACATCACACGCTTCTTGAAACACATAGTTAAACAATTGCTACATCACACGCTTCATGAAACACATAGTTAAACAATTGCTACATCACACGCTTCTTGAAACACATAGTTAAACAATTGCTACATCACACGCTTCATGAAACACATAGTTAAACAATTGCTACATCACACGCTTCATGAAACACATAGTTAAACAATTGCTACATCACACGCTTCTTGAAACACATAGCTAAACAATTGCTACATCACACGCTTCTTGAAACACATAGTTAAACATTTGCTACATCACACGCTACTTGAAACACATAGTTAAACAATTGCTACATCACACCCTTCATGAAACACATAGTTAAACAATTGCTACATCACACGCTTCTTGAAACACATAGTTAAACAATTGCTACATCACACGCTTCATGAAACACATAGTTAAACAATTGCTACATCACACGCTTCATGAAACACATAGTTAAACAATTGCTACATCACACGCTTCTTGAAACACATAGTTAAACAATTGCTACATCACACGCTTCATGAAACACATAGTTAAACAATTGCTACATCACGACGCTTCTTGAAACACATAGTTAAACAATTGCTACATCACAAGCTTCATGAAACACATAGTTAAACAATTGCTACATCACACGCTTCTTGAAACACATAGTTAAACAATTGCTACATCACACGCTTCATGAAACACATAGTTAAACAATTGCTACATCACACGCTTCATGAAACACATAGTTAAACAATTGCTACATCACACGCTTCATGAAACACATAGTTAAACAATTGCTACATCACACGCTTCATGAAACACATAGTTAAACAATTGCTACATCACACGCTTCTTGAAACACATAGTTAAACAATTGCTACATCACACGCTTCTTGAAACACATAGTTAAACAATTGCTACATCACACGCTTCTTGAAACACATAGTTAAACAATTGCTACATCACACGCTTCTTGAAACACATAGTTAAACAATTGCTACATCACACGCTTCATGAAACACATAGTTAAACAATTGCTACATCACACGATATTTCTAACATATCGTAGTAGAATAGCCAGGCTTGTCCATGGGACATATTTTTCTGATCCATCCCATCCCATGGTAGTTTGTGATTGTCCCATCCCATACCATCCCATGGGATTTCCATTATAATATTAATATGGAATACAGTTTAAATAAAATTATGAAACTTATGAAAGTTTAGGTTTAGTGTCTACTAAATAGTATTATATGTACAAAGAGACATGTAAAACGACAGAATTTATTAATTTTAATATTCAAGAGTATTTTATATTCTAAAAAAATGTTTAAACTAAATATGACAATTCAGTGTTATGCTGACTGACACTCTCAGTCTGTTTCTGAGTCACTCTGCTCATTCAACACATCAATTTCCCGCTGACCGACTGTTTCCAATAATTCAATTAATCCAGGCAATACCTAAACCATTTCCACAATTATCATCTTACATGCAACACCAGCATCTTTCAGCTGATTGTTATTTCTTGGCAAGATTACGCTCAGTAGTTTGCCATTGCTTTCTGAGCGACCAGCTCACATACCCCTAAGTTACCGACGCGGTTAGAACCGCTACCGATTCTCGCCATCGTCACGTTACTCACGGGAGTATACGTGATTATGGAAATAGTCGCTAACCCCTAGGCCAGGGAAATCTGATATACACAGAATTTATAACGAGAGCTGGTAACATCCGTTTTCTTAACTTACGCAACAATGATCCAGCTGCACTAAATAAGCGCTCTATTGCTGCTGATAACTGATAACAATTCCCCCCCCCCCCCGCATATCCTATTTATAGGACATCACTGTCAATACCAGCATTTTACAGCTCTTGTTGATATCATGGCAAGATTAAACCGAGTAGTTTGCCACGACGACGAAAAATTAGAGAACATAAAACAAGAAATAGAAAGAGAAAAAATTAATATTCTAGGGATGTGCGAAACGAGATGGACAGGAGCAGGCATCAATATAGATGAAGATGTTAAGATTATTTATTCTGGAGGTGAAGATCGACAAAGGGGAGTGGCAATTATTTTGGACCGAAAAACATCAATATCTGTTCAAGGATATTGGGCCGTGTCGGACAGAGTTCTACTAGTTAAATTGAGTGGCAGACCTTTTAGCATAAATATTATTCAAGTGTATGTCCCAAAAGGAGAATCCAGTGAAGATAGTGTAGAGGAATTTTATAATGACATAGAGTCTGCCTTAAAGAAATGTAAAAATTCAGAAATAAACATCATAATAGGAGACTTCAATGCAAAAGAAGGAAATCAAGGTGATAGATACACAGTAGGAAACTATGGTTTAGGAGAGAGAAATGAAAGAGGATACAGACTCGTAGAGTTGGCAAAAGAACAGGAAATGATTGTAGGAAACACCTGGTATAAGCAACACCCTAGAATATTATGGACATGGAGGAGTCCTGATAGCAGGATCAGAAACCAGATTGATTACAATCTGATTAGCAGAAGATTTAGAAACGCACTAACAATAGCAAAACCAGTTCCCAGTGCTGATTGTTATAGTTACCACAGACTACTTACAGGAACACTGAGGAAAATTTGAAGATAGTCAAGTGTATAACAGGAAACACTAAATATGATTTGTGTACATTTAGTAATGGCAAGGAAATACAAAACAAATTCAATATAGAAGTACAGAACAGATTTGATATATTGTCTGATCTAGAGATATTATTCCAGGATGTGGATGATCAATAGGAAATGTTGAAAAATTCAATCAGTTTGGCTGCAGAAACAACTATTCCACAATTAAAGAAGGTGGATCGTAAGAAATGGATGACATAAGAAATTTTACACCTAATGGAAACAAGAAGACTCGACAAAAATAATTCTGCCAAATATGAAGAAATTCACAGACAAGTCAGAATACTATGTAAGGAGGCAAAAGAAACATGGCTTGAGGAAAAGTGCTTAGACATTGAGAAACAACACAACAGTCAAAATATCAAATTAGTGCACAAAAGAATTCAGGAACTTACTAATAAAAGAACAAGTACATCAACATGCTGTCTAAAAACTAAAGATGGCAAAATCATAATAGAAAAAGATCAGATTCTACATGAATGGATAGTTTATGTGAAAACCCTTTATAATGATAACAAAGAGGAACAGTATGATATTAGATTTAATAATGAAGGGCCACCAATTTTGAAGATGGAGGTTCGAAATATTCTTAATCATATGAAAGCTGGTAAGGCCCCCGGGGCAGATAACATCACAACAGATATGATTAAAGCTTTAGAAGAGTTTGGACTAGATCAAGTCACCAGACTGCTGAACACATTATATGATACTGGAGATATACCTTCTGAATTATGTAAGTCTGTATTTCTTGCAATCCCAAAGAAATCAAGAGCCTTGGAATGTGATCAAAATAGAACAATTAGTATGCAATCCCAAAGAAATCAAGAGCCTTGGAATGTGATCAACATAGAACAATTAGTATAATGAGCCACAACAAAAAGATTTTGCTACGAATTATCATGCAAACAGTGAGGAAGAAGATACAACCTAAAATAGGGGAAGGATAATGTGGGTTTGTAGAAAGAAAGAGTACAGTAAATGCTGTGTATATGCTGCGAAAGTTATTGAACGTGCTTTAGAAGTAAACAGGGGAAGACACCTTTGCTTTATTGGCTACGCAAAGGCTTTTGATAGAGTTAGACATGTCAACATGGTATATATGCTTGCAGATCTACAAATTGATGGGAAAGCCATTAGACTTATAAAAAACATATATTGGAAACAACAAGCTGCCATAAGGATTGATAATGAAGTGGGACAATATCAACCTATTAAGAGAGGTGTTAGGCACGGGATGTGTAATGTCACCAGATTTTTTTCCCTATACAGTGAAAATATTTTCAGGAATGTAGAAGATATAAATGGAATCAGCATTGGAGAACATCAATAACATTAGATATGCAGATGATACAGTATTGATTGCAGACAATGCACAAGATCTACAACAATTAGTAGACGCAGTTGTGGTACACAGTGAACAGCTGGGGTTGGAATGAAATTGTAAGAAGACACAGGTTATGGTCGTCAATAGGAAGAACGAAGTACCACAATGTAATATACAAGTAAATGGGAATATTCTTCAACAAGTGAATCGGTACAATTATTTCGGAACAGTCATAACATCTGATGGGAGATGCCTTGAAGAGATTAGAACAAGAATCGCCATGGCGAAAGTAGCCTTTAGCAAGATGAAAACATTCTGACCAATAAAAAGATGTCAATTGAAACGAGAAAAAGAGTGTTGAGGGGATACATAGAGCCTGTTCTTTTGTATGGATGTGAAACTTGGACAATGTGCAGTCAAGCTGAAAAACATCTGATGGCTGCAGAAATGTGGTTTCTGAGGAAAATGCAAAGAATACCATGGACAGACAGAAAAACCAATGACCAAGTACTACAGGAGACAAATGAAAATCGTAAATTGATTAGAGAAATTAGACGTAGACAGTCAAATTTTTTGGACATGTTATGAGAAGAAATGGATTGGAGAACTTAGTGACAACTGGCAAGATCGAAGGGAACAGACCAAGAGGAAGACCGAGAGGAAAATACCTGGATGGCTTGGCCACATGGCATGGACGAGACTGGAACACTGAGCTGATCCACGACGCTGGTGATCGAGTTAAATGGCGAGTCATGGCCGCCCACGCTTTCCGGCATGGCACATGATTGATTGAGTTTGCCATTGCTTTCTGAGCGACAGGCTCACATTCCCCCGTAAGTAACCAACTGCTATGGCCAAAACAATTTTCGCACTTGCTTTTAGCAGTGGAAACCTATGCTCATTTTCTCAATAATTTAATGGTTGTGAAGTTGGTTGAAGTAATTTTTGTAACAAAGTGACTTCATCTCAAGGAATTCGTTTCTGGGGTCATCAAAGGTAAATGCTTTGTTTGGTGGAGGATCAAAAAATAAGTCAAAATTACCTTTCGGCTTTTGTTCTACAATTCCTACTCCTTTACATACAGCAGAAGATTCAGAAGAAAGATTTAAATCCTTGCTGAATGAAATAACAGTTAGAACAGCAGACTTAGAAAAAGCGATCCAATCATTGGCCCATTTATTGGTGTCCACATTCCCTTTCTTCTTAGTAATATCTGACTTAAACATGTCTTCTATTTTTGATTGTGACGCACCAAAATGTAATCTTGTATAATAAAAGGCTATTTGTATTTATTTATTTATCTGGTGTCCCACCACAAGATAAGGAATAGATACAAATGTATAAAGAAAAAAGAAGGATAAAAGGCTTTAAAAACGTAAAAAGTAAACAAAATTAATGGTAGCTCTGACGTAGGTCAAGTTGTTATGACATAGATACTGTCCCATGCCGTTCTATGGGAAATACGAATGCGTGCTGTCTCATCCCATCCCATCCCGTGGGACATTTCCCATGGGAATCCCATGGGAATACCATTCCCATGGTCAAGCCTGGAGAATAGCTACAGCACAGGTTGTTTCAAACACAGTGTTGTATTATAGCTACATCACATGTTGTTTCAAACACGTAGTTATACAATAGATACAGCAAACAATACAATATATATATATATATATATATATATATATAATATATATATATATATATATATATATATAGCACCTTTCCATCTTCACAGGCGGTAGTTTGTTACATTGTGCTTCGAAATGATAACAATTACAATCCACAACGGTAGCGAATGTGACTAATCAGACCAATTCGAGCTGTGAATGTTCCTCCACAATGGATGCATGTGAACACATGGTCATTTCTACCATTACGCATTATCTTACATCTCATACACTCAGTGTTTGACCTATCTGCAATCATTTTCTCCTGTGTATTTATTCCACTTCTGATCATTTTCCTCAATGCAACACGATCAGCGGCGACTTGTTCCCAAGGTGCAATATCAATGTCTGTATAAATCATGTCAGACTTATTCACATCTTTGTATCGTAGTAGAGGCCGACTCAGAGATCTTTTACCCATCGGTAATTAACCACAAAAACTGCCTTTTGGTATTCTACCATCATCCAACCTCCTAATGTGTCCTATCCATCTAAGTCTACGAAGACTGAGCATGGAACAAACCGCCACACATCCTAATCTCTCCAGTACTTCAGTATTTGTGATTTTGTCTTGCCACTTAATACCAAGTATTCTTCTCAGACACCGCATATGAAAGCCGTTTAAACGTTTCTCTTAGTGTGAGTAAGTTGGAAAGGATTTACTGCCATAGAGAAGAGTACTAGAACACATACTTGATAGACAAGGACTTTTGTTTTGGCAGTAAGCTTCCTGTTCTCCCAGATTCTGTTTGTTAACTTGTTCATTGTTGTTGCTGCCTTGCCAATCATGTTTTTATTTCCTGATCTATGGATAATTTTCTGTTTACATCTGATCCTAGATATGTAAAATGGGCTACTTACTCCAATTTGGTGTCGTCAATAATGATTGATGTTACCCCATTTGCCCCTTGTGACATAATCTGTCTTCCTTTTGCTAATTATTAAACTAAATTCAGAACACGCATTGGAGATTGCAGATAGTAGACGTTGTAATTCTTCCTCAGAGCTATTGGAACTATTAGTGTTGGAACTCTTCGCTGGCTGCTGAAGATGGGGACGGAGCGCGTATGGGAATGTCCCGAATGCTGTGATGTCGGTTCCTAAATCAATCACTCAATCAATCAATCAATCAATCGATCAATCAATCAATTCTTCCTCAGAGTGGGTCGTAATTGCAGCATCATCTGCTAAAAGCAAGTCTCTGATAAGTATTCTCCAAACGTTGGTCTTGACCTTCAATCTCTGAGCATTGTAGAGGCCAACATCTGAACGTGAGTGAATTTAATAACAACCATCCTGATCACGAAAAGGATATTTTGTGAAAAATATATTTCAAAGAGTGTGGGAGCAAGAACACAACCTTGCTTAACTCCACTCTTAATTTCAAAATCGTCTGAAGTTGTACCATTAAATTTGATTATACCCTTCATGCCTGTGTGGAACGATGCCACAATAGACATAAAAGTTGGCGGTCAGTCGATCTTCTTTAGTGCCTTGAACAGACCCTTAAAACTGACTAAATCAAATGCCTTTGTGAGATCAATGAAGACAATAAACAACGGTTGATTATGTTCATGGCATTTTTCTTGCATTTGTCGTCATTCTAGGTAGACTTGATCTTCCAGGACTTGAAGTCTGCGAAGAACAATTCTGGCAAATATTTTACCAACGATACACAAAAGCTAGATACCTCTATAGTTGTTACAGTAACTCCGATCGCCCTTGTTCTTGCTCAGTGTTATGATGCTTGAATCTTTGAAATCCTGTGGGACGTGTCCTTCTCGCCAGCGTAGCTCTATTAGCTGATGGATCTGTAGAGTGAGTGTGTCTTATCCACTCAAGATAACCTCTATTGGAATTCCATCCTTACCTAGAGCCTTGCCAGACGCAAGTTCATTAACAGCACACTTAACTTCTTTTACGGTGGGTAATGTGCCCTGGTGGTCACGAGTTTGCAGGACGTCATTCGCTAGTTTGGTCTCACTTGAGTAAAGCTCCAAGTAGTGATCTACCCATCTATTCATCTGCTGTTTAATAGCGGTTTGTAATACATATTTCGTTTATGGTACACTGCTTCAGCAGCCTATGCCCATTGTCATTCATACGACCGGTGTTGTATTTTTGAGGGCACACTGGCCATTACAGAGCATATACATATAGTCAGATTTTGTACTGTCTTGATCACAGACATTAACTTCTCTTATAATGAATCCTTCACATCATCAGAGGAAGTGGGTGCCGATGCATTTGCAGTGATAATGGTGGTAAAACCTCAAAAGGTTGCTAAGAGCAGGTATAATAATCTTGCATTTCACTCTCTGGAATTTCAATCATTACCAGTAGAAAAAAAAGTGAATTCTTCACAGTAAAGCCCACCCCATGTTGTGTTTTAACTTCCTGCCCTCTGCCCTTCCCAACAACATGTGTAATAGTTTTCCCTGAGAGACCCTTGCTCAGGTAGGCGAATCTTCTGCAGGACAGCAATATCAATGTTAAGACGATGGAGTTCGGCATCAATCACAGCCGGTTTTCTCATATCGTCAATATTCATCAGAGGAAAATCCCGGACACGTGGTTATTCCAAGTTGCAAGCCGTAGCTTGAGGTTCCTATTTTTCTTATCAGTTCCTGGTTCATTGGTTTTAAAGCCTGTGATTCGGATTTTCGGATCCCCATCACTGTCTGTCTCTCGCCTTGACTGTAAATTCTGTCAGACTGATGGTCGTCCATCTCTTGATGTTATCTTCCCACGTGTACCATTGTCTATCTCTTGCTCGCTTGCTCTCAACCCTGCGCTCCCCCCCCCCCCCCCCACGCCTCCAGCATGGATTTTAGACGAGTGTTATGTCTTTTAATGTGGCCGAAATATTTCACTGGTTTTTTTTTTTTAAATCAACTCTCTTTACATTCCCAATTTTTCTAGAACCTCTGTACTGACAAACCTCTTGTTTCGTCGATAATCCGTCCGAAGACAATCGGAGAAGTCCGAAACCGACGAACACCGAGGCAATTATTCCCTTATGAATCAATGTAAATCCATATAATTCATTCTAGTCACTCCAAAATACATACCAAAACCACATTTTACAGAGAAAGATAATATATTGTGCAATACTATTTTTTGCCCCAAACTTGTCCGAACTTGCTCCTTCGCCGTGCATAGTAATACTGTGTATGCTAGTGCGCCTTTTGCATTTTTCAAACACTTGAAGTGGCCGCTCAGGTCGATCAAATTCCCAACCAGACAGACTTGTTCAGCTTGAGGCGGCCGCTCAGGTCAATCGAGTCTAAAATATGTGCCAGAAAAAGTTCAGGAAAGTAAAGGCTGCCTGTGTGACATTGACCACATCACCCATGAATGCCGACTGATCTATAAACATGTGGATCTATTTCACATATTTGAATCTGTATTTGAACAGCATGTTGTATGTGAAGTGGTAAGTCCTCAGATATATTATAGGTTCGGACAGAACGACACGATGTGATCAGTGTTTTTACTCGCCGACGTTATTTAACACAAAACTGTGAGTTGCCATCATCATCGTCTTCTTCATCATGTGTTTTTTAATTTTTTTTTTTTTTTTAAAATTTTGTTGCATATCCCTTACAGGAGGTAGCAGTCATCATCAGCATTTTTCAGCTGCTGTTGATGCACTAGGCAAGATTACGCTCAGTAGTTTACCATTGATTTCTGAGCAACCGGCTCACATACCCTGTAAGTTACCAACGCGGGGAGAACCGCTACCGATTCTCGCACAGGTTATGTTAGTCATGAGAATATACGGGATTACGGAGAAAGACGTTAACGCCTAGGCCAGAGAGACCGGCCTTCATCATGTAGCAAGTACATTAATAGATACTACCACTCTCACCACGGCCCGCTGAAAACAATACTTTATAGATGATGTGCTGGTTCCTTTCCTCATGTATGTTCATGCAAATGTGTCGTCAGTCTCATGTGTCCATCTTCGCTGGTCGACCTTTGTCTCTTCATGCGGGAACCACGCTTTAAAACATACTGTTGCTAGAACTCGAGTGGCTCAGGTTCAAACCCTCGGTAATGTGCTGGATTTGTGTATACCAGGGCAAAATCACAACCCTAGTCTGTTCTTTTCTTAGTGATGTCTTGAATTCTTGTGTGCATTATTTAGTATTCGGGGTGTTGTATTGGTTTTCATTTTCCCTGCAGTTTTCCCAAAACTATGATTAATTTCCTTTTTGTACAATTTCATAATTTTCCCGTTAATCTCTTCATATTTTCGATGGTTATTATTTTCCCTTCTTTTTTCCATTAGTTACAAAATGTCTTCCGTCATCCATTTGTTACGTCCCATCATCCTCATTTTTTCGGATCGTTGTTTCTGCAACCGGGCTGACTAAGTTCTTCAATATTCCACATAGGTCACTGACAGCTTCAAATAGAATTTCCAGATCGACGAACGTATCAAATGTGTTCTTTAGTTTTATTTTAAATTATCTTTTACTTCCTCTATCATCAGTATACATAGATCAAAGTGTGCGTTTCTTGGTGTACATTTGCCCTTCTTGAATGTTACATGTATAATGCTTATGCCTAATCTATGGTGCTATACCAGTCTGCACTTGATATAGTTTTTGCGACCTTTAAGGCATTTCGAAATATTATGTTGTTGGGTATATATATATATATATATATATATATATATATATATATATATATATATATATATATATATATATATATATATATATATATATATATATCCTCTACCTCTACTAGTATATGATGGAAACACACCATGATGTGGCTATCGTAGCTCTAGGGATCGAGTATCCACCGGAATAAGTGGACAACTCTGCAGCTGAGCAGAGCAGGGCACTCACTTGGCCTTACAGTCGGAAATGGCTGGCTGTCAAAGGCAGAGGTAAAAGACCTCCATGTGAATATATAATGCAAGAGGAAACCACCACATTATCTTCCCAAGACTTCATGGCAAATCATATTTAAGAGTTAGTGAGCGACGTTAATGGCTGTTGCCATATGATGGACACACACCAAAAGAAGATACAGAAAAGGAGAAAAGGGATTTTCCATAAAGTACACCAAAGTGGATGGTCAACAAGAAAACCAAGGGAAACCTGAAACGTCAGAGGACAACAAATAAACAGACGTTGTGAGACTACGACACGAAGCGGCTGTGTTTTCTGAAGGCTCTGTATAAAAGGGGATAATATCTGGACGCGATGATTGCGAAGATCTGCAAGTGCGCGACAGAAGAGGAATATGTTGACGAGGATCCAACAATGAAAGAACCGGGCGAGGAAAATCTAGGCGATTTATGAAACGACTGAACCTTGGGATGGAAGACTGAGCTTCAAGGTGAACTGAGTAGAATAGGGAGCTTATTCATAGATTTGTAAGTAGACGCTGACCCTGTCTGAAGGGCAGTCTATATTCTGGAATAGCTTTATCCCGTTGTTTCTGCAGCGCATTAATATAGGGCTAAAAACGTTCTCCCGATTGCCATCAGTTATCTCATGTTCTTCAAGTTCAGGTGAGAAATGTTTCGTATTATCAGTTGACGAGTTGTAGACACTTCGATTTGTGGATTTCCTTTATAGTTATTGCGGGAAGACACATCGAGGCAAAGTGGGGACTTGGACAGAACATTGTATGAAGAATTGTAAACATATATTCCCGCCAGATCGCATACAGCCGAATGCACATTGTATAACACAAATTGCGCACCAGGATCCTTCATTATACACGGCACAACACAGATTACAAGAACGCATAAACTTTACGTCATAGAAATGGAGAATATCTGAAAATAACCGGAGTGTAAAGATCCTACAACTTGTAATGTAAGTTAAAAGTTTATAGCAATATTCGGTAATAGATTGGACACATCAGGAGTTAACGTGTCAAATAACTAACATCGACGCTAATCATAAGAATTGCAGTAACGACTACGCATCACGAAAACAACATTGATACGCACAGTAACGCACCATTCTAAACATTCAGGAGCGCTGGGAAACAATTATGTCTACCGAACATTTTATGGAATTGGAAACTATCTAAATAATACTATTTAAGTACAGAATGTTGAACATTAACAGCCACAACTGTGTAGTGGAGAAGTAACTGGACGTTATATACAGGGCATAGGAAACATTCGAGTCCATGATTGACATATGATATACGCTTGTAACAATGATAGTAGGCAGTGAGATCTTCAGAAACACTGCGCTGTACAACAACACCTGCAAATCACGCAATTACCGACACTTTCCTCCACTTACACGCATTGCTTTGATCGGTATTGAACACAACGCTATTTTAAAGAAGAAACAGCTGAACATGATGAAGTACTCAGGAATTATTGATCATTTGGAGATTGTCGAGCAACTGAATCTCGGAGGAACAGCTGGAAGTCCTGTACAGTGAGTACAAGAAATTTGAGTCCAAAGTATACGTATATCAGTCTCGGGATCACCAAGTCGTTGTTCTCCACTAGTACCTTCCACTCTGCTGGCAGTACCAAAGGACAGTGGTGGGACATTTATCACTTTTCTCAGCGGAATCGATACACACGCTGGATTGTCAGAGGAACTTATGAGGATACGTGAGGAATTACCTGATACCAGTACGTCTTCGAACCAAATGACAACACATTCTAGTTGTCTCATCATACCTTGCTAGACGTGAACGATATACTCTGTACAACAGCGAGCTACACACTGGGACAGAACATAGCAACGTCGATGGTTATTAGTCGCATTATGCAAGTGATTACCGCCACCAATCACTCTCCTTCAGGGGTTGGTGAACGGCAACATACCTAGGGTATCACATTTATAACTGCGCATACCACTTAGATAAAGTATACAGGAACAGCAGGACTAGCGGACTATTTCTCAACGTCAACCACTGATACATTACATTAGGATATCCTTAGTCCACTATCAGTTAAAAGACACTAACGCTAATATACACCACCACCGAGCATGTCGACTCCATAAATCAGTGTCAAACGCTAAGCTTTGGAAGTCGAGTGTAGAGGAAGTACACTGTCATAATCTGTGGGAAGTTGACAGACCACCTGTTAAATAACGATACAATCAATAAGGCCAGTATAAATTGTCATTGTTGATTGTTATGCATTTGTGATTTAATGAGGTGCTAATTAGTTAACAATGACACAATTAACTCTATATTAACAGTGTGGGCGGTTGGAGGGTCTTTCAGAAACAGTTACGGTCACTTAATTATTTAAGAAAGCGTTTAGTGTTGACAGTCGTCAGGTCGATACAAAGGTATTTATATCGATCTCACGGGTAACAGCACATAATCGTTGTCTTGTTATATAAGTGTAGTGGTAAGCGAAGGTTATTTTACGTCGAAATTCTGTGAAAGTATTATTGTCTTTTATGAACGGAAATATGTATTTACGTCACACGTAATTCGTCTTCTGTCATTTTTAATTGTCTAAGATTATATATTCTTTATACTAAATATATTTTGCAAACTAATATTCTGTGGTTTACATATGTCACGATTAGAATAATGGTAGTGCAATAAGAGTGCTGATTTCTTTTATAGTCGTCAACTTTACACTATTGATTTTATTTAAGTTGATATTTGGTCAACATTGATACTACAACATATACTATCGACTCTATTCCTTGAACAACATTATTACAATTTTGTTGATTTTCTTGTCTCTTTCCTACTTCGCTATTTTATTTCAGCTAGATAGACTATTATACAGGTAGGACAAGATGTCGACACGTCAAGACTACATTGATATGGGTGAGAAGTCTGGTTTGACTGACTCAGACCTTAGAACTTGGGTAAAACAGGAATTCAGCGAATACCAGTTGCAGCAAAAAGAAGAGAAACGACTGCAAGCTTCACGTGAGAAGGAGGAAAGACAAGAAAGACTGGCAGCAGAGAAAGAAGCGAAACAACTTCAAGCTGCATGTGAACGAGAAGAACGACAAGAGAGATTAGGCTCTTGAGAAGGAACTTAAGGAAAATGAGATGGCTATCAAACAAAATGAACTAGCTTTGGAACGTGAGTACCTGGAAGCTAGAGAAAAGGAATTAACTCTGGAACGTGAGAGGATAGCAGCTGAAAAAGAGAAATTAATTATAATGAAAGAAATGAAAGAGAAGCAAATAGCCGCAGAGGCAGAGATGAAGGCAAACCAAATAGCAGCAGAGGCAGAGATGAAGGCAAAACAAATAGCCGCAGAGGCACACATCAAGGAAAAATCAACTCGCATTTGAAAAAAGAAAACTTGCAACAGAGACACTCTGGAAGGACAAGGAGATTGAAGGTAATTTAAAAGTCAAGGCAATGGAGATGGATCGTGAAGCTGAGATTGAGCTAGAAAGAATACATGCAAAGCATAATGATCCAGTCAAGAAGTACTAAGGCTTATTTCGTAATTTCCAATAAGGTGATTCTGTGAGTTCTTGGATTACTAATTTCGAGGTTTTAGTTAAATTTTATAAGATTCCGAACAGGACGTACCGATTCCGTTTCATCGTCACCTCGCGCTATAACCTTTAAAGGTCATCGAATTAATTCTGGAGAACTTGCGTACTAATTACAAGTATATGAGAGATCGTGTTCTTTCACATTTCAGTTTGGACGAATCGGGGTTACGTACTAAATTCAAAACACTTACTCCGAAGTCTAACCAAACGTTTCTCGATTTTGTTTCTGAAGCATCATCATGCTTTGATAAATGGTGCTAAAGCAGCAGATATTGGGTCTGATTTCGATAAAATTCGAGATTTAATAATTAGAGATAGACTTCTATCTGTAGTACCAGAATGTATGTCTGTATTTCTCGTGGAGAATAAATGCAAATCTCTGAGTGAAATGAAGACAAAAGGTGAATCTTATTTCAATGCACATAGGGATATATTTGCCAATTGTGCATAACCTGAGCTTATCATAGGTGCGAGCGCCAAATTCCAGAAAGGCAATGGTGAGTTTAGAGAATTTAATAGTAAGAATAGAAGTGGACAATACCACTACTCCAATAAAGAGGGAGACAGACCAAGAAAAAGACACCTCACACGGTGCCAACATTGCAAGTTATATACACGGACATTTTGAAATGTGTGACCAGCACCCTGGTTATACAGCTTATCTTCGGGACATCACAGCAAAGAAAAGAAGTAAGTATGATTCCTACAAGAGGAGCACCAAATGTTTTTCTTGTCGGGCATACGGACATACTAGTAGGTCGTGTCCGCTGAGAAATTCTTGGAAGGTAGCAAGTACTCCATATTTGATTTCTAGTACTGATTCTGATGACTTAGAAAAAACACACGCAGCTATCATACAACAGTATGATGACAAGACTGACAAAACTGTGACGGACATTCCTATTGACGAATGTATTGAGACAATTCAGGAGGCAAATGCCGTTAATATTCAAAATGGCAAACTGAAAGTTCACTAGGCATGGGTGAATGGTGAAGCTACTACCTGTATTCGTGATTCAGGTGCTTCAATTGTCGGAGTAGATCAAAGGTTGATAAAGACAGAGGATTATACGGGCGAAACAGTTGCCTGCAGAACTTTTGGTGGCACAATTGAGAAATATAAGATTGCCACAATTACAATACAATCGCCATATTTGAAGGCACAGTAAATGCAGCAGTATTGCCTAACCCTTGTGCCGGATTATTAATTGGGAATATACCCAATGCAAATCAATATACTCATGAAGAAGCAATTCAATAGGAGATCGACCACACGCAAGCTAATGCAGTCACAAGAGCTCAAGAACGAAGACAAATAGATCAATCTTCGCAGACAGACAGTGACAATACACAGAATAATATCAGACTGACAACTGACTTACCTAATGAACAAAAACAAGATCCGACATTACAAACTTGTTTTAAGAACGTACAGGAACCGTCTAAACAGGCTAAACGTGGTAATTGGAAATTTTTCTTGGATAATAATATTTTATCAAGACGGTACAATAAAGGCACAACACGATGCTTACAAACAGTGCTCTCATCTAAATATCGTAAAGAGGCACTGAAACTAGCACATGATTCGACATTTGCAGGCTATATTGGTATTGCCAAAATCACTAACAGATTATTAACACAATTTTATTGGCCTGGATTTACCAAAGATATTACCACACATGTACGGTCATGTACATTGTGTCAAATGACCACACAAAAAGGCAAACATCCTAAAGCACACGTTCAAAAAACTGATTTGGCATCGCGACCATTTCAGAAAATTGCTGTGGATATTGTGGGTCCACTGAACACAACTACTGATCGAGGTAATAGATTTATCTTAACTATGATCGATCTTTGTACTCGTTGGCCAGAGGCTATTCCACTTAAGTACATCACAAGTAGATCCATATTAGATTCATTATTGATAATTTTCAGTAGAATAGGATTCCCAAGTTGCATACTATCTGATAGAGGTAGTCAATTTATATCAACAGCTACCCAAGAGGCAATGAAAATACTTGGTATTCCACAAGTCTTTAGTTCTCCTTGGCACCCAATGACAAACGGTGTCAATGAAAATTATAATGGAGTCCTTAAACGAACTCTAGCAAAAGAAGCAGCGGATAGACCCAAAGATTGGGTAATTTATTACCAGCTGTACTATTTGCGTACCGTGAGGTACCACAATCCAGTACAGGATTTTCTCCATTTGAACTGGTATACGGAGCAAAAATCCGCGTGGTCCATTGTTATTATGCAATGACATGCTTACAAATAGAACATATTATCACCCAAAAAGGGAAGCATATGAAATGGTGACGTAGTTAAGAGACAAAATCATTACAGCTTGACCAGATCGCAACATCAGCACCAGAGAAAGCTGGAGAAAAGTACAGACAGTACGATAATAGAAACGCGAAGACAATAGTCTTGAAAGAAGAAGAAGAGGTTTGGTTATTATTACCTGATCCTCGTGACTGTTTAATTTAAAGTGATAAAGAAAATCAGTGATGTAGACTGTCGTATTAATGTAAATGGGAAATATAAAATCTTTCACAATAATATGCTGCAACCATATATCCCACGCGACAACAATACATCACATGTGACGCAACAAATACCACATAGAATATCAGCAGATTGTTGGGTTATTAACGAGCAACAAGAAGACGCTATTAAACAACAGATTCCTACCCCAACAGTTAATAGTGACAGCGGTTGGCAATCTACACAAATAAGTCAAGATTTGTCAACCCAAGACAAAGAAAAACTTTTAGCAGCAATAAAAGAGTTTAGCACAATCTTTTCTGACAAACCGGGACAAACATCACTTATCAGGCATAAGATAACTTTACTGTTAAATGTCCCAGTTAAAGTGAAACCTTATTTTATTCCAATACATTATCTAAAGAAAGTAACAGCAGAGATCTCGCGATTAGATAAAACTGGAATTATAAGAAAAGCAATTTCAAACTACTGTTCTCAAGTAGTAATTGTAAAGAAAACGATGGTTCATGGCGTCTATGTGTTGATTATAGTCAATGTATTAACACTACAAGATGCAGAACCAATGCCAAACATTGATGAATTGATTGAAGGCATGGCAGACTCGAAACTCTTTTCGAAGATTGACCTCACCAAGGGATATTGGCAAATCCCTATGGATGAAGATTCGATGCATATCACAGCTTTCAGTACGCCATTAGGTCTATATGAATGGGCATATCTTCCATTCGGTTTACAAAATGCGCCAAGCACATGATGAGAAGATTACTCCATGGAATTTCTAATGTGGCGACATATATGGATGACATCTGTATTCATACTTCAGATATTGACACACATGTCAAAATTCTCAAACAAGTATTTCAGAGGATACAGCAACACGGGTTGAAAGCTAAACCAAGTAAAATTGAGATAGGTTTTACTGAAATACAATTCCTTGGTCATAGGATTTCTAACGGATTTAGAAAGACAGATCCACTGGTGGTTACTAAAATTCTTAATATCAAACCTCCAACGATAAAAAAGGAATTAAGAAGTATATTAGGTCTGATTAATTACTATCAGAAGTTCATTCCTAACTTTGCTGATATGACAGCAACATTCTCTGAACTATTAAAGAAAGGTCAGCCTACAAAAATAGTTTGGACAGATGATCATGATAAACTATTACAACAGATAAAAACTCTGTTCAGTACCTATCCTATTTTGAAATTGCCTGATATTTCAAAAGACTTCGTATTACAAACGGATGCTAGTTTACATGCTATTTCAGCTGTGTTACTTCAATTACATGAGGGAAAGTTGCATCCCATTCTTTACTTCAGTAAAAAGTTATCAGACACACAGAGAAATTATGCTATTACTGAACTAGAGACGTTAGCATTAATTGAGAGTATTGAGAAATTCTCAAGGTATCTACTTGGTAGAAGATTTCTTGTACTTTCAGATAACAAACCTTTACAGATATTCAAATCCGGTCATCTTAAGAACTCTAGAATTCATAGATGGTCTCTACTCTTACAGGATTGTGAATTCGATATCTGTCATATTCCTGGAAAAGATAATAATCTTGCTGATATTCTCAGTCGACTATAGTTAGATAGATCTGTGTTACAAGTTATTCAATTATAATTTAATGTATCTGTTCATTCATAAAATGTTAGGAAATTTAATAAATATATATTCAGATAGCACCTGATTGATGAACAATGTATATAACAATCATCAATTGTATAATTTATTACTATTGCAAATATATAGTTTAGTCAGATAGATACTTGTGTTGATTTGTCATTTCGACAGGATGTCATAATGCAGCTACCAATTGAGGGACTGTGAACAGTCGTGTCGAACTAGGAAACTGTGTGAACAATATTTCATATTATGCGGATTAAAGAGACAAAGGACAATCTAAGTACTTAAGTAGTAAAAGTATATGTGTAACAATAATATGATGTGAATATTATTATAATATAGAAATATGTGTAGATATAGTTAATTTAATAGGTCACTGTGATATATTAATTGGTTAGTTAAATGAATAATGGTGTTATATTAATTAATATTATGTTAGAATGATTTATATTTCTAATCATTGGTTCATTCGTTAATAATATTTAATTGTTGAAGTTAGGAATTGGTCAATGTTCCCAAGATATCCACAATGGAATATATCTCTAAAGTATCTCAGTGCATAAAGAGTCTACCTTACCTACAGACATATGATGGAAAAACAAGCAATATATACATGAACAGCGACAACATTCAACGGCAACTGATATGGATTGCATGGAACCCCATTACTACCCTCGTCCGCAACTCCAGGTATTACCTAGAGTGAGGACACTTGTCCATTTGGACAAGGTAGGGACTAATGAAAATTAGTTGGACCGACCTTCCCATGGGTCGGCCACACGACGTCCAACGGGGGTTTGGATAGGTGGGCGTGCCCGTCATATAACTTTATTATTTTTTTTAGGGTGGGTAACGGGAACCATCAACTATTCAGCTGTTGTTATAATTGTTGTAGTAAAGCTTTGAGGTACAAGTATCAATTGTGCATATTTACATATAGATATTTGAAAAAACAAATGATGAGATCATTTTTTGTCTGGGAGGAGGCATAATGCCATATGATGGGCACACACCAAAAGAAGATACAGAAAAGGAGAAAAGGGATTTTCCATAAAGTACACCAAAGTGGATGGTCAACAAGAAAACCAAGGGAAACCTGAAACGTCAGAGGACAACAAATAAACAGACGTTGTGAGACTACGACACAAAGCGGCTGTGTTTTCTGAAGGCTCTGTATAAAAGGGGATAATATCTGGACGCGATGATTGCGAAGATCGGCAAGTGAGCGACAGGAGAGGAATATGTTGACGAGGATCCAACAATGAAAGAACCGGGCGAGAAAAACCTAGGCGATTTATGAAACGACTGAACCTTGGGATGGAAGACTGAGCTTCAAGGTGAACGGAGTAGAATAGGGAGGTTATTCATAGATATGTAAGTAGACGCCGACCCTGTCTGAAGGGCAGTCTATATTATGGTATAGCTTTATCCCGTTGTTTTCTGCAGCGCATTAATAAATGGCTAAAACACGTTCTCCCGATTGCCGTCAGTTATTACATGTTCTTCAAGTTCAGGTGAGAAATGTTTCGTATTATCAGTTGACGAGTTATAGACACTTTGATTTGTGGATTTTCCTTTATAGTTATTGCGGGAAGACACATCGAGGCAGCTGTCTTAGGACATCTTCGTCCGGCAGGGACATTCTGAGCCACAGGCGACACCGTCATCTAGCTACTGATGGCAAGATCATAACTAAAAACATTAATTTAGAGTAGGAACCTGAAATGTTAGGACATTAAATGAGCTAGGAAATTTGAACAATGTTCTAAGAGAGATGGATAGAATGACAATTAATACACTAGGCTGAAGTGAGATGAGATGAAAGGGATCGAGCAAAATTATAGCTGACAACCACACAATAATCTATTCTGGAGCTGATACACATGAAAAAGCGGTCTGAATAAAATTGGACGATGAAACAGCTAAGTCAATTAATGGATACTGGTGTATTTCGGATAGAGGTTTTATGGTCAAAATCAAAGGTAAACCAATAGATATAAATATTATAAAAGATTATGCACCAACAACAAGCAATAGTGATTGTCAGGATCTTATATTCGGCTCGTTGGCTAACACGTGTGAGACAGTACGAGTATAACGTGATTCGACGTAAGACACAGCAACACAAGTTCTATGGATTTATTGCCACATTAAATACAGAACGATAATTACAACGATCTACAATATATAACTCACAACCACAATACAGCTCATAGGTCTGACGCTCAAGATATCAGTCGTTCGGCTTACAACCACGGAGATTCACACAAACGCCTTGCTCTCGTCACACATGTCCTTCCAGTCTCCTGTCCCAGCTCGGTCTGAGCTATCACGCACACTGCCCACTGCCTCTGGTGGGGTCACGTGGCCTGCGTGCGTCTGTCGTCAGCCTGACCGCTGGTCGCGTGTCAGGTAACAATCTTGCCAGCCGACAACTCTTGTCCGCCGGGTGCCGTAACGATGTTGCTGCATAGCTAGGCTCTGACATTCTCCCCGGGTACCTCAATGAAAGATGCCATCTTTCATTCATGATGTATGTATATACTGGGGTAGTGTTAATTTCATGTCAGAGACTACTCTTTCCCAGTGTTATGCATGAAAATACATATATGGCATAGAAATATATACACAAAATGTAAGTTGCATTGAAATGACAAATGAAGTACAACTTTTAACACAACTCAGGTTTCATCCCCCTGATGCCTGGTTACCTCCATTGCAATAATACCCAGTCAGATCAGTAGTACCAGCTTCACGCATCTACCTCGCAGCAATTTGAAAAAAACGTAATAATATGGTTGTTTTGCAACAGCCATCTAGCCAGACTGAAATACGGCTTTGTATTAGTCGTATTAAACACTTAAACTCTGCCCTCAATTGGCCAGGAGTCTCTATGTTGGTTTGCAATGTTGGCAGCTCTATGACATGCTTGGTGGACGCCTACCTGCTGTGCTAACCATTTGAGCAACAAAATGTCTATCTATACAATACACATTAATGAATATGTTTCAAATTATGGCCCTTGATGTAATTCACAAATGCAAGGGAAGTAATTTTGACATTCAAGAAATTCTATACATTACAATAATTATTTAATTTCTTAGCGTCATTGCTTGACGTTTCTTCATATTAACGAGAAAAAGTCGGTAATATGAATACATTGATCAAGATATGATTCTAAGATTACACTAATCAAAATAAATAAGTACCCAATTGGTGTATTATATTTTATGGATTCAAAAGGATTTTACAATCGTCATAAATTTTTGAAAATTTGTATATCGTCTGCTAATTTTGCTATACTTTTTAAATTACACCGGAAATACACACGAAACGCAAAATTTAGTTGCTGTTACACTGTTTGAACACAACTGTTCCGGTTTTAACGGATGGTAAAATGTTATCAAAGTTCGTGTTTGATGTTATAGTATCACAACTCTCGGATTATGATGGAATGTTCTTGTTTCCGATGTGTTCACAACTTATGGATAATGATCGAATGTTCTTATTTCGGATGTTCAAGCGTCGAACAATTTGGATTAAATTCGCTGCAGAGGTGGTGTAGAAGTCAATGTTCGGTCCACATTTGCACATGTCGTTAAAATATCACGGTGAAGAAAATCACTCACAGCTGTCACTGTTAAATGGTAAAGTTCGCTTCTGGTAAGTGGTTAAGCGTCTGTGACACTGTTCTTAGTGTATATTTACAATTAATACTGTTCTCTTTCTAACACACACTACACAATTATACTACACTCATTACATGACTTGATTAAAATAAGTATATTATACATGTCGGTTTTTAAACCGTATCACAATTTTAAGTATAGACCTTACACAGTAGGTGAATGGCAACAAAATTCACTCATTGGTGGCTGTGTTGGTCTGAGTGTATTACACACTGCACTCAGACGTTGCTTACTGGGTCGGTCGGACAACGGGACAAAAGATCGGCAATTGCATTCATTCTGCCGGGAATATGGCGAACTTCGAAACTGAAATTCTGAAGCTTCAAGGACCAGCGAGCAATCATATTATTGGATGGTACTCCGGCATTTATATACCGTAATGGACTGTTGTCAGTTTCGATGATAAAGTGACGTCCTAGAAGATATCTGGATAGCTTCGTCACACTTTCTACTAAGGCCAGTGCTTCTAATTGTGGAATGGACCATGCACGTTCTCGAGGCCTTAATTTTCTTGATAGGAAACAAATTGGGTGCAGGATGTTGTTGTATTCCTGCAACAGGACTGCCCCAATGGCAACGGAGCTAGCATCTGTTCTCAATCTGAAAGGTAAACGGATGTTGGGCAATTTAAGGATTAGGTTATTGGAATTCTTATCAGAAAAATGTGCCAAAACTTTATGAAATGCATTTCGTAGGCATTCATCGTGTACAACTTTTTCAGGCTTATCCTTGGTTAGTAAGTTAGAAAAAACCTCAGTCAGTTCTGAAAAATCAGGAATAAAGTTCCTGTAATAGTTGATCAGTCCCAACAGACTGCGGACTTGTTTCTTATTTGTTGGAAGTGACAGTTTTAGAATTTTGGAGACAATTTTGTTGTCTGTCATGACAAAGCCATTGGATATTCTGTACCCCAAAAATGATATCTCTTGGTAAGCCATGCTCACCTTTGAAGGCTTCACTGTCAGTCCGTGCTGTCTGATACTAGGTAGTAGTAGTAGAACGTCCTGTCCAGGTGTCAATGTTATAGTTCCGTCGTTGTCTCTGTATGGACACAGATGTCGTCAGTATAGTGAATGATATTAGGAATGTCAGATAGGAGGAGTCGTATAGCAGACAAGGCAAGTCTGGAGTTACTGGATCTAAGGATATAAAGTGGGTTACGGTTAAAATCTTCCAAAAGGATTTTCAAATTTCATGTTGAGATCATTTTGAGTGCTATCTCCAAACCTGCACTCGTACATGTGTGTATACATTCAATAGTTCAAACAATAATAATACACCATGTATAGTTGTGAAATGTAATCGTGCATGTTTGTATGATCTTTTGCAATTTGTGTATATTTTCCAAAATATGTAGGGTAATTTGTTGCTGATTTTTGTCAGTAATTCCACCGACTGATGTTTTACATTGTTCAGCATAGGTATTCGTATGAGTTGATTTAACATAGAGATTATGAGTGGCAGTAACAAAATTTGGTTCAACAGTAATGACATAAGTAACAAAGTCTGCTGGTTTGTCATGAGTAATATCATCTGTGTTGTGTCATGATGATGTGGAAATATAACTGTTTGTGAAGACATTTGTTTTGTATTTACAATCAGTAGTGCAAGTATAACTATCCACTGTGTGCACTTGGTTATGTGTGTAGTTAACAGAGAGTATAGGAGGTATAGTATATACCATGATGATTTGTGATCTTTCCTCGCTGTTGTGAACTGTTTGTTTTCTGCACCTTTTTCTTTGTGCTGATACACACCAGTTTCTGTTTCTTCTTGTTCTGAGATGGTAATCACGTTGGTATGGTGTGGTATCTTGGTCTGTTCATCATGTTGTTGTATGATGAGTGGGGTAGTTAAGGCAGTATTTGTTGTGGTGTTAACTTTTTGCCTTGTGTGAGGTTTGGACTCTGTGTAATCTGTCACATTTAATACATTTCCAATTAATAAATCACAACATGGATTGTCTAATAAAGCACAAGTTACTCTGCCTGATAGGAAAGGTGATTTTATATTGGCCCATGCCATGGGATATTTCTCTACTGTCCCTGAAACAGTTTTGCAATAGATGTACTCATCTAGGTAGTCTTTAGGATCAGCTAAGGTCTTTCGAAGACCGATAAGACAAGCCCCTGTGTCGCGTACACATGTGCATACTGTGTCGTTGATGTAACCTTCATGGAACGTTAGTTTCCCTAACGACAGTCTTGAGGTTTTGTTCATCTCCTCACCTTCTTGTTGAGTATTGATCTCTTTACATAAGGAATGAGGTTGAGTGATGTTAATAACATTATTACAATATGGTACATAGTCTGATTTTGAGTCTATTACCAAGTTAGCTTCCTCATTGGTAATAGGGACGGCGTGCCCGCATGTTAAGATACCATTTTCATAGAAGGTATTACAGACAGTACATTTGTTAGCACTAAATACATCACAAGCCTGTGCTGCATGTACAGGATGTTTTTCTGGATTTTCGTCTTCTGACGCTGAGCTATCGAACAAGGCGGCATTGGCTTTGTTGGTCATATGCCTGCCTCTACAATCCATGCGATGGTGACCGTAAGCCTTGCAGAGAAAACATTTACGTAAACTTTTGAACGATTTACGTTCTCTGTCTTGTCTGTTTACCATATTTTGCAAGTATGTTGGGTACCCTGGGTTTTTATCGCACATCTCGTTCAAATGGTGGAACAATTTACAGTGAATGCAATGTCTAACTTTTTCAGAGGTAGGCCTGTTCGGTTTTTGCCTACTATAGTTGTTCTCATAGTTGGCTGCTGCTACCCAGTTACTGTCAGTAGCTTCAGTGGCAAAACACTGTTTATTTGCCGTATAATAGGCCGACCCACGTCTTTCCATTTCTTCCACACTTGTGCATTCATTCTCCTGTAAGAACTTAGAAAAAGATGATGGGATAGAAGAAATGACCTTATCTCGAATGATGAGATCTTCTAATTTATCATAATTTTTGTTAATTTTGGCTGATGAAGTCCATTTGCTGAAAATGTCTCGGACTAAACAGAGGTAGTCAGAGAACGTTTGAGTTGATTTTGGACTCAGTTTACTGAATTGTTCTCTGTACCCTGCCTCGTCTAACATGAAATGTGCCATTATTTTAGATTTAATATAATGGTACTCTTTTCTGAGGTCTTTGGGGATGGTTTCAATGACTTTAAGAGGTTCCCCAGATAGACTCCTCATATATAGAATATTCCATTCCGAAAGTGGAACTTGGTAATGTTCCATTAATGTCTCAAAATTTTGGGTAAAGGCTGCTATGCAGTCACCCGAGGTATAGTTACGAACGATACCTTGATACTTCTTATACTGGTTTTCTTTTTCCAGTCTTTCAGATTTCTTTGACTCTTTATTCATTGCAGTCTCAGTGTCGAGTTGTTTCATTTTCAACTGTAATTCAAGTTCTTCTCTCTTACTCTGAGCTGCTATTTCTGCTTTCTTAAGTTCACTGTCTATCTCAGCTTGCTTTGTCTTTGCAGCCATTTCTACTTCGGCTTGCTTTAATGCTGTTTCAATCTCTGCCTGTTTCAAGGCTGTTTCTGCCTCTGCTTGCTTGGCAGCCATTTCTGCTTGTTTTAGAGCTCTTTCTGCTGCTCTATCTTCGCGTTCACAGTATTCAGCGTATTTCTTCTCACTCCATTGTGTTAATTCATCACCTTCTAACTTTAATTTTAACCCCATATCGATGAAATCAAATAATGACGACATGATGGAGAAAATACGTCAATGACAATCAACCACACAAAATATGTTGTAAATGGTTAGTAGAAAACAACTTACAATTGATTTGACTATACGATGCGTGCCCACTAATGCATACGTAAAGTTAAAGTAAAGAAAAATATACTCAAGTGCCCTTGGATATGGTGACGAATGGTTGGACAATCGGGCTAGAAAACTGTAGGGTCGTACTTCGGAACCACTAATGACCTCTACGGCAAGGTTATGGATGGTACGGAAAAACCTGCTTTGTTTTTGGAGAGAAATAAGTTAGCGTGTGTTTGTTGGTGTGTGCCTGCAAGTCACTAAGTGTTGATTAGGTTTGGATGGCGTTGAGTATAGTTGTATGTCGTAAATTTGTCGTCAACAGTGTTTCTTTCAACAGAAGTTACACTCTTTCCAAAACTTTTTGCGTTCCACAAACTCAATACACAAAGACAATCTATCTGTATTTCAACACTCAATAACATTGATGACACATCACTTACATCAAGATGACATTCAGTAAGGACATAGACATCAAGTTTACAAGATGGCGACAAGGTCAAAATGGCGACAAAATCACAATGTCGACAAGGTCAAACGTTGACAATTTTCACAAATCACAAATGTTTAACACGCTTACAGGCTCAAACAATATGTACTGCACATTTACTAATGATCTTAAACATATTTAGACAATGTATTAATGGATCACACTGAGACTTTTCCGATCACATGTACATCACTATAACCTTGACAAATTTTACAAGTACAAGAATTATAGTTTTAAATAACAAAGACGAGCAACACACGTCTAAATATATTAGGTTCTTAAACAAAGACGAGCAACCCACGTCCACACATGTCAGGATCTTATATTCGGCTCGTTGGCTAACACGTGTGAGACAGTACAAGTATAACGTGATTCGACGTAAGACACAGCAACACAAGTTCTATGGATTTATTGCCACATTAAATACAGAACGATAATTACAACGATCTACAATATATAACTCACAACCACAATACAGCTCATAGGTCTGACGCTCAAGATATCAGTCGTTCGGCTTACAACCACGGAGATTCACACAAACGCCTTGCTCTCGTCACACATGTCCTTCCAGTCTCCTGTCCCAGCTCGGTCTGAGCTATCACGCACACTGCCCACTGCCTCTGGTGGGGTCACGTGGCCTGAGTGCGTCTGTCGTCAGCCTGACCGCTGGTCGCGTGTCAGGTAACAATCTTGCCAGCCGACAACTCTTGTCCGCCGGGTGCCGTAACGATGTTGCTGCATAGCTAGGCTCTGACAGTGATGAAGAAATACAACACGTTTACGACGAAATACAAATGGTGATGACTCAAATTGGATCACAAGAAATAAAAATAATATTTGGAGATTTTAATGCAAAAGTAGGAAAGGGGAAATGGTAGATGTAGTAGGGAATTATGGTTTAGGTACTAGGAATGCAAGAGGAGAAAAACTAATAGAATGTGCAAATATCAATGATATGATAATTGGAAACACATGGTTTAATGACAATAAAAGACGACTATACACATGGAAAAGCCATGTTAAGAAATTACGCAACCAAATTGACTATATACTAATTAATAACATAATTAGAAATGCTTTAATTAATGTAAAGACAATGCCTGGTGCTGACTGTAATAGTGATCATGTACTACTATGTGGACAAATAAAAGTAAGATTAAAAAGAGGGAAAATATGATTAATTAATTGAGACTTAATAAAGAGGTTCTGAAAGTAGATAAGGAAATTCAGGAGCACTACAGAGTGACTATGAAAGATGGGTACAATGCAATCGCTAATATACAGAGTAAAAATGAAGAATGGAAAATGTTAAGGGACTCCATTCATCAAACTAGCAAAAAAATATTACCGTAGATAAGCCAAATAGCTAATAAAGAAATGGATGAATGAAGAAATCTTAATGCTGATGGACAAAAGAAAATAGAGTAAAAATGAGAAACAATAATATGCTAAGATAAATAAAGAAATAAAAGATAAATGTGTGAAAGCAAAAGAAAGTTGGCTAAACGAGCAGTGCAAAAAAAAAAAAAAAAAAAAACATGAATTAAATTCCATTAAAGATACACAAAATATGCATAGACAAATCAGTGAGCTCACGGGAAGAAAAATAAGATTAAATACAGGGTGTTTGAAATCAAAAACAGGAAAGATATTATTGGAGGTGCTATAGTTATGAGGTGGAATGGGTTCATGGGAGAATTATATGATGGAGAAAGGGAAGAATTAACAGAAGAAAGTAACTTAGAAGGTCCATCTATTCTAAAAGAAGAAGTCGCTGACGCTGTAAAACATATGAAGAAATGAAAAACAGCTGGGCCAGATGCTAATCGCAATAGAAGAATTAGAAGTATTAGGATAATTTGGAGTAAATATTTTAACCAAAATGTTGAATTATATTTACGGCAGTGGATAATTACCCAGTGATATGCTGAAATCTGTATTTATAGCTATACCAAAAAGACCAGGTGCAATTGATTGTGAAGATTTTCGTACAGTTAGCTCATAAACCATATCACTAAGCTACTACTCAGAATCAAAATGAGAAGAACCAGAAAGAAAAATAAAAATGGAAATTAGTGAAGAACAGCATGGATTTGTGGAGAGAAAGAGCACAAATAATACAATATATACACATTAATAGAAAGATTAGCCGGCTTCGTGGCTTAGAGGTTATGACTTTTCTCCGTAATCTCGTATACTCTCGTCAGGTAACGTGATGACGGTTCAAATCAGCAGTGGTTCGAATCGCATCGGTAACTTACGGGGTATGTGAGCCTGCCGCTCAGAAAGCAATGGCAAACTACTGAGCGTAATCTTGCCAAGAGATCAACATACAGCTGAAAGATGCTGGTGTTGACAACTAAATCCTGTAAAAAGGATATGCTAAAAAAAAAAAAAAAATAGAACGGTTAATAGAGAAACAGAAAGACATGCATTTGTGTTTCATAGATTATACTAAGGCATTTGATAAAGTAAAACATGATGAACTGATTAAAATGTTGGAAGATATCAACATTGATTGGAAAGATTTAAGAATAATAAAGAATATTTACTGGAACCAAGTAGCAGCAATTAAAATGGGAAATAAAGAGGGTAGTTTCGAACAGATAAAGCTAGGAGTACGACAGGAGTGTGTCATGTCACCAGAACTCGTCACCGTATACAGCGAAGTAATAATAAGAGAGATCAAAGAGACGATAGAAATAATAGCTCGAGGTTATAATATAAATAATATACGCTATGCAGAAGGCACAGTATTGGTGCAGATAATTCAACAGACCTACAACAATTGCTGGACATTGTAGTAACAGAGAGTGCAAGAAAAGGACTCTCCTTGAATATACAGAAACAGAAACAATTGCGATATCAAAGAAAATGGTGAAACCAAAATGTGAAATAGAAATAGAAGGGAAAATTCTTACCCAAGTGGATAATTTTAAATACCTAGGGGCACTTATAATATCAGATTGAATATGTACAGCGGAGATTAATAGCAGAACAGGGCACGCAAAAGCCGCATTTCAGAAAATGAAGAGTATCTTATGCATTAAGTCACAGTCATTTGGTCAGTCGTGAGGGTCTGTTCAAGGCACTAAAGAAGATTGGCTGCCCACCAACTCTTCTGTCCATTGCGGAATCGTTCCACACAGGCATGAAGGGTATAATCAAGTTTGATGGTGCAACTTCTGAAGAATTTGAAATCCAGAGTGGAGTTAAGCAAGGTTGTGTACTAGCTCCCACCCTCTTTGGAATATACTTTTCACTTCTACTGAAATATGCATTTCGTGATCAGGATGGTGGTATATACATTCACTCACGCTCAGATGGCGGCCTCTACAATGCTCAGAGATTGAAGGCTAAGACCAAAATTAGGAGGGTACTGATCAGAGAGTTGCTTTTTGCAGATGATGCTGCAGTTACGACCCACTCTGAGGAAGAATTGCAATGTCTACTATCTGCATTCTCCAATGCTTGTTCTGAATTTGGTTTAACAATTAGCAAAAGAAGACACAGATTATGTCACAAGGTGCACATGAGGTACCATCAATCTTTATTGACGACGCCGAACTAGAGATAGTAGACCATTTTACATATCTAGGATCAGTGGTAAATAGCAAATTATCCCTAGATCAGGAAATCAACATCCGGATTGGTAAGGCAGCAACAACAATGAACAGGTTAAGAAAAAGAGTCTGGGAGAACAGGAAGCTTACTGCCAAAACAAAAGTCCTTGTCTATCAAGCCTGTGTACTTAGTACTCTTCTCTATGGCAGTGAAACCTGGACAACTTACTCACACCAAGAGAACAATTTAAACAGCTTTCATATGCGGTGTCTGCGAAGAATTCTTGGTATTAAGTGGCAAGACAAAATCACAAATACTGAAGTATTGGAAAGATCAGGTTGTGTGACAGTTTATTCCATGCTCAGTCTTCGTAGACTTAGATGGATAGGACATCTTAGGAGGATGGATGATGGTAGAATACCAAAGGATATCTTTTTTGGTGAATTACAGATGGGTAAGAGATCTCAGGGTCGGCCTCTACTACGATACAAAGATGTGTGTAAGCGGGACATGATTGATACAGGCATTGATAATGCACATTGGGAGCAAGTCGCCGCTGAACGTGTTTGCATGGAGGGCAAATATCAGAAATGGAATAAAGTCAAAGGAGAAAATTATTGCAGAAAAGTCACACACCAAGCGTTTGAGACGTAAGATGGTGCATGATGGTGGAAATGACCACGTGTTCACATGCACCCACTGTGAACGGACATTTACAGCGCAAATTGGCCTTATCAGTCACACTCGCTACCGCCATAGTTAAAAGTTATTATGCCTTTTTAAAGCACAAACTATCGTCTGTCAAGACGGCAAGGTGCCAATGGAGAATGGAAGTCACAGTCACTGAATGAAAGAAAGAGCGTGCTGAAATGCTATGTACAACCAGTTTTGCTGTATGGCAGTGAATTGTGTAATGTAAATGAACAAATTAAGAAGAAATTAGAAGCATCAGAGATGTGGTTACTGAGACGAATATTGCGAATTCCTTGGACTGCCAGAGTAACTAATAACGACTGCCTGAGACGGGCTAATGAAAACTAGAACATTATATACAACAATAAGAAATCAATTGAGGGGGGGGGGGGGGGGGGGGGGGGGGGGGGGGGGGGGGGGGGGGGGGGGGGGGGGGGGGAGGGGAGCCGTTGATTCCACCAAGATATCTAGTGCGTCTTCTAGTCTTTACTTCCCTGTTCTCCTTCTGTGAGTGCCAAATAATACAATGCGTGTTTATTTATGTAATATACAACAATAAGAAAGAGACAAACAGCTTTCTTCGGTCATGTGATGAGAAGAGAGGCATTGGAGAACATCGTAACAACTCCAAAGATCGAGGGGAAGAGAGGCAGACCAAGAGAAATGATGCTGGATGGATTGAGACAGTGGCATGGAGGAATACCATCAGTAGAGTTGATCCAGAACACCAAAGACCGAGCTCTGTGGAGAGCCATGAACGCCTACGCCAGCTGGCAGGGCACTTGATGATGCTATATATATATATACACAGATAAAACAATATATACAGATAAAACAATATATATATATATGTATACTAGCAGACCCGGCCCGGCTTCGCCCAGTTCCTGGTGGGGAGCATCTCATATAATTAATATAAGTAGTCATATAAGCTCCCGTTCCCGTTCCTGGCTGTCTGTCTGTCTGTCTGTCTGTCTGTCTGTCTGTCTGTCTGTCTGTCTGTCTGTCTGACCCTGCCCGGCATCGCCTGGCTCCTGGTGTGGAGCATCTCATTTAATTCATATAAGTAGTCATATAAGCTCCCGTTCCCGTTCCCGACTATCTATCTGTCTGTCTATCTGTCTGTCCCTCCCTCTCTGTCTGTCTGTCTGTCTGTCTGTCTGTCTGTCTGTCTGTCTGTCTGTCTGTCTGTCTGTCTGTCTAATCATTTATTGGTTGCGGTTAGAACAACCTTAGATAAACGGACAAAAAGCATTAGAAAGAGCACTTGAAAGATCTTTACATATTCCCCCAACAATTAACTTGGGTAAATGGAGCGGCGGCAGCAGCAGCAGAAGAAGAAGAAAAAGGAGGAGTAGGAGGAAGGAGGAGGAAGAGGGTGGAGGAGGGAGGAGGAGGGAGGAGGAGGAGGGAGGAAGAGATAGGCAGAGAGAGTAGGAGGAGGGAGGAGGAGGAGTAGCGAGGAATAGGAGGGAGGAGGAGGGATTAGGAGGAAGAGGGGGGAAGGAGGAGGAGTAGGGAGGAGGAGGAAGGAGGAGGAGGAGTAGAGAGGAGGAAGAGGGAGGAGGAGTGAGAAGGAGGAGGAGGAGCAAGGAGGAGGAAGAGGGAGGAGGAGGGAGGAGGAAGAGGTAGAAGGCCTGACTCCTGGTGTGGAGCATCTCATTTAATTCATATAAGTAGTCATATAAGATCCCGTTCCCGTTTCCGACTATCTATCTGTCTGTCTATCTGTCTGTCCCTTCCTCTCTGTCTGTCTGTCTGTCTGTCTGTCTAATCATTTATTGGTTGCGGTTAGAACAACCTTAGATAAACGGACAAAAAGCATTAGAAAGAGCACTTGAAAGATCTTTACATATTCCCCCAACAATTAACTTGGGTAAATGGAGCGGCGGCAGCAGCAGCAGAAGAAGAAGAAAAAGGAGGAGTAGGAGGAAGGAGGAGGAAGAGGGTGGAGGAGGGATGAGGAGGGAGGAGGAGGAGGGAGGAAGAGATAGGCAGAGAGAGTAGGAGGAGGGAGGAGGAGGAGTAGGGAGGAATAGGAGAGAGGAGGAGGGATTAGGAGGAAGAGTGGGGAAAGAGGAGAAGGAAGAGGAGAGAGGAGGAGGAAGGAGGAGGAGGGAGGAGGAGTAGAGAGGAGGAGGGAGGAGGAGTGAGAAGGAGGTGGAGGAGGAAGGAGTAGGAAGAGGGAGGAGGAGGAGGGAGGAGGAAGAGGTAGAAGGAGGAGGGAGGAGAAGGAGGGGAATGAGGAGGAGGAGGAATGATGAGGAGGGAGGAGGAGGAAGAGGGAGGAGGAGGGAGGAGGAAGAGGGAGGAGATAGAGGGAGGGGGAGGAAAAGGGAGGAGAGAGGAGGAGGGAGGAGAGAGGAGGAGGAGGAAAAGGAAGGAGGAGGGAGGAGGAGGAAGAGGGAGGAGAAGGAGGAAGAGTGAGGAGAAGGATGGAGGAGGAAGAGGAGGGAGAGGGGTGAGGGCAAGAGGAAGAGGGTAGGAGGAGGAGGGGAGAGGAGGAGGAGGGATGTGGAGGAAGGAGGAGGAGGGAGGAGGAGGGATTAGGTAGAGGGAGGAGAAGGAGGGAGGAAAAGGGAGGAGGGAGGAGGAGAGAGGAGGAGGAGGAGAGGAGGAGGAAGGGGGAGGAGGAGGAGGAAGAGGGAGGAAGAGGATGGAGGAGGAAGAGGAGGGAGAGGGAGGAGGGGGAGGGGAAGAGGAAGACGGTAGGAATTGGAGGAGGGGAGAGGAGGAGGAGGAGGAGAAGGAGGGGGTAGGAGAAGGGAGGGGGAGGGAGGAGGGGAAGGAGGGAGGAGGAGGAGGGAGGAGGCGGAGGGAGAAGGAGGAAGGAGGAGGAGGGAGAGGGAGGAGGGAGGAATAGAGAGAATGAGGAGGGGAGGAAGGAAAGGGAGGTGGAGGAGGAGGGAGTAGGAGGAGGGTAGAGGGAGGAGGAGGAGGTAGAGGGAGGAGGAGGAGGAAGGAAAGGGAGGAGGAAGAGGAGAAGGGAGGAGGAGGAGGGTGGAGGGAGGAGGAGGAGGTAGTGGGAGGAGGAGGGAGTAGGATGGAGGAGGAAGAGGGAGAAGAAGGCAGGAGGAGGAGGAGGGGAGAAGGAGGAGGAGGGAGGAGGAGGGAGGAGGAGAAGGAGGGAGATGGAGGAAGGAGTAGGAGGGAGGAGGATGGAGGAGGAAGTGAGAGGAAGAGGGAGAAGGAGGAGGGAGAGGGATGAGGGAGGAGGAGGAGGGGGAGGAGGTAGAGGGAGGAGGATTGAGGAGGAGAAGAGAGGAGGAGGGAGTTCGCCATTCCGAATTCATACACGTCTAGGTTTTGTGATTTCGGTCCTTCCATTGATTGTTCTTCCCTTCTACACGACTGTAGATAACATCCTTACACATAAAAAGATGAATTGTTATTGATATTGCCGTTGCATGGAGGCATATATATCAGCAGCAGAGTTGATCCAGAAAACCAAAGACTGAGATCTATGGAGAACCATGAACGCCTATGCCAGCCGGCACGGCACTTGATGATGATGATGATTGCCGTGTGACGATTCTGTGTAGTCACGTCATTTTCTTCGCTTGTCCTAGCGTTTTGGTTCGGGGATTCTTTCATCATCATCATCATCATATATTTACGTACGTATTTAGGGAGGGGGAGGAGGGAGGAGGAGGAAGAAGAAACAAAAATATGACAGTTGGCAGTGCTGGAATGAGAGGAAGGCGTGTAGAAAATTTCATCTCAATCGGATGGGCCGTTCGCGAACGCATAAAGGACATACATACAGACATACACATCCACACACATTGCCTTATATATATATATATATATATATATAATATATATATATATATATATATATATATTTTGTTTTATCTGTAGCATTAATTTTAATCTATTGAAATTGCAAAAACACCATAAACAACAATAACATTTCAAGAGTACAAACAGTAACAACAGTAGTCGCTACAACCGCAACAAGAACAACCACCGCACGGCCACAAGAGTAAAATAACAACAGAAATTAGCAGCAACAATAAAAACAACACTTAACTACGCTCACTGGAAAGTTTTATTTTAGTGACAAAATAGACCCTGTATCTAACCTTTTATGTGATTAAATTTTAAATCAACAAAATACATAAACAAGTAGTATTAATATCATGTTTATATCACAACATTCGTTCTAGGTTTCTAATGTGTCTCTCTATCTCTTCTTGTTTAGCTTTAGCCATCATTTTTTTAAAGCGTATGAATATATGACCCATTACACATTTGGGTAAACGACTGACAGATTTGAATTATCATCATCATCTTCCACTTTTGCCATCAGGTATCGTTGCGTGGAATAGTTGACGTTCACAGAGCCCGATCTGTGGCACAGAAAACTTTCGTTCCGTGTGATTGTACAATTTCCTTGATATCCTCAATTCATTTTCTGCTAGGGCACCCTTTTGCTCTCATATCTTATCCTCTTTGGTTTATCGCCAGTTCTGGTAACTGAGAAGTTGCATTCAAACTAGATGGCAGGACTATTTGATCTTCTACAATATCAGTGGCACAAGATGTTGCCCACAATGTCTGTCTTTGAATACGTGATTACAACTGAAGTAAGGTTTATATGTGCGTATGTTCAAACAGGCTCCCTGGCCAAGGTGTTAACGGCATTGTTCGTAATCCCGTATATCCACGTGCGGAAAACAGCAGCTGAAGAATCTGCAGCGGTTCGCGCCGCACTAGTAGCTTATGTGAGCCGGTTGTTCAGAAAGCAATGTCAAACTACTGAACGTAAAACTTGCCTAGTACATCAAAAGCAGCTGAAAAAAGCTGGTGTTGACTGCAACGTCCTGCAAGGGATATGCAACATTTTAAAAAAATGGTCAAACTACACAATATTAAAATAATGTATGTTTACATGTTGTGTTAAGTCTAGAAGTAAATTTGTATTGTTAGCAACTGCCACTCACAGTGATAATTCGCGTACTTTCAACTAACGCATGCGTGGCGGTAAACACATCCTTTGTTGACACGTATAGATATAACGATCGCAGCACTCGAAATCAAAATAACAGTCTCCACCCAGGGGCGCACAACGAATGTGTATCCCCTCCAGAATAAATTATTGTGTGATTGTCAGCTATAATTTTGCCTGATCCCTTCCATCTCATCTCACTAACGCCGAGTACATTCATTTTCATGCTATCCATCTCTCTTAGAACATTGGTCAACTTTCCTAGCTCATTTAATGTCCTAACATTCCATGTTCCTACTCTAAATTTATTTATTTTATTTATGATTTTGCCATCAGTAGCTGGATGACGGTCTGGTGTCACCTGTGGCTCATGACTGTCCCTACCGGACGAGGATGTCCTAAGACAGCCATTAACGTCGTTCACTTAGTCTGATATATGTTTTGCCATGCAGTCTTGGGAAGATAAAGTGATGGTTTCCCCTTGCCTTCCACATTCACATGGCTGTCTTTTTACCTCTGCCTTTGACAGCCATTTCCGACTGCAAGGACAAGTGAGTGCCCTGCTCTGCTCTGCTGCAGAGTTGTCCACTTATTCCGGTGGATACTCAGTCCCCAGAGCTCTATCTATCTATATGTATCTATCTATATATGTATTTAACATTAAGACAATTTCTATATTTCAGAATAGTTATAATTATGGTACATAAATCTGGGTAGCATAATCATAGATGTCAGTATGTAGTAAAGACAAAGATGTGGTTCATATATAAGAATGTGTTTAAATTAAACTACGAGTATATATATATATATTGTTGTCACTGTTTTATTGCGTGGTTAAGTCTAGGGTGACTTGGTATTTTTAAGGCCATATTATCTGCCACTCCAAGTGGTCATGCGTGTACTTTCAATTAAAGCCCGAAAGGCATTGTACACGAAAACATATTGCATATAATCAAAGGATAATAGCAGCACTCCTCATCCGAAGAGCAGTATCCACCCTGGAGGACACAGGTAATTGCCTGCAACAATGTAGTAGGACAAGGTCAAATATGAATCCAAGTTAACCAAGAAATCAGAGCTGGCACTGGATAGGACACACACAGAGACAACATGAAGACACTCTCTTGTCTGCAATCCACAGTGCAAACCAACTAAACACATGGAGAAGAGAATTACAGAGATTAAAATATCGGGAGGACATGGAGGAAGCTATAGGAGATAGCAGAATATAAGACTGCATGGTCAACCAGACAGACGAATGGAGACGGATTTATCTGCAGCAAAGAACCTCAATAGCTCGGAACGCTGAAGAAGAAGAAGATGGCTTGGTTTAGTTGAGAACCTTTGACCCAATTATGGACATAGAGCAGAAGATGATATATCCTTGCCATGCTGTCTAATTCTTTCCACTGGCTGCTGAGGATGGGGACGGAGTGCTTATGGGAATGCCCCGAATGCTGTGATGTCGGTTCCTAAATCAATCTATTCAACCAATCAATCATTCAATCAATATATATATATATATATATATTGGTGATATGCATGGAATTTGGAATACCAAGGAAGTTAATCAACATGACCAGACTATGCATGGAAGATACTTATAATATAGTAACATATAAAGGCAGGAAATCAGACCCTTTCCAAATAACATCTGACTTGAAACAGGGTGATGCACTATCGCCGCTACTCTTCAATCTGGCTCTAGAGAAAGTTGTAAGGAAGGTAAAGGAGGAATGTGATATTGGAGGAACGTCCAAGCTGCTTGGTTATGCAGATGATATAGATATTATAGGGCAAAGTGAACAAAAGACATTGGAAATATTGACTCACTTAAAGGAAAAAGCCCAACAGATGGGGCTGGTTATCAACCAAGATAAGACAGAATATATGGTAATTTCAAGAGACGGAATGGTTAAAAACTCTGGCCACATACAAATAGATAATATGACCATTAAAAGAACGGAAACATACAAATACCTGGGTACAATCTTCAACTGCTCCAACATCATAAGGGAAGCGATACAAACTAAACACTGATCAGACCAGCTGTGCTGTATGGCTCTGAAACCTGGAGTACAACGAAAGGAGACGAAGCCTTGTTACAAAACTTTGAGAACAAAATTTTAAGACGCATCTTTGGACCCATTAGGGATACACAAAGTGGAGAGTGGAAAAGAAGAAGTAACAAAGACATTTATGATCTGTTTAAGTCCCCGCTAATCACTGATATCATGAAGGCTAATAGACTACAATGACTGGGGCAGTAGTGATATCCCTCTATAATTTTCACATTGGAACTTGTCTCCTTTCTTGAAGATAGGTATCAATAATGATTCTTTCCAGTCATGGGGTAGTTCTTCTGTCCTCCAGATTATTATTATTAGTTCGTATCGCTTTATATATATATATATATATATATATATATATATATATATATATATATATATATATATATATATATACAAGAAAGACCAAGTACCAGAGCACTACATACCGAGAGTGCTGCAGTGTTACAAGTGCCAGAAATTTTGGCACACCCGTGCCACCTGCAAAAGCGATGTGGAGGTGTGTAGGTACTGCTCTGGTTCCCATCAATATAGTCAGTGCCAGCATGCGAAGAACGACTCGGACTTCAGGAGGCCTAACACCAACAGAAAGTGCGCCAACTGTCTTGGCAACCATGGCGCCAAGTACCTCGGCTGCCCCTGCCACCAAGACAGCAAAGAAGCCATGAAAATCATGTCTAACCTACCATATAAGGAGGCTAGGAAGCAGTACGAGGTGACCAACCGACTCACCAAAAGTGACAAAGCACAATGGGAAGGCCAACTGAAGGACCTGAGAACACAGTTCAAAAACATGGAGAAAGAAAAAGAACAGACGCAAGAAACACAGATAACGGCCGTTCAGCGCATCCTGAAAGAACTGAAGCAAGTCCAGCAGAAGATAGAGCAGGATGTCGCTAGCATGGCTGCTAAAAAGGCTGAAATTGACGAAACTTTATCAAGAATCCAAGAAGAAAGTGAGAAGACAGAAGAAACGCTCAATCAGATTCAAGAAGAAAGACAACAACTAGAACTACTCAAGACCAAGACAGAAACACCCGAACCAGAAAACACAGAGACTCAGAGAGAAGAAGAATCACCAGAAAGTGAAATAAAACTGGATGAAAATTGATACCCAGACCAGCAACAAATTTTCGAGAGATGGTATCGAAAAGGCCAAGTCGGAACCGGTCACGACACACGGGATCAACCAAGACCGAGAAGATTCAAAGACAACTCAAGACGGGGAAGGAGGTGGAACACCAGGAGAGACGACAACTGGTAAAACTCCCTGAAAGAAACAGCACCATATGACGGGGTGGGTACACAAAAGCTCCAGGCCTCAGCAAGTGCGCAACTCTGTCCAGATATGAAATACCTTATCAAGACACTAACGAACAAGATCAACCAACCAGAAGCCAGGAAGCTGAAAACAAGCAGCCCGATCTACGAACGAATCAAAACAAGCCACACAATAGAGGCCCCGAATACAACCAAACCGATATAGTCGAAGGTTGAACGGGGCCATTCGTTTCAAGAACAAGCACATATATATATATATATATATAGATATATATATATATATATATATATATATATATATATATATATACATATATATATATATATATATATATATATATATATATATATAGTATATATATATATATATATATATATATATAAGGACATGCAACATGTATTATTACGCAAAACGTATCTTTTTCTCATCTCCAGAGAGATAGATTTAATGCATAAGGTTTTCTTAATTTTGATCAAATGCAGTTGCTGTTGGTCCTATTCTGTTCTTAATCTCTTTGATACATTTTCCATCGACGTTATTTATGATCCTAAGTACTTGAATGTCTCTTCTAGTCCAAAATGGCGGATAGGCTGTTGCGATGCTCAAGCATCTTGAGTGTGTTTACTTCTGTCTGCGGTGTGCTTTATGCATTTTATCAAGTTGGACTGGTAGTAAAGGTTTCCATCGCCCAGCTACTGAGTTACGTGCATGTAGTGAGTGACACTGGGGGATGTGGATTTCATGTGGAATGCTTTCACATCTATCCGCGGTAGTTTGTACTGGGGACTGCATATTCAGAAACATGGTGGGAGGCGGGATGCTGAACTAACTGATGTTGCATTATGCAGTAATGTGTGTGTGACTGCTGGTTTTCTAGTGGCTGCCGCTTCCATCGACGATGAACTGTAATTTTAGTGGCGGGAAGTTGTGTTGGCATTCTTGCAGCGGCCATATGCATATGTGCCTGTGCATGCTGTTGGTTTGTCGTGACTATCGTCTGTACCACATTTCACATTGGGTAATGAATAGCATTTTGTGTGATACTCACTGGTACAGGAAACGAGCGTAATGGGAACGATCCGTTGCTGTGAAGTTCGAACCCCGACTAACTAAACTAACTAACTAACTAACTAACTAACTAACTAACTAACTAACTAACTAGTAACTAACTAACTAACTAGTAACTAACTAACTAACTAACTAACTATTTAACAGGTATACATCCTGATCTATAACATCAGCTGAAACAAAAAACACTTACATGGATCACTTGTGCCAACGCCATCAACACCAACAGAACTAAAAGCAACTTGGTCGACATTTTGGTAGACACTGTAGCTATACTCCTGGCCAATGTATAATTTCCTGGGAAACAAAATAAACTATATTTTATAAAATAATCCCTTGTATTGATTGCCATTTATCTAAAGTAATGAGAAAATATACAAATTATGGACCATCCTTGAAGTCTACGGGATACAAGGACAATATCTAGGAAACATCATAGCCATGTTCCGCCCGAGCCACATTGCAATAAGAACACAAGAAGGTATATTATGTTCACAGTCAATACAGACGTCAGACGTACGCTCTCTCCTCTGTTATTTAATATCTACTTCGACAGAATATCCAAAGAAGTAAGCCTTGACAGAACAGATTCAGAACATTCTGAACACTACGTCAGAGGAAATATTTACAGCGACTAGGGCAGACTGCAAAATCACACTAACAGGCTGAGTTCAACATGCAGAAAATACAATATGAGTATAAATACATCTACAATTTAGTAATGCAAGCTAGTAGATCTCCTGGCCCACTAAGTAGACTGATCATTGACATCTCTAAAACAACTTAGATGATTAAAATATCTTGGAAGTATGATCACAGAAGATATCGAATTCAGATGTAAAAAGCAATTGCGCGTATACATCAACTATGACCCACTCTGAAACATCCAAATATACCTGTGTCCGCAAAGCCACAGATAAATAATACATAGCACATTCACACAAATCGTATGCAACCAATGTCGAAATTGAACATTATTCAAATTACACGTAAGGAAAACAACAACTGTACGATGAGATGCTTGAGGAGAGATGCCAAGTGAACTAACTACCCGAGACCGAATAAGAAACGATGTTATCAGACAGACAGTGGGATCAACACCTTGTGCCAAATATATTGAAAGACAAAAGAACAAATGGTTTGGTCGTCTCGTTAGAATGCAACACCATCAACTCCCAGCAATGGTCCTACATCAAAGAACATCCGCTACGAGAGTAAGAGGACGCCTGAGAAATCCAATGGATTGAAGACATCAAAGACATTGTACAATTACACGGAATGACACTATCTAGTGCCATACATCGGGCACTGGAGCGCCAATGATTACTCCCCGCGACGCTGTACGGCAATAGTTGAAGATGATAATGATGGTTATTGATGATGAATAGGGAAATACATTTAAAGCAGAGAACAATAGACAATAACAGTTAGTTGCATGCCCATTATATAACGTGATAATCTGCTCCCGCATTGTTTAACTGCTTATAATTTCTAGGCAATTGCAGGGTCAGTAATTCCCTTTGCCTTTTGAACAACCAACACTCATACTATTGTAAATAGTAAATGCAAAGTGGACAGCTACAACACCGCACGCGCCTGAACTTTGAACCCAAAATGTACGGGTTGCGAAACTGCGTCACTACACTTAGGTTACAAAACACCAGATTAAAAAAGAAGGCCAATAATCCACATGCAACACGGGAAATCCAATATATCCGCTAAAGTATAATCAACGGTGTGACTTCGGTTTATTGCTTAAAAGCCAGCGGGGTGGTGCAGTAGATAGCAGGCTTGCATACCGACCTAGTGGTTATGTGTTTGAATCACCTCATTGCAGGAAATTATTTTTATAAACCTGGGCTCCTATTTATAAGCAGCATAAATTGGTACCAGGGAATTGTATGGGAAGTAAATGGGTGTCTCTAATTGATGGCAACGCAGAATATACAGAATAAAATGAAATAACAAAATCACCAATGTAGAGCTAATGGAGAGAACTAGACAAATATCAGTTAATGAGGAAGTGTGGAACAGACACAGAAAATTTGGTGAGTAATATAACCATTAGCTGCGATTTACAAGGCAAACGAAACAGAGGAAGACCAACAAACTCGCAGAGAAGGGAAATAGAGACATAGACGAATAATATGAGTAGGAGCGTGAGGGAGCTGCATGAGATAACAAAGGACAGAACGTCTTGTGATGATCTGAATAAGGGCCTTGTCTCAATGGGGGATACAGGACGAAAGTAGGGGTAGAACTTATTGGGGGGGGGGGGGGCTGAGTGGTCTCGAAGTATGGTGTCCGCCTCATGTGCTAGAGGTCCCAGGTTCAAGCACCGGTGGGGACCGGGATCTTTTTTCACGTGGACTTCTAGTAATAAAATCTCCCCTGGTCTCTGGGTAGTGAGATCGGACGTCCGCCCGTGGTTATTGTTGCGCACGTAAAAACATCCCTTGGCAGTTGTATATCGAGAAAAAGTAGCCTAAAGGCGCTGCTCGGGCAAAATTTCGAGTTAAAAATCTACCCAAAGTATTTCAGGAACCTCGCCGGTGCTACGGAGTTCGTGTACTGAGCTGAGATTCTCCTGAATTAGGCTTGAGTTAGGAGAAGAACGGAGCACTTATGGGTTGCACCCGTGTGCCGTGATATTGATCAGTCGACTAAACTGAAGGGGTAATGCTGGTGACACGTGACATAGACTACAGTGTAACGAAAAACATAGGTTCTCTCCTCTTGCCTTGGTTATCGCACCGAGGAATCTGTTTCTTCATGACCGGGTCGGGGGAAACCCTTTACTATTTTTAGACTAGAACACCCGTCAGGGAATTCTCACTAGACAGGTTCTCTCAAACAAATATATATGTCTTTTAATAGGATAGGAGAGGTATACTTAACGTTACTTACTAGAACTCACCACGGCATGAGATATAGAACTCTATTCAAAGAGCGAGCGTAAAACTCATGGGTCTCGAACAATCTCCGGACCGACGATTTATGCTAATTAGGCAAAGGATTTCTGGGCGTTAGTTCACGTTTTGACAGCATCTCCATGTTTTCTTGTATTTCTGTGCTTCAAAGAGCATCTACAGTTGAAAGATTCCATGGATCAAGATGTTGTGTTCGCTAGATAAGGTATTTGTTCTAATTTTCTCACACATGGTGTGAACGTAAATCGTAGATATAACAACAAAAGCCAGGTCTTGCAATGAACTTGATTCGATACGGTCAATCCCTTGCATAAGTAATGAAGGTGAAATGACCAGATGTTTTGGGCGTGTGCACTTATTACAAGCTTGATTATTTAACAAGCTATAACGATCGCCCAGGCTACACTATTAGGTCCTTGCTACAGTCGTAGTGAAGTACGCTTTAAAGAGAGTATACACATTATCGGTAAACTTGTACAGATAACATCACAATAGAAATGATCAATGCCTTAGAAGACAATAGAATAGACGAAGTCAACAGACTGCTGAATGCAATATACGATACTGGAAATATACCTCCTGAATTATGGAATTCTATAATTATTGCAATCACGAAAAAATCAGAAACCTTGGAATGCGATCAACATCGAACAGTTAGTATAATGAGTCACCTCACGAAGATTCTGCTGAGGATTATCATACAAAGAGTTAGGAAGAAAATACAACCCGAAATAGGAGAAAAGCAATGTGGGTTTGTAGAAGGCAAGGGCACAGTAAATGCTGTGTATATACTGAGAACAGTCATTGAACGTTCTATAGAAGTATCTATATTTTTGCTATATTGACTACACAAAGGCTTTCGATAAAGTGAGACATGTCGACTTGATAAGGATGCTTGAAGATCTATGTCAATGTCTCACACGCACACAGGTATCCAGAATCCTTCATACGCACTCAAGAAGACATCAGTCGTGCGTATGGCATAAAATGTTTATTCAGGAACCACTGAAAGTCATCACAATGTGCACACAAGACGGTGAAATCATTATATATACAAATACCGCCTTACAAACACTTATAGCACTCAGCCAATTATACAAGCCAGACACTCAATTACTCGCTATCTTCAACTAGCACTCTCGCAAAAGCTATACACTCGCTCCAGAAACACAAACGTCCTTCCTCTAAACTGTCTTGAGTCCCGTCTGACATTTTCAAACTGGTCGGTTCGTCTCGTGCTACTGGACCCCGTGTCTTTCGTGAACACCCGGGGCTGTCTCAACAGTCACGTAGTGCTGTAGTCCGCCCGTGTTGTGTTGGGTCGCTCGGTGTAATGCCGTTTGGTCAGTTCAGGACAGCGTCCCGTGAACTTATGTCCCCTCATATTACTAGGTCTTGTCCTGTCGGTGTCCTGTCTATGACATCTCTGTGTCCCCACCGATGTCCTGTCTCTAATCTCTCTACCGTCCTGTAGATGTCCTGTCTTATGACATCTCTGTGCCCTTACCTATGTCCTGTCTATCGTTATCTCTGTCGTCCTTGACTCTATTCTGTCCCTTGTCCTCTCTATGTCCTGTCCCTATTCCCCCAACACTCTGACAATCTACAAATTGTTGGAAAAGACCTTAGACTTGTAAAAAAAACATATATTGGAAACAATAAGCTGCCATCAGAATTGATAACGATGTAGGTCAATATCAGCCTATTAAAAGAGGTGTGAGACAGAGATGTATAATGTCGCCAGATCTTTTCTCCCTGTACAGTGAAAATAATTTCAGAAATATAAAAGATATGGAATCAATCAACATTGGGAGACGATACATCAATAACATTAGATATGCAGATGATACAGTCTTGATTGCAGACAATGAACAGGACCTGCAAAATTTAGTAGATGCGGTTGTTGCACACAGTGAACAACTAGGGTTAGAACTGAATATTAAGAAGACACAGATTATGGTCGTCACTGGGAAGAAGGATGTACCACAATGTGATATACGAGTAAATGGGCATATTCTTAAGCAAGTGAATCGATACAGTTATCTCGGCACAGTCATAACATCTGATGGGAGATGCCTTGAAGAGATTAGAACAAGAATTGCCATTGCGAAGGCAGCCTTTTGCAAGATGAAAAACATACTGACCAATAAAAAGATATCAATTGAAACGAGAAAATGAGTGTTGACGTGCTTCATTGAACCAATACTTTTGTGTGGATGTGAAGCGTGGACAATAAACAATCAAGCTAAAAACCAGCTAATGGCTGTGGAAATGTGGTTTCTGAGGAAAATACAAAGAATACCATGGACGGACAGTTAAACCAATGAGCAAGTCTTTCAAGAAACAAATGAAGATCGTAAACTGATTAGAGTCATTAGACGTAGACAGTCAAATATTTTGGGGCATGTTATGAGAAGAAATGACGTGGAGAACTTGGTGACGACTGGCAAGATCGAAGTGAAGAAGCCAAGAGGAAGACTGAGAAGTAAATACCTGTATGGCTTGGCCTCGTGGCATGATCGAGACAGGAACACAGAGCTGATACACGACTCTGGTGATCGAGGGAGATGGTAGAACATGACTGCCAACGCTTACCGGCATGGCACATGATGGATGGATGGATGGATGGATGGATTACTTTGATAACCTGGAGGACGTTTCCCGAGAAGTAGAGGCTCTGTCAAAGGCGTCTTTGAGAAGTACACCACTGTACATACTATAATGGAGGGAGTTCATTGAGAAACATCGGCGCTTTCTGTACCTTAACTTTATTGAGTGGTGTACTATACCAGTTAAAATGTTATGGTATCCAGAGGGGACATAGGAGTTCATTACTTCACTTGTATCAAGTGATCTATTGTACCTATCTGTCGTAATACCTGTAGGGTGAGCAGAACTATTACTACACTCTATGATTTGGGATAGGTTCTGCGCTTAGGTATAGGTGCACTCAGTCTACCAACACCTCCGGTCCCTGGACACTGATTTCTCTCAATCTCTCAACCTAAGAGCGTTAGCAACAAGAGCTCAATCCAGACGACGTGACTCAACTCTAGTTTCGTCAAAAGAATGATGCATAAATGTATTATTTACAAGAGTACAGAAGAAGACAGGTATATATCAAGGTCGGGCGTTTCGCAGCCAGACAGACACAGGATCAACAGTGGAGGATCAAGGTAATCATTCTTGGGCAGCGCCAGTAATGTCAACATCGTCCAGCTGATTCAGTCACCTCACCGGGTTTCGGCAGATCCTCTGTTGAGTGGTCCGGGCTTGCGTAACTGCCAAACGTGGGTAGTCGCCCTTCTGCAAACAAAGTCAGTACATGGCAACCAACCACAGTGACCTCTCTCGGGAGTAGAAGGCTGTGACTGAAGAGTTCATACTGGGCTGGACCCAATGTTCATGTTGCCCACTCTAAACAGCTCACAACAAAACACTGTCACTGAAAAGTCAAGGATCTGACTGCGGTAATAACCCGGTCAGGTTAGTTCACACGATCTCTACAAAAGAGCTACTAACGAGGGAGCTCTACGGCTTAATTCAACAGCAATGTCTCTGGGCCTCAATTACCTTATGTTGCACAGAATAAGTCATCATTACCTTGTAAGGCGATGTAAGTAATATGTAACCGATGACTGGTAAGTAGCATTTACTGGACGAAACCTCGGACCGGCGAATAATCTCGTCAACGGAAGCGTTTCAGAATGAAAGACAGAGTGCTGCTCCAAACCTGTGGAGTTCGCGCAGATACAGCTTTTGAGTTCGCGCCATGTTCCTCCGTCACTTGCCGGGCCTGGGATATCTTCTCCAGCACACCCGAAGGTAGATTCAGCAATGAGAGGGCCTAGTGAAAGTATCCTGCCAAAGCTTATGGCGCCTAACCAAGAACAGGGTCGCTAAACCCTCAGCAGTGGTATGCATTATATATGTTCTACATAACCTTCCTCATCTGCATAGTGTCGACTGTAGTGAACATGGGACTCTCATTTGTCAGGCAGCTCCTGGAACAGCTTCGTCAATGCAGACCTAGGTTGCAGCTCGGACATGTCCGGTCGTTCTGTCACAGGTGTCCTCGGAAATTCGCCTGTTAAACTTTTAGCCGTTCCCACTCCTTTTATTCATCGCATTCGAGGTTAGGTATGTGCGTAAGGCTTAGTGGCACCCTGAGAGGGATATTCGGTTTCTCGGCCTATCCCTCTTCGTGTTCTCTCCAATGGTAGTGCCTCTCTGGGCTCTCAATCCCATATAACCGAGAAACAATATAAGGTATTCAGCCCTTCCTGTATTCATGCATGAGAGGTCAGCCCCTACTCCAATCCTTCCCTCTTTGGGTTCAAATGTCAAGGAAGGCATGAATACATTGTTCTCTCCTCCATGTAGCTGGTGAATTTCCAACACCGTCCTATCGCGCATTCATTATGGCGTGATTATTTAGAACAGTGTAGCTGTTCGCTGTGACCAACATTATCATTTACAAAAGACTCTCTGCCCCCTCTGTTCCACCTCTCTTCTCTCCTCCATCGTGGAGAAAGAAGGTCCGCTAAAATTGCTCATCCGTAAGGACTGATTATTTAATGAACAATTAGAGGAACATAGAAGCCAGAAGATTACTATTCCGTCCGAAACTGAGGTGACACACCACTTCGTATCGGTAGATTGCATAACTCCTCTATATGCTTCGGCCGAAGCCCATTTCGACGCCTCACCATATCGCCAGTCGATATATATTACACTAGCACGGTTGGACTCCCTTCGGGCCATCCCGCTTCGATAGGCCGGTTCACTAGTGCTCAACCTAGCTCTGCGGATGTAAACCCGACACATAGCTCGCTTGCGCCGATGATCCACGAAAAGCTCTTCGATCTGGTAATTTCGTGAAGCAGGCTATGCATAGACTCTTTTTTAAGTGCATAAGGCAACGGGCTTGTCAAATCTGCTTTTAAGTGGATATCGTATGGCTGCCCGCGCGTAGGACGCACTTTAATAATGGTTTTTAAAGCCATCTATTACACGCCCTAATTTCAGTGGTCCCTGGTCGATAACGCCTTCTTATTATGCATGACCTAACTTTACGCGACGCATGGCTTACAAGCTTCATTGGCCGCAGTGATCACGCATTGGTTTTGACACCGGTATAATGTAATATTAAATAAATTTCCCTTCTTAATGAAACGCATCCTGTCTACCTGGCTCTACAGCATGTCGAGAAACGTTATTTTCTATACAGACACCGCTAGAAGCTCGCCAGACGTTGTCCTCGTAGCGGAGAAAATACACAACTGCCGACTGTTGACAACACAACCTTGGACCATGTAGCAAACCTTGGACCACGTAGCAAACCTCGAGGTCTCAGAGAAATGCCACTTTTAGGGGGCCTCGACTTCCTCGGAGATTATGTGATCTCCTCAGGAGAAAGTCGAATTCATCTAATTCTGATCATGCAAACTAGAAAAGAACTCTCTAGAACAGACCTTCTAGAGGATTTTAGAAAGCTAAGGAAAGGGGATCTCCCTTCGGAGTTTCGCCGGCTCAAAATAACGCCGTGATTCCCCGTTCTAAATGAGACGTGAGGCCAGCCTATTGTCTATGTCGTGACACTATCAAACTTTTCTAGCTCCAAAATGCACGTCGGCACCTTCTTAGATTTATTTTTATCTATTGCCTAACAGGGAATATTATAATAATATTGCTCCAGGAGGAGCACACGCGGTGTCTATACTCAATAATCATCTGGTGCCTTACTTTATGATTAACCTGGTGCAGCTCCATATCAGCATACGAGCGGTTCAATTAAGGGAGGGGTTAAAAAAAAAAAACAGGTTCCTAAACAAATCACCACCTTCTACATGAGGAAATAAAACATGTATCGGCAAAGACACTCTCTTCTATAGGGTAATGATTAACCGTAGAGTGGAGGACTGATGTGATTTAAAAAAAAGACGGGGTTTCTTCTAGTGGGAAAGTTAAACCTCTCCAGCAGAACACTGAACAGATGAGTGTTCAATGACTACCTAGACGACGGACTGACGTTTAAAGTCCCAACACTCATGAGACTTGAACAATAAGTCTGTGTAGACGAAAGGCAAGGATGAGTGAAATGAGTAGGAACGATTGGTTTCTTGTATGAATGGGTTCCGGATGTCAAGAATCTGCCTCGAAGAACTGGGCCTATACAAGCTAAGACGATGTTCTTTCAAGGCGGATTTTCACTCGAGCCTCCTCTTAGATGTTCTTCTAACCTGTTCTAGTCTGCCAGCCAAGCCAAACAGGATCAGGTAGTGAATTTACGTTAATGTCATTATGCTCAGATGGTATGCCTGCTTAAGTCCATTGTATGTGCAAATGTGAGTAGAGCAGGTCACGTTACTGGGTTGTCTATTTCAGTATCTCTCTTTTGGTAGTTGGCGGCTGAAGAAAGTTGTGATTTTCCAAAGATTGCGGATCACTCAACTGAAGCCAGTCAAGTCTATTTTACCATTGATTGAACTATACAGCTTGTGAAGGCGACATTCTAGATCCGACCTATTGAGAACAATCCACGTCACGCAGCCATCAGCATGGCAGCCTTAGCCAAATATACAGTACCCCACCAGAGACATGTTACCGTTATATGTGCATGAACTGTGTGAAAATGAAAGACACTCCATCAGCTGTGACGCTGTCCTCTTCAAAGTTGACACTGAAGATAGGCTATCATTGGCACCTTTCCGTCTTGACAGACGATAGTTTGTGCTCTAAAAAGGCATAATAACTTTTAACTATGGCGGTAGCGAGTGTGACTGATAAGGCCAATTTGCGCTGTAAATGTTCGTTCACAGTGGGTGCATGTGAACACGTGGTCATTTCCACCATCATGCACCATCTTACGTCTCAAACGCTTGGTGTGTGACTTTTCTGCAATAATTATCTCCTTTGACTTTATTCAATTTCTGATATTTGCCCTCCACGCAACACGTTCAGCGGCGACCTGCTCCCAATGTGCATTATCAATGCCTGTATCAATCATGTCGCGCTTACACACATCTTTGTATCGTAGTAGAGGCCGACCCTGAGATCTCTTACCCATCTGTAATTCACCAAAAAAGATATCCTTTGGTATTCTACCATCATCCATCCTCCTAAGATGTTCTATCCATCTAAGTCTACGAAGACTGAGCATGGAATAAACTGTCACACAACCTGATCTTTCCAATACTTCAGTATTTGTGATTTTGTCTTGCCACTTAATACCAAGAATTCTTCGCAGACACCGCATATGAAAGCTGTTTAAATTGTTCTCTTGGTGTGAGTAAGTTGTCCAGGTTTCACTGCCATAGAGAAGAGTACTAAGGACACAGGCTTGATAGACAAGGACTTTTGTTTTGGCAGTAAGCTTCCTGTTCTCCCAGACTCTTTTTCTTAACCTGTTCATTGTTGTTGCTGCCTTACCAATCCGGATGTTGATTTCCTGATCTAGGGATAATTTGCTATTTACCACTGATCCTAGATATGTAAAATGGTCTACTATCTCTAGTTCGGCGTCGTCAATAAAGATTGATGGTACCCCATGTGCACCTTGTGACATAATCTGTGTCTTCTTTTTGCTAATTGTTAAACCAAATTCAGAACAAGCATTGGAGAATGCAGATAGTAGACATTGCAATTCTTCCTCAGAGTGGGTCGTAACTGCAGCATCATCTGCAAAAAGCAACTCTCTGATCAGTACCCTCCTAATTTTGGTCTTAGCCTTCAATCTCTGAGCATTGTAGAGGCCGCCATCTGAGCGTGAGTGAATGTATATACCACCATCCTGATCACGAAATGCATATTTCAGTAGAAGTGAAAAGTATATTCCAAAGAGGGTGGGAGCTAGTACACAACCTTGCTTAACTCCACTCTTGATTTCAAATTCTTCAGAAGTTGCACCATCAAACTTGATTATACCCTTCATGCCTGTGTCGAACGATTCCACAATGGACAGAAGAGTTGGTGGGCAGCCAATCTTCTTTAGTGCCTTGAACAGACCCTCACGACTGACCAAATCAAATGCCTTTGTGAGGTCGATGAAGGCAATAAACAGTGGTTGATTCTGTTCACGGCATTTTTCTTGCATTTGTCGCAATGAGAATATCATATCAGTGGTAGACCGGTTCTGTCGAAAGCCACACTGTGATTCGGGGTAGACTTGATCTCCTAGGACTTGAAGTCTGCGCAGAACAATTCTGGCAAATACTTTTCCAACAATACACAGAAGTGAGATACCCCTATAGTTGTTACAGTCGCTCCGATCCCCCTTGTTCTTGTACAGCGTTATGATGTTTGAATCTTTGAAATCCTGTGGGACTTGTCCTTCATGCCAGCATAGCTCTATTAGCTGGTGGATCTGTAGAGTGAGTGTGTCTTGCCCACTCCTGATAACCTCTATTGGAATCCCATCCTTACCTGGAGCCTTGCCAGATGCAAGTTCATTTATAGCACACTTAACTTCTGTTATGGTGGGAAGTGTGTCCAGGTGGTCAAGAGTTGGTAGAGCCTCTATGGCGTTAAGGGCATCATCGACTAGTTTGGTCTCACTTGAGTAAAGCTCCAAATAGTGCTCTACCCATCTGTCCATCTGCTGTTTCTTATCAGTGATGACTTCTCCAGTCAAGGTTTTCAGCGGTGCACTTCTTTTGATCACTGGACCACAGGCTTTCTTTATTCCTTCATACATGCTTCTTATGTCTCCCTTATCACTTGCGATTTGAATGGACTCACATAACTTGATCCAATAATCATTTGCACACTGCCTGGCAGCCTTTTGCACATCCTTCCTAGCTTGCCTTAGCTCACTCAGAGTGTTACGCGTTGGTCTTTCCTTGTTTCTTAAGAGAGCTTTCTTCTTCTTATCAATCAAGGGCTGCAGAGTCTCGCTGTTGGCCGCAAACCAGTCCTGCCTCTTATGATCCACAGTGCCGTAAACCCCTACGGCAGTTTATAAAGAGTTTCCTTAATTTGACCCCACTTTTCATTTACTGTACAATTTTCTGGTGTATCAGTGAAAGCGTCTTCAAGTTGCTGTTGAAACTGAAAGCACTTTTCAGGATCATGAGTGTTCATAATATTAATCCTGGGGCTAGATTTGTGTTTAGCTGTGTAGATTCTCTTTGGTCTCAGTATAACTCTTGCAACAACCAAAGAATGATCTGTATCACAGTCAGCACTGTGGTAACTACGAGTCAATGATATATGGTTCAGATGTTGTCTCCGTGTGATGATGAAGTCCAGCTGGTGCCAATGGCCGGATCTTGGATGTTTCCATGTGACCTTATGCATCTCTTTTGTTTAAAAAAAAGAGTTTGTAATACATAGGTCATTACTGGTGTAATGCTCCAGCAGCCTTTGCCCATTTTCATTCATGCGACCGATGTTGTATTTTCCAAGGGACACTGGCCATGAACTCGAGTCCTTGCCCACACGAGCATTGAAATCACCGAGCATATAAATGTAGTCAGATTTTGGAACTGCCTTGATCACGGAGTCTAACTCCTCATAGAACAAATCCTTCACATCATCAGAGGAATCGAGTGTCGGTGCATATGCAGTAATAATGGTGGCAAACCCACAAGAGGTTGCCAAGCGCAGGGATAATAGTCTTTCATTTCCTCCTGCTGGAATTTCAATCATTCCCAGTAGCGAATTCTTCACTGCAAAGCCCACACCGTGTTGCCTTTTTTCTGCCTGCCCTCTACCCTTCCAGAAAAAGGTGTAGTTGTTTTCCCTGAGTGACCCTTCCTCAGCGAGGCGAGTCTCCTGCAGGCCAGCAATATCAATGTTAAGACGATTGAGTTCGGCATCAATCACAGCCGTTTTTCTCACATCGTCAATATTGGTCAAGTCAGTGGAATATCCTGGACACATGGTTCTCACGTTCCAGGTTGCAAGCCGTAGCTTGAGGTTTCTATTTTTATTTTTGTTTGTACCTGGTGCATTGGTTTTACAGCCTGCGATTCAGATTTTGTCCTAGCCCCAAGCACCCATTGAAGCAGGCAGGCTGTGGCGGATCAGCACCCAATTGGCTGGGGGCTGCCCAGCTTGAGGCGGGCGGTAGCTGATCAGTGACACCTATAGGTGTCTCCCACCGTCAGAGGCAACGCGTGGCGCCCCATGTCTACGCCAACTGACAAGGACTTATAACCCGTAACAGTTGCCTCTCGCTTTGATTCCGAGACCAGTTAAGACCAGGGATGGAGTTATTGCCTCTCCATAGCACAAAGCCTGGGCTAAAATATAGAGATCATGTGTTGCCCATGCAGCATGATCCCTCTCTCGGCCTGCCTAGTTCACTCCAGAGGAAAGGTAACACCCCTACATCTGGAACAAGACAAGCTGCAGAAGCTGCCGGATCAGCAAGGCAATGCTCTAACTGTCCGCCTGTCGGAGCTTCGATCCTAGACCAGTCGCCAACCAAGGCTTAGGGCCTGGTCTGCCCTGCCATGACAATTTTGTCTTTAGCTTGCATTTCCTCGCACCAGGGTAAGGCTTGTACCCTCCCAATTGTGCTCTTCTGAAGATAGGCTATATCGGAGATATTAAGATAGGCTATATCGCATGTTATTAAGCGCTTATGGTTGTGTTGACACGTATATATAACCCTACTATACAGACATTTAGAATATGCATTTTCCAACCGTGGTGCAGAAGGAAAGAAAGGTGCGGCTACAGAGTTTAGTGGTTCCAACAAGGGACTCATAGTTAATGAAGGTTCATCTATCAATTGTGTGAACTTTTCAAAACGTTATCGTGAACAATCTTGTCTTGCGGAAGTGTAATGTCTACGTTTCAGGATGAAACCCGGAGGAGGAAGCCAGTTCCAATCAGGTAATTCGACAGCTGACTCCAGACTTGCGTAGTTCGATGACAAATTACCCGTGTTGAAATATTCTCTCCACTCAGCCTGAATACTTGGCTGGACAGATTGAAACTATTCAAATTTCCATAGAGTGGTATTCGTCATCTTTAGGTGTTCCATTCCTGTAACTATTACCTGACCAATTGGGGGGTACGGGGTGTCAGGCATTGGTAACACCTTTAGTAAGGATGACTCGCATGTCCTTTACAGGACCCATCTCCCACTGGTCCAAGCCTGACACCCAGCTCACGCATGTGGCTCCTAGAAGCTGTCAGCATGCGACAGCGTCCACCCCCCGGGCAACAGCTGTGAGAGGCTGGCTAAAACAGGCGTGTGTAGCCGATTTGGTGTCAAACCAAGGGGTGAACTAGGGTATGCCTACCCAGCATGTGAAGACAGGATCCGGCAGACTGCGCGGAAGAAATCATTCCTGATTCAACGGGCAAGACGGCGTTTACCTGCAAAGCGATGTGGAACGTAATGAGCACGGCAAGGCACGTAGAGTGCCCTGGTCATCCACTGCACCTGTATTCGTCTCCAGTGGTCTTGACTTGTCCTGCCACTGGATTCAGATGGACTCAAACGAGAGAGTGAGGTCCACGAATTGCGCAACTCTTCCTCACTTTAATCCAATTCATCGCGCAAGTCATTCTTCATCCAACGTCATATATCACCTTCAAGCCCTGTGGCGATGGGCGAGCGGCGAAGCGGCAGGCGTGGTCACGCTGGCAGAGAACTGCACACAGACGGCTCAGACCATATGATCGTCTTCTACCGACCGGAGCAGCAGTGGGATTCGGACGCCCCCTGAGCGACTGAACAGCCCTATATAGGAACACACTGCTGACCTCCATAGCATGATACAGGGGCTAGAAAAGGTGCCATAAACATTGTCTGCTCCATCACTACCTAACCAGCTAGCCGCGGTTGGAGGGTACCCTAAACTGTGGTCGACATACAAACAAAGAAAAACCAGGTAAAGCAAAAAGAGCAAACCATATTCCCTTAACAATCGGAACTTGGAATGTACGCACCCTACTTGACAGAGATGGCGCGTCGGGTCCAGAGAGACGAACAGCACTGATTGGGAGAGAGCTGGGCAGGTGCAACATCGACATTGCAGCCTTGATCGAGACACGACTTGCAGAAGAAGGCCAAATCTGTGAAATAGGTGCCAGCTACACAGTTTTCTGGAGTGGAAGGAAAAGCGAGGAAAGACGCCAATCCGGTATTGGATTTGCCATTAAGTCGCCTGGTCGCCAAATTAACTGGATTTCCAAAGGCTATAAACGACAGGCTCATGACAATTAAATTGCCCCTGCTTAATGGAAGGAAGCATGCAACCATTGTGAGTGTCTATGCACCAACTATGACCAATGAAGATGATGTCAAGAACAAGTTCTATGAGGACCTGCACAATGTATTAACATCTGTTCCCAAAGGAGACAAACTTATACTCCTTGGGGATTTCAATGCCAGAGTAGGCACGGACACCACTTCTTGGAGTGACATTATTGGAAAGCACGGAGTCGGAAATTGTAACAGCAATGGACTCCTCCTTCTTCAGACATGTGCCGAACACGATCTCCTGATTACCAACACAATTTTCCGTCTCCCCATGAGAAACAGGACATCGTGGATGCATCCTCGATCGAAACACTGGCACCTCATTGACTATGTCATTGTCAGGAGGAGTGACAGGCAAGACGTTCGGGTGACAAAATCCATGTGGGATGCTGAATGTTGGACAGACCATCATCTCATTATCTCGAAAATAAACATTCACATCAAACCACCACGGCGTCCTCAAGGGGTGAAAATGCAAAAGAAACTAAATGTCACCCGCCTAAACAAAAAGAAAATGTAGCTGTCGTTTGAAAATATGCTGGAAGACCGCCTCAAGCCCAATGCTGCAGCTAATCATGATACAGAAACAGAGTGGAGAGCTATAAAGGACATAATTTACAACACTTCTATGGAAATCCTGAGTCCAACCCCCCGAAAGCATAAAGACTGGTTTGATGAACATTCCGAAGACATCAACCAATTGCTGGCCGAGAAACATCTTCTCCTCAAGGCACATTTGAATGACCCGAAGTCAACATAAAAAAGATTCCTTCAAGAACATTCAGAGAGTAGTGCAACAGAAACTTCGGCACATGCGGGACTCCTAGCTGAGCAGCAAAGCTGATGAAATTCAAGACTTTGCTGACAGACATGATATGAAAACCTTCTACGACTCACTGAAAGCGTTCTATGGTCCAACATCACCAGGCACAGCTCCCCTCCTCAGTGCATATAGGGGAACATTGGTCACCAATAAGAAAGACGTCCTTCAGCGCTTGGCAAAACATTTCAGCAACATCTTAAATGCAACTTCCTTCTTCGATGATGAAACCATCAAGTGCCTTCCTCAAGTTCCCATCAATGATACACTTGATGACCTGCCAACCATAGTGGAAGTAAACAAAGCCATCCAGCAACTCTTCAGCGGCTAGTCGCCTGGTCCTGACTCTCCCGGCAGAGATATGCAAGGCAGGTGGGCCGGTCCTAACAGAGCAGCTTCACCAAGTCTTTACAAACATATGGGTGAACGAGACCATGCCGCAAGATTTCAAGGACGCGTCAATAGTCCACCTTTACAAACGAAAAGGAAACCGCCAATCCTGTGACAACCACCGAGGCATCTCCTTGCTTTCAATTGCAGGGAAGATACTCGCCAGAATTCTTCTCAATCGCCTCACAGCCCATCTCGATCAAGGTCTTCTTCCGAGAGCCAGTGTGGCTTCAGAAAAGAACGTGGAACTGTTGACATGATTTTCGCTGCAAGGCAGCTGCAAGAGAAATGTCAGGAACAGAACTGCGAAATGTTCTCCACTTTCATTGACCTTACCAAGGCTTTTGATACAGTCAGCAGAGAAGGACTGTGGAAGATTATGGCAAAATATGGCTGTCCACGAAAGTTTGTCCAAATAGTGCGGCTATTTCATGATGGCATGCAGGCAAGAGTACGTACAGGAAAATGGTGAACTGTCTGAGCCCTTTCCTGTCACCAATGGAGTGAAAGCAAGGATGTGTCCTGGCACCAACACTGTTCAGCCTCATGTTTTCAGCTATGTTGACGAATGCCTTCGAGAACAACGACATTGGAATAGACATCAACTACCGCATGGATGGAAAGTTATTCAATCTCAGAAGGCTGAAAGCTAAAACCAAAATTAACAGCGACACCGTCAGAGAGCTCCTGTTTGCTGATGATTGCGCTCTATACGCCAACTCAGAGGCGGACATGCAACATAATGTTTCAGCTTTCTCACATGCCTGTGCCAACTTTGGGCTCAATATCAACTTGGAGAAGACTGTAGTTATGTACCAGCCAGCTCCAGGGAATAATCACACTGTGCCGAATATCAAAGTGAATGATCATAGACTAAGTGTTGTGGACAAATTCACCTATCTTGGCAGCACTGTGTCACAAGCTGCCACAATTGATGATGAAGTGAATGCAAGAATCTCCAAGGCCAGCGCGGCCTTTGGCAGACTGTACAAGAATGTATGGGACAGAAATGGAATAAGCCTGCAAACAAAGCTGAAATTCTACAAAGCAGTTGTATTATCCACACTGCTATATGCTTGTGAAACCTGGACTGTTTATCAGCGACACGCTAGGAAATTAAACCACTTCCACACAGTCTGCCTTAGGAAGCTATTGAAGATTAAATGGCAAGACGAGATCTCTGACACTGAAGTCCTAGAAAGAGCGTCCATGCCCAGTATCCACACTCTATTAATGAAAAATCAGATTGGCTGGGCTGGTCACGTGACTCGCATACCATTTCACAGGCTCCCTAAACGAATCTTTTACGGCGAGTTGAGTTGTGGTAAACGCTCCCATGGCGGCCAGAGGAAACGCTTTAAAGACACTCTGAAAGTCTTACTGAATGTTTTTGGAATTCATCATGACACCTGGGAGACTGCAGCCAGAGACCGAAGAACTGTGAAGAAAAGACAGAACAGAAAAACCACTGCAGGAAATCCTCCTCCAGAAACGTCAAACATTCTTTGTCCACATTGTCAAAGAACATTTCGAGCCAAAATAGGCTTTATCAGCCATCTTAGAACTCACGACTCCATACTTTCAACCCCAATGGATGAAATGAATAATCATCATTCTTGATGGACAAAGAACAATAACAACAACCTGACCGATGTGGATTGTTTTAAAGTTACAAGTGCGTTGTTCTTTCTCTTCTATAGAACTATAAATATGCATGTGTGTTAATATTTAGAGGAGATTGTGTGAACACATAGATCCAGACACCATGGGATCGGCAGAATATTCCTCCTTGTCTTAGCCAGAGATTATCCATATAATCAACTGTAGAATTAAGGAAACCAACTCCATACTTCTTGCTACATACATCCTCCATGTTGTTTTGACAGTTTTAAAACCCTGTTGCTAGATCTGTTTACACAATACACCTATGACCCATATGACGTGAAAGGATGTAAAGACTGGTTCGATCCGGGAGACCGGGTCAATGTTTAAACTTGTAAATCCGTCTCTACGGGGATGGAACCCATGACCATGGGCAGGCAGGTGAGCGTCTATCCACTACGCCACCGCGGCTCCCTGGTGCAAAAGGGGAGTCGTTTTAACATGAATAATACATAGCTTTAGTAGCTGCTGATTTTCTAACCCCATGAGGTGGTCGCGAGACATGTCTTATCATCAAAGTTAGACTTGTACAAGTATAAATAATACTGTGGCATTGTGGAATCACAACTGTACAGATATATGTAAACAAAGTGTCCATAATAGGTGTCTGTTGTTGTTAAGCGTATAACGGAGTGCGAAACAAAGACACAATATGACAGAAAAGCTGGATGGGTGAGTAAACCACACTAAGATACAGGCTCGCGTTTCCACCGAAGTCTTTATCAACGGCACAACAAGGACAACACCATTACAATATCCGTCGGTCTTCAAAGCTACAGTGTGTGTGTGTGTGTGTGTGTGTGTGTGTGTGTGTGTGTGTGTGTGCGCGCGTCTATGTGTATTTTGTGTGTGTGTTTCTGTGTGTCTGTATGTGCGTTAGAGTATCTGTGTATGTGCGTGTGTATGTGCGTGTGTATGTCCGTGTGTTATGTCTGCGTGTATGTGTGTGTGTGTGATTGTGTTGTAAACAAAGGTAGCCTGTCATTGTTTTCCACCTTGGCAGTGACCATACATATCTATACAGAGATCTTCTGTCCACCAGAGATCAACTGCTGTTGACATCGCAGTTTCTGTAAAACTGCAGAAAATAACCACGAGCTATCTATCGGCTGCTCTCCATCTTCATTAAGCACCTGATCACATCACTTGGCATTAGCCTGGTTGAGGAGATACATGTGCACTCTACCTTGCCAAAGGCTACCCCTTAGTCTAGGGGAGGCAAAGAGGTGCGTAACTTCCTCTTTGTTAGGGAATACCCGTTCCTGGCCAGCCTGGTCTTATCCTGCTCTTGGCTTCCTCTTCTTCCTTGCGCTCGCTCGCTTTCAACTTCAGCATAGTCCACATACGTGCTACGACTTCTAGTTCACTAGATTACATTTCGCGTGTTGGTTATCTTTCCCTGTTACAAGTGCCCTTCGCCATCATATGACCCCACTACGACTTCCGATAATACGTTTCACTAACCCTAAGCCACAGACGCGGGTTGCCACAAGAAGTTGCCAGATGTTGCTGCATAAGAAAACGTCATATGCAAACATATATACAAAAACTGACATACCAAAGAGTGCCAGTGACTCAGTTTGCACTTCGTGGGCTCATGTAACAGATTAGGGTTGTCCCACGGTGGGATGGCGTTCTCAGGCCAGCATACAACAACCCAGCGAGTTAGGGTTAAAGAAAGGACATTTGGTACTGATGCGTTAACGGGCACATTTACATGGATAGTGCGGGATGATCAGCGAGTTGGTAGTACAGCTAGTAGAGAAAAATACACAAATAGGGGATTTTAATTGCACAGGTGGGTGTCAACGGTTGTATGTTTCGTATTGTGTCTGGCTGAGAAACGTCTAAGGTCAGACGTGAAGGATGTCTATGTTGTGTGAAGAAGTACCTGGGGTTTTAAGGTGTGTACAAGTAAACTTTCGTAAGTAACGGAAGAAGCGTGATAAAACTACTCAAAAATGGAAGGGTATTTGAAAGTAGCATATTGCAAAATTAATTAGACTGCTTGGGGGAAAGAGAGAGATTGCTTCGGATAATGTTTAGGGAGAGAGAGGAAGGCTGCTTCGGAAATATAGATATATACCCAGGGAGAGACTGCTTCAGAGAGGAAGAGACTAGAGACTACTTTGGGAGATAGAAGTGAAAAAATACCGAAAGAGATTGACGCTGTCATTCACATAGTCACTCATTCAGAGAGAGAATGCATGGATCATTGGATTTCAAACAATCACTCAACCACGCATTGATTGATAAACTGATATTCTTGTATTGCCAGCGTGGTTGGTATGCCACCATTTGACCTGGCATGTTTTCAGTTGTTGATGAGTGGTGGGCCTGCAGTCAGTAAGCTGGTATAGCATTTCGGTCACTCCTGCCGGCGTAGCTTGAAAGCTCCTCGGTAGGCGTCCAGTGGTTTTGCATGTATCACCGGGTACCAGCAAAGCGGGCTTTAGCGATACTACTCTTGGCCTGCGTGTGCGTGAATAGTCCGTCTGTCCGATAGATATCTGGTTGATCCTGCCAGCTTTCATACGCTTACCTTACGGGACTCTACCGAGACCCCGTAATTGGAATGAATTGAGTACACTTGGAGGGCATGTTCCATTGTCAGTCGGTCAGTCCTACCTGGCACAGCTCGAAGCTTGCCATCAGGCGATCAGTGGATGTGACATGGTGGTAGTAGCAATTATACAAGGGATAAGTAGGTAAGGAACCTACGACTGGTCTAGCAAACTGGTAGGGAATTTACTTGATTCTAAAATGTTGCTCAAGATTCATAGATAAAACTGGAAGAAAAGGCGCTAGTCACAGGCGCCGGAACTTCAATGACCTCTCCCCACGACACCTAATGGCAAAAGTGGAAGAAACAACAACAACAACAATGCCATATAGCGAACAGACGGAATGACGTCATAGAAAGTATGTAGAAATCATATAAGCCGAAAAGCCCACAGAGAAACTAGGAAACAAGTTGTCAACAGCGAAAACGTCATACTGACGTCGATTAACAACAAACAGACTGGCAGGGACGATCGAAGATGAAAGCTGGGCCATTTTGATCCTGGAGCAAGTTAGCGTGGCTAGGGACTTGTTGGCATTTATCAATGGCTATAAAGATAACAACAGATGGAAGAATGTTGTAGAAGATCGATAGCGCCACATATTAAGAAACTGTGGGCAGGAACCTAGACATAATCTATGCAGCAGCGAAGCCAGACTGAGTGAATGGAAAGAAGGATGTATACGCATGTATAGAAGCAATGTCGAACACTTTGTGAAGAACAGGTTTGATTGTACTTAGAATATGTATTCTTGTAACAATAACTTAAATGGCCGCCTGGCAATAACAGGCAATTTAAGGATTCAAGATGATATTGATTGCAACAAACATTGTCAGCTGTAATATTAAACAGCGTTCATTATTGTTGAAGCCTGAAGTCTGCTTCGTCTTTTACGTTCACAGTTGAGGCTCCATTTGCTGTCACTTTTGCTAGTTGTCGTTGGGCCGAATGCATTTACACCTGCTGTTGGTTTCGTGCATTTATAGATAAGGTATGCTAATAACGAGTCAATAGTATGGCAAACAAGTACATTTAAACATTTATGATGCTAAGCTATATCTGACACCCCACATTTCTACTAGTTTCAGAAATGTACATCAGGTGAAACTACAAATCCACTGATCACACTGACTTATCCTCACCATCATAAATATTTGGTAATTTTCTATATCCACACATCATGTCGTCTGCTTGATTGCTCATGTTTCTAAGTATCAATCTGCTTTACGATTATTTACATACCACTCCAGGAACATTAAATGAAGCAGTATTAAAGCTCAAAAAAGGGTCGCTTAAAAGTCGACCACTTCGCCACGGAGCATCCCTAACTTAAAAGTCGGCAGGGTCGACTTCATTTTTTAAAATCCCATATGGCTCAGTCTCTTTCCGCAGCTCGGAAAGAGTCGCACAAAGCACGAACTCCGTAGCTCTAGCGACGACCCACAGGATTCTACGAAAAATTTGACTCGTGAACCGAAGGACGCTGCCCGGAATCGAAACCACAACCTAGGAGCCCGAATCAAACGGCTATTTGGCTATTAAAGCTCAATTCATTAATACGTGTTCATATTACTTATTTATATTATTTATTCCTACAATCTCAAATAACTGTTGTATTCATCCATGCTGTGCCCAACACACAATCATAATTTCAAATCTGAATCATTGTCAGCGCTGGAATTTATTACACGTAATTAAATTAATCATTGACAACTTACGGTTAACTGCACCAAGGGCTGCCAACAAATAAACTATTTGCAGAGGGCGGAACTACTGCAGCTTTCTTTGCCGTAATGTAGATGGGTCGACAACAACAAACAACTAGGACTGGTATATCTCGTTTGTTTTGGTTTCCCAAGCTCAACTCTTCCAAACTACAACGCCTCGTGTTTTAAATACCCTTACGTTAGTTGGTGGCTTATTCAACTAGTTTATTTTAGAATATTATGGCCTTGGCATGTGCTTTTGAAACCTGATAATTATGTGAGACTCACGTTCCGCTGTGTTTCCCACGTACTCATTTATTTTTTGTCTGTCGACCAAATGTAATACATCTTACTGCGTGTTTGTTACTAATGGTTCGACCTGACCCGAAGGAAATGACCTGCTTGTTTGGAGAACTATGGGGCATACTGACCCAGGTACACTAACCCTTGTAGTCAGCCCCCTCTGTCACACGTGCCATTCCGTTCATGTTATCCCCACATTTTGCCTCTACTTCTCTTCTCCGTGTGCTGTTAGGTCTGCCTCTGTTATACTATACCCGTATAGTCAATCACATTGCCACGTATACTATACCCGTTGCGACAATTGAACTCACCACTTTATATTGGAATTATGGGCTATGAAAAGAGCCTTGACAACAGTATTAGAGCATCTATTTAGACATTAATGAGACATTATGGGATGTCGCAATTGATACTTTTATAGATTAATGGTTGCTAATTTCCATATTCTCCGAACATATGTGATATTTAAGGTAAAGGTCGATCCCAGAAGTGTAATGGTATAGAAACATTACCGTCTCATAATGGCATTGAATGAACCCTGACAGTTATATGAGCAGTGATAATTAAGAGATAATACACATTTATAGCCAAGCCAAAACTAAACAATTCTCTCATAAGAAGTTATTCCAACATGAACGTGTTGTGTCAGCTGTAATGGCTGGTCTGCCGGTCTATAAGTATTACATAGAGTGTATGAGACAGATCTTGGCTGCAACACGATATTACAATCATGAAACGACAGGATGTCGTTAGATAATGTCGAAAAACAACAACAACAAAAACAAACAAAAACATTACTGTACTGTTTTACTCAAACTTGTCCTGGTTCTTATTATACTATTGTATTATTTTGATCTGTTTTCTCCATGTAGTCTATTATGGCTGAAGTCCCAGTCAAGTATGGGCACGTGTTTGTTTTTATTGTGTCTCAGCACGGTATAAAGTTATTTCTGCTATTGTATGCAAAATAATTTACATTAGCTTTAGATAATTTCACACAGAAATAATGTCGAACGGTGCTTGTTGATGTTGGTTCAGGAATTTCTGATACCAATTGCCTGTTGACGTTGATTCAGGGACTTCTGACACCAATTGGGGTCCTGCCTGTCAGCAACTTGCTTGCGACAGGTCCTTCAGGACTCCCCTACTTTTGCACCGCACGAAATAATAACTCGTGTCATTTGCAAAAGGAATGCAATTTATTTAGAGCTGGTAATACACAAGCTCTGCGAGCGGCATACTTCATTGACATTAAACAACATGGTACGTTACATAGATGCAATGAAGTGGTGATGATGATACTATTAATCACTAACAGAAATCTAAAGCCTAATATTAACTATTGTCTAGAAACTTATAGCATTCGTAAGGAACACGTCTACTTTCTAGTCGTCTCAGTCCGGGGATAGCTCTCACGCTACTCATTCCGTGTTCAAACACGGACGCTGTATCCTCCGTGCACTCGCGAGTCTTGCGTGCATAGTGTCCCAGCACGCTGGCCCGTTAACTTGAGTAACCGGGTACTCCACGGTTACTCGTAGAGGCAAGCTTCCCAATGTCTTGGGGAAGCCCTCGCTCAACTGTACTCAACGCTCCCTTGGTTGACACATGTGTGTCCCCTTGTGAGGCTATTTATAGCGCTGGTGTCTCTCCTGTCTGGTGTCACCTACAAGACTCTGTCTTAGCTCTATTACTTATATTCTTAACTCTCTAAACACTTATTGGGGATTTTGACAGTTATGTTTCAGTTTCATTATGCATTAAATATAGCGTGACTGTTGATATCTAGCACGGGATCATCCTGAACATTGATTTCTGATTCCTAAACGGAAGTCTTTGTTCGCGCGGATATACGCATAGCATGTCATTATGCTATTGATGTAGGTAATGTACATATTTTAAAAAGTTAAGTTTCGTATCCTTTACATGACGTCGCAACCAACCCCAACATTTTCCTACTGTTTTTGATCTCTTGACAAGTTTAGGGTTCAGTAGTTTACTATTGCTTTATGAAAAGACCAGCAACCATAGCATTTCGTGAAAAACAATGCAATGCGGTCTGCTGCCAAGTCGTCCGCAGCTGTGTTTCAAACTTGGTATGCGGGATTACGAACTGCGCCCGTAACCTCTTCGCCGTGGAGCAGGCAATGTACAGATTAATGAGATTAATTATCTTATATCTAGAACTATCAAAATATGTTAGAGGATACTGGGCAGTGTCAGACAGGGTTCTATTGGTAAAGTTAATCGTCGGAACTTTTAACATAAAGGTCATTCAAATATATGCCCCAACAGGAGAAAGCAGTGAAGATAGTGTAGATGAATTGTGTTATGACATGAAGAATGCTTTGAATAAATGTAAACATTCAAAAATAAACCTCATAATAGGCAATTCCTGCGGCCACCCCGATGCCAAGTTGCATTGGCTATTGCCTTTCCCTTGGTCGACATTGGTAACGTGAAGAGAGGAAACCTCCTACTGGGAAACAGCTGGTTCTTCGCACTTCATTGCCAATGCTTGTGCCCTGGAAAGGCCACTTCAGCACAGTGTAACAGCGGCGACACAACACGGAAAGCAGCAGTTACTGGTTATAAGTCTTGTGGCATAACTGCTAACCACCATTATTCAGTTGACAAGAATGCAAGCCAGGAAGAGGGGACAATATAAAACAATGGACTATACCAACGCAAACTGAAACCAAACCTTAAAAGTTAACGCAACATCAAAACTGAAACTGGAACAAGTGACAGATGACGTCAATTCTAGGAAACATTTCATCAGCCCAAACTCAGGAGACCATTGGATAAACAGAGACACGTGACAACGCCTCTATTCGAAAACCCGCGTAGAATATGTTAATCGCGCACTTCTACTGCAAACTGCCTGATGAACAGACGTGAAAGCTAGTGTAACCAATTTTCAAATAGGGACGGCAGAATGTCTGGATCCCAGGTAAGCTTGTTACTCCTTTGATTGAACTGATGACCAGATGTATCAACTGCCAAGGAAGGGTATTCAGTGTTTGTAATGTCAATTGAAATGTATTATTATAAATTAAAACCTCTGAAGTGAAAAATGCTCGACTGTAGATTCTGACGAAGCAGAGCCGATTCCCGGGCTAACTGACAATCTACTACTCTCTTCGAATACTGCATTCTCTGATATTCTTAAAGATAATTATTAACTTTAAGAAGTGCATAATACTACTACATTCTATTCTAGACAACTGTAGTAGTAGTAGGCCTCTTTCAGTCCTGAAGGACTATAGAGTTGTGCCGCTTGGGAGGTGCCTGGCAGCACCGCTGGTGACTGTATAGTCCAATTCGAGAATGACAATCTCTGTCACAGTTTCCGCATCTGTGAGACGAGGCAAGTCCCGCAGTAAGTGACTGCTCTTTGAGCCTGTGCCGTCTCTCCTCAGTTTTTTGGATCTGATTGCGCGCAAAGAGCACCAGTCCGTTTCGTACATCTCTTCTCCAGGAGCATCTGTCTGTTGCAACTCTCTCCCACGTGTCTGGATCTATTCCAATGGTTTTCATATCTTGTTTACACACATCCCTGTATCGCATTTGGGGTCTTCCGGTTGGCCTCTTTCCTGTGGCTAGTTCTCCGTAAAGGAGATCTTTGGGAATACGTTCGTCCTCCATTCGAGATACGTGGCCCAACCACCGGAGGCGTCTCTGCTTGAGGAGGGTGTGCACTGTGGTAATATCTGCTCTTTCAAGCACCTGTTTGTTTGTTATGTGGTCTTTCCATGTTATGCCCAGGATACGTCTCAGACATCTTATGTGGAAGGAATTCAACTTCCTTTCCTGTCTTGAGTACAGGGTCCAGGATTCAGACCCGTAGAGTAGTGTGCTAACAACACAAGCTTTATATACTTGAGCTTTTGTACGCTCTGGTAGTCTATTATTCTCCCAAACTCTTTTAGCTAGCCTGGAAAATGTTGTGGCCGCCTTTCCAATGCGTCTGTCGATTTCTGTCTCTAATGAAAGATTATCTGATATTGTCGATCCCAGATACACAAAATCGTGGACTACTTTCAATTCATAATTAGAGATTTTGATTGACGGAGGCGCATCAGCATCTTGTTCCATCACCTGTGTTTTATTTAGGCTAATGGTGAGCCCAAAGTCTTTGCAGGCAGCTGCAAAACGATCTATGAGCCTTTGGAGATCTTCTGCTGTATGAGTAGTCAGTGCTGCATCATCTGCAAAAAGTAGTTCTCTTACGCATCTTGGTCTTATTGTGGTCTTTGCCTTGAGTCTTGATGGGTTAAAAAGTTTGCCATCAGATCTTGTGTGGAGGTATATGCCTTCAGTGGCAGTCCCAAATGCTTGCCTTAAGAGAACAGCAAAGAAGATACCAAAGAGTGTAGGAGCAAGCACGAATCCCTGCTTTACTCCGCTGCTGATGCTGAATGACTGGGATGTTGAGCCGTCAAATAAAATGGTCCCCTGCATGTTTTCGTGGAATGATTTCACGAGACTAAGAAGGGTGGGTGGACATCCAACCTTTTCAAGGACCTTAAAAAGGCCGCTTCTGCTCACGAGGTCAAATGCCTTTGTGAGGTCGATGAAGGCTATATATAATGGCTTCCTCTGTTCTCTGCACTTCTCTTGGAGCTGCCGGAGTGAGAAAATCATATCGATGGTGGACCTGTTGGGTCTAAATCCGCACTGCGATTCGGGGTAGATTCTTTCAGCAAGAATGTGTAATCTTTTAAGGATTACTCTGGCAAAAATCTTGCCTGTAATGCCGAGAAGGGAAATGCCGCGATAGTTGTTGCAGTCGCTTCTGTCGCCTTTGTTTTTATAAAGGGTAACGATGTTTGCGTCTTTCATATCTTGTGGTATTGATTTTTCTCTCCAGCAGAGCTGTAATATTGCATACAGTTCTGGGATGATTGTTTCTTTGCTACATTTTAAAATTTCAGGTGGAATACTATCTTTTCCAGGTGCCTTGCCGGATTTGAGAGAGTCTAGTGCTTCGCTGATTTCTATGAGGCAAGGTTCGTTATCCAAGGCATGCATGGCGGACTGTTGATCGATGGCTTCCAGAGCTTCTTCGCTGACAGTGTTATCCACTGAGTATAGCTCTGAGTAGTGTTCTACCCAGCGATCCATTTGTTTCGCTCGATCTTTTATAATTACCCCCTCAGTTGATCGTAAAGGGGCCATCTTATTTTTTGATGGACCGACAGCTTGCTTGATGCCCTCATACATTCCTCTTATATTTCCAGTGTCTGCACAAGTTTGAATTTGAGCAGAGAGCTGTAGCCAGTACCTGTTCGCACATCTTCTTGCCATCTGTTGTACTCTATTTCTGGCCGTTCGCAATGCCTGCAGTGTTTTCTCTGAAGGTGATGTTTTATACATCGAGAATGCATGTCTCTTTATCTCCAGGACTGGGAGCATCTCTTCAGAGTGTGCTTCAAACCAGTCGGTTGACTTAGTTTGCTTCTTGCCAAATGTTGATAGTGCTGTATTGTAGATGGTGTCGCGAAAATGACTCCATCTCTCGGTGGAATCTCCGTCTGTGGGGCCGGGCAGAGTATCCGCTAGAGCCTGCATGAATTTGTTGACCTTCTCTTTATTTTGGGTGCCACTGGTGTCAATGCGTGGTCTTCCTTCTGTTCGGCTTCTGTAGATTCTCTTGGGCTTTATCTTCACCTTGCTGGAGACGAGTGAATGGTCGGTGTCGCAGTCAGCACCATGATAGCTGCGAGTCATCCGTACATTGCGGAGGTTGCTGCGTTTAGTGAGCACCAGGTCGAGTTGGTGCCAGTTCTTTGATCTGGGGTGCCTCCATGACACCTTGTGTTGAGGTTTCGTGTCAAAGAAGGTGTTGGTCACGCACAGATTATGGTGGCTGCAGAATTCCAAGAGACGTTGTCCATTGTCATTGATCTTCCCAACGCCAAACTGTCCTAGACATGAAGGCCAAGATTCGTGGTCGGAGCCAACTCTGGCATTGAAATCCCCCAGGATAAAAAGATGTTGTTTCTCTGGTGTTTCACTGACGTCTTTGCTAAGGTCGTCATAGAACTTGTCTTTAGATTCTGATGCTGCAGTTAGTGTTGGCGCGTAGACGCTTATAATACTAACTGGGCCTGCCTCTGTCTGGAGTTGGAGCTTCAATATTCTTTCAGTGCCATCACTTGGTGGTATGATGGAATTGAGCAGCTTGTTTCTGATAGCGAAGCCAACTCCATGCTCCCTGGTCTCTCCGCACGGCTTGCCATGCCAGTAGAAAGTGAAGTCCCTCTCCTTGATGCTTCCAGATTCTTGGAGTCTGGTCTCTTGCAGGGCGACAATGTCTATCCCCAGTCTTAGCAGTTCGTTGTTTATCACTGCAGTTTTGCGGGCATCCACAATCTCATTTAGATCGTCTGAGATGCCAGGGGTCATGGTTCTTACGTTCCATGTTCCCAGCCTTAGGGCCGGTTGTTTTGTTTTTTTCTTGCTGTTAGGTGTATAGATTGCGGTCCATGTGTCAGGATTTCCCCCTAAGCTCCACACACCCTCAGGAGCAGATGAACCGTGGCGAGACAACACCTTATTGACTGGGGGCTGCCCAGCTTAGGCGGGCGGTAGCTGTCTAGTGAGATACGATGATCTCTCCCACCGTCGGAAGTAGCCCCTGGCGCCTTGCTCTACGCCAATCGAGCATTAAGACTTATAACCGGCAAATGCTACTTCCCGTGTTGTGTCACCGCTTTACGCGGTGCTGAAGTGACCTCTTCAGGGCACAAGCCTGGGCAATGGAAATCGGAGAACCAGCTGTTGCCCAGTAGCAGGTTCCCCCTCTCCACGTCGCCGATGTTGACCAAGGGAAAGGCAGTAGCCAATGCAACTTGGCATCGGTGCCGTCGCAGGAGTTGCCAGAACTATGTTGTTTACAACATGGAACTGCCTTAGGGACTCCATCTCCGGATTTGTCCTCAGGGTTTACTCCCGAAGCTTTTCCCATATGGGTATACCCGCAAGGCAGCGGAGGTTTGAGATTTAGAGTTCCCTCTCTTAGAAGAGATACCAATCAAGGCTGACGAGCCTCCTCTGCCCGGGAATCAATAAGGAGGGAAGTCTACCATTCTTCCTTCCTGGCAGTGACCATACTGATCGGATGACCGTAGCCATTGTCTCTACTGAGAGATCCTCTGCCCACCGTCACTGACTTGAAACCATAACCAACAACTATCTGTCGGCTGCTCCCAAGTCCAATCCACCACCTGCTCCCATGGCTTCACGTTACCCTGTTGGGGGGGCTAAACGGGTACTCCACCTTGCCCAAGGGTGTCCCGTAGGCTAGCGGAGGGAAGGAGGCACCTTACTTCTCCTAGACAACTGTACGAAGTGATGATTCTAAAGAAATCTTGTGCATTTCAGCAGAAACACTGTTAAAAATGCTATCACTATCTACAGCTCATAAGACAGTTCGTGTACTAGAACAAGTGCCTCGTTTTAAAACAGACTTATCTATGTCTATTTTCAATTTAGAAAGCTGAAAGAGAAATCAAATCTTCCCTTTCTCCTTCATCTATTGAATAAATAGGGTTTGATGGAATAAATATTTATATTTGCGTCAAAATTTAATTAGATAAGGGCACTTATGAACTGTATTACATCAGAAAAGTTGTGCTTCGCGGAACTCCACCACCAGAAGTTGACTTAACTCATTACTCAACACAACTTAAAAACACAACCCCACACCACCCAACACTCAACACCACACCACCCAACACTCAACACAACAACAACAGATAATGGGAAAGGAGTTATTATACAAAGAAGAAGAAGAAGTTGGTTAATTGGGAACACACAGAGAATTATTTAAACACACTACAAACACAATTGAGTGATAGAAATGTCATAAATGTATGTCATTTATTTACATGCATCTTGATACCTCCTCACTCTTGTCACTGTCTTACTGTACACGTCTCACCGACCCCAGGTCCAATAAGAACTTACATACAGCAGGAACCAACTGAGACAAGACGTACACAGTGTGATAAACTCTGACCACCCCAAATTAACCCAACACTAGATTAGAGAAAAGAAGAGAGGGAGGGGGAGAACTAGTTCCTACTTCAGGAATTTAGGTTTTTTTCCGACCTACTTCTAGAATATTGTATTGGGAAGATTGTATATGTTTATGTGAATCTTACACAGTGAAATCTTGGTGGCTTTCAGGCTGAGAGAATTCTCCAGACTTTCCTCAGATTTGATAAACAAAAAGGGGGGCTCAAGAGCTAAAAGAATTCTTGGAAAAGGGGCCGAACCCCAGTTAGTATATTTTATTCTCACCAGGGCCATAATCTATATCTCCTAGACTAAATTAAATAAGACGAGGCCTGCAGATAACTCGAGGGTCATATTCTGGAGTTATTGAATACAGAAGAGGATGGGGCCCAACTTCTTTGATTAGAAATGGGGCATGCACCACAGTGATTTCCCACTCCCTTCAGAATATATGACAAGTCTTAATACTCGATTGGCGTAGAGTAAGGCGCCAAGGGATGCTTTCGACGGTGGGATCGATCATTGTATCTCACAAGACAGCTCTCGTCCGCCTAAGCTGGGTATCCCCCAGTCAATAAGGTGCTGTCTCGCCACTGTTCCTCTGCTCCTGAGGGTATGTGGAGCTTAGAGACAAAATCCTGATACACGGACCGCAATTTATACCCTAGAAACAAGAAAAGAAAAAAAATACAAATCAACCTACCCTAAGGCTGGGAACATGGAACGTAAGAACCATGACCCATGGCATCTCAGACGATCTCAATCAGATTGTCGATGCCCGTAAAACAGCAGTGGTAATCAACAAACTGCTCAGACTGGGGATATGCATTGTCGCCCTGCAAGAGACAAAACTCTCAAAATCTAGAAACATCAAGGAGAGGGACACTTTCTACTGGTATGCCAAACCATGGGGAGAGACCAGGAAGCAAAGAGTTGGCTTCACTATCAGAAACAAGCTGCTAAAGTCCATATTACCACCAAGCGATGGCAGTGAAAATAGAATCTATAATCAAATAGATCACATTTTAATTAACAACAGAAATGCATCAAACATACAGCAATTTAGAAGTTATAGAGGAGCTGAGTGCCACAGTGACCACTTCCTCGTTGGAGCAAAATTTAAAATAAAACTTAAGAGAACTTTCTATACTAAATTACAAAGATTACACCCAACATATAACAGAGAAAGACTACAAGAAATTACAATCAAAGAGAAATTTACAGATGAAATAAAATGTAAACTTGAAACTCTGCAAAACCCTTTGGAGGAAAGCGTTGACCAAACTTGGTTGATCATCAAGAATACAATTCAATCTACCGCAGAAGAATGTCTCGGTGTGTTAACCAAGCATAGAAAGAACAGATGGTTCAATCAAAAATGTGAAGAAGCAGTCATTAGAAAAAAAGAATGCCAGACAACACCAAAAAGGAAGAGCATTATAGAAATAATGAATGTAAAGAGGCTACAAAAATTTTCCGACAGCAGAAGCGAGAATATATGAGTAATATAATCAAAGATATGGAAACTAATCACCAGAAAAATGAATCCAGATATTTTTGTAAAGAACTGAAGTCAATGAAATGAGGGCACCAAAAAACACATATGGTTTAAAAGACAAAAATGGGAATGTGATAAATACCAATGAGGAAATGTGCAGCACATGGAAAGAATATTTTGTTGAATTACTAAATTGTGAAGCTCCAAGTAACACTGTCCCGCAGGAAGAGGTTCTAACATGTGAACCACAAATTGAACAACCTACATTTGAAGAAATCATATATGTAATCACACGACTTAAAAACAATAAGGCAACTGGGACTGATGGAATTGCTGCTGAATTTATAAATTCAGGTGGCCATGCATTACATCTAAAGCTATGCGAACTAATAATAAAAATCTGGAGGACAGAACAAAAACCCCATGACTGGAAAGAGTCATTATTGATAACTATCTTTAAGAAAGGAGACAAGTTCCAATGTGAAAATTATAGAGGAATATAACTACTGTCCACAAGCTATAAGATACTATCCGCAGTATTACTAAATAGACTCAAACCATATACAGAGACATATTAGGTGACTACCAGGCGGGTTATAGACAAAACAGATCAACAATAGATCAGATATTTATCTTACGACAAATAGCCGAGAAAAATTGGGAATATAAAAGAGATCTCCATAACATTTTTGTGGATTTTAAAAAGGCTTATGATAGTGTCCATAGGAATAGTCTAGGGAATGCTATGCAGGAATTTGGAATACCAAGGAAGTTAATCAACATGATCAGACAATGCATGGAAGATACTTATAATATAGTAACATATAAAGGCAGGAAATCAGATCCTTTCCAAATAACATCTGGCTTGAAACAGGGTGATGCACTATCGCCACTTCTCTTCAATCTGGCTCTAGAGAAAGTTGTAAGGAAGGTAAAGGAGGACTGTGATATTGGAGGAACATCCAAGCTGCTTGGTTATGCAGATGATATAGATATTATAGGGCAAAGTGAACAAAAGACATTGGAAATATTGACTCACTTAAAGGAAAAAGCCCAACAGATGGGGCTGGTTATCAACCAAGATAAGACAGAATATATGGTAATTTCAAGAGACGGAATGGCTAAAAACTCTGGCCACATACAAATAGATAATATGACCATTAAAAGAACGGAAACATACAAATACCTGGGTACAATCTTCAACTGCTCCAACATCATAAGGGAAGAAATACAAACTAGAATCAATTCTGGAAATAAGATATACTATGCACTACAACGTCTACTAAAATCAAATGCGTTATCTCGTAACACCAAAATCACAATATACAAAACACTGAACAGACCAGTTGTGCTGTATGGCTCTGAAACCTGGAGTACAACGAAAGGAGACGAATACTTATTACAAACTTTTGAGAACAAAGTTTTAAGACGCATCTTTGGACCCATTAGGAATACACAAAGTGGAGAGTGGAAAAGAAGAAGTAACAAAGACATTTATGATCTGTTTCAATCAATCAATCAATTATGTGCCATGCCGGAAAGAGTGGGCGGTCATGACTCGCAATTTCACTCGATCACCAGTGTCGTGGATCAGCTCAGTGTTCCTGTCTCGTCCATGCCATATGGCCAAGCCATCCAGGTATTTTCCTCTCGGTCTTCCTCTTGGTCTGTTCCTTTCGATATTGCCAGTTGTCACTAAGTTCTCCAATCCATTTTTTCTCATAACATGTCCAAAAAATTTTGACTGTCTTCGTCTAATTTCTCTAATCAGTTTACGATGTTGATTTGTCTCCTGTAGTACTTGGTCATTGGTTTTTCTGTCTGTCCATGGTATTCTTTGCATTTTCCTCAGAAACCACATTTCTGCAGCCATCAGATGCTTTTCAGCTTGACTGCTCATTGTCCAAGTTTCACATCCATACAAAAGAACAGGCTCTATGTATCCCTATCAACACTCTTTTTCTCGTTTCAATTGACATCTTTTTATTGGTCAGAATGTTTTTCATCTTGCTAAAGGCTACTTTCGCCATGGCGATTCTTGTTCTAATCTCTTCAAGGCATCTCCCATCAGATGTTATGACTGTTCCAAGATAATTGTACCGATTCACTTGTTGAAGAATATTTCCATTTACTTGTATATTACATTGTGGCACTTCTTACTTCCTAGTGACGACCATAACCTGAGTCTTTTTACAATTTAATTCTAACCCCAGTTGCTCACTGTGTACAACAACCGCATCTACTAATTGTTGCAGGTCCTGCGCATTGTCTGCAATTAATACTGTATCATCTGCATATCTAATGTTATTGATTGTTTCGTCCTCCAATGCTGATTCCATTTATATCCTCTACATTTCTGAAAATATTTTCACTGTATAGGGAAAAAAGATCTGGAGACATCACACATCCCTGCCTAACACCTCTCTTAATTGGCTGATACTGTCCCACTTCATTATCAATCCTTATTGCAGCTTGTTGTTTCCAATATATGTTTTTTATAAGTCTAATGTCTTTCCCATCAATTTGTAGATCTGCAAGCATATCCACCATGTTGACATGTCTAACTCTATCAAACGCCTTTGTATAGTCAATAAAGCAAAGATGTATATCCTTGTTTACTTCTATAGCACGTTCAATAACTGTTCGCAGCATATACACAGCATTTACTGTACCCTTTCCTTCTACAAACCCACATTGTTCCTCCCCTGTTTCAGGTTGTATCTTCTTCCTGACTCTTTGCATGATAATTCTTAGCAAAATCTTTGTGATGTGACTCATTATACTAATTGTTCTATGTTGATCACATTCCAAGTTTCCTGATTTCTTTGGGATTGCAATAAATACAGAGTTACATAATTCAGGGGGTATATCTCCAGTATCATATAATGTGTTCATCAGTCTGGTGACTTGCTCTAGTCCAAATTCTTCTAAAGCTTTAATCATTTCTGTTGTGATGTATGTTTGCCAGCTTTCATATGCTTAAGAACATTTCGAACCTCCATCTCCAAAATTGGCGGTCCTTCATTATTAAATCTAATATCATACTGTTCGTCTCTGTTATCATCATAAAGGTGTTTCACATAATCTGTCCATACATGTAGAATCTGGTCTTTTTCTATTATGATTTTGCCATTTTCAGTTTTTAGTCACCCTGTTGATGTACTTGTTCTTTTGTTAGTAAGTTCCTGAATTCTTTTGTGCACTATTTGGTATTTTGACTGTTGTGTTGGTTTTCAATTTCTAAGCACTTTTCCTCAAGCCATGCTTCTTTTGCCTCCTTACATAATATTCTGACTTGTCTGTGAATTTCTTCATATTTGACAGAATTATTTTTGTTGAGTCTTCTTGTTTCCACGAGGTGTAAAATTTCTTCAGTCATCCATTTTTACGACCCACCTTCTTTAATCTTGGAATATTTGTTTCTGCAGCCACATTGATTGAATTCTTCAACGTTTCCCATTGATCATCCACATCCTGGAATAGGATCTCTAGATCAGACAAAATTTCAAATCTGTTCTGTACTTCTTTGTTGAATTTGTTTTGTATTTCCTTGTCATTACTCAATGTACACAAATCATATTTAGTGTTTCCTGTTATATACTTGACTTTCTTCAACTTTATCCTCAATGTTCCTGTGAGTAATCTGTGGTCACTATAACAATCAGCACTGGGAACTGTTTTTGCTAGTGTTAATGCATTTCTAAATCTTCTGCTAATCAGAATGTAGTCAATCTGGTTTCTAATCCTGCTATCAGGACTCCTCCATGTCCATAATCTTCTAGGGTGTTGCTTGAACCAGGTGTTTCCTACAATCATTTCCTGTTCTTTTGCCCACTCTACGAGTCTGTATCCTCATTCATTTCTCTCTCCTAAACCATAGTTTCCTACTGTGTATCTATCCCCTTGATTTCCTACTTTTGCATTGAAGTCCCCTATTATGATGTTTATTTCTGAATTTTTACATTTCTTTAAGGCAGACTCTATGTAATTATAAAATTCTTCTACACTATCTTCACTGGATTCTCCTGTTGGTGCATATACTTGAATAATATTTATGCTAAAAGGTCTGCCACTTAATTTAACTAGTAGAACTCTGTTCCGACACGGCCCAATATCCTTGAACAGATTTTGCTGTTTTCCGGTCCAAAATAATTGCCACTCCTCTATGACGATCTTCACCTCCAGAATAAATAATCTTGAAATCTTCCTCTATTATGATCTGTTTAGGTCCCCGCTAATCACTGGTATCATGAAGGCTAATAGACTACAATGACTGGGGCATATAGAATGGATGGAAGATAATAGGGAAACAAAACTCGCTTACACTTAGGAAATAAATGACCGTAGACCTCGAGGTAGACCAAGAAGACGGTGGAGAGATAATATATATTATCAGACCTACCAGCACTTGGAATCAACGACTGGCAAGAGAAGGTCAACCAGAGAGATGAATGGAGACGGATTGTATCCGCAGCAAAGAACCTCAATGGCTCGGAACTCTGAAGAAGAAGAAGAAGAAGAAGAAGAAGAAGAAGAAGAAGAAGAAGAAGAAGAAGAAGAAGAAGAAGAAGAAGAAGAAGAAGAAGAAGAAGATGGCATTGAAATAATACGGAAGCTTCAACTCAAGACAGAAGCAGGCTCAGTTAGTATTATAATCGTTTACGCCCCAACACTACTGCAGCATCAGAATCTAAAAACGGGTTTTATGACGGCCTTGGCAAAGTTGTCAGTGAAACACCAGAAAAGAAACATCTTTTTATCCTGGGGCCTTCATGTCTAGGACAGATTGACGTTGGGAAGATCAATGACAATGGACAACGTCTCTTGGAATTATGCAACCATCATAATATGTGCGTGACCAACACCTTCTTTGACACAAAACCACAACTCTAGGTGTCATCGAGACATTCCAGTTCAAAGAATTAGCACCAACTCGACCTGGTGCTTACCAAACGCAGCAATCTCGGCCATGTACGGCTGACTCGCAGCCACCATTGTGCTGACTGCGACACCGATCCTTCACTCGTTTCCAGCAAGATAAAGATAAATCTAAAGAGAAACAACAAAAACATAACAGAAAGAAGACCACGTATCGACGCCAGTGGCATCCAGAACAAAGAAAAGATCAACAAATTCACCCAGGCTCTGGCAGAGACTCTGCTTGGCCCTACAAATGAAACTGCCACCGAGAGGTGGAGTCATTTGCGCGACACTATCTACAACACAGCACTATCAACATTTGGCAAGAAGCAAACAAAGTCAGCCGCTGGTTTGAAGCACGCTCTGAAGAGATGCTCCCAGTCCTGGAGATAAAGATAAATGCATTCTTAGTGTATAAAACATCATCATCAGAGAAAACATTGCAGGCACTGCTAACGGCTATAAATAGAGTACAACAGACGGCAATAAAATGTGTGAACAGGTACTGGCTACAGCTCTCTGCAGAAATTAAACCTTGTGCAGACACAGGAAATATAAATGGAGGGTACTAGGGCATCAAGCAAGCTGTCGGTCCTTCAACACATAAGATGACCCCTTTACGATCATCAGAAGGGATAATCATTAAAGATCGAACGAAACAAATGGATCGCTGGATAGAACACATCTAAGAGCTATACTCAGTAAAGAACACTGTCAAAGACGAAGCTCTGGAAGCCATTTAAACAGCAGTCTGCCATGCATGTCATGGATATAGAACCGTGCCTCACAGGAATCAGTGAAGCATTAGACAGTCTCAAATCCGGCAAGGCACTGGGAAAAGATTGCATTCCACCTGAACTTTTAAAATGTTACAAAGAAACATCCCAAAAATGTATACACAACTTCAGCTCTGCTGGAAGGATAAATCAGTACCACAAGATATGATGAACACAAACATTGTTACCATTTATAAAAACAATGGTGACAGAAGCGACTGCAACAACTATCGCCGCATTTCTCTACTCAAGATTATCGCTCGAGTAATCCTAAAAAAAGATTACACATTCTTGCTGAAAGAATCTACCCCGAATCACAGCACGGATTTAGACCCAACAATTCCACCATCGATATGATTTTCTCACTCAGGCAACTCCAGGGGAAGTGCAGAGAACAGAGGAAGCTATTATATATTGCCTTCATCGACCTCACAAAAGCATTTGACCTCGTGAGCAGAGACGGCCTTTTTAAGATCCTTGAGGAGTGCCAATGAGCTTCATCTGTATGTCAGTGAGTTTACTATGCCGATGGACTTTATCTGTGCCAGTGAGTTTATACTTGAGTTTATCTTGTATGTGGAACACTGTAATACCTTCATGTGGGTCAAGTTGGCGAGGCGTGTCCTGTTGTTCTCCAGGGGTATCTTGCATCTGATGTGTGCATGCCACCATACTGACTGTGGTGCGCTTATAGCTCTGCTTGATGTGGGCTAGCAACTGACTTCTTACTTCCTCTGCGAATGTGACTCTTTACACACATATGAAATAAATGTGGACATCACTTCAACGATGACTGTGCACGACACAAGAACGGCATGGTTTCGACAAATTGTTTTATCGTTTCTTTAAAACAAGTCACAAATTGCCTCATCACGGTCATTAAACACTGTTACTAAAACTGCAAACAATCATACTTCCACACTACAGTTACCTCGGTCGACAAAGTTCTCAGACGACATCAGCATTCAAATTCTATTTCGCCTATTCGGAATATACACAGATCGGCGGCAAAAATGAAATTCTGCCATTTGTCATCATCAGTCCGACCCCGAACTCGGTTTAGACGTGAATGAGTCTTCAAGGAGATATTATCCCCTGCTCAGCGATTCGTCTCAGTTAAGGCGTGATTCACAATCTTCTCATATACACGTTGTACTGCATGAAGCTGTAAGCTGTCTGTACCGGGTGGCCAATGACCTGACCTAGGTCCATGGCAAGAAGATAGGATGTCCACCCTCCCTGCTAAGTCTCGTGAAATCATTTCATGAAAACTTGCAGGGGATCGTTTTATTCGATGGCTAAACATCCTAGTCATTCAGCATCAGCAGTGAAGTAAAGCAGGACTGCGTGCTTGCTCCTACACATTCTGGTATCTTCTTCGCCGTTCTCTTATGGCAGGCATCTGGGATTGCCACTAAAGGCATATGCCTCCATACAAGATCTGATGGTAAACATTTTAAACGATCAAGACTCAGGGCAAAGACTAAAATAACTACTTTTTGCAGACGGTGCACCAATGACTACTCTAGCAGCAGAAGATCTGTATCGGATCGTAGATCATTTTGCAGCAGCCTGCAAAAAGACTTTGGGCTCACCATCAGCCTAAATAAAACAGGTGATGGAACAAGATGCTTTTGACCTCCATCAATCAAAATTTCTAATTACGAATTGAAATTTGTTCATGAGTTTGCGTATTCGGGGTCGACGATATCAGATAATCTTTCCGTAGAGACAGACATCGACAGGTGCACTGGAGAGGCATCCACAACACTTTCCAGGCTAACTAAGAGAGCTTGAGAAAATAATAGACTAACAGAGTGTACAAAAGTTCAAGCATATAACGCTTGTGTTGTTAGCACACTACTCTTTTGGTCTGAATCCTGGACTTTGTACTCATGACAGGAAAAATAGATGAATTCCTTCCATATAAGATGTCTGAGACGTATCCTGGGCATATCGTTTAAAGGCCACATAACAAACAATCACGTGTTTGAAAGAGGGGATACTACCACAGTGCACTTCATCCTCAACCAGAGACGCCTTCGCTGGGCCATGTATCTCGAATGAAGCATGAACGTATTCCCAAAGATCTCCTATAAGGAGATCTAGTAACAGAAAAGAGGCCAAAATGACGACCCTGAATCCGATTTAATTAAGATGTGTGTAAACAGGATATGTAAACCCTTGGCATCAATCCAGACACGTGGGAAAGAGTTCCAACAGACAGATGTTTCCAGAGAAAAGATTTACGGAAATGACTGGTGCTCTTTGAGCGCAATCAGATCCAACAAGCTGAAGATTAGAGATAGGCATAAAATGCAGTCACATACTGCTGGACCAGCCTCGTCTTACAGATGTGGAAACTGTGACAGAGATTGTCAGTCTTGCATTAGACTATACAGTCACTAGCGGTGCAATCTGGTGCCTCCCCAACGGCACAACACTATAGTCCTACAGGACTGAAAGAGGCCTACAACAAGAAGACTTTTTGAACTTCAGATCTCCAACATGGCTGTTAGGCATTGAACCATTAAGTCCTCTGGCGTGTTTATGCTTACGGCTACGGTTTGCATTAGCATTTTCCTTTGTTGGACTCGTAGTACTGTCACAAAACATCCAATAGGCCTGATCTCCCGTCTTTTTCTGGCACGGAGAACTACCGTGTTATGTGTAGCCGGCGGAACCTCGAGAGAATCTCACTGTCTGTAACCTTCTACAAGCTTCCAGAAGTTCTGTTTTGGAGGTTCTTTGTTTTTTTTTTTTTTTTTTTTTTTTTTGCAGAGAGAGAGAGAATGAAACTTGAGTAATCCGTGTTTTCTTGTGGTTGATCGGTGTAAACACAGGAAAAAAAAAAGTAATTTGCACGTAATAGTTGACAGTTGAACTACTCCGTTCCCCCTAGACTTGGTCATAGAACCAAGATCGAGCAGTCGACCGGCCACAGATGTACCCACTTCACGCCGACAACAAGGCGTATTTTTGCGAAGCCAGCTGTCTCTACAGGAATCAAACGACCCTGACTGTCAGCTATTTCCAAGTTCGTAAGGTCGTTTCAGTAAATAAGGAAAATGTATCTTATATTCATGTCTATATGTGGTGAACGAAGTACGCGATTACAGACGCGAACCAAGTCGCAGTGTGGGTGTTTAGAACAGGGCAGGTCATGCATATTAATGAGATGTTATTGATCGATTGTTGCGGCCTAGCGGGACGATTACCAGATCACTTAAAAACCACTAATAAAACTCTTCATTAGTGACAACTGTGATACGTCAGCGAATAATGGAGGTCTTTATTCTCCCCGCAACAATCCCATTTGTCGAAGGAATATATGCATTACACATCTACCTGAAGTTCATAGATAGGAGATTCGCCCGTGGTGTAGAGGTGCAGGTTGGAGTTGTTATGTGGTTACGTACGACAGGCGAGATAGAGTCTCATTCTATCAGTCCAGTGTAAGGGAGTGGGAAGAGAAGTTCGACAGGGTTAATATACTTTGCAGTGACCGAATATACGTCGGTAGGTCGAGAAGGAGTACCGGCCTGATTACTTCGTGAGTTTATACGATCGTCTGATAGCGAGTGCGTTCCCAGCGCAGTTATATACGGAACATTTATACTTCCACCCGATACACGACTCTGATCGTCTTATAGTTAATCAAACTTTAATCATGAAAGCAATGGGGTACCTTCTTTCTCCACGATGAGGGAAAGAGATGGGCGGCGAAAAGAGGATGCCGAAAGCATTCCAAATATGATAATGCTGATTCAAATGCAACAACTTAACCATTCAATATAATTACGTCGCTAGGAAGGGGGGACTGATCGGGGGTTGATACTTACCTTCTCTTCTCGTTGACACCTTTCCGTCTTGACAGACGATAGTTTGGTACATTGTGCTTCAAAAAGGCTTAATAACTACAAACCATGGTGGTGGCTGATAAGGCCAATTTGTGCTGTAAATGTTCGTCTACAGTGGATGCATGTGAAAACATGGTCATTTCCACCATAATGCACCATCTTACGTCTCATGCGCTCTGTGTGTGCTGTGTCAACAATCATTTTCTCCTTTGTCTTTTTTCCATTTCTGACAGTTGCTTTCCATGCAACACATTCAGCGGCGACGTGTTCACAATGTGCATTATCAATGCCTGTATCAGTCATGTCTCGCTTACACACATCTTTGTATCGTAGTAGAGGCCAACTCTGAGATCTCTAATCCAATCTGCAATTCACCACACACACAAATAAAGATGTCCTTTGGTATTCTACCATCATCCATCCTCCTAACGTATCCTATCCATCTAAGTCTACGAAGACAGAGCACGAACACACCGTCACACAGCCTGATCTTTCCAATACTTCAGTATCTGTGATTTTGTCTTGCCACTTAATACTAATTATTCTTCGCAGACAGCGCATATGAAAGCTGTTTAAATGTTTCTCTTGGTGTGAGTAAGTTGACCAGATTTCACTGCCATAAAGGAGAGTACTAAGGACACAGGTTTGGTAGACAAGGACTTTTGTTTTGGTAGTAAGCTTCCTGTTCTCCCAAACTCTTTTTGCTAACTTGTTGTTGCTGCCTTACCAATCCTGATATTGATTTCTTGATCTAGGGATAATTTACTATTTAACTTTGATCCTAGATATGTAAAATGGTCTACTATCTCCAGTTCGGTGTCGTCAATAAAGATTGATGGTACCTCATGTGCACCTTGTGACATAATCTGTGTCTTCTTTTTGTTAATTGTTAAACCAAATTCAGAACAAGCATTGGAGAATGCAGATAGTAGATGTTGTTTGTAATACCTCCTCAAAGTGGGCCGTAATTGCAACATCATCCGCAAAATGCAACTCTATGACCATCCTAATTTTGGTCTTGGCCTGCAATCTCTGAGCATTATAGAGGCCGCCATCTGAGCGTGAATGAATGCATATACCGGCATCCTGATCACTAAAGGCATATTTCAGTAGAAGTGAAAAGTATATTCCAATGAGGGTGGGGGATAGTACACATCTTTGCTTAACTCAAATCTTGATTTCAAACTCTTCTGAAGTTGCACCATCAAACTTGATAATACTCTTCATGCCTGTGCGAAACGATTCCACAATGGACAGAAGAATTGGTGGACAGCCAATCTTCTTTAGTGGCTTGAACAGACCCTCACGACTGATCAAATCAAATGCCTTTGTGACGTGTATGAATGCAATAAACAATGGTTAATTTTGTTCCCGGCATTTTTCTTGCATTTGTCGCAATGAGAATATCATATCAATGGTAGACCGGTTCTGTCGGAAGCCGCACTGTGATTCAGGGTAGACTTGATCTCCTAGGAATTGAAGTCTGCGCAGAACAATTCAAGCAAATACTTTCCCAACAGTACACAGAAGTGTAATACCCCTATAGTTGTTATATTCGTTATGATGCTTGAATCTTTGAAATCCCGTGGGACTTGTCCTTCTCGTCAGCATGGCTCTATTAACTGGTGGATCTGTAGATTGAGTGTGTCTTACCCACTCCTGATAACCTCTATTGGAATCCCACCCTTACCTGGAGAATTGCCAGATGCAAGTTCATTTATAGCACACTTAACTTTTGTTATGGTGGGAAGTGTGTCCAGGTGGTCAAGAGTTGGCAGGACCTCTATGGCGTTGAGGGTATCATTCCATAGTTTTGTCTCACTTGAGTAGAGCTTTAAATAGTGCTCTACCCATCTATCCATCTGCTGTTTCCTATCAGTGATGATTTCTCCAGTCAAGGTTTTCAATGGAACACTTCTTTTGATAATTGGACCACAGGCTTTCTTTATCCCTTCATACATGCTTCTGATGTTTCCCTTATCACTTGCGTTTTGAATTGACTCATATAAAGTGATCCAATAGTCATTTGCACAATGCCTGGCAGCCTTTTGCACATCTTTCGTAGCTTACTTTCTTGGAAAACACCATGTATTACCCTACCATTATTTACCTATTATCCTAGATGGGGAAAGACTCATGTAGGTACACACCACTCATACTCTAACAGGGGAAGAAACAGTGCCCGGTAGCACACAGTTAATATGTCTACCAAATGCTGAGGCCTTGTCGGCCATGTTAATATGGTATTACCAAAGGGTTGTTGCAGGGTACTTTCACAGATCCTCTCCTTACAGTTTCGGCCTTCAAGTGTTGACGTAAAGAAGCATGGAACTTGTATGAGAAGGAGGAACATGGTTAGAATCCGATTCCAGTGACTTCGCAGAATCCGCTGTGTTGGATCAGCACAATGGACCCCAGCCTGTGAAATCCCCTTCCACAATACTGCCTCCAGGTCAGAAGGTCCATTCATCAAACCAGTATCCAATATCCCAGCATCTGGGTAAGACATTACATTATTACGCTCACGATATGGTGCGGATACTAGCCTGCCAGTCCACGATGAGGTCGAAGGTGACAGTTTCATGTATGCTCCGAGCTGCTCAGCTCTTAAGTGAAAATTCATTGTCTAGCGCTTTGTGAGACGACACCTTGACTCCTGTCTATCAGTTAGTTCACGGGGTTTACCCACAACGGTTGAACATTGTTAGGAAAAGATCTACTAACTGCAGTAGTCTACCATGGTTCCAACTGGGATCCAAAGAGGGTTCCGAAATGACGGTGACCATCGACAAGCAGTCTACTAATCTACACTAGCGAAAGGAGGATCGTAGGAGATTCGGCGAGATAACCTTGACGATCCGACGTACAGACCACGACAGGATCCGCCTTGCTCGATGATAAAACTCAGATCCTCAGCTGCTAATCCTTCTTTGTCTATCTAGCTGCTACACCCACTGCCTTACTCTAAATCTGTCCTCCCCTATACTATTATGTATAATACATTGAATGCTCGTTAACATGACATTACAAGAGTTGAGTTGTGTCGTCTGGATTGAGCCCCTAGAGGTAATAGCCCCTAGGTTGAGTGAGAGAGAAAAATCAGAGTCCAGGGGCCTGGAGGGCCGGGGGACCAAATAAACATGTGTCTTGGCCAGAATGTATCCTGAAGTAAATATTCTACCCATAGCCCAGCCTACCCACTGGTACTGGTGCAGGTACATGGTTCCGTCACCCTGTAACTGAGTGACTGAGTGGCGCTATTCTTTTCAGGAGACTCATGGGAGTCGTCGCTGAAGCTACGGAGTTCGTGCTTTGTGCGGCACTTTCGGTGGGTCGCCCTGCGAAAAGAGACCGACCATTGTTGGATAAAACCCGGGTTGATGAAGTCTTTCTAGTGACTGCCAAATCCATCGACGATGAACTGTATTTTTCGTGGAGGACTTATGTGTTGGCATTCTGGCGGCGGCATTATGCACAGTGTACCTGTGCGGGCTGTTGGCTTGCCCAGACTCCTGCCTGTTCCACATTTCACATTGGGCGTTGAGGAGAATTTTTTATGATATTCACTGGCACAGGAACGGAGCATAATGGGAACGATCCGTTGCCATAAAGTTGGAACCGCGACTAACTAACTAACTACCTAACTAACTAACTACATAACTAACTAACTAACTAACTAACTAACTAACTAACTAACTAACTAACTAACTAACTAACTAAATAACTGACTGACTAACTATCTAACTAACTGACTAACTAACTAACTATCTAGCTAGCTAGCTAGCTATCTAGCTAAATAAATAACTGACTATCTATCTATCTAACTAACTAACTAACTAAATAGCTAACTATCTAACTAACTAACTATCTAACTAACTAACTAACTAAAAGACTTTAATGCTAAAGTAGAAAATCGTGGAAATGGATGCACAGTATGTAAACATGAGTTGAGAGAACGAAATGAGAGAGTCGGCAGACTTGTATAATGGGCTAAAGAGCATGAATGCCAATGAGCGAGTACATGTGGCACCATGGTGTGTTGCGTTTGAGTGTATACATATATCAGTGTGTCGCTTACGATGCCTAGGGGTTATTACTTTGTTTACCATCATCATGTCGTCACCCATGGCTAGCTTCTTGCGTCGCAAGCTTTCTGCGTAGAGCATCTTCGTAGTGTGTAATATATATATTTGTTCTTCTTTCAGTTGAGCACGTAATTTCTCCTGGCTCAACACTTATCACTAATTACTGCTGCATTCTCTCTTCACTCCAACAACGACGAACAGAATGAAACTATTCATAACTCATCTACACCGGCGTTTTCTACAGTTTATGTTCATCTAAGCACATTGTACAGTGCAATTACACTGGCACTTATTCAACATCTGACAAAACCGACGGATTTATAACATTTAACACAACGAGCGGCATAGTATATAGCGTACCTCGGTATACATCTGACCATGTCCGTACTCGACGATGGCTGAACGCAGACTGTTCTTTTTGGTCTCTCCTCAGAAGCGAGGTCCCGCGTTTTCACGCTTTGTGAAAAGTATCCACTTGTCACGTTCCGGTGTTCACTTGCTGAACACGGCCATAACCTATAATATCTAGCCTGGGTTATAGCTTAACTATGCCATGACATCATCTGGGTCATGGCAATGATTGTTTGTCCGAAAACCCTGGATTAAGCAATCTCCAAGACGATTATGGACATGGAGGAGTCCCCAATAATAGGATCAGAAGCCAGATCAGATTAATTACTTCCTAATTATCAGGATGATTCGAAAATTAATAGTCGGAAAAACAGTTTCAAATGCAGACTGTCCCAGTGATAACATATTGAGTATAGGCATATCAAAAATACATTTAAAGATCAAATATACTTCATGAAAAACTAAGGTTTACCTGTGTAAATGTAAAGATGACAAGCAAACACGGCAGTTATTGCATTGAAGTAAAGAACAGATTTGATATATCGTGTGATATAGAGATCTGTTTTTTAATATTTGGAAGGCCAATGGGAAATGTTAAAGAATTCATTCAGCATAGCTGCAGAAACAACTATCCCAAAATTAAAGAAAGTACGTCGTAAGAAATTGATGACTAAAGAAATGTTACGACGAATGGAAACAAAAAGGCACAACAAAAAAAGTCCTGACAAATATGAAGAGATTCACAGCAAAATCAGACCTTTATGAAAAGAGGCATAAGAAGCACGGCTTGAGAAAAAAAAAATTGCATGGGAATTGACAAATAATACATTAGTAAAAATACCAAACTAATGCACACAATAATTCAGGAACTTACTAATAAAAGAACACCTACACCCACAGGCTGTCTGAAAACAAATGAAGGAAAAATCATAATCGAGAACACTGTGCATGTTGTTTTCTCCTTACTTATTGTCACTAGCCATGATTTTGACCGGTCCCTTAGCGACGATAAGGCTTTCTGTATTCTGCTGTTAGCTGTACTTATATATTCTTCAGATGTCAACATGGTTAGGTCATCTGCAAAGGAGAACGTGCGTACTCTGGCTGGAAAGTGTTCCGTGATGTCATTTATATATGCTAGGAGTAATGTTGATGAAAAAACTTTTCCTTGGGGGTTATCTTGCTACAACAGCATCTTTTTGCTTGTTTGTACTCGTACTTTTGTCCTGGCAGTTCTGTTCTCAAGGTAGTGGCTGATCAGTTTGCACATTTTGTCACAAACATGCATTTTATGCAGTTTTACATTCAGTCCCTCCTTCTATTCTTTATCAAATGCTTTTTCTAAATCTATCCAGACCGCTAGTGTTTGCTTTTTCTCTTGGAAGGCATCCTCTATTTCCCAAGCTCTGTTTCCGTGATGTCATTTGATCGTCAGTGGATCTGTTATTTCTGAATCCTTTAGTGGTGTTTAGAGTTGGTTTTCTTCCATTTGCCAGTTTAGCCTGCCAGTGATTATGCGTTCCATTAATTTTCCTACACAGCTAAGTAGATTGATAGGTCGATAGCCATTTAGTTTTTCCAGGTATTTTCCTTTCTTTGGGACTGACATTAGTATAGCTACATTCCATGCCTGTGGGACTATTTCTCTCTTCTAATTGTAATTTAGGACTGCTAGTAGTTTCCTTTTTGCTTTAGTACCTAGTCCTATTTGCATTTCATTTGTGATTCCATCCTTCTTTGGTGATTTCTTCTTTTTTAGGGTATTCATTGCCTGTTCCATTTCTTCCATTTATAGATTTGCCATCACTTATTCTGAGAGAGAAAAAGAGAGAGAGAGAGAGAGAGAGAGAGAGAGAGAGAGAGAGAGAGAGAGAGAGAGAGAGAGAGAGAGAGAGAGAGAGAGAGAGAGAGAGAGAGAGAGAGAGTTCGGAGAACCAAGGAATTCCTTCAGGGAACAATGTAACGTTTCCTGAAGGTCAACACTATCTTGTTGGGGTTCCTTGCCTCTCTTCTCCCCCAATTGATTAACATCTAGGGTGTGTCTTATTGAACTACTGACACGACAAGAGAATACTCAAATTAGGAAATGACATCTTACATAATTTATTAAAACATAAACATGGATTATGGTCATACAAGTACAAGAAATTTCATATCCCTGGATGCCTGAAATATACATTTTATAATTTCATTTCATTCTGGAAAGACTATCTTAACTTGCTTATCCTAGTCGTACTTCAGGGTGCCTGGATTCCTGATGTCACTAATTCTTTGAGTTGGTGTTAAGTTCTCCTAATGAATGATAATTGTCTCCCTGGGTATAGGATAATAAGTGTTCCTGGCACTCCAGCTAAGTTACCTCTCCTCCTGAGCTGGGAAACTGTTTGCAGGTGGGTTCTGGTTGGGATACTGTTCTGCATCACTTTGTTCAGATACTTCACTCACAAAAGAAAGTCAGGCCTGGATCTAGATTCAGTCAAGCTGCTACCTTCACCAAGTCCTGCATTCAAAAGTGCTGCATTCAAACTACTGCATTCCAACTAGTCAGGTCTGGATCTAGTGGTACCAAACCACTATCTGAAATTCAGCAATCAACATATCTCTAATCATACCAACAAAATGACAGAAATGTCATGCTGTAAGTAACGAACAAATGAAATCAATACGATGAATCTTGTTCTTAGAGAAAATAAACATAGAAGAAAGATAGTCTTGGTGTTCTCAATTAGTTATCACCAACATAATTGTTTGCTCTCCCTCCAATCTTCCACTATCAGGTGTTCAAGATTTAACTAGCAGATGTGCAGTTTCATCTTCACCTACGCCTGTCCTTCAGGTCTATAGTTTAAATGATACCTTGATTGATTTGGAATTGACAACTATGTTTATCCTCTTCTGTACCTAGTTTTGTTCTCTACATCTTTTTTCTATTCAAGAAAGAGGGTCTCATACATTATGGATTTTGCGAATCATTTCCCATAGCAATGAGTATTTGCTTATAAACAATATACGTACATTATGATATCAATTCTTGTATAGTATTCAGGTGAATTATTTTCTAATCCAAAGTTTTACGGCAAGTATATTCTCTCCTTTTCACCGTGTAATACAAAGATTGTACTTCATTTATCATCATCATCATGCTCATTATAATTATTATCATTATCATCATCATTATCATGACATCATTTTCATCATGACACAAGAACATATGTGGTAACAGGAGTGACATGAAATACAAAGTGGGATTTTGCTTAAGACACAAAACTAGATGCTTGTAGTACGCGTAATGTATTATGGGTTGTGTCGTGCTTAGGGCACAAACCGAGTTGATGGTACCATAAGTGATATATTATACAGAGTGTTGTCATGCGTCAGAGTGCACTAAATGATTAATTAGTGCTTTTGGAACATATTATCTGCTGACAGACAGGACATTACACGTAAACGTTGCCTTCTATCATGAGATTGATTGTTAGCTTATACTCTTCTCAGCATTCACTCATTCTCAGACATAATATTCATATGTATGGATGATCATTTCACTCAGTCTTCAGACACATTCATATCTGTATGGATGACAACCATGCATATGTATGTGCTTTACACTGAATACATTCACAGATTCAACCACAATGGCATTACAATGACTCTCATCATTCTACCATCCTTCATCAGAAATTATAATATTTTCCTGGATGATATTTAGTCATTCATTCGGATGTGTTCTTTTCAAATGATACATTCACATCTGTTTAACAATAATGAAATCACACATGAATCCTCACAGACATGCTCTCAGCAATGACATAGATTTATGTGATCATTAGACATAATTATGAGATTCTCAAAGGATACTTCCTCATGTGTAGCCTTTAATGAAAATACACATGGATCCCCGCATGCTCACATAGATTTATGTGATATACTCAATCCACATTCAGGCATTATGAATCTTAACCATTCTAACATGCCGGTTGACTAAGATTATTGTGTGGCACAAATATTAATTCCACATGTTTACAACATTGAAAATACATTTGACTCACCACATGGGTGCCTTAACTCAACACACAAAATTATGATCCCTTTAGGAATCTATTTGGTTCTCATGTGTTCATTTCTTTATCCAATGAAATACCAGAAACTACTTGTTTGTCCATGTGCTCATGTAAAAAAAAAATCTACTGAATAATGTGCTCATGTAATTAAAAACACTTTACTATTACACATTACACTAATTTCTCTATCAGGTTGGCACATGTAAACTAGTTTTCTTAAATCTTAAGTTACTCACCACTCCTAAATCACTCCTGGTTGAGTTGAACTACTTAAGAAATATGTACAACTTCAGTCTAATGCTTAACATGAACTAAGTTGTTTAGCAGGGAGAAAAATTAAACTCACTGTAGTTTTCTCCTAATGTACAGTTTATCTATGACTATGATAACTGAATATAATATTTAGTTTCTACTAAATTAATTTCTTAAGAACTCACCACATGGTTTACACAATTTGACTTACCAATTATTCTTGGGAAATAGGCTCACAGACTAACTAATCTAATATAAAATATAGCATTGTTTACCTGCATTTCTTGAATGGCTGTAAAAAGTGACACTGGTTTCAGGCTTTCGGACTCAGCGTTGTTCAACTTCGCTGTAGGCCTCTACTTCTATTGTCTTTCACGAATGGATTATATCATTTCGTTTGTAGATGTTGCCGACCATCCGTCAATGCCTTATACCTCGCGTCTTATCTCTTGTGTAAAACTGGAAGATGTTTTCGTCTGCGCGGTCAAAACGTGTGGCCTGATTTCCTCTGACTGAAAATCTGTGATTGGCGTCGAGGTGTGCCTCTTGAATGCATGCCACATCTATTCTATCTTTATGAAGACGATGTGTTAAGGAGGCTTTCTTTTTAGAAACTCCTTCGGCATTCCATTGAAGTATGTTGAGTGTCCAGGATGTTTAGTCAATAGCTCTTAACCTACACCTCTATGCCTTGACTACACAGCACAGGGAAAGGAGACAGCCAGTAGTAATGGGTGGACCCCTCGAGGCAGGGCGCCTGATGGGACTTCATGGGATTAGCACCATACTGATTTTAATCTATGGTATCATGCATTGATTAAGTTATGTTGCACCACTTTGTCAAGCTTGTGGCTCGGTAAATCCGATTTCGACAAGCATTTTTTCTGCAAAAAAAAAACACAACAAAACTTCGATCGACTATAAGAATGAATTACAACGTCTACTATTTGCATTCTACAATACTTGTTCTGAATCTGGTTTAACAATTAGCAAAAATAATGCACAGATTATGTCACAAGGTGCACATGGAGTTTATTGACGGTGCCGAACTGGAGATAGTAGACCATTTTACATATATAGGATCAGAGGTAAATAGCAAATTATCCCTATATCAGGAAATCAACATCATGATTGGTAAGACAGCAGCAACAACGAACAGGTTAAGAAAAAGTGTCTCGGAGAACAGGAAGATTTCTGCCAAAACAAAAGTCCTTGTCTATCAAGCCTGTGTCCGTAATACTCTTCTTTATGGCAGTGAAACCTGGTCAACTTACGCACACCAAGTGAAACGTTTAAACAGCTTTCATATGCGCTGTCTGCGAAGAATACTTGGTATTAAGTGGCAAGACAAAATCACAAATACTGAAGTATTGGAAATATCAGGTTGTTTTACGGTTTGTCTTCGTAGACTTAGATGGATAGGACACGTTAGGGGGTGGATGATAGTAGAATATCAAAGGATATCTTTTTTGGTGAATTACAAATGGGTAAGAGATCTCAGCGTCGGCCTCTACTACGATACAAAGATGCGTGTATGCGGGACATGACTAAAACAGGCATTGCACATTGTGAGCAAGTCGCCGATGAACGATTTGCATGGAGGGCAAATATCATAAACGGAATAAAGACAAATAAGAAAATGATTACAGATAAGTCACACACCTAGCGTGCGAGACGTAAAATGGTGCATTGTGGTGGAAATGACCATGTGTTCAAATGCATCCACCGTGGACGAACATTTACAGCGCGAATTGGCCTTATCAGTCACATTCTCTACCGCCATGGGTTGTGGTTATTATGCTTTTTGAAGCACAATGTAACAAACTATCGTCTGTCATGGCGGCAAGGTGCCAATGTTATGTAATGGCATTTTTTCTTAATATTATCAAAAGTGTCACCCACACTCATAGTTCTAACATTCAGTGCTCCCACTTTAAACTCACATCACCACTCATTAACTGAATATATAACACATACTGTATTTACTAAATAAACTCCAGAGGTAGGTAATATAACTACATATTTTAAGGCCAAGTAACTAGAAATTATTTCTTTTACTGCGCCAGGTCAAGTGATATCACAATGCCTGTCGATATTACTCATGTTAGCTCGCTTAACACCAGTGTTCACGTGTACATGTTTTATTTGATGCTGCTCATCAACACATTTATCGTTTGTAGAAGCTGACTTCACATCGCCGTGACGTGCTACATGGCAGACATGCGGACAACATTGGTCTAGTTCTTGCTTACATGTCGGTCAATGACTTGATACTTGAAGTCGCTCTGACCTGTTATCACGTGACAACCTTGCCGTTTGACATAGTAGTAGTCTGACAAGTAACTTTGTGACCTGACTTATCTTCGGCGCCTGCTGTGAAACTAGTGTTGCATCCATGATGAACATACTGGCACTGAATCATTACATACACATACTGCATCCATTATATTACATGATATATGTGACAAAACTGCGTGTCGTTGTATTAACATCAGGATTTATTGTTATGTTCACCCCCATATTCGTGTATCGTATCACGTGCCTCATACTACAAGTAAATGGAAATATTCTTCAACAAGTGAATCGGTACAATTATCTTGGAACAATCATAACATCTGATGGGAGATGCCTTGAAGAGATTAGAACAAGAATCGCCATGGCGAAAGTAGCCTTTAGCAAGATGAAAAACATTCTGACTAATAAAACGATGTCAATTGAAACGAGAAAAAGAGTGTTGAGGGGATACATAGAGCCTGTTCTTTTGTATGGATGTGAAACTTGGAAAATGAGCAGCCAAACTGAAAAGCATCTGATGGCTGCAGAAATGTGGTTTCTGAGGAAAATGCAAAGAATACCATGGACAGACAGAAAAACCAATGACCAAGTACTACAGGAGACAAATGAACATCGTAAACTGATTAGAGAAATTAGACGTAGACAGTCAAAATTTTTTGGACATGTTATGAGAAGAAATGAATTGGAGAACTTAGTGACAACTGGCAAGATCGAAGAGAACAGACCAAGAGGAAGACCAAGAGGAAAATACCTGGATGGTTTGGCCACATGACATGGACAAGACAGGAACACTGAGCTGATCCACGACACTGGTGATCGAGTGAAATGGCGAGTCATAACCGCCCACGCTTTTCGGCATGGCACATGATTGATTGATTGCCACATATCACGACAGTTGTTTGTTTCTCCATCAGCCCATCGTTTAGCTCAGTGTGATTTTTTCTATACCAGTGGTTCTCAACAAGTGGGAATTCCCCCCCCCCCCCCCTCTCTCCAAAGGGAGAGGGGGGGGGGGTGGATTTAGGGTTTCGGGGGGGGGGGGAATTAAGGCCAAAGATTGGCAGACTTAAAATGGCTTCAGGCACAATATCCTGGTTTTCTATCGAGCGTTTTATGCATTCTGGTGTCGTGTATTAACTTACAACTATTGGACGTTTTAACTGTTTGTTTATTGTGATATGATTAATTTGTTGCATTAATAACATATTGTGAAATTTTTAAAAATGCACCTTCTGAGGCTGACAATTTTGGAAAGGGGGAAATTCTTCTTCTTTCGTTCGCTGGAAAGGGGGAATGACATTCTGACATATGGTGAAAGGGTAAATGGACCAAACAAGGTTGATAACCCCTGTTCTATATATTATGTAATCAACTTCGACGGCTTTATGTCTTACTGTAAGATTGTTCGTTTGGCTTTCACAATGACGCAAACAACCAGTAGTGGGAGAATGAACAACCATGGCACATTTGAAGCGTCCACACTCAGAATTAGTGAACATTCTGCAACGAGATTGTCACGTTCTGTATTCTGTTCGGCGTGTTCGCCAGTCTTATTTGCCAAACTATGATCAAAACCTGGATCGCGTCATTTACACAATGACAGAGAAAGTATATATAATTTTAAGTGTACTTTGTCTAAGCACCCAATTCCAAATGTTGCATACATATATATTTCCTCTCGTTGGACGGTTTTCCAGTTGCAGATATCACATAGATAAATGCGACATTTTCTGTAACTTAGACTAGTGCTTCCCAAAGTGGTGGTCCGCTGACCGGTGCCGGTCCGCGAGCCCTTCTTTGCCGGTCCGCAACGTGAGTTGAAAAAAGTAAGAAAACAGTTAAATATTGTCTCCTTTGAGGATTGTTTAGAACTTTTTAAAACAAGATTGTCCTTTTCTCAAAACATTATATCCGCACCGTTTTTAAGGTGATTTAATTTTAAAATAAATTGATCCTGCAGCGGTATAGCCCAAGGGGTATTTATTTTTAAGGAGAAGCGAAGCATTGGTTCGATGAGAAAGTTAAAAATAGTAACCAGCTGAGACCGATACTTAAAGCCGGCCCGGCCCGGTCGACGACATTTGTTTGTTGACGATGTGCGTTTCTTTTGTTTCCTATGTGACGAAACGTGAGAAAGATGGACATTATAATTTGCTGATTGTCATAAGATGAAGAACATACGTGATTTTCGTTGTCCGATTATAATGCTTTTTGCCATCGTCTGAGCGAGTGGAGGTGTTAGATACATCTGCAAAGTAATTTTCATTACAGCTGGACGAAAGCACGGACGTTGCCAACTTTAGTGATTCTGATGGTGCATGTGAGATATCGATGCAAACACAACTTGAAAGAAGAGTATTTCTTTTTCGTCAGTGAGCATTATTAAAACACAAAACAGAAACAGTTTGGAAATGTGTTCTCCTTTGCAGGTAGCGCTGTCTACAATCGTGCCACGATTTGATAAGCTTGTAAATAATAAACAGGCCCACCCCTCGCATTAAATAGTTACTGTTAGCAGCTGATCATTAAATCACCTTTATTACAACACACCGTCATTTAGTCAGCGTGATTAAAATCTGATTTGGTATCCTTTTCCAAGATATATTTTATTTTTATTTTCTATTGGTGTTCATTACTGTATATACATACACCTTTACAAGCAGACCTAAATGTAGTTTTGACATTTGAACACATTTCTGATTTGTACATCTATGCAATAAATTTTAACTCATGAAAGTGGGACCACCATTAAATAAATCACTTCTTCTTCTTCTTTAGCATTCCGAGCCATTGTAGTTCTTTGCTGCAAATACAAGCTGTCTCCATTCGTCTTTCTGGTTGACCTTCTCTTGCCAGCCGCTGATTCCAAGTGCTTGTAGGTCTGTATGTATATTATCTCTCCACCGTCTTTATTAAATAAATCACTGTCATCCAATAATATTATGAAGCAGTATTTAGATCACTGGGACAACACCCACAGTTATGTTAAATCTTATATTTATATTAAAATGTATATTGGAGTCATATAAAATTCCAGATTACAAGGAGACATTTACACCCTTGGGCAAGGTGGAGTACCCGTTTAGCCCCCCGATCAGGGTTACGTGAAGCCATGGAAGCAGGTGGTGGATGGAGTGTGAGAGCAGCCGACAGATTGTTGTTGGTTATGGTCTTGCACTCTGCGGCGATAGGCAGATGATCTCATCAGTAGAGACAATGGCTATGGCCACCGACTAATACAGTCACTGCCCAGAAGGACAGCAATGGCAAACTACCTTCTGCAAAACTTGCCAAGAAACCATAGCAACCATGAAAGAAAACATAATAAGAAAGAGATCTGGTGGCGAGACCCCCAGGCCAGGCAGATCAGATAACACTGGGGAAGAGTGTGACACAGGGACCAGTACTAGTAATCGTGATGACGGAGTTAATCCTGACTGTGTTACCAAGGAAATCCCCTGTGTCAGACTAAGAAACAGAATGAGAATAGCAACGTGTAATGTGAGAAGTCTGTATGAGGGAAAGCTTAAAGTAGTGTGTGATGAGATTGAGAGGTTAAACATTCAAATTTTAGGAATTAGTGAACATCGCTGGAGTGGCAAGGGACATTTTACAACTGAAAATGGAAGTATTTTCATTTATTCTGGTAGAGACGCCGGAGGCCAGAGTGGAGTGGCATTTTGTTTAGATAAGACAACTGCACAATCTTTAATGGGATATAATCCAGTTAGTGATATAATCCTCACTATTAGACTTAAAGGCCGTCCCAGAAACACAACTCTCATACAGATATATGCACCTACTTCAACAGCAGAGGAGGACGAAATTGAAGATTTTTACAACACACTACAAGACACATTAAATAAGATTGGTCATAATGATATAACAATAATAATGGGAGATTTTAATGCAAAAGTTGGAAAATTTGGATTAGGATGCAGGTGACAAATTAATTGAATTTTGCACAAAAAATGAGTTAACGATAGCCAACACGCTTTTTAAACAACATCCAAGAAGACTCTTCACATGCAAGTCTCCAGACAATATTACCAAAAATCAGATAGATTATATTTTAATACAAAGAAGATGGAGATCAAGCATAACATCTGCAAAAACCCTACGTAGTGCAGACTGTGATACAGATCATCAGTTATTAGAAGCAGATCTGAAATTAAAACTCAAGAAGCTTATCCGAGGACCAAGGCCACTTCGTTTTGATCTCACAAAAATACCGGATGCATACACTGTAGAAGTTAGGAATCGCTTTGGGGTCTTGATGTCTGTACAAGAAGAAATGACACCTGATGAACTGGCAGTACAAGCTAGAGATATCTTGATAACTTCAGCCAAAGATTTAATTCCGACCAAGAAAAAGCAACTTAAGTCATGGATGACATCAGACACATTAGAATTAATAAAACAACGAAGGGAACTTAAACAGAAAGGAGGTGAATCCGATAACAGCAGGATGAAGTATAAATCTTTAACTCGAGAAATAAGAAAGAACACAAGAAAGGACAAAAATCAATATATACAAGATTGCTGTACCAGAATAGAGCAATATCATAAGACTGGAAGAGATTATGAAATGTTCAAAGAAATGAAGTTATTGACAAGAAATGTTCAACCTCAATTGAATGTTATCTGTGACAAGATGGGAAATACCTTAACAGAATCTAGACAAATTCTAGAAAGATGGCGGGAGTACTGCAGTGGAATGTATGATATGAGTGACAGTGAGGATATGAATGAGATACATGAACCAATGGCAGCAGAGACAGAACCTGAACCCTCATTAGATGAAATTGCTTGGGCTATAAAGAACCTGAAGAATGGTAAATCACCTGGATGTGATGAGATACCAGCTGAACTAATTAAAGCGGGAGGAGAAGAAAGCATACACATATATCATGCATTATGTACAAAGATTTGGAAATATGGTATATGGCCAAAAGATTGGAAGAGAACTATCTTCATTCCAATACCAAAAAAGGGCAACCTGAAATTATGCACCAACTATAGAACTGTTGCCCTGATCAGTCATGCAAGTAAAATTCTACTAAAAGTCATAATGGGAAGACTTCGTAAGAAAATGGAAGAAGAGATTAACGTAGTTCAAGCTGGATTTAGACAAGGAAGAGGAACAAGAGATCACATATTCAACATGCGTTTAATAATAGAGAAGTGCAGAGAATTTAATGTAAACCTATTCTCATGTTTTGTGGATTATTCAAAAGCATTTGACTGTGTACAACATCAGAAACTTTGGGAAATCATGAGGAATATGGGCTTTCCATCACATGTAGTACAACTCATAAAAATGCTCTATCTAGACCAACAAGCAGCAGTTAGAATAGATGGCGAGGCATCAGATTGGTTTGACATCAAGCAAGGAGTCCGTCAGGGCTGCGTGCTGTCACCCTATTTGTTTAACCTGTACGCCGAAAATATAATGAGAAATGTAAGAGATGATATAAACAGGGAGCTATATGATGCCCTAAATATCGGCGGTCATGACATACCGGAGATTCGATATGCTGATGATACAGTATTACTATCCACAACACAGAATGGCATAGAAAACCTAATAGCTTCAACCCAATTGAATAGTGAAAATCACAACTTATATCTTAACATAGCAAAAACAAAGATAATGCATACAGATAAAACTACTATGGAGAAAGAAATATACATTAATGGGGGAAAATTGGTGGTAGTGGAAAATTTTGAATATCTTGGTTCATTGATTACCAACAACGGTGACACAATGAAAGAAATTAAACGGCGACTATCAATTGCTCTTCAAAGACTAAAACAGCTGAATAAATTATGGAGTGGGACAGATAGAACTACAAAAATTAGATTTTTAAGAGCATGCATCTTTCCCATTGCAACATACGCCTGTGAGACATGGACACTTACTAAACAAGCTGAACAGCGCATAAACGCCTTTGAATATAAATGTTATAGACGAGTTCTAAGAATATCTTGGGTAAAGAAAAGAACAAATGCATCCATACTTCAAGAGTTGAATATTGAAGAAGGTTGGCTATTAAAGACGATAAAACAAAGAACATTGAAATATTTTGGTCACTTGAAACGTCACGAAAGTTTCGAGAGAACAATAATTGAGGGTTATATGCCTGGGAAGAGAGGAAGAGGAAGGCCAAAGAGAAGATGGGTGCAGGATGTGGCGGATGATCTCCAGATGGGTGTATCAGACGCGGGACATCTTGCTTATGATCGAGAGGTTTTCCGGAAGGTTGTTATGGGAGCGAGGTTCTGCAAAGGACATGCTACTGCTACTGAATGAATGAAGGAGACATTTGCTTTTAAACGGCACCGGTCCCTGAGTAAAAATAACAACTGTATGTCTGTCCGCGAAAGTCAAATGTCTGGGAAGCACTCACTGACTTAGAGTGACCGGTACACAGACAATTGGCACCAGAAGGACAGTTGAAGCCTTAGGATTGATTTACAATGTCATTGTTTCTATGAGTCATATAGAGGCCGTGCTTTTATATCTACATATACATCTGTTTCATATCTACATCTGCTTGCGTCAACAAACCATACGGTGCATATATTTTCACATCTACGTTTCGTTTACAAATTATATGGGACCCATATTTGCATAATTTAGGACCCATCTTTTCATGTTTACGTTACGTTTATAAGACATATACGTCAATTAGGACCCATGTTTTCATATCCACATTGCGTCTATAAGTTGTGTAGGACACATGTTTTCATATCTACATTTTTATAGGTCATATAAGACCCATGGTTTCATATCTACATTGCGTCTATAAGTTGTGTAGGACACATGGTTTTATATCTACATTGTTTATAATTCATATACGACTCATGTTTTTATATCTACATTGTCTATAAGTCATAAAAGACTCATGTTTTCATATCTACATTGTCTATAGGTCATTTAAGACTCATTTTTTCATATCTACATTGTCTATAGGTCATTTAAGACTCATGTTTTCATATCTACATTGTCTATACGACATTTAAGACTCATGTTTTCATATATACATTGCGTCTATAAGTTGTGTAGAATACATGTTTTCATATCTACATTTGTTTAATTTATCTGACAGTCAAAAGGAGTAATTCATATATTTGCTGGCCATACAATCAGCCGTTGTAAAGAAATCTTTTAATAATACAGATTGAAGTTTGCCATAGAAATACAGCAGGTACATAACATATCCTCACAGTAAGTATATATGTGATCATAATCCAGACTATATAATATACCACAAGGAATACGCAACGTACTGCCTAATCAAGTCCATCAGAAACATTGTCAGATATAATGCTATGTTTGCAGCCTACTTTGACACCTAGCCAAGAACTGATTTGGCAGAAAGATGCTGAAACAAACCTAGGTGATTTGCATAAGATTATGAATACCGGCATGAAACCGTAGTCAATGAACTGACATGCTGGATGTTTTCAGGAACGACAGTACGCCGATTTATAATAGTACAATGGTAACACTAACACTGCCGCCCTCCGTGGGTAAGAGCTTACGGACGCAATTCGTGAGCCCGCTTACCCGAGTTCCAAACACAAGTGCGACCGATTTAGCAGCAGACCGCGTCGTGCTGAGCGTTGCTTTGGGAGTCGGTCGCTCAGAAAGCAATGGCGCACTACTGGACGTAAACTTGCCAAGATATCAACAACAGCAGTAACATAGTAGTGTTGACAGCGATGTCTGGAGAAAGGAAATGCAAAAAACAAACACAACTAAAAAAAATATTAACACTGAAACCAAGAAAACTTGAAATTGGGACAACGCAATTAAATTGATATATTTGAACACAACATATTTAACAGGTCATCAACAAGTGATGAAACACTTATTTTAACAATATTGCAGTTGAGCACAACAAAGACAGAGGTCAGAAGACTGTTAGGATATATCAAAACATGTAAAGAAACAACTCGGACAGACACATGTAAAGATATAACTAGGACAGGGTGAATACATGTAATAACGCATGAAAACGTTAGTTAGTTAGTTAGTTAGTTAGTCGCAGTTCCAACTTCACAGCAACGGGTTGTCCCCATTATGCTCCGTTCCTGTAAACGTATAGGCAATTACAGTGTTCGTAAGGACATAAGCAGAAACTGATCGATATATGGGGAATGACTTTCAGAGAATCAGTCATGATTACGATGATCAGTCCACGTCATTATACCTGGGACAAGCCAAGTGTGTACTGCTGACTGTCCCAGCAGAAATCTAAGTGTGTACAGCTGACTGTCCCAGCAGAAGTCCAATGTGTCTTATTGATAGATGCGTAGCTACATATCCGATTCTGTCCTCACCGGCGATGTAATGCCATCAGTTCCCAAGTTGGTTCTGGCTGTAGTAATCTAACGATCCAACAGCAGATGTGTCGCCGTGCTCCAGCTTGTGAACATATACAGAAGAAGAGAACGGCAGGGACATTATTGATAGGGTTAGTGAAACAAGCACATCGACAATCATAGGCTGGTGTTTATAATCATCAGCTGAGCTTAAAGATAACACACTAGAAATCTGAATAAAATTATGTGGAACTGCGGTAAAGCTGTGAAAATGTAAACAATATAAAATGACACATAGTAGTGCAGCTTACATAACAGATTTACGACACATACGTAGGTGTCGTAAATCTGTTATGTAAAGCTGCACTACTTTGTGTCATTTCATATTGTTAAGATAACACACTGAATGCGGTTACGGAAGTTTGTCCGTCAATTTATGTGATGGGAGTTTCTGTTGGCAGCGTTCAGTGATGTCGTTAACACGATTGTGATTTCAGTGTGCTGATCTCATTTACTGTAGTCACTGCAAACATCACGTGATCACGGCGAGCGTTCATGGCGGAGACAATCAAATACATGTGTGATATGCTTTCCAAAAGGTTATGTCCAGCAAATGCTAGTTGCAATCATTTTTACAAGTGTCATGCTGTAAAGTTGTGACCGTTACTACAAGAACCATATAGAACTATCATATTGTTACAGTATGATATTTGTAAACTGTGTTAGCATCATCGATGGTTCATGTTTCAATTATGCTCTAAAGGGAATACTGAGAACTTAGTGTTTTATATCAAAGTATGATGGCGACTCAATAAGTAAGTCACACAGTTCTGTGGGATGGCAGGTAAATGTGGTTGGTGATTTCTACATGTGTTATTAGGTGACAGTAACATCCAACTTTATATTACCGGTCGTCAGGCGGCACTAGGTGCCTCATGCGCACGCGCAGCGCATAAACAAAATTACGACTGTACTACAGAGTTTACAACCAAAGAGTAACATGCTTTTGTGCGTTTTTTGTGGACAAAAGGACTGCTTGCAAAGGACATTCATAAGGAAATGCTTTCTGTTTATGCTGACAAATGTTGGTTCCGTAAAGCGTAAAGCGGTGCATAGTTAGATAGAAAAATTGTATCAAGGAGTGTTGCGTCTTCATGACAATGTTAGACCACATACCGCTAGATTAACTCAGGAGACAATTAACCAACTAAGGTGTTAAGTTCTAGAACATCCACTTAGCCACGGCCCAGATCCTAGCGAATTCCACCATTTTGGTCCACCGAAAACCCACGTTGGTGGGAGACATTTCGCGAATGACGCCGAAGTTGAATGTGGAGTGAAAACGTGGTTTAGAAAACAGAGCACGCAGTTCTATGCAGCTGGTTTGGGAGGATTGATAAAACAATGGGATAAGTGCATCAATGTTGGTGGAAATTATGTTGAGAAATAAAGGGACAATGTATGCATAAAAATATAATGGTTTAAAGTTGTTATCATGTTTAGTTATTTTTCTACAGCCATTTGTGATTTACTTATTGCCTTTCCCTGGTATATTGTTTTACCCACAGCAGACACAGACAATAGGCTGCACGACTTATGGCCGGACATATGTCGCTGTATCTCGTCAGATGCATACTGTAATGTTATATATCATAGGTAGTGAATACATGAATTATTCTGTGGTTGAAGCACGTACAACAGATAGCTACTGATATTGTTCGGATGTTGAGCATCTGTTGTCAAAACGATCATCGCTACCGCGGAGGTGTATTTCACTTAAACACATAGTCAATGATATTGTTTTAGATTTCTTCGGATTCGTCATATTCATGTATTCTATAATGAGTGCTAATATTACACATGCATGCTCGTCCAAAATGAGTGCTGGCGTCTATGCCTTTTCTGTCACAATACTCATCAACGCACTAATCGTGTGTAAAAGTTTATTTGTGGTCATCATGACATGTCGCACATCGGGACAACGGAGAAACCTTAACCTAGTTTTTGCATCCATGTCGGTCAATGACCTGATACTTGCCGTCGTCCTGATTGTTTATCAGTCGTCCCTCGTGCCCCTTGATCTATTTGAAAGCCTTAAAAGTAACTTTATGACATGCGTTGTCTTAGGCTTCTCCTATGGAGCCGTGGCTGTATCCATGTCGCACCTGGGTGTACTGGCACTGGATCGTTACATCCACATACTTCATCCACTGTATTACATGAGATACGTGAAAACACGGCGTGTCTTTGTGGAATTGTGTTGTGTATGGACTATGGGACTCATCATTACATCCATCCCCATGATGGTGTACACAGACGCCAAGTACCATGAAAAGTGTCTGTTTTTTCATCAGCCCATAATTTATTTCAGCTGTATTTCTTTCAACTACGCTGTAACTTTCGTAGCCGTGTTTATTTGTTACTTTAAGATTGCACTGTTCGCTTTCACACGCTCTAAGGCAGCCAGTAATCGTAGGCTGAATATCAGTGATAACTCAGTAATCAGAATTAATCTCACGTCTGCTGTAAAAAGTGTTAAATTCTTTGTTCTTATGTTCGGCCTGTTCGCGCTGTTTAGTTTGCCTAATGTTTTCACAAACTGGCTCGGATATCGGTACATCATACCAGGCATTGTAAATGTAATTCTATATTTCTTATTTCCAGTTTATTCAATATTGAATGTTGCCATTTATGTTAAGATGAACAGGGAGTTTCCTCAAGTGATACAATCCATAATTTCTAATGTTGCAAAGCTGTGCCCCTGCATAAAATAATAGTGATACCAGTGTTGTACACACCTTGACGTGCAATAATTTGAATGTACTTATAACAAGAATAGGAAGAATGTGATGGAAAGGGAGGAGATAATCTATTACGTGTAACATCATATTCAGTTATACAGATATTAAAACTGTAGAGGAGTTTGAAAATATATTACATGAAAGCAAGTACGTGTGTGTCCGCCTCCACAAGGAGAGAGAGAGAGAGAGAGAGAGAGAGAGAGAGAGAGAGAGAGAGAGAGAGAGAGAGAGAGAGAGAGAGAGAGAACAAACACCGACATACATTCTCATTTACTCTTCCTAAGTCATCCCCTCCCACGCCACTTGCAATTTATGTTTACCAGCAATGTATGTGAATTGCATCTGTGTTTGTCATTTCTCTGTCTTGCAGGTGCCCCACACGCCTAACTGTTTTAATTTCGTATCGTATACAATAAAACCTTGCTATTTGAAATTAGTAACAAACAAAACAAAACAAACAAAAAAGCAACGCCTGCGTGTAACACATAACCAATTATATGGCTGCAAACCCTGGTCAATTACTAAAAAGCAACAACAACAAAGTCACTAATAGATGTAGAGATGTGGTTTTCATGCCACGAATTTCACAGCAGCAGGAAAGGCAATATAGTGTCCATGTTTCTTTGTTCGCGATTCGTTACACAATGAACAAATGTAACTGTAGGTTGATGTATAGTGAGCTAAAAGACTACAGAATGATGCAAGCAATGAATGGTGTCTCTATGACAAACGCTTTAATTTTATCAGCCAATCGGCGGCTTTTTTTTTTTTTTTTTTGATTATTCCTCGTATTAATTATAGCACACATTTGGCAGACAGATTTACAACAACCAGATCTCTTTGTTAGGCAGCTTATTTAAAGATATCTTCGCCATCATCATTCTTCCATACAACGATATCTTTGAAGTTTATTACATAATCTCTCAATAATATGCCGCCTGTCCATTATTCTCTTATGCACATCAAGATTGACTAGATACAGCGATGTAGATATCTCTTTCTTACCTCAGTTAACACCGACATATTGCAAACAGCTTCACAACCAGCGGATACATCCATCGCGTTGTTGCACCAGCTTTATTAATCACATATGTTTTGTTTCCAAAATGCATCAGTAATCTATAGTCATGTGTTAATGATTATGTGTTGTGTATATTATATTTATGCTCTGGTATATTAATGTTGCCGCATATTGTCCAGAGAAAAAAAAAATACGAGTTTATTAAAAACAAAAATAAAACTGTACACTTTGGTTCCAGTCATGTTGTATATGCTTGTAGTTTGTTTAATATCCTTGTGTGATATTTGTTCTCTAGAATATTTTTTTATAGGGCCTGACATTTTTCAGATATATAATTTATGTTGTGTGTACTTGATGTTTATACTTGATGTTTGCACTTGTTACAAATACGTGCTGTTTGCACTTTTTCTTGAATTCTTCCTGTCTGCAATGGTTATTTTATTTGTTGTTTGCGCTTGTTGATTGTACATTCTGTCTGCATCTGTTTTTCGTAATTGCTGTTTGTACTTGCAGTTTACAATGTTTGCTTGTACACACATACAATTCATTGCCACAACTGATAGAAACACACACCCACACACACAAACACACACAAACACACACACACACACACACACACAAAGCATTACACCAATTAATAAAAAAATACACATACGTACAATCACACACGCATACACACAACATTACAATAACTGATATAAACGCACATGAACGTGAGAACTGACATACAAAAAACCATTTTCCAAAACACAATACCTACACTACTTACAACCGAAAAATGCATACACTGGGAACTCCTTAGAAGAATACACACATATACATCATATGATCGAACCAAAACACATACAATACATAATTATTATTGCATGTTGCAATACTAAATCACGCAATTATTCCAGATTAAGTAAATATCACATCTTTGTTGTTGACTTTCAAATATGTTTCCCTTGAGAAAAGGAGTGTAGTTAAAGACAAAATTATGGCAATTATAAGAAAAATATGTGAAGGAATGAAAATATAGATCAGTTATAAGTAATCAGTTATCAGTTATCAGTCGGGGTATCTTCATTGCACTCCGGACAGGTCCATAGGTGCTCAGATCCTCCCCCCCCCCCCCCAGCATATGCATCAGCGTCCGGTGGCTAATAGTGCCAGTTCTGTGTTGGTTGACGAGGCGCCTTGTTTTCCCGATGTACCTCTCGTGTCTGGCCGTGCCAATTCTTACTCCCAAGTCTTTCATCCTGGACAAGAATGTGGATTCACTGACGTCAAAGTCTTCTGCTCTCGTCATATCTTTAAGGACGTTAATAACATCGGCACGATCCATGGGCTGTGTCGTAATGTCTGTGGGGGTGAGCAGAGACATTACTTCACTATGTTTTCTGAGATACGTTCTGGGTATTGGGATTAGTGTAATTCGTCTACCTTCTCACAATCTTTCAACCTAGAAGAGCCAACTACTAGGGCTCAGTTCTGACGATATGACCCAATTCTGGTTTCATCGAATTCATAATGGAACATTTATTTTATTAACTACAATATTGATTTAGACAGCATTTCTAAATTGAAGGAGAGAGTATCATAGATATATAGATCGAGGATTGTCAGTTAGACGGATAGAAAGTATTAACAACTTGGCGTATGTGACTTCATCACAGGGTGTCTAAAGTTCATGTCCGTACGTAGGGCTATCACGTGTATCTCACCGGGCCTGTGGATCCTCTGTCTGATAGTGCAGCCTTGTCAGCTTGATGTAAATAAATGCCCGCACTTAGGCAACGATTCGGATCTCCACAGTAGCCTTAGTTGACTCACAGGTTTGACTGTCCTGTTCTCAGAAAAAAACTGAATATTCACGATCACAGAAGACCCTATGGACCCCCGAGAATTGCAGCTCTCGCAGTGTACCAAGTCAATCTATGGGGTCTTCACTGGGACTCGGTGTCATTCACAATCCTCTAGACAAGGAGCCTTCTCGTTGGAGCATGGCCGGTCGGTTCTTTATCCACAATGTCATTACTGACGTCGTCATGGGATGGCCCTACAGTTTCTGATCCACTCTACATACAGTCACTACACAAGGCTGACCAATGTGGGTATATAGATGGTGTTTCGATGGAGTGGAGTTCAAACCTGGGTGGATACAGCCGTAGGAGACTTAACACGCCGGAGTCCAGTGAGCTGTTCCAACACAGGGGACACTGCATTATTACTAGCTTCGGTCGTTGGCTCTGTTACAACATCTTATCTTTGTCGTAGGCTTCTTAGTTGTCACCACTTGAGACTCGACCCTAATTCTAATGAACCTCGCAGTATAAGAATCGCCAAGGTTCATGTCGGGCGTCTTAAAGCAGCATAGAGACAGCTGGCCTGTTTCTTAGAGGCAACAACTCTATATCAGGAAGTACACTGATGGTTTATGCTCTAATGTGCAACTTTCTTTCATTATTTACATACTTTCAGGGCAACCAAACATCGCGATATCCCAAATGAACACGCTCATTTACTTTCTAGTGCAAAAGAAATGCTCCGAACGACCCTGTCAGATGAAGGTAGAATATCACAGAAGGGGTATTCCCTGGCCCACATTAAAGCAACAATTCCCCCATACCAGAATACGACAGGCGGATATACTTATTGGCCATTCTATAACAGGCTGGCCATCTACAGGGGGTGCAGAGCCAGCCAGTGTATCCGCTCGTTCATTTCCCTCGACTCCCACATGTCCCGGGACGAAGATGGAGGTGACTTTAAGGACATCATAATTCCGCAGCGACTCAGTCCACTGTCTACATACAGATCCAGCTTCGACCTTCTGAATCATGCTCTTTGAATCACTTAGTACACATACGTTGGTATAATGCTGTGACTCCAGCCATATGAAAGCCTGTGTCACTGTCATCACCTCCATCGTCATGCTGCTCGTGGTCATAGAGTGGGCACCACTGGATTCTTGAACGGTTCGGCCCGCTGAACGGGCTGTAAATGCCCACAATATAGATCATCATTACCCAGTATGTTCTTTCCGTGATCAACCCCCTGAAGCATAGACTGTAAAGCAGTAACTAGTAACTCCTTCGTATGGTGTGTGTGTGTGTGTGTGGGTGGGTGGGTGGGTGGGTGTGGGTGTAAGAAAACAAAAGAGAGGAAGGGGGGGGGGGGCGAGAGTTGAATTGCATCACTAATTTTTACTTACAAAATGTATATGTACAATTATTTCTCAATTTTTTTTACAATTTTGTGAGGATGCTCACGACAATATTCACTGCATGTGTGTGTAAAGTGTGGGAGCTTGTTCATACTAGTTTCAATGATTATGTGAGGCATCATGTATGTGTTTAGATGTGAGGTTGTGTGTGTGTGTGTGTGTGTGAATGTCTTTGTGGGGGATGTGTGTGGGGGATGTATGTGTGGAAGGGTTGTGTGTGGGGGATGTGTCTGGGTGGGTGAAGGGATGTGTGGTGGGTTAGTGATGTATGTGTAGGTGTGATTTATGTTTGGGTTTGGAATGGTTGGAAGTGTGTGGGTTGTGGTGGGTTGGGAGTTTTATTTGTGGGAAATGTGTGTGTGGGTGGGTGGCTTATGGATGTGTGGGTGTGGGGATGTGTGTATGTGTGTTGGGGGATGGGTGTGTGATGGGTGCGAGGATGTATGTGTGGGTGGGGGATATGTCTGTGTGGGTGGGGGTGTGGTTGGTGGAGGATGTATGTCTGGGTGGTGAGGTTGTTTGAAGGTGGCGGACGTGTGGGTGGGTTGGAGATGTGTGGGGAGATGTGTCTGTGTTGATGGAGAGGTGTAGCTGGGTGTGGGATATGCGGTGGGTGAGGGATGTGTGAGGGTGGGGGATATGTGTTTGACCTGATGGTTGGGGTGTGTGAGTGTGGTTGGGTAAATTGGGGAGGTATGTGTTGATGGGTGAGTGCGGGATGTATGGGTGTGATTGGTTGAGGGATGAGTACGTGAGTGGGGGAATGTGTGTGGGAATATGTGTATGGGTGGGTTATGTGTGTGTGGGTGGGGAATGTGTATGGGTGGGGGATGTGTGGGTTGGTGGTGGGATGTGTATGAGTGGGTGGGGGGAAATATGCGGTTGAGGGAGGATTGGATGGGAGATGGGTGATTGGGAGTGTGTAGGTGGACGGGTGGAGGATGTGTAGAGGATGTTTTGGTGGGTGAGTGTGTGTGGGATGGGGGATGGATGTGGCGTGTGTGTCGGTGGGGAGATTGTGTGGGTGGGGATGTGTATGGGTTGAGGATGTGTGTAGGGGTAGGTTCGAGATGTGTGTGTGGGTGGGAGGAGATTTGTGTGGGGTTAATGTGGGTGGGGGTGTATGTGGGTGGGTGCATGATGTGTTGTTTGGCAGGGGATGTTAGTGTGTTTGGGGGAATGTGTGGTTGGTGATGTGTGTTTGGCTGAGTGGTTGGGGGAAGAGTGTGTGTGGGTAGAGGAAATGATTGCGTGTGTTGGATGTGTGGTTGGTTGGGAAAGTGATGGTTTGTGGTTGATATGTCTCATAACATGGTAATATTCATTGTTTGTGTTTGCAACATTCATTTGGCATTGTGTGTTTCCTATGTAAATGCATCAAGCACTATTGATGAAAGAAAGATAAGTGGCTGGAAGGGCCGAATGTAAGACGGGCCTGCTGTGACGAAACGACTAGATTCAGTCTGTCTTCTTCATTATTTCCCTTTGGTCGGAATAAGACCGGTTGGCCTCCCTTGATATGGTAACGATCACTAGGGAAATCCCCGGTTAAAGTAGTCCGTGACGTCACATTTCTGGTGATTTCTGGAAGATGCTAGAATATCCTCGGCAAAGTGCGTACGTGATGTTTGCTATCACGTTGGACCCACAATTGCTCGGGGCTCACGGGGGTTTGAATCTCTCCGTGACCCATGGGATTTTCGAGGCCCGACGAGGTAATTGTGAGCAGCGCACTTGGCTATCGGACATCAGTCGTCCGTTCTGATATTGTCAAAGACAGTCGCGATTCTCTGGCTGCTAGAAATTGATGTCATTACATCCGTCAGCCAAGCGGGACATCTGCAGTCCAGGAATGTGGTGATCAATTATCTAAGGTATTTCTTCCTACCCTATTAGTTAACTGATGTGTGTAAATAAATGCCGGCCGTCGAAATACTGTTAATCGCCGACCGAAATAATTGTCTCCGCGACGCGAGTAAATTTTCCTCCGCATATCTGCATTTCTAAGTAGCAGCTATCGATCTGCTAGGAAAGATTTAGGTCAGCCGTGGGCTGTGAGAACACATGTTGTGTGCTTGTAAACATCAGGCGTGTTAATGTCACTTCTGCTTAGCGGTGTAAAATTGATGTTATTTTAGCTGATATAATCAAATGTGTTAGATTACCATTATAGGCATTGTTAGTGAAATGTATGATGATGTTATCACTGCTATGTGTAAGTAGATTTGGGTAATTTACTAGCCTTGAAGCAAATGTGTTAATTATCTGGTTTAATGATTACATACTCAGGGCTGTAAGGAATTTTGACATTAGTTAAACTGTGATGTTAGAATCATTTAATAGTGATGAGTTATTAGCATGAGCTAGCCAGTGATGTGTCATTTGCTTAGCTAGAATAGGATTGTAACTTATGCCTTGTATCAGTGGTGTGTAATTCCTGGACTCAAGGTGTTTATTTCCATTGGGATGTGAAGGTAAGTATTTGCTAAGTTAGGTAACCAGTGCGATTCCACCTTTATATAGAAATGTCTTATATTTATCTGATAGATGTAGATAGGAATTACCGGTGGACTTCTTATATCATTACTAGTATATATGCTGCCCGCATAAGTGAATAGGCATGCCTGATCGTGCTTATTAGGTCTGTCCGACCGACTGGTTATTTGGCTGTACGAATGAGTGAATCTGCGTGCCCGATCGTGGTTATAATGTGCGGCCGGTACGTCCGACGAGTGATTGGCCTATCCGACCCAAGTGATGATGGGTAACCGATGGTTGAATTTACATACCCGACTGAGAGCGATGCGTCGCTCGGTACTCAAGGCCGTTGAGCTAATGTAGAGCCGATCTTCGAACAGAACCTTGTCTATCTCTATTGCTCTTCTCTTTGATAAACCTGATTCGGTTAGTGGAGTCACTTATGCAATGAAGTGAGGAAGTAGTAGTGACCTCGGTGCTAATTGGGCAGGATTTGTGGGACTGGAGATTGAGGGGATGAGGGGCTGGATGCCACTCTCAAATGGATGACGTGGCCTAACTCGCCACGGGACCAAGGTGCTCTTAGCCCACAGCAGCTGTGGGAAAGTGTTCTCGGTGGATGTCCACCATAGCGGTGCTAGACCGGCACAGACTTGACCGACATGGATGGAGGTCACTTAATAAAGGTCAAGCCATGTTCTGGGACGGATATCCCAGAACTGAAGCTATGGCTGTGTTATGAGTTGGTTAGTTAAGTTTAACAATTCATGATTTATAATTTGTTGATACTATGTTAATGAATTATGAGGTATATAATTTATTAATGTTACATAGTTATTAATGAGTTATGTTTAATTAATTGATCAATGGGTTAAGTGATTGATTAATTGAGTTATGTATGTGAGGAGGATATGTCCGGCTGGGCACCTCCTAGATAATGTAACCGCTACACTGAAAGATAAGTAGGTGTATTTTAGGGTTGTGGTTGGTGATGAAACAATAGTGGACTAACCCCAGGTAGCGGATATTTTGACAGAGTCAAACAGTCTACTCTGGTGCTATCGGGCTATCTGTGGCCCAGACGAGTTACTTGAATATACACTTGTGTACTATTGCTTTCTCTTGCACTCTCATGCCTGTACATTGTAGTGAAGAGTTGATCTATGATGTTGATAATCAAAGGTATAACATATATGTGATATGTATATTCCTTCTGAAGGCATGAGTCATTGTTGAGATGCAGTGTAGTCCTTGTTGTAGTTGAGTACTCACACCACCCTGCATGTTTCAGGATCTGTTATAGATATGTATACGATGGAGATTCGTGAGTTGGACCATGAACTCAACGGGACCTGCTCGTTCCAGTGCCAATCAAGATGATGTTTGAGGCATTACTGGGAGCGGTCATCTGAATCTGCCAAAGTCAACACTTGAAAGAATTGAGTTGAGAATAGCACGGTAGGTCTATGCTAAGACCGCCGCAACGAGTCCGACGAAGATAAAGTCAACCGATCCAGGTAGGGTCCAAGACTGAAGCGTCTATTGATTCCTGCCAGTAAGGTACTGGTACAGTCCTAACTCAGTGAGGACCTTGGTACTTTCAAGGCAATGCATTTCAGTTGTGTTGAGAAAAGTGAACTCTGTTTACCAGTCAGGACAATGGCCAGTTTATTATGTTTCCGGCCCGGCTGGGTCGTCATGGGAAACAGTGTATAATTTCAATTAAACTACGGTGTGAATCTACAGTTGTGATCCTTATTGAAGCCTTAAACTTGGTCAGGTGACCGACAGCAGGGATTTTATATTCCAGTGAACACCGGAGTGACATACTTGTTTGGGTAGGGATCTACCCAATTCCTAGGTGTTGATGGACAGACTTGGTGAACTGTGAAGGTAGTTAATACCTACCGAACTGTGTAGTATAGAGACATGTGAATATGTTCAGTTCTAACATTCACCGGTTGAATCATGCAATGGTGACATTGTGGTTATAGGGAGCCAGCGCTCTAGTGATTGGTTGCAGATAAGTGTTTCACATTAACTTGAGAGACCGAAGAGCAACCAGGCTCTTATATACTAGGGTATTGTGCTACAGTACTTTTCTTCAGTTGGGGACATCTAGGATTCTAGAGTCGGCCCAGACGTCATCAGCGGAACTTGTGATTTATTACGTCATCGAAGGATGACCCTCAATTTTTTGGTGAAGTGTCTGTCAGGCATTAGTCCTACGCCTGACCAGTCCGAGATCTTGCTCACAGTGGGAGAAGAGAACTTTGGAAGGGTCTATGCCTTGGAGTTCCTTTACACTGGAGGTCCCTCGGGTGAGTCGTTAACTACGACGGGACAACCTCACGAACTGAAGTCACATGCTCTGTGATGAAGACGGATCATCAGGAGATCTTCTAGTGTACATAGTGTCTTCTATCCAGGCTTTCAGCCATCCTTCTCTGAGTTACAGTTGACGTATTTAGAAATTAAATTTTGCTTTGTTAGCCATGGCTTTGCGTATTAGTATGACTGTTGTCTTGTCCGAGCCCCCTGTGGGTAGGAATCCATAAGTGGAGAGGGGAAGGTCAGCTGTCCCGGCTTGTGTAGGGCCTTGTAGATGTAAAGTCCTATTGGGGTGGTCGGAGCAGAGGCTGGGGATATTAACTATAGTAACATACCTGTCCAAGTCCCGGGGGTCTTGTTACACCTGCATGCCCAATTTGTAACACTTCTAAAATAAAGATTAATCATTCAATCAATCAATCAGTCGATCTCTCTCTCTCTCTCTCTCTCTCTCTCTCTCTCTCTCTCTCTCTCTCTCTCTCTCTCTCTCTCTCTCTCTCCTTGTTTCTTTAATCAACTACTCTATCTCTCATTCTTGTTCATTATTCTCTTTCTCATCCCTCTCCCCAATTTTTCCTCCCTCTCTTATTGATTCCTGCTATCTCTCTCTCTCCTTCATTCTTCTTGCACTAGTCTCTCTGAATCTCTGTCTCACTTTACCCCCTTTCTATCTATCTAATTTCCTCTCCCTATTTCTCTAGTTTCTTGTTTCACTATTATCCTTGACAGACTCGAATGTCTCTAGAGTTCAGAATGTCCTGAAATGTGACGTCATTGTATTATGTCATTGCTTTCTCATACTCTGCATTGTTTTCAAGGTCGTGCATTAAAGGACATATACACATGTAGCAACCATCACCATCATTGTGGTTATTGCAATTCTAGATATTTATAAATGTGTCTATGTGTGCATACATCGCTCAAAATATAAACACAGAAAAACTGTAAATGAAAAGACAAATATACAATTATTGTTATGTGTGCAATATATGTGTGCGTGCGTGAGTGCGTGTGTGATACAGTGCAAAACAACGATGTTATCAGGTAACTGACTGCCATCTGTTCAATAGTAGCCATACATTATTTTATTTTTACCTCTCTGATCAATATATATATATATATATATATATATATATATATATATATATATATATATATATATATATATATATATATAAGCTAATCCACACGTAAAATTCAGGCCATTACTACAATAAATAGTGTGTATAGACTACGCTTGAGCTCAAAGCACTTTAGCGCAAAAACAAATAACATGGATTGCGCATTCATAACCTGGATATATCCAGACATGATTCTGTATTCTGTACAATCATAACTTGGATACATCCTGACATGATTCTGTGTTGTGTGCAATCATAACCTGGATACATCCAGACATGATTCTGTTTTCTGTACAATCATAAATTGGATACATCCTGACATGATTCTGTGTTGTGAGCAGTCATAATCTAGATACATCCAGACGTGATTCTGTATTCTGTACAATCATAACTTGGATTCATCCTGACATGATTCTGTGTTGTGTGCAATCATAACCTGGATAAATCTCGACATGATTCTGTATTCTGTACAATCATAACTTTGATACATCCTGACATGATTCTTCAGTGTTCTGTACAATCATAAATTGGATACATCCTGATATGATTCAGTATTGTGTGTAATCATAACCTGGATACATCCTGACATTATTCTCTGTTTGCGCAGTCATAACCTGGATACTTCCGGACATGATACTCTACAGATGTCAAGTTATAGTACCGACAGTGAAAAATAAAGTAAATAAAATAAAAGCCCGGCAGCACTTCAGTACTTCTGTTGATGATACACTCTCTACCTGAAATGTACACAGATAAATAGGAGATGCCAAGACCATACAATTTAACTTAATCAGTTAAGATACGATTTTCTATATGATACACAAAACAGCCACCCTCTCAACAAATCTATCTTTCAGCTAACAAACCACACAAACAACCAACCAACAAGCCAGCAAAACAACAAAACATCTAATCAGTAACCATACAAACAACCACAGTCAACCGCTGTCATAGACTCACTGGCATATAATCTCTCTCACTGAGTGATCTATGACAATTGTAAACTCACACTTTCACTCAATCAACTCACTCCAAGATTGGCTCGGAACTCGGTCAACTTCGGACGCTTTAATCCACAATTAACGAGCATCGCACAAATCCTCCATGGATTTGGTTCGCTACATGAACATCATTTAGACTCGATAGACAGCAGTCGAAATGGTTAACATATTAGTACATCACGCACATATTTCTCATAAAATAATTGTATACACATGTGCATTAATTTCTACACGCTCAACGTGGCATTCAGTAACAAGCAGTTGCATACAAATCAAATCAAATCAACTTTATTTTGCTATACAGTAGCACACAGCTAGCAAACACTGTCTCTACCAGTGGTATCAATTATATACTCGTCGTCTTCTCTACTCCTATCATACGTCTGTCTTCGTCGCTAGACTTAAGACTAAGACACGTCAAGACGATTGGAGACGAATACAGGTGCAGTGGATGACCAGAGAGCTTTACATGTTTTGCCGTGCTCATTACTTTCCACAGCGCTTTGTAGATAAACCCAGTCTTGCCTGTTGAATAGACAATGATTTCTTCCACGCTGTCTACCGTGTCCTGTCTTCACATGCCGGGTAGGCTTACTGTAGTTCACCGATTGGTTTGATCCCAAATCGGTTACCCACGCCAGCCTGTCACAGCTGTTGCGAGGGGGGGGGGGGGGCTGTCGCATGCTGACAGCTACTAAGAGCCACAGGCGTGAGTTGGATGTCAGGCTTGGACCAGTAGGGATGTGACTTGAAAAGAGCGCAACAGTCATCCTTACCAAATGTACTACTAATGCCTGACACCCCGCACCCCCTCGAGAACAATGACATTGGAATAGATAGACATCAACAACCCTCATAGATGGAAAGTTATTCAATCTCAGAAGGCTGAAAGCTAAAACCAAAACTAGCAGCCTTACTGTCAGTGGGCTGCTGTTTGCTGATTATTGCTCTCCAAATGCCAACTTAGAGGCGGACATGCAACACAATGTTTCAGCTTTCTCATATGCCTGCGCCAACTTTGGGCTCAATATCAACTTGGAGAAGACTGTAGTTATGTACCAGCCAGCTCCAGGGAATAATCACACCGTGCCGAATATCAAGGTGAATGGTTATAGACTAAGTGTTGTGGACAAATTCACCTATCTTGGCAGCACTGTGTCACAAGCTGCCACAATTGATGACGAAGTGAATGCAAAAATCTCCAAGGCCAGTGCGGCCTTTGGCAGATTGTACACAATGTATGGGACAGAAATGGAATAAGCCTGCAAACAAAGCTGAAAGTCTACAAAGCAGTTGTATTATCCACACTGCTATATACTTGTGAAACTTGGACTGTTTATCAGCGACACGCTAGGAAATTAAACGACTTCCACACAGTCTGCCTTAGGAAGCTACTGAAGATTAAATGGCAAGACAAGATCCCTGACACTGAAGTTCTAGAAAGAGCGCACATGCTTAGCATCCACACTATGCTAATGAAGAATCAGATTCGCTGGGCTTGACTCGCATGCCAGATCATCAGGCTCCCTAAACGAATTGTGTACGACGAGCTGCGTGGTGTAAACGCTCCCAAGGCGGCCAGTAGGGAAACGCTTTAAAGACACTCTGAAAGTTTCACTGAAAGCTTTTGGAATGCATCTTTACACCAGTGAGACTGCTGCCAGAGACAGAAATTCATGACCTTCATCATTGCGCAAGGGTGCAGTCATTTGTGAAGCAACCAGAACTGCAAAACTGTGAAGAAAAGGCTGGACAACAACAACAAATACTACCGCAGGAGATCCTCCTCCTGGAACGTTGAGCATTCTTTTCCCACATTGTCAAAGAACATTTCGAGCCAAAATAGGTCTTATCAGCCATCTTAGACCTCACGGCTCCATACTTTCAAGCCCAACTGGATGACATGAATGGTCATCATCATTCTTGATGGACAAACAAAATTCTCTTGATCTTCTCTTTGCCCTTCTCCCATTCGTTCTGCCAGTTGTCACTAAGTTTTTGTTATTTACAATTCACATAATGCGCCCAACAAATTGTGACTGCCTGCGTCTAATGTGTCTAATTAAACAATTCCAACGCACTCTTCCTCATTGCAATTGACTTTTCATTGGTGATCAAGCTTTATATATTGCAAAAAAATACCTCTGTCACGCCAATTCATAATTCATATCTACCTTATTCTTTAACATGAGATGAATATTCTAATAGTTCTGCACCAGGTCATCAGTTCATTAAAAAGTTTATGCAATTTAGTGACTTAAGTTTGTTATCTTGGTTTCCAAAATAATAGTGTTAAGTATGTACATTGGTTTTTGATACCGACACGAAAGTCTGTGTTCATGTTGATGTAAATACAAAAGTTCAACAGTGAACGAAGATTGATAAGAAACATAATTACTATAAATACAAAGTTTTTCATATCATGCGACGCACATAATACGAAAATAGAAGGACAAGTATAAGAGAGAAAGTAGGTCCCACACATAGAGACGAAAAACTTTAAACTTTTGATTGCAGCGTCCACATTGCTACCAACAGCACTGACATGGAGGGATTCATCTTGCTGCTGTCTTCGAGCGACTTTTACTTTCTTGCGTTTAAACGCTACGAGAGCAATTCTAAAGTAGCACACGCAGATAATAATACACAGTAAACTAACTGTTGCAATATATATAGAACGGTATTCAATTGGAGGATACTGTAAAATACACTTGATGTGATAGGTGTCACTCCTGTAAAATATTACTGGTATAATAAAATGAAGGAGTGTCAGCGACCAAGTAAATAAGAGCAATTTATAGACTCGAGATCTGGTGATATGTACGATGTAAAAAAACGGTTCTAGTATACAAATGTAGCGGTCCATAGCGATAACAGCTAAATGGACGGCTGTTGACAAAGGAGCCGAGTATCCTATACCGAGGAGGAAGAGATCCAGGATTTTATCATTATTCAGATTCCGACTTATCTGCGTGTTATAGACTATGGCATATACCAGCATGGTTACAGCTGCAAGCATGTCGGTTACCGCGATTGAAGACATATAACTGTTTGGGTTGTTGTGCAGCGATGGAGTCCTGTAAACTGTCACAATAAGTAACAAACTGAGAACTATCACACAGCAGCTGAACGCTGCCCCAGTAAACATCACATAAATGTTGTTGTACATCGTCAGGCCACATTGAATTGTTGTATTGATCATTGTGTAGAGTTCTCAATTCATTAAATATTCACACTGTACTAGACCCACGATAGAAGTCAGATGTCCTTGTGCTGTTCATTATCTTAGATATAGTTTGCCTGATACATGTTTAGACGTAATTACTCCATTAGATGGTTTTGTTCTTCTTCTACGTATTCTTCTTCTCTCACTCCATTTACTTCAGTGAAGTCTTAGGGGTTGTTGAGGTTCTTCTTCTCCTTCCTCATCTTCTCTTTGTCTACTTACTTCAGTGAAGTGTTGTGGGATATTTGGGTTCAGATTATGTTAATATATCTAAGTTGTCAGTTGAGGGTATATGATATATCCTGGCCAAGGAAAACAACTTGTCACGGTCATCTATTTAGTCAATATCAAAATACTCGTGGTATTCAGCGAGACGCTTTCATCATTAGCATCATAAGGAAGCCGTTTGAATCTTAGTGTGACCACACTTTAGATTTCGAAGCTTATAATGTCCAGAGGTCAGACCAGACGGACATGCAATAACACGAATAATAATAATAACGGGAACCGTAAATGGTGGCTGTAGAAAATGGAGACAGGTAATCACACGACAACTGGCAACGCCATTGTTGGCTGTTGGAGATGGATACATGTAATCACACGACAACTGGTACAGTCCGTGTTGGCTGTTGGAGATGGAGACGGAGCTTGTAAGGGAATGTACCGAGACCTGTGATGTCCGGTCGGGACTTCACTCAACTCCTCTATATTGTCTAGTGTGCTATCTCTCTATTATCTAAGAATATTACAGTTGTGCCTGAGTCTTGACCAGCCGGAATAATTGGTGCCCCTGTCATCAAACTAATGATGACGTATTCCGCCACCTGGAAAAGATAATGACAGCCATGAGTTTTTCTACTGTATGACATCCTGGCCGGTCTCCCTGTCCTAGTTATTAGCGACTTTATACGTAATCCCGTATATCTACATGAGAAAATTAACTTGCGCGAGAATCGGTAGCGGTTCTCGCCGCGTTCGTGACTTACGGTGTATGTGAGCCAGCCGCTCAAAAAGCAATGGCAAACTACTGAGCGTAATCTTGCCAAGAAATCAACAATCAGCTGAAAGATGCTGATGTTAACAGCGATGTCTTGTAAAGGATATGCGAACAAAAAATAATGACATCCTCTCTTGTATGCAGATATAACACATGATAACATAGTCAGAATGTTCTGTTCACAAACATATAACTTATTAACTTAGATGTTCTGTTTACACCATTATATATGTGCATATAATTTCACTCGGCCTCTTTGGAGTAGGGGTAGTGAACACAGTGTATCAGTTCTGATACATCGGGTTTGAAGTCAGCCCAGCCGATATAGGCGGACATCGCACTGATTTGATTTCCACAATAGCATCCGCGTCGGCCATACAGAAAACAATTGTAAATTATGGAACAAAACGTTGTTCAGAAAATCAAGAATAATACATGCTTCGGTTAATAAAGTAAGCCCTAAAAGGATATGCAATTTACTTTATATCATAATCATTAAATATTTCAGCTTTCGATTCCTCGCTAATCTTCCTGAGTCCTTTCATTCATTACTTGTCTGTCGTGGGTAATGTCTTTAATTTAACGTGTGTCTGTATTGATAAACTGTGCATCTCTGCTTTCTAAAGTGTGGTCGTTACTCTATCCCTTCCTCTTCTCCCATACAATATGGGAGATTGTTTTAACTCTTCAGTTTGATTCTTCAAATGCCGAGAAATCCTGGCACGGGAGTTGTGAATACCTTGGACTGCCGGAATAACTAATGACTTTGTCTGGCAGCGACTGGTGATCGTGACATAGTATAAACACCAACTGGAAAGATACACACATCGTTCTTTGGCTATATGATGATAAGAGAGACATTGGAAAGTATCGTGACAACAGGATAGATCAGTGGGAGATGAAGCAGGGTTAGAAGAAGCGTGATGATGCTAGTGGAGTTAGACGATGGCTTGAAGGAAATCAGCTGTGTTAATCCAGATCACAAAGCACCGAGATCTGTAGAGAGAGATACACACCTATGTCAGTTAGAGAAGTAAATGATGATGACAATGAGTCATGCACATGTGTATTAGGTGGCATGAGACAAAAAAATGACGTGTCTATAAAAGTGCGATCAGCTTTGCCTGCACTGTCGGGCCTTCGTGACGTTTCAGTTCTCAGGGCTATATTATTACAATGTTCCCTTCAGGGTAGGGCGCAGCTAACAACATCGGAACAATGATCAAACTAAGTTACTAAACATTTCTTCAACCAGTAAGTACAAAACTGAGGAATGTGTCCTTACATATCTACAAATGGGTACTGACTGCATTCATCAACTCAACAGTTTAAGAACACGCGTTCTTATCCATTTGGTCATGTGGACCTGCTAACTCATGATTTACTGAAGACGGGATCCGAGCACTTATGGACTGAATGGTTCGATGTTCAATGAGGATAATCTGTCGACTAACTAACTAACTAACCAACTAACTAACCAATTAACTAACCAACTAACTAACCAACTAACTAACCAACTAACTAACCAACTAACTAACCGACTAACTAACCGACTAACTAACCAACTAACTAACC